>OY979707.1:28428535-29628535 GCA_963855925.1 Inga laurina
ACCAAACTTTCATTCTTTTGACCTCAAATGGGCCTTAAACGCGTTTTGGGCCGTTCAGGGCCCAAACGGATGAATTTTACGAAAATATTGGGCATTCTAGAATCCCCAAGAAAAACGGAGTGGGTATGTGGGTTTTCATGCCATTCCGAGACAGTCACCAAACTTTCATTCTTTTGACCTCAAATGGGCCTGAAACGCGTTCTGGGCCGTTCAGGGACTAAACAGATGAATTTGACAAAAATATTGGGCATTCTAGAATCCTCATGAAAAACGGAGTGGGTATGTGGGTTTTCATGCCATTCCGAGACAGTGACCAAACATTCATTCTTTTGACCTCAAATGAGCCTTAAACGCGTTTTGGGGCCGTTCAGCGCCTAAACGGATGAATTTGACAAAAATAATGGGCATTCTAGAATTCTCATGAAAAACGGCGTGGGTATGTGGGTTTTCATGCCATTCAGAGACAGTGACCAAACTTTCATTCTTTTGAGCTCAAAAAGGCCTGAATCGCCTTTTGGCCTTTTCAAGGCCCAAAAGGATGAATTTGACAAAAATATTGGGCATTGTACTATCCTCATGAAATACGGAGTGGGTATGTGGGTTTTCATGCCATTCCAAGACATTGACCAAACTTTCATTATTTTGACCTCAAATGGGCATTAAACGCGTTTTGGGCCGTCTCGTGCCCAAACGGATGAATTTGAAACAAATATTGGGCATTCTAAAATCCTCATGAAAAACGGAGTGGGTATGTGGGTTTTCATGCCATCCCGAGACTGTGACTAAACTTTCATTCTTTTGACCTCAAATGGGCCTGAATCGCCTTTTCCGCCGTTCAGGGCCCAAACAAATGGATTTGACAAAACTATTGGGCATTCTAGAATCCTCATGAAAAACGGAGTGTGTATGTGGGTTTTCATGCCATTCCAGACAGTGACCAAACTTTCATTCTTTTGACCTCAAATGGGCCTGAAACGAGTTTTGGGAAGTTCAGGGCCCAAATGGATGAATTTGTTAAAAATATTGGGCATTCTAGAATCCTCATGAAAAATGGAGTGGGTATGTGGGTTCTCATGCCATTCCGAGACAGTGACCAAACTTTCATTCTTTTGACCTCAAATGGGCCTGAAACGCGTTTTGGGTCGTTCAGGGCCCAAATGGATGAATTTGACAAAAATATTGGGCATTCTAGAATCCTCATGAAAAAACGGAGTGGGTCCGTGGGTTTTCATGCCATTCCGAGACAGTGACCAAACTTTCACTCTTTTGAACTTAAATGGGCCTGAAACGCGTTTCGGACCGTACAAGCTCTAAACGGATGAATTTGACAAAACTATTGTACATTCTATAATCCTCATGAAAAACGGAGTAGGTATGTGGGTTTTCATGCCATTCTGAGACAGTGACCAAACTTTAATTTTTTTGACTTTAAATGGAACTAAAACGCGTTTGGGGCCGTTCAGGCCCTAAACGGATGAATTTGACAAAAATATTGGGCATTCTAGAATCCCCAAGAAAAACGAAGTGGGTATGTGGGTTTTCATGCCATTCGAGACAGTCACCAAACTTTCATTCTTTTGACCTCAAATGGGCCTGAAACGAGTTCTGGGCCGTTCAGGGCCTAAACAGATGAATTTGACAAAAATATTGGGCATTCTAGAATCCTCATGAAAAACGGAGTGGGTATGTGGGTTGGGTTTTCATGCCTTACCGAGACATTGACAAAACTTTCCTTCCTTTGACCTCAAATGGCCTTAAACGCGTTTTGGGCCGTTCAGGGCCCAAAAGGATGAATTTGACAAAAATATTGGGCAATCTAGAATCCCCATGAAAAACGTAGTGGGTTTGAGGGTTTTCATGCCATTCCGAGACAGTGACAAAACGTTCATTCTTGTAACCTCAAATGGGCCTTAAACGCGTTTTGGGCCGTTCAGGGCATAAACGAATGAATTTGACAAAACTATTTGGAATTCTAGAATCCTCATGAAAAACTGAGTGGGTATGTGGGATTTCATGCCATTCCGAGACAGTGACCAAACTTTCATTCTTTTGACCTCAAATGGGCCTTAAAGGCGTTTGGGGCCGTTCAAAGCCCAAACGAATGAATTTGACAAAAATATTGGCCATTCTAGTATCCTCATGAAAAACGGAGTGGGTATGTGGGTTTTCATGCCATTCCGAGACAGTGACGAAACATTCATTCTTTTGACGTCAAATGGGTTAGAAACGCGTTTTGGGCCGTTCAGGGCCCAAACGGATGAATTTGTCAAAATATTGGGCATTCTAGAATCCTCATGAAAAATAGAGTGGGTGTGTGGGTTTTCATGCCATTCCAAGAAAGTGACCAAACTTTCATTCTTTTAACCTCAAATGGGCCTGAAACGTGTTTTGTGCAGTTCAGGACCCAAACAAATGGATTTGACAAAACTATTGGGCATTCTAGAATCCTCATGAAAAACGGAGTGTGTATGTAGGTTTTCATGCCATTCCGAGACAGTGACCAAACTTTCGTTCTTTTGACCTCAAATGGGCCTGAAACGAGTTTTGGGAAGTTCAGGGCCCAAACGGATGAATTTGACAAAAATATTGGGCAATCTAGAATCCCCATGAAAAACGTAGTGGGTTTGAGGGTTTTCATGCCATTCCGAGACAGTGACAAAACGTTCATTCTTGTAACCTCAAATGGGCCTTAAACGCGTTTTGGGCCGTTCAGGCATAAACGAATGAATTTGACAAAACTATTAGGAATTCTAGAATCCTCATGGAAAACGGAGTGGGTATGTGGGATTTTATGCCATTCCGAGACAGTGACCAAACTTTCATTCTTTTGACCTCAAATGGGCCTGAAACGCATTTTGGGCCGTTCAGGGCCCAAACGGATGAATTTGACAAAACTATTGGGCATTCTAGAATGCTCATGAAAATCGGAATGGGTATGTGGGATTTCATGCCATTCCGAGACAGTGACCAAAGATTAACTCTTTTGACCTCAAATGGGCCTTAAACGCGTTTTGGGCCGTTCAGGGCCCAAATGGATGAATTTGACAAAAATATTGTGCAATCTAGAATCCCCATGAAAAACGTAGTGGGTTTGAGGGTTTTCATGCCATTCCGAGACAGTGACAAAACGTTCATTCTTGTAACCTCAAATGGGCCTTAAACGCGTTTTGGGTCGTTCAGGGCATAAACGAATGAATTTGACAAAACTATTTGGAATTCTAGAATCCTCATGAAAAACTGAGTGGGTATGTGGGATTTCATGCCATTCCGAGACAGTGACCAAACTTTCATTCTTTTGACCTCAAATGGGCCTTAAAGGCGTTTGGGGCCGTTCAATGCCCAAACGAATGAATTTGACAAAAATATTGGCCATTCTAGTATCCTCATGAAAAACGGAGTGGGTATGTGGGTTTTCATGCCATTCCGAGACAGTGACCAAACATTCACTCTTTTGACCTCAAATGGGTTAGAAACGCGTTTTGGGCCGTTCAGGGCCCAAACGGATGAATTTGTCAAAAATATTGGGCATTCTAGAATCCTCATGAAAAATAGAGTGGGTGTGTGGGTTTTCATGCCATTCCAAGACAGTGACCAAACTTTCATTCTTTTAACCTCAAATGGGCCTGAAACGTGTTTTACGCAGTTCAGGGCCCAAACAAATGGATTTGACAAAACTATTGGGCATTCTAGAATCCTCATGAAAAACGGAGTGTGTATGTAGGTTTTCATGCCATTCCGAGACAGTGACCAAACTTTCGTTCTTTTGACCTCAAATGGGCCTGAAACGAGTTTTGGGAAGTTCAGGGCCCAAACGGATGAATTTGGCAAAAATATTGCGCATTCTAGAATCCTCATGAAAAATGGAGTGGGTATGTCGGTTCTCATGCCATTCCGAGACAGTGACCAAACTTTCATTCTTTTGACCTCAAATGGGCCTGTAATGCGTTTTGGGTCGTTCAGGGCCGAAACGGATGAATTTGACAAAAATATTGGGCATTCTAGAATCCTCATGAAAAACGGAGTGGGTCTGTGGGTTTTCATGCCATTCCGTAACAGTCACCAAACTTTCACTCTTTTGTCGTGAAATGGTCCTTACACGTGTTTTGGGCCGTTCAGGCTCCAAAGGGATGAATTTGAGAAAAATATTGGGCATTCTAGAATCCTCATGAAAAACGGAGTGCGTGTGTGGGTTTTCATGCCATTCCGAGACAGTGACCAAACTTTCATTCTTTTGACCTCAAATGGGCCTGAACCGAGTTTTGGGAAATTCAGGGCCCAAACGGATGAATTTGGCAAAATATTGGGCATTCTAGAATCCTCATGAAAAATGGAGTGGGTATGTGGGTTCTCATGCCATTCCGAGACACTGACCAAACTTTCATTCCTTTGACCTCAAATGGGCCTGAAACGCGTTTTGAGTCGTTCAGGGCCCAAACGGATGAATTTGACAAAAATAATGGGCATTCTAGAATCCTCATGAAAAACGGAGTGGGTCTGTGGGTTTTCATGCCATTCCGAGACAGTGACCAAACTTTCACTCTTCTGAACTTTAATGGGCCTGAAACGCGTTTTGGACCGTACAAGCGCTAAACGGATGAATTTGACAAAACTATTGGGCATTCTAGAATCCTCATGAAAAACGGAGTAGGTATGTGGGTTTCATGCCATCCCGAGACTATGACCAAACTTTGATTCTTTTGACCTCAAATGGGCCTTAAACGCGTTTTGGGTCGTTCAGAGCCCAAACGAATGAATTTGAAAAAACTATTGCGCATGCTAGAATCCTCATGAAAAACGGAGTAGGTATGTGGCTTTTCATGCCATTCCGAGAAAGTGACCAAACTTTCACTCTTTTGACCTCAAATGGGCCTTAAACGCGTTTTGGCTCGTTCAGGGCCCAAACGGATGAATTTGACAAAACTATTGGGCATTCTAGAATGCTCATGAAAATCGGAGTGGGTATGTGGCTTTTCATGCCATCCGAGACTGTGACCAAACTTTCATTCTTTTGACCTCAATGGTCCTTAAACGCCTTTATGGCCGTTCAGTGCCTAAACGAATGGATTTGACAAAACTATTGAGAATGCTAGAATCCTCATGAAAAACGGAGTGGGTATGTGGGTTTTCATGCCATTCCGAAACAGTGACGAAACTTTCATTCTTTTGACCTCAAGTGGGTCTGAAACGCGTTTATGGCCGTTCAGGGCCCAAAAGGATGAATTTCACAAAAATTCTTGGCAATCTCGAATCCTCATGAAAAACGGAGTGGGTGTGTCGGTTTTCCTGCCATTCCGAGACAGTGACCAAATTTCATTCTTTTGTCCTGAAATGGTCCTTAAACGCGTTTTTGGCCGTTCAGGCTCCAAAGGGATGAATTTGACAAAAATATTGGGCATTCTAGAATCCTCATGAAAAACGGAGTGGGTCTGTGGGTTTTCATGCCATTCCGTGACAGTCACCAAACTTTCATTCTTTTGACCTCAAGTGGGTCTGAAACGCGTTTGTGGCCGTTCAGGGCCCAAACGGATGAATTTCACAAAAATTCTTGGCAATCTCGAATCCTCATGAAAAACGGAGTGGGTATGTCGGTTTTCCTGCCATTCCGAGACAGTGACCAAACTTTCATTCTTTTGTCCTGAAATGGTCCTTAAACGCGTTTTGGGCCGTTCAGGCTCCAAAGGGATGAATTTGACAAAAATATTGTGCATTCTAGAATCCTCATGAAAAACGGAGTGGGTGTGTGGGTTTTCATGCCATTCCGAGACAATGACCAAACTTTCATTCTTTTAACCTCAAATGGGCCTTAAACGCCTTTGGGGCCGTTCAGGGCCTAAATGGATGAATTTGACAAAACTATTGGTCGTTGTAGAATGCTAATGAAAATCGGAGTGGGTATGTGGGTTTTCATGCCATTCCGAGACAGTGACCAAACTTTCATTCTTTTGACCTCAAATGGGCCTTAAACGCCTTTGGGGCCGTTCAGGACCCAAATCGATGAATTTGACAAAACTATTGGACGTTGTAGAATGCTAATGAAAATCGGAGTGGGTATATGGGTTTTCATGCCATTCCGAGACAGTGACCAAACTTTCATTCTTTTGACCTCAAATGGGCCTGAAACGCGTTGCGGCCCGTTCAGGGCCCAAACGGATGAATTTGAAAAAAATATTGGGCACTCTAGAATCCTCATGAAAAACGGTGTGGGTATGTGGGTTTTCATGCCATTCCGAGACAGTGACCAAACTTTCATTCTTTTGACCTCAAATGGGCCTTAAACGCGTTTGGGGCCGTTCAAAGGCCAAACGAATTAATTTGACAAAAATATTGGCCATTCTAGTATCCTCATGAAAAACGAAGTGGGTATGTGGGTTTTCATGCCATTCCGAGACAGTGACAAAACTTTCACTCTTTTGACCTCAAATGGAACTGAAACGCGTTTTGGGCCGTTCAGGGCCGAAACGGATGAATTTGACAAAAATATTGGGCATTCTAGAATCCCCAAGAAAAACGGAGTGGGTATGTGGGTTTTCATACCATTCCGAGAATGTCACCAAACTTTCATTCTTTTGACCTCAAATGGGCCTGAAACGCGTTCTGGGCCGTTCAGGGCCCAAACGGATGAATTTGACAAAAATATTGGGCATTCTAGAATCCTCATGAAAAACGGAGTGGGTCCGTGGGGTTTCTTGTCATTCCGAGACAGTGACCAAACTTTCACTCTTTTGAACATAAATGGGCCTGAAACACGTTTTGGACCGTACAAGCGCTAAACGGATGAATTTGACAAAACTATTGGGCATTCTAGAATCCTCATGAAAAACGGAGTAGGTATGTGGGTTTTCATGCCATCCCGAGACTGACCAAACTTTCATTCTTTTGACCTCAAATGGGCCTTAAACGCTTTTTGGGACGTTCAGGGCCCTAACGAATTAATTTGACAAAACTATTGAGCATGCGAGAATCCTCATGAAAAACGGAGTGGGTATGTGGGTTTTCTTGCCATCCCGAGACTGTGACCAAACTTTCATTCTTTTGACCTCAAATGGGCCTTAAACGCGTTTTCGGCCGTTCAGGTCCCAAACGGATGAATTTGACAAAACTATTGGGCATTCTAGAATCCTCATGAAAAACGGGGTAGGTTTGTGGGTTTTCATGCCATTCCGAGAGAGTGACCAGACTTTCATTCTTTTGACCTCAAATGGGCCTGAAACGCATTTTGGGCTGTTCAGGGCCCAAACGGATGAATTTGTCAAAAATAGTGGGCATTCTAGAATCCTCATGAAAAATAGAGTGGGGATGTGGGTTTTCATGCCATTCCGAGACAGTCACCAAACTTTCATTCTTTTGACCTCAAATGGGCCTTAAACGCGTTTTGGGCCTTTCAGGCTACAAAGGGATGAATTTGACAAAAATATTGGCCATTCTAGAATCCTCATGAAAAACGGAGTGGGTGTGTGGGTTTTCATGCCATTCCGAGACAGTGACCAAACTTTCATTCTTTTGACTTTAAATGGGCCTGAAACGTGTTTTGTGCCGTTCAGGGCCCAAACGGATGAATTTGACAAAACTATTCGGCATTCTAGAATGCTCATGAAAATCGGAGTGGGTATGTGGGTTTTCATGCCATTCCGAGACAGTGACCAAACTTTCATTCTTTTGACCTCAAATGGGCCTGAAACGTGTTTTGGGCCGTTCAGGGCCCAAACAAATGGATTTGACAAAACTATTAGGACTTCTAGAATCCTCATGAAAAATGGAGTGTGTATGTGGGTTTTCATGCCATTCCGAGACAGTGACCAAACTTTCATTCTTTTGACCTCAAATGGGCATGAAACGCGTTTTGGGCCGTTCAGGGCCCAAACGGATGAATTTGACAAAAATATTAGGCATTCTAGAATCCTCATGAAAAACGGAGTGGGTCCGTGGGGTTTCTTGTCATTCCGAGACAGTGACCAAACTTTCACTCTTTTGAACTTAAATGGGCCTGAAACGCGTTTTGGACCGTACAAGCGCTAAACGGATGAATTTGACAAAACTATTGGGCATTCTAGAATCCTCATGAAAAACGGAGTAGGTATGTGGGTTTTCATGCCATCCCGAGACTGTGACCAAACTTTGATTCTTTTGACCTCAAATGGGCCTTAAACGCGTTTTGGGTCGTTCAGCGCCCAAACGAATGAATTTGACAAAAATATTGGGCATGCTAGAATCCTCATGAAAAACGGAGTAGGTATGTGGCTTTTCATGCCATTCCGAGACAGTGACCAAACTTTCACTCTTTTGACCTCAAATGGGCCTTAAACGCGTTTTGGCCCGTTCAGGGCCCAAACGGATAAATTTGTCAAAACTATTGGGCATTCTAGAATGGTTATGAAAATCGGAGTGGCTCGGTGGGTTTTCATGCGATTCCGTGACAGTCACCAAACTTTCATTCTTTTGACCTCAAGTGGGTCTGAAACGCGTTTGTGGCCGTTCAGGGCCCAAACGGATGAATTTCACAAAAATTCTTGGCAATCTCGAATCCTTATGAAAAACGGAGTGGGTATGTCGGTTTTCCTGCCATTCCGAGACAGTGACCAAACTTTCATTCTTTTTTCCTGAAATGGTCCTTAAACGCGTTTTGGGCCGTTCAAGACCCAAACGGATGAATTTGACAAAAATATTGGGCATTCCAGAATCCTCATGAAAAACGCAGTGGGTGTGTGGGTTTTCAAGCCATTCCGAGACAGTGACCAAACTTTCGTTTTTTTTGCCCTCAAAAGAGCCTGAATGTGTTTCGGGGCCGTTCAAGGCCTAAACGGATGAATTTCACAAAAATTGTTTGCAATCTAGAATCCTCATGAAAAATGGATTGGGTATGTAGGTTTTCATGCCATTCCGTGACATTGACAAAACTTTCACTCTTTTGAACTTAAATGGGCCTGAAACGTGTTTTGGACCGTACAAGCGCTAAACGGATGAATTTGACAAAACTATTGGGCATTCTAGAATCCTCATGAAAAACGGAGTAGGTATGTGGGTTTTCGTGCCATTGCGAGACAGTGACCAAACTTTCATTCTTTTGACCTCAATTGGGCCTGAATCGACTTTTGCGCCGTTCAGGGCCCAAACAAATGGATTTGACAAAACTATTGGGCATTCTAGAATCCTCATGAAAAACGGAGTGGGTATGTGGGATTTCATGCCATTCCGAGACAGTGACCAAACATTCATTCTTTTGACCTCAAATGGGCCTTAAATGCGTTTGGGGCCGTTCAAAGCCCAAACGAATGAATTTGACAAAAATATTGGCCATTCTAGTATCCTCATGAAAAACGAAGTGGGTATGTGGGTTTCATGCCATTCCGAGACAGTGACCAAACATTCATTCTTTTGACCTCAAATGGGTTAGAAACGCGTTTTGGGCCGTTCAGGGCCCAAACGGATGAATTTGTCAAAAATATTGCGCATTCTAGAATCCTCATGAAAAATAGAGTGGGTGTGTGGGTTTTCATGCCATTCCAAGACAGTGACCAAACTTTCATTCTTTTAACCTCAAATGGGCCTGAAACGTGTTTTGCGCAGTTCAGGGCCCAAACAAAAGGATTTGACAAAACTATTGGGCATTCTAGAATCCTCATGAAAAACGGAGTGTGTATGTCGGTTTTCATGCCATTCTGAGACAGTGACCAAACTTTCGTTCTTTTGACCTCAAATGGGCCTGAAACGAGTTTTGGGAAGTTCAGGGCCCAAACGGATGAATTTGGCAAAAATATTGCGCATTCTAGAATCCTCATGAAAAATGGAGTGGGTATGTCGGTTCTCATGCCATTCCGAGACAGTGACCAAACTTACATTCTTTTGACCTCAAATGGGCCTGAAACGCGTTTTGGGTCGTTCAGGGCCGAAACGGATGAATTTGGCAAAAATATTGGGCATTCTAGAATCGTCATGAAAAACGGAGTGGGTCTGTGGGTTTTCATGCCATTCCGTGACAGTCACCAAACTTTCATTCTTTTGACCTCAAATGGGTTTGAAACGCGTTTGTGGCCGTTCAGGGCCTAAACATATGAATTTCACAAAAATTCGTGGCAATCTCGAATCCTCATGAAAAACGGAGTGGGTATGTCAGTTTTCCTGCCATTCCGAGACAGTGACCAAACTTTCATTTTTTTGTCGTGAAATGGTCCTTAAACGTGTTTTGGGCCGTTCAGGCTCCAAAGGGATGAATTTGAGAAAAATATTGGGCATTCTAGAATCCTCATGAAAAATAGAGTGGGTGTGTGGGTTTTCATGCCATTCCAAGAAAGTGACCAAACTTTCATTCTTTTAACCTCAAATGGGCCTGAACCGAGTTTTGGGCAGTTCAGGGCCCAAACGGATGAATTTGTCAAAAATAGTGGGCATTCTAGAATCCTCATGAAAAATAGAGTGGGGATGTGGGTTTTCATGCCATTCCGAGACAGTCACCAAACTTTCATTCTTTTGACCTCAAATGAGCCTTAAACGCGTTTTGGGCCATTCAGGCTACAAAGGGATGAATTTGACAAAAATATTGGGCATTCTAGAATCCTCATGAAAAACGGAGTGGGTGTGTGGGTTTTCATGCCATTCCGAGACAGTGACCAAACTTTCATTCTTTTGACTTTAAATGGGCCTGAAACGCGTTTTGGGCCGTTCAGGGCCCAAACGGATGAATTTGACAAAACTATTCGGCATTCTAGAATGCTCATGAAAATCGGAGTGGGTATGTGGGTTTTCATGCCATTCCGAGACAGTGACCAAACTTTCATTCTTTTGACCTCAAATGGGCCTGAAACGTGTTTTGGGCCGTTCAGGGCCCAAACAAATGGATTTGACAAAACTATTAGGACTTCTAGAATCCTCATGAAAAACGGAGTGTGTATGTGGGTTTTCATGCCATTCCGAGACAGTGACCAAACTTTCATTCTTTTGACCTCAAATGGGCGTGAAACGCGTTTTGGGCCGTTCAGGGCCCAAACGGATGAATTTGACAAAAATATTGGGCATTCTAGAATCCTAATGAAAAACGGAGTGGGTCCGTGGGGTTTCTTGTCATTCCGAGACAGTGACCAAACTTTCACTCTTTTGAACTTAAATGGGCCTGAAACGTGTTTTGGACCGTACAAGCGCTAAACGGATGAATTTGACAAAACTATTGGGCATTCTAGAATCCTCATGAAAAACGGAGTAGGTATGTGGGTTTTCGTGCCATTCCGAGATAGTGACCAAACTTTCATTCTTTTGACCTCAATTGGGCCTGAATCGACTTTTGCGCCGTTCAGGGCCCAAACAAATGGATTTGACAAAACTATTGGGCATTCTAGAATCCTCATGAAAAACGGAGTGCGTGTGTGGGTTTTCATGCCATTCCGAGACAGTGACCAAACTTTCATTCTTTTGACCTCAAATGGGCCAGAAACGAGTTTTGGGAAGTTCAGGGCCCAAATGGATGAATTTGGCAAAAATATTGGGCATTCTAGAATCCTCATGAAAAATGGAGTGGGTATGTGGGTTCTCATGCCATTCCGAGACAGTGACCAAACTTTCATTCTTTTGACCTCAAATAGGCCTGAAACGCGTTGTGGGCCGTTCAGGGCCCAAACGGATGAATTTGACAAAAATAATGGGCATTCTAGAATCCTCATGAAAAACGGAGTAGGTATGTGGGTTTTCATGCCATTCCGAGACAGGTACCAAACTGATCTTTTGACCTCAAATGGAACTGAAACGCGTTTGGGGCCGTTCAGGGCCTAAACGGATGAATTTGACAAAAATATTGGGCATTCTAGAATCCCCAAGAAAAACGGAGTGGGTATGTGGGTTTTCATACCATTCCGAGACAGTCACCAAACTTTCATTCTTTTGACCTCAAATGGGCCTGAAACGCGTTCTGGGCCGTTCAGGGCCTAAACAGATGAATTTGACAAAAATATTGGGCATTCTAGAATCCTCATGAAAAACGGAGTGGGTATGTGGGTTGGGTTTTCATGCCTTTCCGAGACATTGACAAATCTTTCCTTCCTTTGACCTCAAATGGGCCTTAAATGCGTTTTGGGCCGTTCAGGGCCCAAACGGATGAATTTGATAAAAATATTGGGCAATCTAGAATCCCCATGAAAAACGTAGTGGGTTTGAGGGTTTTCATGCCATTACGAGACAGTGACAAAACGTTCATTCTTGTAACCTCAAATGGGCCTTAAACGCGTTTTGGGCCGTTCAGGGCATAAACGAATGAATTTGACAAAACTATTTGGAATTCTAGAATCCTCATGAAAAACGGAGTGGGTATGTGGGATTTCATGCCATTCCGAGACAGTGACCAAACTTTCATTCTTTTGACCTCAAATGGGCCTTAAAGGCGTTTGGGGCCGTTCAAAGCCCAAACGAATGAATTTGACAAAAATATTGGCCATTCTAGTATCCTCATGAAAAACGGAGTGGGTCTGTGGGTTTTCATGCCATTCCGAGACAGTGACCAAACATTCATTCTTTTGACCTCAAATGGGTTAGAAACGCGTTTTGGGCCGTTCAAGGCCCAAACGGATGAATTTGTCAAAAATACTGGGCATTCTAGAATCCTCATGAAAAATAGAGTGGGTGTTTGGGTTTTCATGCCATTCCAAGACAGTGACCAATCTTTCATTCTTTTAACCTCAAATGATCCTGAAACGTGTTTTGCGCAGTTCAGGGCCCAAACAAATGGATTTGACAAAACTATTGGGCATTCTAGAATCCTCATGAGAAACGAAGTGTGTATGTAGGTTTTCATGCCATTCCGAGACAGTGACCAAACTTTCGTTCTTTTGACCTCAAATGGGCCTGAAACGAGTTTTGGGAAGTTCAGGGCCCAAACGGATGAATTTGGCAAAAATATTGCGCATTCTAGAATCCTCATGAAAAACGGAGTGGGTGTGTGGGTTTTCATGCCATTCCGAGACAGTGACCAAACTTTCATTCTTTTGACTTTAAATGGGCCTGAAACGCGTTTTGGGCCGTTCAGGGCCCAAACGGATGAATTTGACAAAACTATTCGGCATTCTAGAATGCTCATGAAAATCGGAGTGGGTATGTGGGTTTTCATGCCATTCCGAGACAGTGACCAAACTTTCATTCTTTTGACCTCAAATGGGCCTGAAACGTGTTTTGGGCCGTTCAGGGCCCAAACAAATGGATTTGACAAAACTATTAGGACTTCTAGAATCCTCATGAAAAACGGAGTGTGTATGTGGGTTTTCATGCCATTCCGAGACAGTGACCAAACTTTCATTCTTTTGACCTCAAATGGGCGTGAAACGCGTTTTGGGCCGTTCAGGGCCCAAACGGATGAATTTGACAAAAATATTGGGCATTCTAGAATCCTAATGAAAAACGGAGTGGGTCCGTGGGGTTTCTTGTCATTCCGAGACAGTGACCAAACTTTCACTCTTTTGAACTTAAATGGGCCTGAAACGCGTTTTGGACCGTACAAGCGCTAAACGGATGAATTTGACAAAACTATTGGGCATTCTAGAATCCTCATGAAAAACGGAGTAGGTATGTGGGTTTTCATGCCATCCCGAGACTGTGACCAAACTTTGATTCTTTTGACCTCAAATGGGCCTTAAACGCGTTTTGGGTCGTTCAGAGCCCAAACGAATGAATTTGACAAAAATATTGGGCATGCTAGAATCCTCATGAAAAACGGAGTAGGTATGTGGCTTTTCATGCTATTCCGAGACAGTGACCAAACTTTCACTCTTTTGACCTCAAATGGAACTGAAACGCGTTTGGGGCCGTTCAGGGCCGAAACGGATGAATTTGACAAAAATATTGGGCATTCTAGAATCCCCAAGAAAAACGGAGTGGGTATGTGGGTTTTCATACCATTCCGAGACAGTCACCAAACTTTCATTCTTTTGACCTCAAATGGGCCTGAAACGCGTTCTGGGCCGTTCAGGGCCTAAACAGATGAATTTGACAAAAATATTGGGCATTCTAGAATCCTCATGAAAAACGGAGTGGGTATGTGGGTTGGGTTTTCATGCCTTTCCGAGACATTGACAAATCTTTCCTTCCTTTGACCTCAAATGGGCCTTAAACGCGTTTTGGGCCGTTCAGGGCCCAAACGGATGAATTTGACAAAAATATTGGGCATTCTAGAATCCTCATGAAAAACGGAGCGGGTCCGTGGGGTTTCTTGTCATTCCGAGACAGTGACCAAACTTTCACTCTTTTGAACTTAAATGGGCCTGAAACGCGTTTTGGACCGTACAAGCGCTAAACGGATGAATTTGACAAAACTATTGGGCATTCTAGAATCCTCATGAAAAACGGAGTAGGTATGTGGGTTTTCATGCCATCCCGAGACTGTGACCAAACTTTCATTCTTTTGACCTCAAATGGGCCTTAAACGCGTTTTGGGTCGTTCAGAGCCCAAACGAATGAATTTGACAAAAATATTGGGCATGCTAGAATCCTCATGAAAAACAGAGTAGGTATGTGGCTTTTCATGCCATTCCGAGACAGTGACCAAACTTTCACTCTTTTGACCTCAAATGGGCCTTAAACGCGTTTTGGCCCGTTCAGGGCCCAAACGGATGAATTTGTCAAAACTATTGGGCATTCTAGAATGGTCATGAAAATCGGAGTGGCTCGTTGGGTTTTCATGCGATTCCGTGACAGTCACCAAACTTTCATTCTTTTGACCTCAAGTGGGTCTGAAACGCGTTTGTGGCCGTTCAGGGCCCAAACGGATGAATTTCACAAAAATTCTTGGCAATCTCGAATCCTTATGAAAAACGGAGTGGGTATGTCGGTTTTCCTGCCATTCCGAGACAGTGACCAAACTTTCATTCTTTTTTATTGAAATGGTCCTTAAACGCGTTTTGGGCCGTTCAAGGCCCAAACGGATGAATTTGACAAAAATATTGGGCATTCCAGAATCCTCATGAAAAACGCAGTGGGTGTGTGGGTTTTCAAGCCATTCCGAGACAGTGACCAAACTTTCGTTTTTTTGCCCTCAAAAGGGCCTGAAGGTGTTTCGGGGCCGTTCAAGGCCTAAACGGATGAATTTCACAAAAATTGTTTGCAATCTAGAATCCTCATGAAAAACGGATTGGGTATGTAGGTTTTCATGCCATTCCGTGACATTGACAAAACTTTCACTCTTTTGAACTTAAATGGGCCTGAAACGTGTTTTGGACCGTACAAGCGCTAAACGGATGAATTTGACAAAACTATTGGGCATTCTAGAATCCTCATGAAAAACGGAGTAGGTATGTGGGTTTTCGTGCCATTCCGAGATAGTGACCAAACTTTCATTCTTTTGACCTCAATTGGGCCTGAATCGACTTTTGCGCCGTTCAGGGCCCAAACAAATGGATTTGACAAAACTATTGGGCATTCTAGAATCCTCATGAAAAACGGAGTGCGTGTGTGGGTTTTCATGCCATTCCGAGACAGTGACCAAACTTTCATTCTTTTGACCTCAAATGGGCCAGAAACGAGTTTTGGGAAGTTCAGGGCCCAAATGGATGAATTTGGCAAAAATATTGGGCATTCTAGAATCCTCATGAAAAATGGAGTGGGTATGTGGGTTCTCATGCCATTCCGAGACAGTGACCAAACTTTCATTCTTTTGACCTCAAATAGGCCTGAAACGCGTTGTGGGCCGTTCAGGGCCCAAACGGATGAATTTGACAAAAATAATGGGCATTCTAGAATCCTCATGAAAAACGGAGTAGGTATGTGGGTTTTCATGCCATTCCGAGACAGGTACCAAACTTTCATTCTTTTGACCTCAAATGGAACTGAAACGCGTTTGGGGCCGTTCAGGGCCTAAACAGATGAATTTGACAAAAATATTGGGCATTCTAGAATCCCCAAGAAAAACGGAGTGGGTATGTGGGTTTTCATACCATTCCGAGACAGTCACCAAACTTTCATTCTTTTGACCTCAAATGGGCCTGAAACGCGTTCTGGGCCGTTCAGGGCCTAAACAGATGAATTTGACAAAAATATTGGGCATTCTAGAATCCTCATGAAAAACGGAGTGGGTATGTGGGTTGGGTTTTCATGCCTTTCCGAGACATTGACAAATCTTTCCTTCCTTTGACCTCAAATGGGCCTTAAATGCGTTTTGGGCCGTTCAGGGCCCAAACGGATGAATTTGATAAAAATATTGGGCAATCTAGAATCCCCATGAAAAACGTAGTGGGTTTGAGGGTTTTCATGCCATTACGAGACAGTGACAAAACGTTCATTCTTGTAACCTCAAATGGGCCTTAAACGCGTTTTGGGCCGTTCAGGGCATAAACGAATGAATTTGACAAAACTATTTGGAATTCTAGAATCCTCATGAAAAACGGAGTGGGTATGTGGGATTTCATGCCATTCCGAGACAGTGACCAAACTTTCATTCTTTTGACCTCAAATGGGCCTTAAAGGCGTTTGGGGCCGTTCAAAGCCCAAACGAATGAATTTGACAAAAATATTGGCCATTCTAGTATCCTCATGAAAAACGGAGTGGGTATGTGGGTTTTCATGCCATTCCGAGACAGTGACCAAACATTCATTCTTTTGACCTCAAATGGGTTAGAAACGCGTTTTGGGCCGTTCAAGGCCCAAACGGATGAATTTGTCAAAAATACTGGGCATTCTAGAATCCTCATGAAAAATAGAGTGGGTGTTTGGGTTTTCATGCCATTCCAAGACAGTGACCAATCTTTCATTCTTTTAACCTCAAATGATCCTGAAACGTGTTTTGCGCAGTTCAGGGCCCAAACAAATGGATTTGACAAAACTATTGGGCATTCTAGAATCCTCATGAGAAACGAAGTGTGTATGTAGGTTTTCATGCCATTCCGAGACAGTGACCAAACTTTCGTTCTTTTGACCTCAAATGGGCCTGAAACGAGTTTTGGGAAGTTCAGGGCCCAAACGGATGAATTTGGCAAAAATATTGCGCATTCTAGAATCCTCATGAAAAACGGAGTGGGTCTGTGGGTTTTCATGCCATTCCGAGACAGTCACCAAACTTTCATTCTTTTGACCTCAAATGGGTTTGAAACGCGTTTGTGGCCGTTCAGGGCCTAAACGGATGAATTTCACAAAAATTCGTGGCAATCTCGAATCCTCATGAAAAACGGAGTGGGTATGTCAGTTTTCCTGCCATTCCGAGACAGTGACCAAACTTTCATTCTTTTGTCGTGAAATGGTTCTTAAACGTGTTTTGGGCCGTTCAGGCTCCAAAGGGATGAATTTGAGAAAAATATTGGGTATTCTAGAATCCTCATGAAAAACGGAGTGGGTCTGTGGGTTTTCATGCCATTCAGTGACAGTCACCAAACTTTCATTCTTTTGACCTCAAATGGGTTTCAAACGCGTTTGTGGCCGTTCAGGGCCTAAACGGATGAATTTCACAAAAATTCGTGGCAATCTCGAATCCTCATGAAAAACGGAGTGGGTATGTCAGTTTTCCTGCCATTCCGAGACAGTGACCAAACTTTCATTCTTTTGTCGTGAAATGGTCCTTAAACGTGTTTTGGGCCGTTCAGGCTCCAAAGGGATGAATTTGAGAAAAATATTGGGCATTCTAGAAACCTCATGAAAAACGGAGTGCGTGTGTGGGTTTTCATGCCATTCCGAGACAGTGACCAAACTTTCATTCTTTTGACCTCAAATGGGCCTGAAACGAGTTTTGGGAAGTTCAGGGCCCAAACGGATGAATTTGGCAAAAATATTGGGCATTCTAGAATCCTCATGAAAAATGGAGTGGGTATGTGGGTTCTCATGCCATTCCGAGACAGTGACCTAACTTTCATTCTTTTGACCTCAAATAGGCCTGAAACGCGTTGTGGGCCATTCAGGGCCCAAACGGATGAATTTGACAAAAATAATGGGCATTCTAGAATCCTCATGAAAAACGGAGTGGGTGTGTGGGTTTTCATGCCATTCCGAGACAGTGACCAAACTTTCACTCTTTTGAACTTTAATGGGCCTGAAACGCGTTTTGGACCGTACAAGCGCTAAACGGATGAATTTGACAAAACTATTGGGCATTCTAGAATCCTCATGAAAAACGGATTCGGTATGTGGGTTTTCATGCCATCCCGAGACTGTGACCAAACTTTCATTCTTTTGACCTCAAATGGGCCTTAAACGTGTTTTGGGTCGTTCAGTGCCCAAACGAATGAATTTGACAAAACTATTGCGCATGCTAGAATCCTCATGAAAAACGTCGTAGGTATGTGGCTTTTCATGCCATTCCGAGACAGTGACCAAACTTTCACTCTTTTGACCTCAAATGGGCCTTAAACGCGTTTTGGCTCGTTCAGGGCCCAAACGGATGAATTTGACAAAACTATTGGGCATTCTAGAATGCTCATGAAAATCGGAGTGGGTCGGTGGCTTTTCATGCCATCCCGAGACTGTGACCAAACTTTCATTCTTTTGACCTCAATGGTCCTTAAACGCCTTTATGGCCGTTCAGTGCCCAAACGAATGGATTTGACAAAACTATTGAGAATGCTAGAATCCTCATGAAAAACGGAGTGGGTATGTGGGTTTTCATGCCATTCCGAAACAGTGACGAAAGTTTCATTCTTTTGACCTCAAGTGAGTCTGAAACGCGTTTGTGGCCGGTCAGGGAACAAACGGATGAATTTCACAAAAATTCTTGGCAATCTCGAATCCTCATGAGAAACGGAGTGTGTATGTGGGTTTTCATGCCATTCCGAGACAGTGACCAAACTTTCGTTCTTTTGACCTCAAATGGGCCTGAAACGAGTTTTGGGAAGTTCAGGGCCCAAAGGGATGAATTTGACAAAAATATTGGGCATTCTAGAAACCTCATGAAAAACGGAGTGGGTCTGTGGGTTTTCATGCCATTCCGTGACAGTCACCAAACTTTCATTCTTTTGACCTAAAGTGGGTCTGAAACGCGTTTGTGGCCGTTGAGGGCCCAAACGGATGAATTTCACAAAAATTCGTGGCAATCTCGAATCCTCATGAAAAACGGAGTGGGTATGTCAGTTTTCCTGCCATCCCGAGACAGTGACCAAACTTTCATTCTTTTGTCGTGAAATGGTCCTTAAACGTGTTTTGGGCCGTTCAGGCTCCAAAGGGATGAATTTGAGAAAAATATTGGGCATTCTAGAATCCTCATGAAAAACGGAGTGGGTCTGTGGGTTTTCATGCCATTCAGTGACAGTCACCAAACTTTCATTCTTTTGACCTCAAATGGGTTTGAAACGCGTTGGTGGCCGTTCAGGGCCTAAACGGATGAATTTCACAAAAATTCGTGGCAATCTCGAATCCTCATGAAAAACGGAGTGGGTATGTCAGTTTTCCTGCCATACCGAGACAGTGACCAAACTTTCATTCTTTTGTCGTGAAATGGTCCTTAAACGTGTTTTGGGCCGTTCAGGCTCCAAAGGGATGAATTTGAGAAAAATATTGGGCATTCTAGAATCCTCATGAAAAACGGAGTGCGTGTGTGGGTTTTCATGCCATTCCGAGACAGTGACCAAACTTTCATTCTTTTGACCTCAAATGGGCCTGAAACGAGTTTTGGGAAGTTCAGGGCCCAAACGGATGAATTTGGCAAAAATATTGGGCATTCTAGAATCCTCATGAAAAATGGAGTGGGTATGTGGGTTCTCATGCCATTCCGAGACAGTGACCAAACTTTCATTCTTTTGACCTCAAATAGGCCTGAAACGCGTTGTGGGCCGTTCAGGGCCCAAACGGATGAATTTGACAAAAATAATGGGCATTCTAGAATCCTCATGAAAAACGGAGTGGGTCCGTGGGTTTTCATGCCATTCCGAGACAGTGACCAAACTTTCACTCTTTTGAACTTTAATGGGCCTGAAACGCGTTTTGGACCGTACAAGCGCTAAACGGATGAATTTGACAAAACTATTGGGCATTCTAGAATCCTCATGAAAAACGGATTCGGTATGTGGGTTTTCATACCATCCCGAGACTGTGACCAAACTTTCATTCTTTTGACTTCAAATGGGCCTTAAACGTGTTTTGGGTCGTTCAGTGCCCAAACGAATGAATTTGACAAAACTATTGCGCATGCTAGAATCCTCATGAAAAACGTCGTAGGTATGTGGCTTTTCATGCCATTCCGAGACAGTGACCAAACTTTCACTCTTTTGACCTCAAATGGGCCTTAAACGCGGTTTGGCTCGTTCAGGGCCCAAACGGATGAATTTGACAAAACTATTGGGCATTCTAGAATGCTCATGAAAATCGGAGTGGGTCGGTGGCTTTTCATGCCATCCCGAGACTGTGACCAAACTTTCATTCTTTTGACCTCAATGGTCCTTAAACGCCTTTATGGCCGTTCAGTGCCCAAACGAATGGATTTGACAAAACTATTGAGAATGCTAGAATCCTCATGAAAAACGGAGTGGGTATGTGGGTTTTCATGCCATTCCGAAACAGTGACGAAAGTTTCATTCTTTTGACCTCAAGTGAGTCTGAAACGCGTTTGTGGCCGTTCAGGGCCCAAACGGATGAATTTCACAAAAATTCTTGGCAATCTCGAATCCTCATGAAAAACGGAGTGGGTATGTGGGTTTTCATGCCATTCCGAGACAGTGACCAAACTTTCATTCTTTTGTCCTGAAATGGTCCTTAAATGCTTTTTAGGCCGTTCAGGCTCCAAAGGGATGAATTTGACAAAAATATTGGGCATTCTAGAATCCTCATGAAAAACGGAGTGGGTCTGTGGGTTTTCATGCCATTCCGTGACAGTCACCAAACTTTCATTCTTTTGACCTAAAGTGGGTCTGAAACGCGTTTGTGGCCGTTCAGGGCCCAAACGGATGAATTTCACAAAAATTCTTGGCAATCTCGAATCCTCATGAAAAACGGAGTGGGTATGTGGGTTTTCATGCCATTCCGAGACACTGACCAAACTTTCATTCTTTTAACCTCAAATGGGCCTTAAACGCCTTTGGGGCCGTTCAGGGCCCAAATGGATGAATTTGACAAAACTATTGGACGTTGTAGAATGCTAATGAAAATCGGAGTAGGTAAGTGGGTTTTCATGCCATTCCGAGACAGTGACCAAACTTTCATTCTTTTGACCTCAAATGGGCCTTAAACGCCTTTGGGGCCGTTCAGGACCCAAAGCGATGAATTTGACAAAACTATTGGACGTTGTAGAATGCTAATGAAAATCGGAGTGGGTATATGGGTTTTCATGCCATTCCGAGACAGTGACCAAACTTTCATTCTTTTGACCTCAAATGGGCCTGAAACGCGTTGCGGCCCGTTCAGGGCCGAAACGGATGAATTTGAAAAAAATATTGGGCATTCTAGAATCCTCATGAAAAACGGTGTGGGTATGTGGGTTTTCATGCCATTCCGAGATAGTGACCAAACTTTCATTCTTTTGACCTCAAATGGGCCTTAAATGCGTTTGGGGCCGTTCAAAGCCCAAACGAATGAATTTGACAAAAATATTGGCCATTCTAGTATCCTCATGAAAAACGGAGTAGGTATGTGGGTTTTCATGCCATTCGAAGACAGTGACCAAACATTCATTCTTTTGACCTCAAATGGGCCTGAAACGTGTTTTGGGCCGTTCAGGGCCCAAACGCATGAATTTGACAAAACTATTGGGCATTCTAGAATCCTCATGAGAAACGGAGTGGGTATGTGGGTTTTCATGCCATTCCGAGACACTGACCAAACTTTCATTCTTTTAACCTCAAATGGGCCTTAAACGCCTTTGGGGCCGTTCAGGGCCCAAATGGATGAATTTGACAAAACTATTGGACGTTGTAGAATGCTAATGAAAATCGGAGTGGGTATGTGGGTTTTCATGCCATTCCGAGACAGTGACCAAACTTTCATTCTTTTGACCTCAAATGGGCCTTAAGCGCCTTTGGGGCCGTTCAGGACCCAAATCGATGAATTTGACAAAACTATTGGACGTTGTAGAATGCTAATGAAAATCGGAGTGGGTATATGGGTTTTCATGCCATTCCGAGACAGTGACCAAACTTTCATTCTTTTGACCTCAAATGGGCCTGAAACGCGTTGCGGCCCGTTCAGGGCCGAAACGGATGAATTTGAAAAAAATATTGGGCATTCTAGAATCCTCATGAAAAACGGTGTGGGTATGTGGGTTTTCATGCCATTCCGAGACGTGACCAAACTTTCATTCTTTTGACCTCAAATGGGCCTAAAACGCGTTTGGGGCCGTTCAGAGCCCAAACGAATGAATTTGACAAAAATATTGGCCATTCTAGTATCCTCATGAAAAACGGAGTGGGTATGTGGGTTTTCATGCCATTCGAAGACAGTGACCAAACATTCATTCTTTTGACCTCAAATGGGCCTGAAACGTGTTTTGGGCCGTTCAGGGCCCAAACGCATGAATTTGACTAAACAATTGGGCATTCTAGAATCCTCATGAAAAAAAGACTGGGTATGTGGGTTTTCATGCCATCCCGAGACAGTGAGCAAACTTTCATTCTTTTGACCTCAAATGGGCCTTAAACGCGTTTTGGGCCGTTCATGGCCCAAACGAAAGAATTTGACAAAACTATTGCGCATGCAAGAATCCTCATGAAAAACGGAGTGGGTGTGTGGGTTTTCATGCCATCTCGAGAGAGTGACCAAACTTTCATTCTTTTCACCTCAAATGGGCCTTAAACGCTTTTTGGGACGTTCAGGGCCCTAACGAATTAATTTGACAAAACTATTGAGCATGCGAGAATCCTCATGAAAACCGGAGTGGGTATGTGGGTTTTCTTGCCTTCCCGAGACTGTGACCAAACTTTCATTCTTTTGACCTCAAATGGGCCTTAAACGCGTTTTGGGCCGTTCAGGTCCCAAACGGATGAATTTGACAAAACTATTGGGCATTCTAGAATCCTCATGAAAAACGGGGTAGGTTTGTGGGTTTTCATGCCATTCCGAGAGAGTGACCAGACTTTCATCCTTTTGACCTCAAATGGGCCTGAAACGCATTTTTGGCCGTTCAGGGCCCAAACGCATGAATTTGTCAAAAATAGTGGGCATTCTAGAATCCTCATGAAAAATAGAGTGGGGATGTGGGTTTTCATGCCATTCCGAGACAGTCACCAAACTTTCATTCTTTTGACCTCAAATGGGCCTTAAACGCGTTTTGGGCCATTCAGGCTACAAAGGGATGAATTTGACAAAAATATTGGGCATTCTAGAATCCTCAAGAAAAACGGAGTGGGTGTGTGGGTTTTCATGCCATTCCGAGACAGTGACCAAACTTTCATTCTTTTGACTTTAAATGGGCCTGAAACGCGTTTTGGGCCGTTCAGGGCCCAAATGGATGAATTTGACAAAACTATTCGGCATTCTAGAATGCTCATGAAAATCGGAGTGGGTATGTGGGTTTTCATGCCATTCCGAGACAGTGACCAAACTTTCATTCTTTTGACCTTAAATGGGCCTGAAACGTTTTTTGGGCCTTTCAGGGCCCAAACAAATGGATTTGACAAAACGATTAGGCATTCTAGAATCCTCATGAAAAACGGAGTGTGTATGTGGGTTTTCATGCCATTCCGAGACAGTGACCAAACTTTCATTCTTTTGACCTCAAATGGGCCTGAAACGAGTTTTGGGAAGTTCAGGCCCAAACGGATGAATTTGGCAAAAATATTGGGCATTCTAGAATCCTCATGAAAAATGGAGTGGGTATGTGGGTTCTTATGCCATTCCGAGACAGTGACCAAACTTTCATTCTTTTGACCTCAAATGGGCATGAAACGCGTTTTGGGCCGTTCAGGGCCCAAACGGATGAATTTGACAAAAATATTGGGCATTCTAGATTCCTCATGAAAAACGGAGTGGGTCCGTGGGGTTTCTTGTCATTCCAAGACAGTGACCAAACTTTCATTCTTTTGACCTCAAGTGGGCCTGAAAGGCGTTTTGGGGCCGTTCACGGTTCAAACGGATGAATTTGACAAAAATATTGGGCATTCTATAATTCTCATGAAAATCGGAGTGGGTCGGTGGGTTTTCATGCCATTCCGTGACAGTCACCAAACTTTCATTCTTTTGACCTAAAGTGGGTCTGAAACGCGTTTGTGGCCGTTCAGGGCCGAAACGGATGAATTTCACAAAAATTCTTGGCAATCTCGAATCCTTATGAAAAACGCAGTGGGTATGTCGGTTTTCCTGCCATTCCGAGACAGTGACCAAACTTTCATTCTTTTTTCCTGAAATGGTCCTTAAACGCGTTTTGGGCCGTTCAAGGCCCAAACGGATGAATTTGACAAAAATATTGGGCATTCTAGAATCCTCATGAAAAACGCAGTGGGTATGTGGGTTTTCAAGCCATTCCGAGACAGTGACCAAACTTTCGTTTTTTTTGCCCTCAAAAGGGCCTGAAGGCGTTTCGGGGCCGTTCACGGCCTAAACGGATGAATTTCACAAAAATTGTTTGTAATCTAGAATCCTCATGAAAAACGGATTGGGTATGTAGGTTTTCAAGCCATTCCGTGACATTGACAAAACTTTCACTCTTTTGAACTTAAATGCGCCTGAAACGCGTTTTGGACCGTACAAGCGCTAAACGGATGAATTTGACAAAACTATTGGGCATTCTAGAATCCTCATGAAAAACGGAGTCGGTATGTGGGTTTTCATGCCATCCCGAGACTGTGACCAAACTTTGATTCTTTTGACCTCAAATGGGCCTTAAATGCGTTTTGGGTCGTTCAGAGCCCAAACGAATGAATTTGACAAAACTATTGCGCATGCTAGAATCCTCATGAAAAACGGAGTAGGTATGTGGCTTTTCATGCCATTCCGAGACAGTGACCAAACTTTCACTCTTTTGACCTCAAATGGGCCTTAAACGCGTTTTGGCCCGTTCAGGGCCCAAACGGATGAATTTGACAAAACTATTGGGCATTCTAGAATGCTCATGAAAATCGGAGTGGGTCGGTGGGTTTTCATGCCATTCCGTGACAGTCACCAAACTTTCATTCTTTTGACCTCAAGTGGGTCTGAAACGCGTTTGTGGCCGTTCAGGGCCCAAACGGATGAATTTCACAAAAATTCTTGGCAATCTCGAATCCTTATGAAAAACGGAGTGGGTATGTCGGTTTTCCTGCCATTTCGAGACAGTGACCAAACTTTCATTCTTTTTTCCTGAAATGGTCCTTAAACGCGTTTTGGGCCGTTCAAGGCCCAAACGGATGAATTTGACAAAAATATTGGGCATTCCAGAATCCTCATGAAAAACGCAGTGGGTATGTGGGTTTTCAAGCCATTCCGAGACAGTGACCAAACTTTCGTTTTTTTGCCCTCAAAAGGGCCTGAAGGCGTTTCGGGGCCGTTCAAGGCCTAAACGGATGAATTTCACAAAAATTGTTTGCAATCTAGAATCCTCATGAAAAACGGATTAGGTATGTAGGTTTTCATGCCATTCCGTGACATTGACTAAACTTTCATTCTTTTGACCTCAATGGGCCTGAAAGGCGTTTTGGGGCCGTTCATGGTTCAAACGGATGAATTTGACAAAAATATTGGGCATTCTAGAATTCTCATGAAAAACGGGGTGGGTTTGTGGGTTTTCATGCCATTCCGAGACAGTGACCAAACTTTCGTTCTGTTGACCTCAAATGGGCCTGAAAAGCGTTTGAGGCCGTTCAGGGCCCAAACGAATGAATTTGACAAAACTATTGCGCATTCTAGAATCCTCATGAAAAACGGCGTGGGTATGTGGGTTTTCATGCCATTCCGACACAGTCACCAAACTTTCATTCTTTTGACCTCAAATGGGCCTTAAACGCGTTTTGGGCCGTTCAGGGCCCAAACGGATGAATTTGACAAAACTATTGAGCATTCTAGAATCCTCATGAAAAACGGGGTAGGTTTGTGGGTTTTCATGCCATTCCGAGAGAGTGACCAGACTTTCATTCTTTTGACCTCAAATGGGCCTGAAACGCTTTTTGGGCCGTTCAGGGCCCAAACGCATGAATTTGACAAAACTATTGGGCATTCTAGAATCCTCATTAAAAACAGAGTGGGTATGTGGGTTTTCATGCCATCCCGAGACTGTCACCAAACTTTCATTCTTTTGACCTCAAATGGGCCTTAAACGCGTTTTGGGCCGTTCATGGCCCAAACGAATGAATTTGACAAAACTATTGCGCATGCGAGAATCCTCATGAAAAACGGAGTGAGTGTGTGGGTTTTCATGCCATCTCGAGAGAGTGACCAAACTTTCATTCTTTTCACCTCAAATGGGCCTTAAACGCTTTTTGGGACGTTCAGGGCCCTAACGAATTAATTTGACAAAACTATTGAGCATGCGAGAATCCTCATTAAAAACGGAGTAGGTATGTGGGTTTTCTTGCCATCCCGAGACTGTGACCAAACTTTCATTCTTTTGACCTCAAATGGGCCTTAAACGCGTTTTGGGCCGTTCAGGGCCCAAACGAATGAATTTGACAAAACTATTGAGCATACTAGAATGCTCATGAAAAACGGAGTGGGTATGTGGGTTTTCATGCCATTCCGAGACAGTAAACTTTCACTCTTTTGACCTCAAATGGGCCTGAAACGCGTTTTGGCCCGTTCAGGGCCCAAACGGATGAATTTGAAAAAATTATTGGACATTCTAGAATGCTCATGAAAATCGGAGTGGGTATGTGGGTTTTCATGCCATTCCGAGACAGTGACCAAACTTTCATTTTTTTGCCCTCAAAAGGGCCTAAAGGTGTTTCGGGGCCGTTCAAGGCCTAAACGGATGAATTTCACAAAAATTGTTTGCAATCTAGAATCCTCATGAAAAACGGATTAGGTATGTAGGTTTTCATGCCATTCCGTGACATTGACCAAACTTTCATTCTTTTGACCTCAAATAGGCCTGAAAGGCGTTTTGGGGCCGTTCACGGTTCAAACGGATGAATTTGACAAAAATATTGGGCATTCTAGAATTCTCATGAAAAATGGGGTGGGTTTGTGGGTTTTCATGCCATTCTGAGAGAGTGACCAGACTTTCATTCTTTTGACATCAAATGGGCCTGAAACGCTTTTTGGGCCGTTCAGGGCCCAAACGCATGAATTTGACAAAACTATTGGGCATTCTAGAATCCTCATGAAAAACAGAGTGGGTATGTGGGTTTTCATGCCATCCCGAGACTGGCACCAAACTTTCATTCTTTTGACCTCAAATGGGCCTTAAACGCGTTTTGGGCCTTTCAGGGCCCAAACGAATGAATTTTACTAAACTATTGAGCATGCTAGAATGCTCATGAAAAACGGAGTGGGTATGTGGGTTTTCATGCCATTCCGAGACAGTAAACTTTCACTCTTTTGACCTCAAATGGGCCTGAAACGCGTTTTGGCCCGTTCAGGGCCGAAACGGATGAATTTGACAAAATTATTGGACATTCTAGAATGCTCATGAAAATCGGAGTGGGTATGTGGGTTTTCATGCCATCCTGAGACAGTGACCAAACTTTCATTCTTTTGACCTCAAATGGGCCTGAAACGAGTTTTGGGCCGTTCAGGGCCCAAACGGATGAATTTGAAAAGAATATTGGGCATTCTAGAATCCTCATGAAAAACGGAGTGGGTATGTGGGTTTTCATGCCATTCCGAGACAGTAAACTTTCACTCTTTTGACCTCAAATGGGCCTGAAACGCGTTTCGGCCCGTTCAGGGCCCAAACGAATGAATTTGAACAAAATATTGGGCATTCTAGAATCCTCATGAAAAACGGAGTGGGTATGTGGGTTTTCATGCCATCCCGAGACTGTGACCAAACTTTGATTCTTTTGACCTCAAATGGGCCTGAAAAGCCTTTTGGCCCGTTCAGGGCCCGAGCGAATGAATTTGAAAAAAATATTGGGCATTCTAGAATCCTCATGAAAAACGGAGTGGGTCTGTGGGTTTTCATGCCATTCCGAGACAGTGACCAAACATTAATTCTTTTGACCTCAAATGGGCCTGAAACGCATTTTGGGCCGTTCAGGGCCCAAACGGATGAATTTGACAAAACTATTGGGCATTCTAGAATGCTCATGAAAATCGGAATGGGTATGTGGGATTTCATGCCATTCCGAGACAGTGACCAAAGATTAACTCTTTTGACCTCAAATGGGCCTGAAACGCGTTTTGGGCCGTTCAAGAACCAAACGCATGAATTTGAAAAAACTATTGGGCATTCTAGAATCCTCATGAAAAACGGCGTGGGTATGTGGGTTTTCATGCCATTCTGAGACAGTCACCAAACTTTCATTCTTGTGACCTCAAATGGGCCTAAAACGCCTTTTGGGCCGTTCAGGGGCCAACGGATGAATTTGACAAAACTATTGGGCATTCTAGAATGCTCATGAAAATCGGAGTGGGTATGTGGGTTTTCATGCCATTCCGTGACAGTCACTAAACTTTCATTCTTTTGACCTCAAGTGGGGCTGAAACGCGTTTGTGGCCGTTCAGGGCCCAAACGGAGTGGGTATGTGGGTTTTCATGCCAGTCCGAGACAGTGACCAAACTTTCATTCTTTTGACCTCAAATGGGCCTGAAACGCGTTTTGTGCCGTTCAGGGGCCAAACGGATGGATTTGAAAAAACTATTGGGCATTTTAGAATCCTCATGAAAAACGGAGTGGGTGTGTGGGTTTTTATGCCATTCTGAGACAGTCACCAAACTTTCATTCTTTTGACCTCAAGTGGCTTTGAAACGCGTTTGTGGCCGTTCAGGGCCCAAACGGATGAATTTCACAAAAATTCTTGGCAATCTAGAATCCTCATGAAAAACGAAGTGGGTATGTGCGTTTTCCTGCCATCCCGAGACTGTGACCAAACTTTCATTCTTTTGACCTCAAATGGGCCTTAAACGCGTTTTGCGCCGTTCAGGACCCAAACGAATGAATTTGACAAAACTATTGGGCATGCTAGAATCCTAATGAAAAACGGAGTGGGTACGTGGGTTTTCATGCCATTCCGAGACAGTGACCAAACTTTCATTCTTTTGACCTCAAATGGGCCTGAAACACGTTTTGGGCCGTTCAGGCTCCAAACGGATGAATTTGAAAAAAATATTGGGCATTTTAGAATCCTCATGAAAAATGGAGTGGGTATGTGGGTTTTCATTGCATTCCGAGACAGTGCCCAAACTTTCATTCTTTTGACCTAAAATATTCCTGAAACGCGTTTTGGGCCGTTCAGGGCCCAAATGTATGAATTTAACAAAACTATTGGGCATTCTAGAATGCTCATGAAAATCAGAGTGGGTATGTGGGTTTTCATGCAATTCCGAGAAAGTGACCAAACTTTTACTCTTTTGACCTCAAATGGGCCTGAAACGCGTTTTGGGCCGTTCAGGGCCCAAACGAATGAATTTGAAAAAAATATTGGGTATTCTAGAATCCTCATGAAAAACGGAGTGGGTGTGTGGGTTTTCATGCCATTCCGAGACACTGACCAAAGTTTCACTCTTTTGACCTCAAATGGGCCTGAAACGCGTTTTGGGCCGTTCAGGAACCAAATGCATGAATTTGAAAAAACTATTGGGCATTCTAGAATCCTCATGAAGAACGGAGTGGGTGTGTGGGTTTTCATGCCATTCCGTGACAGTCACCAAACTTTCATTCTTTTGACCTCAAGTGGGTCTGAAACGCGTTTGTGGCCGTTCAGGGCCCAAAAAGAGGAATTTCCTAAAAATTCTTGGCAATCTAGAATCCTCATGAAAATCGGAGTGGGTATGTGGGTTTTCATGCAATTCCGAGACAGTGACCAAACCTCAAATGGGCCTGAAACGCGTTTTGGGCCGTTCAGTGCCCAAATGAATGAATTTGAACAAAATATTGGGCATTCTAGAATCCTCATGAAAAACGGAGAGGGTATGTGGGTTTTCATGCCATTCCGTGACAGTCACGAAACTTTCAATCTTTTGACCTCAACTGGGGCTGAAACGCGTTTGTGGCCGTTCAGGGCCCAAACGGATGAATTTCACAAAAAATTCTTGGCATTCTAGAATCCTCACGAAAAACGGAGTGGGTATGTGGGTTTTCCTGGCATTCCGAGACAGTGACCAAACTTTCATTCTTTTGAACTCAAATGGGCCATAAACGCGTTTTGGGCCGTTCAGGGCCCAAACGGATGAATGTGACAAAACTATTGGGCATTCTAGAATGCTCATGAAAATCGGAGTGGGTATGTGGGTTTTCATGCCATTCCGAGACAGTGACCAAACTTTCATTCTTTTGACCTTAATTGGGCCTGAAACGTGTTTTGGGCCGTTCAGGGGCCAAACGGATGGATTTCAAAAAATTATTGGGCATTGTAGAATCCTCATGAAAAACAGAGTGGGTGTGTGGGTTTTCATGCCATTCCGAGACAGTCACCAAACTTTCATTCTTTTGACCTCAAGTGGGTCTGAAACGCGTTTGTGGCCGTTCAGGGCCCAAACGGATGAATTTCACAAAAAATTCTTTTCATTCTAAAATCCTCATGAAAAATGGAGTGGGTATGTGGGTTTTCCTGCCATTCCGTGAAAGTGACCAAACTTTCATTCTTTTGACCTCAAATGGTCCTTAAAAGCGTTTTGGGCCGTTCAGGGCCCAAACGGATGAGTTTGACAAAAATATTGGGCATTCTAGAATCCTCAAGAAAAACAGAGTGGGTATGTGGGTTTTCATGCCATGCCGAGACAGTGACCAAACTTTCATTCTTTTGAGATCAAATGGGCCTTAAACGCATTTTGGGCCGTTCAGGGCCTATACGGATGAATTTAAAAACAATATTGTTAATTCTAGAATGCTCATGAAAAACGGAGTGGGTATGTGGGTTTTCATGCCATTCCGAGACAGTGACCAAACTTTCATTCTTTTGACAACAAATGGGCCTTAAACGCGTTCTGTGCCGTTCAAGGCCTAAACGAATGAATTTGAAAAAAATACTGGGCATTCTAGAATCCTCATGAAGAACGGAGTGGGTTTGTGGGTTTTCATTCCATTCCGAGACAGTGACCAAACTTTCATTCTTTTGACCTCAAATGGGCCTTAAACGCATTCTTGGCCGTTTAGGGCCCAAACGTATGTATTTCACAAAAATATTGGGCATTCTAGTATCCTCATGAAAAACGGAGAACGTATGTGGGTTTTCATGCCATTCCGAGACGGTGACCAAACTTTCATTCTTTTGACCTCAAATGGGCCTGAAATGCGTTTTGGGCCGTTCAGGGCCCAAACGCATGAATTTCACAACAATATTGGGCATTCTAGAATCCTCACGAAAAGCGGAGTGGGTATGTTGTTTTTTATGGCATTCCGAGACAGTGACCAAACTTTCATTGTTTTGAACTTTAACTAGCACAAATCACTTATTTGTCTGTTCTGGGCCCAAACAAATGAATATGACAACAATATTTGGTATTATGGACTCCTCATGAAAAATAGAGTGGGTGTGTCAGTTTTCATGCCATTCCAAGACAGTGACCAAACATTAATTCTTTTGACTTCTAATTGGCCCAAATAACTTATTTGGCCTTTCAAGGCCCAAACAGAAGAATTTGACAACAATCTTTGGCATTCTGGATTCTTCATGAAAAATGGAGTTGGTGTGTGTTCTTTCATGCCATTCCAATACAGTGATCAAATATTCATTCTTTCGACCTCAAATTGGCAGAAATCATGTATTTGGGCATTTAGGGCCCAAACGGATGGCTTCTGGATTCCTTATGGAAAATTTATGGGTTTGTTTGTTTTCATGCCATTCTGTGAATGTGACCAAACATTCATTCTTTTGACCTCATTTAGCAAAAATCATGTATTTGGTCGTTCAGGGCCCAAACGGATGAATTTGAATACAATCTTTGGAATTCTGGATTCCTCAAGTAAAATGGAGTGGGTGTGTGGGTTTTGATGCCAATCCGAGACAGTGACCAAACATTCTTTCTTTTGACCTCAAATTAGCATAAATCACGTATTTGGCTGTTCTGGGCCCAAACGTATGAGTTTGACAACAATCTTTGCCTTTCTGGACTCCTCATGAAAAATGGAATGGGTGTGTGGGTTTTCATGCCATTCTGAGACAGTGACCAAACTTTCATTCTTTTGACCTCAAATGGGCCTGAAATGCCATTTTGACCGTTCGGGGCGTAAAGGGATGTATTTGACAACAGTATTGGGCATTCTAGAATCCTCATGAAAAATGGAGTGGGTGTGAGGGTTTTCATGCCATTCCGAGACAGTGACCAAACTTTCATTCTTTAGTCCTCAAATTAGCACAAATCACTTATTTGTCCGTTCTAGGCCCAAAAAAATGAATATGACAACAATATTTGGTATTCTGAACTCCTCATGAAAAATAGAGTGGGTGTGTCGGTTTTCATGACATTCCGAGACAGTGACCAAACTTTCATTCTTTCGACCTCAAATTAGCACAAATCACGTATTTGGCAATTCAAATGCCAAACAAATGAATTTGACAACAATCTTTGGCATTCTGGATTCCTCATGAATAATGGAGGGTGTTTGTGGGTTTTCATGCCATTCTGAGACAGTGAGCAAACTTTTATTCTTTTTACCTCAAATTTGCATAAATCATGTATTTGGCCCTTCTAGGCCCATACGATGAATATGACAACAACCTTTGGCATTCTGGAGTCCTCATGAAAAATGGAGTGGGTGTGTGGGTTTTCATGCCATTCCGAGACATTGACCAAACTTTCATTGTTTTGACCTCAAATTAGCACAAATCATGTATTTGGCCGTTTATGGCCCAAACGGATGAATTTGACAGCAATCTTTGGCATTCTCCATTTCTCATGAAAAATGGAGTGGGTCTGTGGGTATTTATGCCAATCTAAGACAGTGGCCAAACTTTCATTCTTTTGACCTCAAATTAGCACAAATAACCTATTTGGCCGTTCAGCGCCCAAACGGATGAATTTGACAACAATCTTTTGCAATATGGATTCCTCATGAAAAATGGAGTGGGTGTATGGGTTTTCATGTCGATCCGAGAAAGTGACCAAACTTTCATTCCTTTGACCTCAAAGACACAAATCACGTTTTTGGCCGTTCAAGGCCCAAAATGATGAATTTAACAACAAACTTTGGCATTCTGGATTCATCGTGAAAAATGAACTGGGTCTGTGGTTTTTCCTGCTATTCTGAGAAAGTGACCAAACTTCCATTCTTTTGACCTCAACTTAGCACAAATCACGTATTTGGCAGCTCAGGGAGCAAACGGATGTATTTGACAATAATCTTTTGCATTCTGGAGTCCTTATGAAAAATGGAGTAGACATGTGGGTTTTCATGGCAATCCGAGACAGTGATCAAACTTTTATTCTTTTGACCTCAAATTAGCACAAATCAAGCACAAACGGATGAATTGGACAACAATCTTTGGCATTGTGGAGTCCTCATGAAAAATGGAGTGGACATGTGGGTTTTCCTGCCAATCTGAGACAGTGACCAAACTTTCATTCTTTTGACCTCATATTAGCACAAATCACGTATTTGGCCTTTCAGAGCCCAAACCGATGAATTTGACAACAATCTTTGGCTTTCAAGATTCCTCATGAAAAAGGGAGTGTGTGTGGGTTTTCATTCCAATTCGAGAAAGTGACCAAACTTTCATTCTTTTGAACTCAAATTAGGACAAGTCATGTATTTGGCCGTTAAGGGCCCAAACGGATGAATTTGACAACAATCTTTGGCATTCTGGAGTCCTCATGAAAAATGCAATGGACATGTTTGTTTTCATGCTAATCCGAGATAGTGAAAAAACTTTCGTTCTTTTGACCTCAAATTAGCACAAATCACGTATTTGGCCGTTCAGCGCCCAAACGGATGACTTTGACAACAATCTTTTGCATTCGGAGTCCTCATGAAAAATGGAGTAGACATGAGGGTTTTCATGGCAATCTGAGACAGTGATCAAACTTTTATTCTTTTGACCTCAAATTAGCACAAATCAAGCACAAACGGATGAATTGGACAACAATCTTTGGCATTGTGGAGTCCTCATGATAAATGGAGTGGACATGTGGGTTTTCATGCCAATCTGAGACAGTGACCAAACTTTCATTCTTTTGACCTCAAATTAGCACAAATCACGTATTTGGCCTTTCAGAGCCCAAACGGATGAATTTGACAACAATCTTTGGCTTTCAAGATTCCTCGTGAAAAAGGGAGTGTGTGTGTGGGTCTTCATTCCAATCCGAGAAAGTGACCAAACTTTCATTCTTTTGAACTCAAATTAGCACAAGTCACGTATTTGGCCGTTCAAGGCCCAAACGGATGAATTTGACAACAATCTTTGGCATTCGGGAGTCCTCATGAAAAATGCAATGGACATGTTTGTTTTCATGCCAATCCAAGACAGTGAAAAAACTTTCGTTCTTTTGACCTCAAATTAGCACAAATCACATATTTGGTTGTTCAGCGCCCAAACGGATGACTTTGACAACAATCTTTGGCATTCTGGAGTCCTCATGTAAAATGCAGTGGGTTTGTGGGTTTTCATGCCATTCCGAGACAGAGATCAAACTTTCATTCTTTTATTCTCAAATTTGCACAATAACGTATTTGGCCGATAAGGGCCAAAACGGATGAATTTGACAACAATCTTTGGCATTCTGAAGTCCTCATGAAAAGTTGAGTGGGTCTGTCCGTTTTAATGCCAATTTGAGATAGTGACCAAACATTCATTCTTTTGACCTCAAATTAGCATAATTTACGTATTTGGCCATTCAGAGCCAAACGGATGAATTTGACAACAATCATTGCATTCTAGATTTCTCATAAAAAATAGAGTTGGTGTGGGGGTTTTCATGCCATTCCGAGACAGGGACCAAACTTTCATTCTTTTGACCTCAAATTAGCACAAATCATGTATTTGTACGGTCACGGCCCAAAAGGATGAATTTGACAACAATCTTTGGCATTCTACATTCTTCATGAAAAATGGAGTGGATATGTCGGTTTTCATGCCAATTCAAGACAGTGACAAACTTTCATTCTTTTGACCTCATATTAGCACAAATCTGTATATGGCTGGTTAAGGGCCAAACAGATGAATATGACAACAATCATTAGCATTCAGGATTCCTCATGAATAATGGAGTGGGTGTGTGGGTTTTGATGCTATTCTGAGACAGTGACCAAACTTCCATTATTTTGACCTCAAATTAGCACAAATCACGTATTTGGCCGTTCAGGGCCCAAACGGATGAATTTGACAACAATCTTTGGCATTCTAGATTCTTCATGAAAAATGGAGTGGGTGTGTAGGTTTTCATGCCATTCTGAGACAGTGACCAAACTTTCATTCTTTTGACCTCAAATTAGCACAAATCACATACTTGGCCGCTCTGGGCCCAAACGGATAAATTTGACAACAACCTTTGGCTTTCTAAATTCCTCTTGAAAAAAGGAGTGTGTGTGTGGGTTTTCATGCCAATCCGAGACAGTGACCAAACTTTCATTCTTTTGACCTCAAATTAGCACAAATCACGTATTTAGCCGTTCAGGGCCCAAACGGATGAATTTGACAACAATCTTTGGCATTCTGGATTCCTCATGAATAATGGAAGGGGTGTGTGGGTTTTCATCCGATTCCAAGAGAGTACTAAACTTGCATTCTTTTGACCTCAAATTAGCACAAATCACGTATTTGGCCGTTCAGGGCCCAAACGGATTAATTTGACAACAATCTTTGTCATTCTCCATTCCTCATGAAAAATGGTGTGGGTATGTGGGTTTTCATGCCAATCCGAGACAGTGACTAACCTTTCATTCTTTTGACCTCAAATTAGCACAAATCACATATTTGGCAGTGCAGGGCCCACACGGATGAATTTTAATACAATCGTTTTCATTCTGGATTTCTCATGAATAATGGAGTGGGTGTGTGGGTTTTGATGGCATTCCGAGACAAAGACGAAACTTTCATTTTTTTGACCTCCCATTAGCACAAATCACATATTTGGCCGTTCAGGGCCCAAACGGATGAATTAGACAACAATCTTTGGCATTCTGGAGTCCTTACGAAAAATGGAGTGGTTATGTCGATTTTCATGCCAATCCGAGACAGTGACCAACATTTCAATCTTTTGACCTTAAAGAAGCACAAATCACGTATTTGGCCGTTCAGGGCCCAAACGGATGAATTTGACAACAATCTTTTGCATTATGGATTTCTCATGAAAAATAGAGTGGGTGTGTGGATTTTCGTGCCATTCCTTGACAGTGACCAAACTTTTATTCTTTTGACCTCAAATTAGCAAAAATAACGTGTTTGGCCGTTCAGGGCCCAAACGGAAGATTTTGACAATAATCTTTGGCATTATATATTCCTCGTGAAAAATGGAATGGGTATGTCGGTTTTTATGCCAATCCGAGATAGTGACCAAACTTTCATTCTTTTGAGCATAAATTAGCACAAATCATGTATTTGGCCGATCAGGGCCTAAACGGATGAATTTGACAACAATCTTTTGCATTCTGGATTCCTAAAAAATTACGTATTTTATCGTTGAGGGCATAAAACGATGAATTTCACAACAATCTTTGGCATTCTAGAATTCTCTTGAAAAATGAAGTGGGTGTGGGGGTTTTCATGCCTATCTGAGACAGTGACGAAAGTTTTATTCTTTTGACCTCAAATTAGCACAAATCACGTATTTGGCCTTTCAGGGCCCAAATGGATGAATTTGAGAACTATCGTTTGCATTCTGGATTTCTCAGGAAAAATGGAGTGGGTGTTGCGGTTTTAATGCCATTCCGAGATAGTGACTAAACTTTCATTCTTTTGTCCTGAAATTAGCACAAATCACGTAATTGGCCGATCAAGGACCAAACGGATGAATTTGACAACAGTAATTGGCATTCTGGTTTCCTCATTAAAAAGAGATTGGGTATGTGGGTTTTCATGCCAATTCGATACAGTGACCAAACTTTCATTGTTTTGACCTCGAATTAGCCTAAATTACGTATTTTGTCGTTGAGGGCATAAAACGATGAATTTGACAACAATCTTTGGCATTCTGGATTCCTCATGAAAAATGGAGTAGGTAAGTAGGTTTTCATGCCAATCCGAGACAGTGACCAAATTTTCATAGTTTTACCCTCGAATTAGCCCAAATGACGAATTTTTCCGTTGAGGGCGTAAAACGATGAATTTGATAAGAATCTTTGGCATTCTGAATTCCTCATGAAAAATGGGATGGGAATGTGGGTTTTCATGCCATTCGAGACATTGATCAAACTTTCATTCTTCTGACCTGAAATTAGCCCAAATGACGTCTCTGGCTATTCAGGTCCCAAACAGATGAATCTGACAAGAATAATCGGCAATCTGGAATCCTTATGGAAAATAGACTGGGTTGTTCTAGCCAATCTTAGATAGTGACAACAATCTTTTGCATTCTGCATTCCACATTAATATGGGGTAGGTGTTTGGGTTTTCATGCCATTCTGAGACAATGACCAAACTTTCATTCTTTTCACCTCAAATTAGCACAAATCACGTATTTGGTCTTTCAAGGCCCAAACGGATGAATTTGTCAACAATCTTTTGCATTCTGCATTCCTCATGAAAAATGGACAGGGTGTTTGGGTTTTCTTGCCATTACGAGATAGTGACCAAACTTTCATTCTTTTGACATAGCATAAATCACATAATTGGCCGATCAAGGCCCAAACGAATGAATTTGACAAGAATATTGGGCATTCTAGATCCTCATGAAAAACGAAGTGGGTATGTGGATTTTCATGCCATTCCCAGACAGTGACCAAACTTTCATTCTTTTGACCTCAAATGACCCTAAAACGCATTTTAGGCCGTTTAGGGCCCAAACGAATGAATTTGACAACAACATTGGGCATTCTACAATCTTCATGTAAAACGGAGTGGGTATGTGGGTTTTCAAGCCATTCCGAGACAGTGACCAAACTTTCATTCTTTTGACCTCAAATGGCCCTGAAACGCATTGTGGATTTCTCATGAAAAATGGAGTGGGTGTTGCTGTTTTCTTGCCATTTTGAGACAGTTACCAAACTTTCATTTTTTTGACCTGAAATTAGCACAAATCACATATTTGTCCATTCACAGTCCAACAGGATGAATTTGATCTTTGGCATTATGGATTCCTCATGAAAAATGGACTGGGTCTATGGGTTTTATTCCAATCAGAAAAAGTGACAAAACTTTCATTCTTTTGACCTCAAATTAGCACAAATCACATATTTAGCCTTTCCGGGCCAAAACGGATGAATTTGAGAATAATGTTTTGCATTCTGGATTCCTCACGAAAATTGGAGTAGGTGTGTGGGTTTTCATGCCATTATGAGATAGTGACCAAACTTTTATTCTTTTGACCTGAAATTAGTACAAATCATGTATTTGGCCGTTCAGGGCACAAACGGATGAATTTAACAAGAATTATTTGCATTCTGGATTCCTCATGAAAAATGGAGTGGGTGTGAGGGTTTTCATGCCATTCCGAGACAGTGACCAAACTTTCATTCTTTTGACCTCAAATTAGCACAAATCACGTAGTTGGCCGTTCAGGGCCCAAACGGATGAATTTGACAACAATGTTTTGCATTCTGCATTCCTCACAAAAAATAGAGTGGGTGTTTGGGTTTTCATACCATTACGAGACAGTGACCAAACTTTCATTGTTTTGACCTCAAATTAGCACAAATTACGTATTTTCCTGTTGAGGGCATAAAACAATGAATTTGACAATAATCTTTGGCATTCTTGAATCCTCAAGAAAAATGGAGTGGGTATTTGGGTTTTCATGCCTATCTGAGACAGTGACGAAACTTTCATTCTTTTGACCTCAAAGTTGTTGAAATCACGTATTTGGCCGTTCAGGGCCGAAACGGATGAATTTGACAACAATTTTTGCATTCTGGATTCCGCGTGAAAAATGGAGTAGGTGTGTGGGTTTTCATGCCAATCCAGGAAAGTTACCAAACTTTCATTCTTTTGACGTCAAACGAGCACAAATCACGTATTTGACCGTTCGGGCCCAAACGGACGAATTTGACAACAATAATTGGCATTCTGGATTCCTTATTAAAAATAGATTGGGTATGTGAGTTTTCATGCCAATCCGAGACAGTGACCAAACTTTCATTCTTTTGAACTCAAATTAGCACAAATCAGGTATTTGGCTGTGCAGGGTGTAAATGGATGAATTTGACAGCAATCTTTGGCATTCTGCATTCCTCATGAAAAATGGAGTGGGTGTGAGGGTTTTCATGCCATTTCGAGACAGTGACCAAACTTTCATTCTTTTGAACTCAAATTAGCACAAATCAGGGATTTGGCCGTTCAGGGCCCAAATGTATGAATTTCAAAATTATCTTTGGCATGATGGTTTCCTAATGAAAAATTGAGTGGGCATGTGGGTTTTCATGCCAAACCGACACAGTGACCAAACTTTCATTCTTTTGGCCTCAAATTAGCCGAAATCACGTATTTGGCCGTTCAGGGCCCAAACGGATGAATTTCAAAACAATCTTTGGCATTATGGATTCCTGATGAAAAATGGAGTGGGCATGTGGGTTTTTATGCCAATCTGAGTCAATGACCAAACTTTCATTCTTTTGACCTCAAATTAGACCATATGACTTATATGGCCATTCATGACCCAAGCAACAATATTTGACAAGAATAATTGCCATTCTGAAATCCTCATGAAAAATGGGGTGAGTATGTGGGGTTTTATGACCAAGCAATCATTCTTCATACCTCAAATTAGCCCAAACCACCTATTTTCCCGTTCAGGGCCCAAACAGATGAATTTGACAACAATCATTGGTATTCTGGATTCCTCATGAAATATGGAGTGGGTGTTTGGGTTTTCATGCCATTCTGAGACAATGACCAAACTTTTATTGGTTTAACCTCAAATTAGCACAAATCATGCATTTGGCCGTTCAAGGCCCAAACGGATGAATTCACAACAATCTTTTGCATTCTGCATTCCTCATGAAAAATGGTGTGGGTGTGTGGGTTTTAATGTCATTCTGAGACAGTGACCAAACATTCAATCTTTTGACCTCAAAGTTGCAAAATCACGTATTTGGCCGTTTAAGGTCCAACAAGAAGAATTTGACAACAATCTTTGGCATTCTGGATTCCTCGTGAAAAATGGACTAGGTGTGTGGGTTGTCATACCAATCCAGGACAGTTACCAAACTTTCATTCTTTTGACGTCAAACGAGCACAAATCACGTATTTGGCCGTTTAGGGCCCAAACGGATGAATTTGACAGCGATCATTGGCATTCTAGATTCCTCATGAAATCTGCAGTGGGTGTTTGGGTTTTCATGGCATTCCGAGACAGTGACCAAACTTTCATTCTTTTGACCTCAAATAAGCACAAATCACGTATTTGGTCGTTCGGGGCCTAAACTGATGAATTTGACAACAATCTTTTGCATTCTGCATTCCTCATGAAAAATGAAGTGGGTGTTCCGATTTTTTTGCCATTCTGAGATAGTGACCAAACTTTCATTCTTTTGACCTGAAATTAGCACAAATCACGTATTTGGCCGTTCACGGTCTAACAGGATGAATTTCACAACAATATTTGGCATTATGGATCCCTTACGAAAAATGGACTGGGTCTGTGGGTTTTCATTCCAATCCGACACAGTGACCAAACTTTCATTCTTTCGACCCCAAATTAGCATAAATCACGTATTTGGCCGTTCAGGGCCCAAACAGATGAATTTGACAGTAATTTTTGCATTCTGAATTCCTCACTAAAAATGGAGTAGGTGTGTGGGTTTACATGCCATTCCGAGACAATGACCAAAACTTTCATTCTTTTGACATCAAATTAGCACAAATCACGTATTTGGCCAATCAGGGCCCAAACGAATGAATTTGACAACAATATTTTGCATTCTGCATTCCTCATGAAAAATGGAGTGGGTGTGAGGGTTTTCATGCTATTCTGAGACAGTGACCAAACTTTCATTCTTTTGACCTCAAATTAGCACAAATCACGTATTTGGCCATTCAGGGCCCAAACGGATGAATTTGACAACAATCATTGGCATTCTGGATTCCTTATTAAAAATATATTGGGTATAAGGGTTTTCATGCCAATCCGAGACAGTGACCAAACTTTCATTCTTTTGAACTCAAATTAGCACAAATCAGGTATTTGGCTGCTCTGGGTGTAAACGGATGAATTTGACAGCAATCTTTGGCATTATGCATTCCTCATGAAAAATGGAGTGGGTGTGAGGGTTTTCATGCCAATCGGAGTCAGTAACCAAACTTTCATAGTTTTGGCCTCGAATTAGCCCAAATGGCGTATTTTTCCGTTGAGGGTGTAAAACGATGAATTTGATAAGAATTTTTGGCATTCTGGATTCCTCATGAAAAATGGGATGGGAATGTGGGTTTTCATGCCTTTCGAGACATTGATCAAAATTTCATTCTTCTGAACTGAAATTAGCCCAAATGACGTCTCTGGCCGTTCAAGTCCCAAACGGATCAATCTGACAAGAATAATCGGCATTCTGGAATCCTCATGGAAAATAGACTCGGTTGTGTGTTTTCTAGCAAATCTTAGATAGTGACCAAACTTTCATTCTTTTGAACTCAAATAAGCATAAATCATGTATTAGGCCGTTCAAGGCCCAAACGGATGAATTTGACAACAATCTTTGGCATTCTGAAGTCCTCATGAAAAATAGACTGGGTCGTTGGTTTTTCATGCCAATCCAAGACAGCGACCAAACTTTCATTCTTTCGACCTCAAATTTGCCTATATCACGTATTTGGCCATACAGGGCCCAAATGGATGAATTTGACAACAATATTATGCATTCTAGAATCCTAATAATAAATGGAGTGGGCATGTGGGTTTTCATGACAATCCGAGTCAGTAACCAAGCTTTCATTCTTTTAACCTCAAATTAGACCATATGACTTATATGGCCGTTCAGGACCCAAACAACAATATTTGACAAGAATAATTACCATTCCGGAATCCTCATGAAAAATGGGGTGGGTATGTGGGGTTTCGTGCCAATTTGAGATGGTGACCAAGCATTCATTCTTCATACCTCAAATTAGCCCAAATCACCTATTTGGCCGTTCAGGGCCCAAACAGATGAAATTGACAACAAAATTTGGCATTCTTGAATCCTAATGAAAAATGGAGTGGGTATATGGGTTTTCATGCCAATCCAAGACAATGACCTAACTTTCATAGTTTTGACCTCGAATTAGCCCAAATGACGTATTTTGCCGTTGAGGGCATAAAACGAAGAATTTGATAAGAATCCTTGGCATTCTGGATTCCTCATGAAAAATGGGATGGGAATGTGGGTTTTCATGCCAATTCGAGACATTGATCAAACTTTCATTCTTCTGACCTCAAATTAGCCCAAATGGCGTCTATGGCCGTTCAAGTCCTAAACGGATCAATCTGACAGGAATAATTTGTTGGAAATTGTGCCCTAAGGGCCAATCATTGTACTTTGAACATTATTATTTTAATGAAATTTCTCCATTCTGTTATCATATTATTTACATGTTAACTGTGATAATTGTATCCTTGGATAATTCATAAAGATTGTCCTAAAATGTCCCTGGTCGGTCATCTATGCGGGAGCAGAGATGAAACAAGATTAGTATGACTTTGATAACATATGGAGATACGAATGAAAGTCTTAGGCACTTGTAAGAGTACAAGGTACTGGACCGACCCACTATAAGAAAGCTACATGGATCAAGTCATAAGCTTTTCTCATGTATAACCACGTCACAATGCCCTTAGACCTGAGGTCATCATGGATTCCTACATAAGAGTTGCTAAACTTTGAACTAGTCAAAAGTCAGTTTTGACTGGGTGATGATAAAGGCTATGATCGGGCTTGAAGGTTTTTCATTCAGAGGAATATGAATGATCAAGATGGAATTTATCCCTCACATTAGTAGAGAGATATTACTGGGCCCCTCGATGAGTGAGTCTGAGAAATGTATGGCCATACTATGATGAAAGGAGTTTCTGTCTCTGTTATCAAGCTACTCAGGAATCGATAAAGTAATGGTGAGGAAAAAGAGGATGACATTATCCATGCCTTATCCTTGATCGATATATCGTGTGACAAAAGGGACGTGACATGGTTGTATGACAGGTTGCATCATGATAACGATCCTCATATGAATTGGGTAGTCGTAATGTCTTGCTAGAGGCCGCTTGCGACTTTTGGGTTAGTATAGTTATTGGCCCACTGCCAACTTCATATGGGCCTATAGGGTCGCACACAAGAATGGCCCAACACGAGATAATATTTAATTTAGGGTGGACGAATTTTATATTTATATATATATAATATAAAATTCATTAATAATATTATATAGATATATATTTTTTCGAAATATATATCTTATGTATATATATATTATATGATATTATTATATTATGTTAGTTTTAAATTTAATTTATTAAGATATATTAAATTTAATAACTAACATGATACAGATATAGTATCTCAGATTTAATTTATGAAGAGAAATTAAATCTAATGGCTCTTTATTTGGATTAAATAAATAGGTTAAATTAAAACTGTTAGATAGATTTAATTTAAACTGAAATTATTTAATTAGCTCATCAAGATAATTAATTGTTGATTAATTTTGAAATTAATGATGAATAATTTTAAAATTTGAATTAGCCCTCATAGGTTATAAACTTGATAGAGCAGATATATTGATATACACATGAGAATTGAGAGCCGCAAGTGAAACCCTAGGAGACATTAGAGGCTCTACCACGCAGTCTCGGTTGGAGGGCATTTGTGTGGACATCGGTAGAGGGAGCGGACCTGACGTGCTGGCTCCTAGAGGTCGTGAAAACTTTGAATCATCAAAAAGGTATGAATCCTTCCAACTTGGTTTAAACGTTGTTGATAGATCCTCGATTAGGATCGGTGAAAATTTTAAAATTCTTTCGCTGTGCCTACTGATTCTAACAGTGGCATCAGAGCCAGATCAATTGTGTGTTTAAACTGAGTTTATGTTCTTATACATGTGATATATACGGGATGTGTACGTATGTTTATAAGAAACACTCGAATATGCATGTGATTTGGTTAATACGAAACGAAATTATTTAGAAAGATGTGATCTTGTAATTCCGTTGATTTTCGTTTTTATTTAAATTGAATCTTGAAATTGTTTCGTTTTTAGTTTTGAAACATGTATGTGATTCTCTCGTTTTGGAACAAGCATGAAATCGATTCCGAACATGTATATCTTGAAACATGTATGTGATTTTCGTTTTGAACAAGCATGAAATTGGGTAGGGTACCTAAGATCGTAGTTGGCGTACAGACACATTAGGGTCTCTAATCGGATTTAGGGATTCGAAACTTTGGGGTAGACAATCCGGATCAAAAGCGTTCTGGGCCGTTGTTTTTGAAATTGGGCCGAAATCCCTTAAGAATTGGACTAAATGAATTTTTTGAATTTTTGGGTCCGAAATTTTAAAATTTTAAAAAAATTTCAAATATTTCTTTTAAAAGGAATGTGCCTTTTTTCAAATTAGCCCAAATTACAAATTTGGCCGATCAGGGCCCAAACGGATGAATTTGTCAACAATATTTGACATTCTGGAATCCTCATGAAAAATGGAAAGGGTATGTTGGATTCCATGTGAATTTGAGACGTTGATTAAAATTTTATTCTTTTGACCTCAAATTAGCCCAAATCACGTATGTGGCCATTCAGGGCCCAAACGGATTATTTTGACAAGAAAAATTGTCATTCTAGATTCTCAATTTAAAATGAAGTGGGTATGTAGGTTTTCATGCCAATCCGAGACAGTGACCAAACTTTCATTCTTTTGACCTCAAATTAGCACAAATAACGTGTGTGGCCCTTCATGACCCAAACAGATGAATTTGACAAGAATAATTGGCATTCTAGAATCCTAATGAAAAATGGGGTGCGTATGTGGGTTTTCATGCCAATCCGAGACAGTGACGAAACTTTTATTCTTTTGACATCAAATTATTATTTTGACAAGAAAAATTGTCATTCTAGAATTATCAATTTAAAATGAAGTGGGTATGTGGGTTTTCATACCCATCCGAGATAGTAACCAAACTTTCATTCTTTGACCTCAAATTAGCCCAAATTACAAATTTGGATGAATTTAACAACAATATATGACATTCTGGAATCCTCATAAAAAATAGAAAAGATATGTTGGTTTTCATGCGAATTCGAGACATTGACCAAACTTTTATTCTGTTAACCTCAAATTAGCCTAAATCACGTATGTGGCCGATCAGGTCCCAAACGAATGAATTTGACTAGAATAATTGGCATTCTTGAATCCTCATGAAAAAGGGGGTTGGTGTGTGGGTTTTCATGCCAATTCGAAATGTTCACCAAACTTTTATAATTTTGACGTCAAATTAGCCCAAATAACGTATGTGGCCGTTCAGGGCCCAAACGGATTTTTTTTGACAAGAAAAATTGTCATTCAAGCATTCTCAATTTAAAATGCAGTGGTATGTGGGTTTTCATGCCAATCCGAGACAACAACCAAACTTTCATTCTTTCGACCTCAAATTTGCCCAAATCACGTATTTCGCCATTCAGGGCCCAAATGGATGCATTTGACAACAATATTTGGTATTCTGGAATCCTACTGAAAAATGGAGTGGGCATATGGGTTTTCATGCCAATCCAAGTCAGTGACCAAACTTTCATTCTTTTGACCTCAAATTAGCACAAATCACGTATTTGGCCGTTCAGGACCCAAACAACAATATTTGACATGAATAATTGCCATTCTGGAATCTTCATGAAAAATGGGGTGGGTATGTGGGGTTTCGTGACCATTCGAGACGGTGACCAAGCTTTCATTCTTCATACCTCAAATTAGCCCAAATCACCTATTTGGCCATTCAGGGCACAAACGGATGAAATTAACAACAATCTTTGGCATTCTGGAATCCTAATAAAAAATGGAGTGGGTGTGTGGGTTTTCATGCCAATCCGAGACAGTGACCAAATTTTCATATTTTGACCTCGAATTAGCCCAAATGACGTATTTTTGCCATTGAGGGCGTAAAACAATGAATTTGATAAGAATCTTTGGCATTCTGGATTCCTCATGAAAAATGGGATGGGAATGTGGGTTTTCATGCCAATTCGAGACATTGACCAAAAGTTTATTATTTTGAACTCAAATTAGCCAAAATCATGTAAATGGCCGTTCTGGGCCCAAACGGATTTTTTTGACAAGAAAAATTGTAATTCTAGAATTCTCAATTTAAAATGAAGTGGGTATGTGGGTTTTCATGCTAATCCGAGACATTGACCAAACTTTCATTCTTTGACCTAAAATTAGCCCAAATCACGTATTTGGCCAATCAGGGCCCAAACGGATGAATTTGACAACAATATTTCACATTCTGGAAAACTCATCAAAAAAGGAAAGTGTATGTTAGATTTCATGCTAATTCGAGATGTTGACCAAACTTTTATTCTTTTGACCTCAAATTAGCCCAAATCACGTTTGTGGCGGTTCAGTGCCCAAATAGATTATTTTGACAAGAAAAATTGTCATTCTAGAATTCTCAATATAAAATGAAGTGGGTATGTGGGTTTTCATGTCAATCCGAGACAATGACGGAACTTTCATTCTTTCGACCTCAAATTAGCCCAAATCACATATTTGGCCATACAAGGCCAAAACGGATGAATTTGAAAACAATCTATGGCATTCTTGAATCTTAATGGAAAATGGAGTGGGTATGTAGGTTTTCATGCCAATCCGAGACAGTGACCAAACTTTCATTCTTTTGACCTCAAATTAGCACATATGACGTATGTACCATTCAGGACCCAAACAACAATATTTGACAAGAATAATTGGCATTCTTGAATCCTCATGAAAAATGGGATGGGTATGTGGTTTTTTATGCCAATTCGAGATGGTAACGAAACTTTCATTCTTCAGACCTCAAATTAGCCCAAATCACGTATTTGGCCGTTCAAGGCCCAAACGGATGAAATTGACAACAATCTTTGGCATTCCAGAATCCTAATGAAAAATGGAGTAAGTATGTGAGTTTTCATGCCAATCCGAGACAATGACCAAACTTTCTTTATTTTGACCTCAAATTAGCCCAAATCACATAGTTGGTCGTTCAAGGCCCAAACGAATGAATTTGAGAACAATAATTGGCATTCTGGAATCCTCATGAAAAATGGGGTGGGTATGTGGGTTTTCATGCGAATCCAAGACAGTGACTAAACTTTCACTCTTTGACCTCAAATTAGCCCAAATCACATATTTAGCCGTTCAGGTCCCGAACGGATGAAATTGGTTACAATCTTGGTCATTCTAGAATCCTAATGAAAATTGGAGTGGGTATGTTGGTTTTCATGCCAATCCGAGCTAGTGACCAAACTTTCATTATTTTGACCTCAAATTAGCCCAAATCACGTATTTAGCCATTCAAGGCCCAAACGGATGAATTTGACAACAATCTTTTGTATTCTGGAATCCTCATGAAAAATGGGATGGGTATGTGGGTTTTCATGTGTTGGAAATGTTGGAAATTTTGCCTTAAGGGCTAATCATTGTACTTTGAACATTATTATTTTAATGAAATTTCTCCATTCTGTTATCATATTATTTACATGTTAACTGTGATAATTGTATCCTTGGATAATTCATAAAGATTGTCCTAAAATGTCCCTGGTCGGTCATCTATGCGAGAGCAGAGATGAAACAAGATTAGTATGACTTTGATAACATATGGAGATACGAATCAAAGTCTTAGGCACTTGTAAGAGTACAAGATACTGAACCGACCCACTATGAGAAAGCTACATGGATCAAGTCATAAGCTTTTCTCATGTATAACCCCGTCACAATGCCCTTAGACCTGAGGTCATCATGGATTCCTACATAAGAGTTGCTAAGCTTTGAACTAGTCAAAAGTCACTTTTGACTGGGTGATGATAAAGGCTATGATCGGGCTTAAAGGTTTTTCATTCAGAGGAATATGAATGATCAAGATGGAATTTATCCCTCACATTAGTAGAGAGATATTACTGGGCCCATCGATAAGTGAGTCTGAGAAATGTATGGCCATACTATGATGAAAGGAGTTTCTGTCTCTGTTATCAGGCTACTCAGGAATCGATAAAGTAATGGTCAGGAATAAGAGGATGACATTATCCATGCCTTATCCTTGATCGATATATCGTGTGACAAAAGGGACGTGACATGGTTGTATGACAGGTTGCATCGTGATAACGATCCTCATATGAATTGGGTAGTCGTAATGTCTTGCTAGAGGCTGCTTGCAACTTTTGGGTTAGTATAGTTATTGGCCCACTGCCAACTTCATATGGGCCTACAGGGTCACACACAAGAATGGCCTAACACGAGATAATGTTTAATTTAGGGTGGACGAATTTTATATTTATATATATATAATATAAAATTCATTAATAATATTATATAGATATATATTTTTTTGAAATATATATCTTATGTATATATATATTATATGATATTATTATATTGTGTTAGTTTTAAATTTAATTTATTAAGATATATTAAATTTAATAACTAACATGATACAGATATAGTATCTCAGATTTAATTTATGAAGATAAATTAAATCTAATGGCTCTTTATTTGGATTAAATAAATAGGTTAAATTAAAACTGTTAGATAGATTTAATTTAAACTGAAATTATTTAATTAGCTCATCAAGATAATTAATTGTTGATTAATTTTGAAATTAATGATGAATAATTTTAAAATTTGAATTAGCCCTCATAGGTTATAAACTTGATAGAGCAGATATACTCATACGTGCATGAGAATTCAGAGCCGTAATGGAAACCCTAAAAAACATTGGAGGCGCTAGCACACAGTCTCTGTTGGAGAGCATTCGTGTAGATACCGGTAGAGGGAGCGGACCTCACGTGTTGGCTCCTAGAGATCGTAAAAACCCTAAATTAAAAAGGTACGAGTTCTTTCTAACCCGATTTAAATGTTGTGCATAGATCCTTGATTAGGATCGATAAAATTTTAAAATTCTTCCGCTGTGCTTGCCGATCCTAACAGCATTATTGTATTAGTTTCCTACTAAGATTCTCTCAAATCTTACCCTCCCCTACCAACAATTTAGATAAGAGAGGATAGAAGATATGCTAAGAACAATAAAAAGAACCATATGAAGGGATTGCAGTGATGGAACAAAGACGAGAAGAAGTCTCTGTTTCATTGTGACGGGTTTAGATACCCAAGTAGCCCTGTGTGGCTACATTGATGGTAATTATTATGTATGTACCCTTATGGGGAGTGTTTGTAATCGAGCACTTTTTACCAGTATATTTATGCTATTCCTATGTTACCCACCAAACCGCATATCATTTTCCGTGAATACTTTGGTAAAGGTGAAATTAAGATAAGGGCGTGACATTTTGGTATCAGAGCAAGGATTATGGCCATAGAATTGTCTACTCAGAGTAAGTGCGGTGATTCTGGCAATAGGAGAGTATACTGATATGCTTGATTATATAGTGGTAGGAATAGAAAAGTAAATTACTTCGGCTAGTTCACAAGCCCCTGAAAGGTACAGACACGCCTCAAGGAAACAATGGAACACCCGAAAGGCAGTACATGTTACCATACCTGTGAGAGGATGGTATAAAGATGACATAGAACCAAAGGAGTGGATCCAAGTAAGGCTAAAGTGTGGAGCCTCATCCTAAAACAGAATCACCAGTTGGCTAAACAATGACCAGCTATAGTTGTGGGTAGTTAAGTGATAGGCAGATAAGCCACAAACAGACAAGACAGAGACAGATTCGGGTTTCATTACCGATCCCGAAGTTGGAGCGATATTTGTGATGCATGGTTTACAACCGGATCGAGGATTAAGGGAGGATGTCTGGAGCATATACCTGCGGGATATTTGAAAGTACGGCACCCCAGTGGTCTAGTATACAGTATACACAGATAAACTGACCCCAGTGGTGGGTGGTCTGGGATAAGTTAATTTAGGGATTCTTGATGATATAAGGATCCACACAACACTGCACTTCTTTTTGGGTATAGTGTTTTGGCCCGGAAGAAGAATAAGATCGCAGAGTAGAGTCAGACAGGCAACTTTGTTGACATCAGGGAACATATTAGGGTATTTATTCAAGTACTTGTACCCACACTGATATGAAGTCCACAAATAGTGTTTAGTTGACCGATGACGGTTAGCACGACTATCGAGATATGATACGATGAGGGTAACAGACCGGCTAGCAAACAAGTATGAAAACACAAACGGGACGGATGATCAAAGGTAGGACCTTAAGAGAACCTGTCTCTTACAACCCTAGCCACAAGACACCACAAGGATGATCAATCCTTGATACAGTCGGAGTATTCGCACGAGAATACAAGGATGCAAGCAAAGCCCACACAAGAGAAATAAAACTCTCAATTATCATTCAAGTCTGAAAATGCAGTACAAAAAAAGCAGCCATATATAAAGGCCACAAAAGAACACTCTAGAGTTTGAAAACCTAGTCATGAATGCAATAATGATGCCTTAATGATGATTGATTGTCTTAGTGTGCACCATTCAAGCCTAAAGGAATTAGGAAATTACTTATTCTTTAAGACTAAGTCAGCTACCTAAAAATAGGAAATAAAACAAAGTCTTCATGAGCAATATTTGACCAAAGGCCTTATTTAATGCAAATAAAAAAAGGAAACAAATAAAAACAAAATTAATTCAGATTTGCTACATAAGGACGCCTTCTAGATGCTTCTTGAGGTGTCTTGGACGTCACTTATGATCCTCCTTCAAGGCACATGCTTGTCACATGGTATTTTAAGTGAATTCTTCAATCTGGACTCCACTTGGGCCTTGTACTTCATCTTGTTGGGCTTCAAGCAATGTGATCACCATTCTTGGGTTCTTGTTGGGCAAATTAAAGGATGCCTCTTCCAAATAAATGGGCTCCAACTCTTTAAGCTCTCTTATCAAACAATTCAAGGCCTCCTTCATAGCTTTAGTCCTTGCTCTTGTCATTGGGCCTCCAATGCTTTGTAATGGATCTTTTGGGACATTGGACTTCCATACTTGAGATTGGGCTTCCATCTTCATGCCTTTCTCTTCCTTTGGAGCTCCTCCTCCATCTTGCCATGCTCCTCCATCACATAGAGTGGAAGAAAGGAAAAAGAAAGAAAAAGAGAGAAGTGAAGAAAAGAAAGAGAGTTTATTTTTAGGAAAAAGTGAGGTTAAGAGAGCAATATTGAGAGAGCAAGTCTTGGTACTTGTATGTAAGGATGCTCCCTTTTCTACTAACGTACTTAACCCCTCTTTGCATCTAGTGTTATGTCTTTATATCAGGAATTTGGTGATTTATTCCCTGATGAGATACCTGATGGGCTTCCTCCCTTGAGAGGAATTGAGCATAGGATTGATTTCATTCCTGGAGCTTCCCTACCAAATAGACCTGCTTATAGAGCCTATCCTGAAGAAACTAGAGAAATTCAATGTCAAGTAGATGAGCTTATAAGAAAAGGCTTTGTGAGGGAAAGTTTGAGCCCATGTGCTGTTTCGGTGCTCCTAGTGCCCAAGAAAGATGGTTCATGGTGGATGCGCGTGGATTGTAGAGCCATCAACAAAATAATAGTTAAGTATCGTTATCCCATTCCTAGATTAGATGACATGTTAGATGAGTTGCATGGTGCTGCTTTATTTTCTAAAATTGATCTTAGGAGTGGTTATCATCAAATTCGCATGAAAGAGGGAGATGAATGGAAAACAGCATTTAAAACTAAGTTTGGGTTGTATGAGTGGTTAGTTATGCCCTTTGGGTTGACTAATGCACCTAGTACTTTCATGAGCTTAATGAATCATGTTTTTCGTTCATTTATTGGAAAGTTTGTTGTCTACTTTGATGATATTCTTGTGTACAGTAAAACATTAGATGACCATGTTATGCACTTGCGTGAGGTTTTTCAAACTCTTTGGGAGAATAGCCTATACGCTAATTTTCAAAAGTGTTCCTTTTGCATGGATTCTGTTGTGTTTCTTGGCTTTATTGTAGGTGCCCAAGGGATCTATGTAGATGAAGAAAAGGTAAAAGCTATTAGAGATTGGCCAACCCCAACAAATGCTAATGAAGTCAGGAGCTTTCATGGATTAGCAAGTTTCTATAGAAGGTTTGTTAAAGATTTTTCCACTATTGCTTCGCCCCTAAATGAGCTTGTGAAGAAGCATGTGACCTTTAAATGGGGCGAGGCACAAGAAAATGCTTTTAACACCTTGAAAGTGAAATTAACTAATGCACCATTATTGTGTTTACCTGATTTCAACAAAGTTTTTGAAGTTGAATGTGATGCTTCTGGAATTGGCATTGGTGCTGTTTTAATGCAAGAATATAGGCCTATTACTTACTTTAGTGAAAAATTGAGAGGGGCTTCCTTGAATTACTCTACTTATGATAAGGAACTCTATGCTTTGAAAAGAACATTAGAAACTTGGCAGCATTATTTGTGGCCTCGGGAGTTTATCATTCATTCTGACCATGAAAGCTTGAAGTTTCTAAAGTTTCAAGGTAAGCTCAACAAGAGGCATGCTCGCTGGTTAGATTTCATTGAGACCTTTCCATATGTGATCAAGCATAAACAAGGTAAAGAGAATGTTGTTGCTGATGCTCTTTCTAGGAGGTATTGTCTTATTACCTCCTTCATGCTAGATTACTTGGATTTGAATTGTTGAAAGGATTGTATGACTCTGATTGTGATTTTGCTACGATTTGGTCTTCTTGTGAAAAGCATGGTTTGCATGACTTTTATAGACATGATCGGTTTCTTTTTAAGAAAGATAAATTGTGCATTCCTAATTGTTCTATGCGTGAACTTCTTGTAAAAGAAACTCATGGTGGTGGTTTGATGGGTTACTTTGGTGTTGATAAGACATTAGCTCTTTTGCATGAACACTTTTATTGCTCTCATATGAGGAAAGATGTAATTTTTATTTGTGCTAAATGTGTGACATGTAAGCATGCAAAGTCTAAGGTTCAACCCCATGGATTGTATTCTCCATTGCATGTGCCTTCCCAACCCTGGGTTGATATTTCTATGGATTTTGTGTTGGGTTTGCCTAGGTCTCAATCTGGCAAGGATAGCATCTTTGTTGTGGTTGATAGGTTTAGTAAAATGGCTCATTTCATTGCATGTTCAAAAACCAATGATGTTGTGCATATTGCTGATTTGTTCTTCAAAGAAATTGTTAGATTGCATGGATTGCCTAAAACAATTGTGAGTGACAGGGATGTAAAGTTCCTTAGCCATTTTTGGAGGACTTTATGGAGTAAGCTAGGAACAAAGTTATTATTCTCTACTGTGGCACATCCCCAAACGGATGGGCAAACTGAGTTAGTAAATAGAACACTCACTACTTTGTTGCGTGCAATAATTCAGAAGAACTTGAAAAATTGAGTAAATTGTTTGCCTCATATAGAATTTGCATACAATAGAACTGTTCATTCCTCTACTTCCTTCTCTCCATTTGAGATTGTTTATGGCTTTAATCCCTTATCTCCATTAGATATCTTACCATTGCCTTCTAATGAACAAGCTAACCTTGATGGCAAGAAAAAGGCAGAATTTGTGCAGGGATTGCATGCTACAGTGAGAGCCAACATTGAGAGGAAGAATGAACAATATGCTAGGCAAGCAAACAAAGGTCGCAGAAAGGTTGTTTATGAGCCTAGAGATTGGGTTTGGGTGCACCTGCGAAAGGAGAGGTTTCCAGAACAACGGAAATCTAAGTTGCAGCCAAGAGGAGATGGCCCTTTCCAAGTCTTGGAGCGCATAAATGATAATGCTTATAAAATAGATCTACCAAGCTCCTATGGTAATGTTAGCGCTACTTTTAATGTGGCTGACTTATCTCTCTTTGATGTTGCAGATTTGAGGACGAATCCTTTTGAGCAAGGAGGGAATGATGGAGGAGCATGGCAAGATAGAGGAGGAGCTCCAAAGGAAGAGAAAGGCATGAAGATGGAAGCCCAATCTCAAGTATGGAAGTCCAATGTCCCAAAAGATCCATTACAAAGTATTGGAGGCCCAGTGCAAGAGCAAGGACTAAAGCTATGAAGGAGGCCTTGAATTGTTTGATAAGAGAGCTTAAAGAGTTGGAGCCCATTTATTTGGAAAAAGCATCCTTTAATATGCCCAACAAGAACCCAAGAATGGTGATCACATTGCTTGAAGCCCAACAAGATGAAGTACAAGGCCCAAGTGGAGTCCAGATTGAAGAATTCACTTAAAATACCATGTGACAAGCATGTGCCTTGAAGGAGGATCATAAGTGACGTCCAAGACACCTCAAGAAGCATCTAGAAGGCGTCCTTATGCAGCAAATCTGAATTAATTTTGTTTTTATTTGTTTCCTTTTTTTTATTTGCATTAAATAAGGCCTTTGGTCAAAGATTGCTCATGAAGACTTTGTTTTATTTCCTATTTTTAGGTAGCTGACTTAGTCTTGAAGAATAAGTAATTTCCTAATTCCTTTAGGCTTGAATGGTGCCAACCAAGACAATCAATCATCATTAAGGCATCATTATTGCATTCATGACTAGGTTTTCAAACTCTAGAGTGTTCTTTTGTGGCCTTTATATATGGCTGCGTTTTTGTACTGCATTTTCAGACTTGAATGATAATTGAGAGTTTTATTTTTCTTGTGTGAGCTTTGCTTGCATCCTTGTATTCTCGTGCGAATACTCCGACTGTATCAAGGTTTGATCATCCTTGTGGTGTCTTGTGGCTAGGGTTGTAAGAGACAGGTTCTCTTAAGGTCCTACCTTTGATCATCCGTCCCGTTAGTGTTTTCATACTTGTTTTCTAGCCGGTCCGTTACCCTCATTGTATCACTATGTTCTTTCTTTTGCACACTCTTTTTTTCACTCAATTCATCTCGTTTTTTGCATTCTTGCTCAATCCTCACTTTATCCTCATAAGCTTCTCTAGGCCTAAGTGGTTTCAATACAATGAGTTTCCCATTAAAGGGTACCGAATAGCAATTTTTGTAACAATCATGTTGTGCCCTACTATCAAATTGCCATGGTCTTCCAAGTAAAAGATGTCCCACAAGCATAGGGACAACATCCCATAAAACTTCAGCATGATAATTCCCAATAGAGAAAGAAACCAAAACTTGCTTAGTGACTTTAGCTTCTGCACTATCATTCAACCATTGCAACTTGTAAGGTTTAAGATGCTTCATAGTAGGCAAGTCTAACTTATTAACAAGTAAGGTACTAGCAACATTGGTAACACTTCCACTATCAATAACCATGCTACATACCTTATTTTTGATGAAGCACCTAGTGTGGAAGATAAGCTCTCGTTGCTCTTGCTCATTATCTTCCTTTAGTTCCATGTTGAGGGCTCTCCTAGCCACTAATGCTTCTCTTTTAACTGGTTCAACTTCATCAATCTCCAATTCAAAATCAGTTACCAAAGATGGCATGTCATCATCACTTTCACTATTAGAATGCACACTGTCATACTCGCCATTATCCTTAAGAATCATAGCTCTCTTATTGGAACATTAGGAAGCAATATGGCCTTTTCCATGACATTTAAAACATTGAAGAGAAGAAGTTTTATTAGAAGGAAAAGTTTTAGAATCAGACTTCTTACCACCATCAGTTTTTGCTTTGGATTCCTCTTTGGCTTTAGGCATAAATTTGGTGTCATCCTTAGCCTTAGAATCCTTCCACTTGGAGGTTGATTTAGAGTCCTTCCAACCATAAGAAGAGGATTTGGAACCTTTTTCTTTAAACCGCTTCTCAATTTTAATGGCTTTATGCACTAGCTCCTCCTTATCAATAAAAGTATACATCTCTACTTTGTCTCTTACTTCTGCCTTCAAACCATCAACAATTCTAGTCATGCTTGCTTCTTTACCTTCTTGTACTCCATCACGCATCTTTAAAAGGTCAAGCTCATGAACATATTCATCCACAGTCATAGAGCCTTGGTTAAACAACCGTAACTTTCTATTTAGCTCCCTGTAATAATAACTTGGGACACACTTGTTGCGCATAAGTTTCTTGAGCTTCTCCCAAGTACGAGGTGGACCTTTGCCCTTAAGGCGCCTCTTAAGCTGTAAATCTTCCCACCAAACAACAGCATAGTCAGAAAATTGGAATGAAGCTAATTTTACCTTCTTTTCTTCAGGGCAATCATTCATTCTAAAAATTTGCTCAAACTTCATCTTCCAATCAAGGTAGGCATCCGGATTTGTATTCCCCTTGAAGGTAGGGTACTTGATCTTTGGATCAGATACATCCATGTCATGTTTAGAATGTCTTTATTTAGAATGTCTTCTTTTGTCCTTTGAGGATGAAGATTCATAGTGGCTCACCTCCTCCTCACTTCTAGATGTTTTTGTCGCCTTTAACTCCTCCATGCCCATCTTGAGTTTGAGGAACTCAGCTTGCATGGCCTTCATGAATAATTTGAAATCTGTTGTGACTTCTTCTTTGTTTCATTCCTGATCACTCATCTTGAATTTTAATGTTAGTTTGATCAAATTTGGGAAAAAAATAGTAATATGGATCCTTACTACTCTACTCACGTGTTTCACTCAAAAGTTATGTAGTTACTCGTGTTTCACACAAATATGGCTTTTAACTTGATGTAACACTCTTGCCTTTTACCACTCAAGCTTGCCTCCTATAGTATTCTTGATTGAAACTCAACAAAATCAAGAGACAATGTTAGTATGTGGTAATCTTTGCAACAAGAAATTATAAGAGCCAGAGAACATGTGAGAAATGAGAAAAATGAGTGATGAAAGAAGATGGAAAGGGGAAAAAACGTGAATAATGATGGAAAAGGAAGAAGGGATAATAACAAGGGGGAAAATGGAATCAGGAAAAAAGAAAGGGAAAAGAAATCAAAATAGGAAGGAAGGAAGAATTAGGAAAGTAAGGAGTCTTACCACCCAAGTTTGTAGATTTAGGAAACTTTTGTGACTTGCAATGGAAACTCTCAAATTAGCCTTCAATCTTCCTAATTTCCAAAACCTGTGGCTCTTTCCTCTCTTTTTTTTTTTGAATTTTTGATTTTTTTCTCTTTTTTTCTGCTCAGTTTTTTTTCCAGCACCACACCCTTTTTTTTTGCACGAATTTTTTTCTTGTTTTTTTTTGTTTTTTTAAATTGAAACTAACAAAGTCACACAACAAACAACAAAAAATATGGGTGGAAGAAGAGAGAAGAGAATGGGAAAACACAAGAACGAAGGAAAACAATGTAAACAAGGGAAGAAGAAAAAAAACGGAAGCAAAGAACGAAAACAAAAGGATAGAACTTGAAATCTAGCAAACCTTAAGCTCTGATACCACTTGATACGATGAGGGTAACGAACCGGCTAGAAAACAAGTATGAAAACACTAACGGGACGGATGATCAAAGGTAGGACCTTAAGAGAACCTGTCTCTTACAACCCTAACCACAAGACACCACAAGGATGATCAATCCTTGATACAATCGGAGTATTCGTACGAGAATACAAGGATGCAAGCAAAGCTCACACAAGAGAAATAAAACTCTCAATTATCATTCAAGTCTGAAAATGCAGTACAAAAACGCAGCCATATATAAAGGCCACAAAAGAACACTCTAGAGTTTGAAAACCTAGTCATGAATGCAATAATGATGCCTTAATGATGATTGATTGTCTTGGTTGGCACCATTCAAGCCTAAAGGAATTAGGAAATTACTTATTCTTCAAGACTAAGTCAGCTACCTAAAAATAGGAAATAAAACAAAGTCTTCATGAGCAATATTTGACCAAAGGCCTTATTTAATGCAAATAAAAAAAAGGAAACAAATAAAAACGAAATTAATTCAGATTTGCTGCATAAGGACGCCTCCTAGATGCTTCTTGAGGTGTCTTGGACGTCACTTATGATCCTCCTTCAAGGCACATGCTTGTCACATGGTATTTTAAGTGAATTCTTCAATCTGGACTCCACTTGGGCCTTGTACTTCATCTTGTTGGGCTTCAAGCAATGTGATCACCGTTCTTGGGTTTTTGTTGGGCATATTAAAGGATGCCTCTTCCAAATAAATGGGCTCCAACTCTTTAAGCTCTCTTATCAAACAATTCAAGGCCTCCTTCATAGCTTTAGTCCTTGCTCTTGTCATTAGGCCTCCAATGCTTTGTAATTGATCTTTTGGGACATTGGACTTCCATACTTGAGATTGGGCTTCCATCTTCATGCCTTTCTCTTCCTTTGGAGCTCCTCCTCCATCTTGCCATGCTCCTCTATCAAGATAAGAGCAGTCTCAAGGTACCGGTGAATGGGAATAAATACAGCCGATATCTGTATTTTGCATGGGTACACAAAAGTTAAGTGTGTTCAACCTAGGGAAATCTTAGGATGGGTGACCCCCTGGGAAATTACATGTACATGTTGTGATATGTCATGTAATAGGAGTAAGCACATTCTTACAGTAGTTCAAAAAAATTGTATGTTGTTACAGGTCTTCCTTGACTACTGCAAACATCTATTATACGTGATTTTAGGAGTACTAGTGTAACCAACACTTGTAAAATGACGGAATTGCCCTTGTGATAATATGATATTTACCTCTTTCTTGCTTCATATAGTGAAACACAAAGATGGTAAGGCTAAGAGGTTTAGATGCTGGGTAGGGTTAGGGAGTTAGACCTAACCTAATACAGCAAGCGCATGACAAGATAATAGAATAGCAAGCAATGATCAATGATCATCAGGAAGGTTATCCTAGAAAGGCCAATGTAATAACTATAATCTCTCTTACACTATGTGATGGTTAATATGTTGTATGTTCTGTATTATGTGATATGAACACATGCCTAGGGCACATTACTTAGCTATAGTCTGGGACTCAGCTGAGGTACACAAACACTGCCTAGTTGTGGTTAGGTGCCCAGCCGAGGTATACGAATATCATCTAGCTATGGTGCGGGAAGTGTATGTGTACCGTCTAATAGGAAGTGTATATATACTATCCGGCCTAGTAAGGACCCAGCTATGATACACGATTTGCCTAGCTATGGTCTAAGACCTAGCTGAGGTATACTGGTATTACCTAGCTGTAGTCAGGGACTCGGCTGAGGTACATGGAGGGGTTCCAACGAGATAGTTGGCCTTGCATTTTGTATACACACACGGATTGTTGTTTTAACTGGGTGTTTGACCCTAAACTTTTTGTACACACACGGATTGATGTGATTTTCATTTTACACTATATAATGCATGACATATTTATCTATCATGTTTTCTATGGATGATTGTGGGTTACTATGGAGGCCAAGTGGAATCTAACTGAGGTAGTAAGACAAGGGTGAGCAAATAGTATAGCCTCACCTATATTGTATTTAACAGTGTGAAGCATCAGAGTGCGCAATGGAAGTATGGTGATCTATATGCAATTTTGAAATTTATATGAGAGGTTGATGTTCGCACCAGTGTTGATTATCCCAAAATATATGTGGCCTTGATAGTCCATAGTATTACAGTATGTATGATGAACCGTATTACACCCTGCATGGTATACAGTGTAATAACCTATATGGTCAATAGTCACACAACATTTATAGTTGTGGTGACAAATGTGAACAGAGATGGTGGCGAATACCTCTCAATAGCACCAATGATAACAATCCTAGATCCACAGTCGAGCTTTACGGTTTATACAGAAGCAAGTAGGCATGAATTAGGATGTGTTTGATACAACAAGGTTGAGTATAGACATGAGCATCTCTATAGCTGTAGCCTCATAGAATGAATCATCCACTTGTGATATAGTGCAAACAGTGGATGGTGCACATAGTGACCAGTGCACACAGTACTACAAGTGAATAGTTCACATCGTATGGCTAGTGAATAGTGCCACAGTACGGCCAGTAAGGATCAAATAGTAATTTGATCCTGAACATCGAACAGGTAGGCATAAATTACATAAAGTGTATAGGTTTGTACAGGGCGGTAAGACTGGGATATTTAGTATTGTGAGAATAGAATGATGTAAATAGTAAAACTAAACACACTGGATAGCATACCGATAAGGCAATGTGGCCTAGAGTTACTAATGGACTATGAGTCCTGAGATCATAAGACCTGTTGGACGAGTATGTCCTCAGGCCAGCATATTGCTATGCAAGCAAAATTATGCCAAATAGAGATAAAGGTGGTAAGACCCGATATGCAGGTTTGCATAGGGTACTATCTCTGGGAAGTAAGACCTAATGGGCAAATAGTGCAGTAGTGGGTTGTGTGACCCCTCAATAATCAATAGGTTGAATGTGTGAGTATTGATAAGCATTTGTCACACACATCAGATCATTCGTGGTGCATGCTTTATAAGTATGCATAACATAGGGATGGATTGAGCGATAAGGGGTGATCCCCAAACAATAAACATTCAAATTTTGAGGACGAAATTTATTGAACAGGGGGAGAAATGTAATACCCTGAATTTTGGGATTGGAGGGTTGCAAAATAAGCCTAAATTAAGTTGACTACTAAGCCCCAATTTAGTAGATGTCCCAAATGTATTCTCAAATGTCTCTTATATTTTTAGGGCATTAAAGAAAATAAAATGGTGAATTTTGAAAAAAGTGATTATCCTTCTAATGAAATCTCCTATGAGGCGGTGAGCTTGTCATGTGATTTTGTATGATCAAATGATGGGAAAAATTATGATATTTTACAGGATGAAAGTAGACATCCTAAGCTTTAATTTGATAGGTCATATGATTAAATTAGAGCTATATACAAAAAGATATGAAGTTTTGAAGTTAGACAAGAAAAACTGGAAAGTTTCTGGAACAACATGCAAAAATTGAAATTCTGGGAATTTTGTGATTTCAGCTAGCAAAAGTCTATATTTTTTCTTGAAAATAGACTCAATAAGGGTTCTATAGACTTTGGAATCACTTTAATTCAATTTTTCTAGAATTAGATATGATTTTTCAAAGTTTGGATAGAAATTTGCCAAAATTTTGTAAAAATCTGAAAATTGGGAAATTATCAAATAAATGAAATATGATATAAGATATTAAAATAAAACATCATCTTCCTCCTTTATTCATCTGAAACTGATGCCACTTTCAGCATTTAGAGAGAGGAAGTGTGAAATTTTCTTAGAGAGAGAAAGGGTGGAAAAACTTGCAAAGGTAAGTGTTTTCTTCGGTAAATCGGTTCCTAATGCATATAACTCCGTTTCTAAGCTTTCTTTGCATATGATTTAAGGTTTGGAGGCTCAAATTTGAATGTTTGGCACCTTGGGTTTTCAGCCATATCAAGGGAGAGCCAGTGGGAATTTGAGGTAACTTCCAAACCTTCGTATATTGACTATTCTATCTGTTGTGGGCAATTTAATCGGTGAAATTTTGGCTAGATTGCTGTCGGTTTTAAAGTTTGGAAATTGAGTTACCTAGGGGTTATGCTACCGAAATTGATACTAAATGGTAGTTGTAACCTAATGGAATAGTCAATAAAGTGATTAGGAGTAGAAAGGAACACGTTTACAGAGCTGAAATCGTAAAACCCTGATTTTTCTCGGAGAATCTATAAATTTCAGTTAGGGCTGTTAGAGCATCTTAGAGTTGGATTTTCAATTATTTGATGGTTCCATTGAATTCAGGAGGGAAATTAGGTAGGATTATAGTTGGGCACTTTTTCGGGAAAAGGTCGAAAAAGGATAATTACGAAAATGCCCCTGAAACCCTTAAAGCTGGGCTGTCAATGGTATTTTTGTAATTTGATAATGAATTTGGTAATTCCAAATGCGGAAATGGATTCCTTAGAAAACAATATATTAGTATAGCCTAAGTTAAAATTTCGAGGAAAGTACAGTCAGACCAGGTATGGCGGGGCCGGGCCAGGTCCTCGGGGGTATTTTAGTAATTTTCAAGATAGACTCATATAACCCCCAGAAACACTATGGAAGTGTCTAAATAGTACATTTGACATTGTAGGATTGAATATGGAGCCCCAAGCTGTTTGCACGTAGAGCGAGGCACGTATTTTAAGGCGAAAAAGGTTTAAGGTAGGGGACTTACCTTATTTGCATGTATTTGATATCTTTGCTTGTGTAGTGATTTATGTGATTGCTTTACTTGATTGTGTAGAGCATACTTGAATAAATGAAGCTCTGTTTCTGTTTTCGTTGTGGCCATAGTTTTGTTACATGAAACATTGAGCATGCAGAAATGTCATTATAGGGCATGCATCTAGATAAAGCTAGCATGTCATACACAACATCTATCAATCATGCATTATGATATCAGTTTCCTACTAAGATTCTCTCAAATCTCACCTTCCCCTACCAACAATTTAGACAGGAGACGATAGAAGATATGCTGAGAACAATGTAGAGAACCATATGAGAGGATTGCAGTGATGGAATAAAGACAAGAAGATGTCTCTGTTTCACTATGACGAGTTTAGATACCCAAGTAGCCTTGTGTGGCTACATTGATGGTAATTGTTATGTATGAACCCTTATGGGGAGTGTTTGTAATCGAGTACTTTTAACCAGTATATTTATGTTATTCCTATGTTGCCTACCGAACCGCATATCATTTTTCGCGAATACTCTGGTAAAGGTGAAATTAAGATAAGGGCGTGACACCATCATATGTAAATTACCAATTTCATAAAAACCCCATGAAACTTTAAAAAGTTGTAGAGAACCCTCATGAACTTTGATCAGTTATAAATAACCTCATTGACATTTCAAAATTTAAATTTAACTCCCTTAAAATTTTGGTTTATAATATTAAACCACATGCAGTTACTTTTATCATTTAAATAAATTTATTATGATTTTTACTAGCATTTGTCAATTAAAATTGTTCTTTTGTATGATAAAAACTAAAAGAATATTGTTTATAAAAATAATTGTTGGACCTATGACTCAAGAAAAAATATGCATTACTAAAAAAAACTAATGAAGGCAAAAGCTATCCTCTAACGCAAATATATTATTTAAACTATTAATACTCAATCATTCTAAGAATATATTTAACATAAATGATGATATTTTTATACTATCAATACTCAACTATCCCAAAACAATTAGTAAATTTTATCTGGATGATGACATTTTTATTTTTATATTTTTTAAATATTATTCTTCTAGTTTTTTGCCATACAATAAAACTATTTCAATTAACAAATGATGGTAAAAAAACTTAATAAATTTATTAAAATGATAAAAGTAACCATGTGAGGTTTAATATTATAAAATAAAAATTTTAAGGGAGTAAAATTTAAATTTTGAAACGTCAAGAGGGTTGTTTGTAACTAATCAAAGTTTAAGGGATTATTTGCAATTTTTCAAAGTTCAGGGAGTTTTATGAAATTTTTAATTTACACAGGATGCCAAGTAGGATCCACGTGTTATCTCATAATCTGATGTGATATTTTCCGTTAAAAAGATAACGGTTACTTAATAGTAGAGGTTAATAGTTAAAAAAAATTAAAGGTTATAGGGGTTAAATTTAAACTTTGAAATATCAAAGAGTCATATGCAATTGACCCAAATTTTAGGGGCATTTTATATAATTTAGCCTATATATATGTAACTACACTTCTATTACATTATTGCTACTAATTTCTCAATATAAATTAAAAGAAAACACAAATGATGAAGCATCATAATCCTCTTCATTTCCTTATTGAAACCACACATAAAATGACATGTACAAATTAATAAATAGTTTGCGAAGCTCTCAATTAATACGAGAATTGATCTTTTATATATATATATATATATATATATTTAGGAATAGAAAATTTATTTATTGATTTTGTTAATACTTAGTTAATAGTTAAAGAGCAAGAACAATTTATATATATTAAATTACAACTTATATATAAGCTCTATTGTGTGTGTGTGTGCGCGCGCGCGCGCCCCTGTTAGGATGATCATAATTCTAATTTCTCAATCATGGTCATGGTCATGATATATAATCAATTAATCATTGATTCATGAAAATATATATATATATATATCATTATATCTGATAAATCCTTTGAAAAATTTTTCTTTCACAATAAACATTATTTATAATATATATATATATATAATATTATAATACATATAATATATTTATGCTTATTTTTTACTGGCCTTGGGTGAGCTCATTGGGCTAAGGGCGACTTGCTTAGTCATATAAGAGGAAGAGGGAGGAATCATAACAATTTATCATTATGCCCTTTTAAATTAATTTTATAATAATATAATTTTTTAACAATAATAGTATTTTTTTTATTTATAATAATACTTTTACTTAAAATTATAATGGCAACTAGTATAATTATAAAATTTTTTATTCAAAAAATATTTTGATATTAAATTAATTTCTTAATAATATTAATTTTTTATAATAATCTATTTTTATTTTACATTTATTTTATAATAAAATATTTTAATTGTAATAATATTTTTATTTATCATAATATTTTTCATCACCAACATTATTGAAATATTACATAGATTATAAAGGCAAAATAGAGGTTTAAGAGGGAAGGGGATGAAAGGTTTGGGGTCCCCAACCAAAATTTTAAACCAAACAAGGGAGGAAAACATTCTCCTTTCCATCCCCTCCGCACCCCTCGAACCAAACACACCATTATTCATTTTCATTCCCTTTCACATTGCCATTGCTTACTTTGGTAAAGCGTCAATGCGATTAGTTCAAAAGAGTTTAATTTGTTTCTGAAATCAAATTAAAAAAATTAGTAAAAACTAAATTTCAAAATTATTTGAGAAATACAATGATCAACTTTACTCTCCAAATCTCGTATGACCAGCTCCATAACCCAATTACGTTTAAACCGGGTTGAATAATGACAATCCTAATTAACTTAAATATGTTTATGATGATTGGCAAATAATAATTGGATGTAGCCTTTCAAATAACCTAATTATATTGAAATACATTTATGATGATTGCCAAATAATAATTGGACGTATCCTTTCAAATTTCAAATAATGACCATAATCTCCCACGATTGTAGGAAATAATAACTTTAACATTCCAAACCTAATTAAATTAAAATCATTCAATCAATACAGGTCAACGCTATTTCCAACAATTACACTATAGCATGACTGCATTGTGGCATGCAATCTTGTGAACAAAATTTCTCTAAAAGAAATAATTATGAAGGAAGAAAGCTAGAGGTTGTATTTGGTCATCCCAGTTTCTACAATTTGAGCAACGTTATTCCCAATCCTTTCAAATAGTTCAAATAATAACCTTAATCTTCCAAGATTGTAGGGAATAATAGCTAACATTTCAATCCTAATTGCATGTCATTAAAAGTTGTTTTTTTGGATATTCCTTCACATTCAATACTTTTACTCGTACCATTATATATCTCAGCATTAGCCTTTCATCCTCATATATAGCATAAGAGAATAATTCTTGAAGAATTAGTTACATCAACTTAAGCAATAGCAAACATTGCTCATGCTTTACTCAAGGACGTTGATAGCAAGGAAACCTGGAGCATTATTGTTAGGGTACTTAGGAAGTAGACAATGGCGAAGAAGGCCTCATCATTTGAGGTCTGGAAAGTCAGTATGATATTAGTCAACAAACAAATAAGTATCTAATGTAGTTGTCACATTCACCAAGTGAAAATTATGTGTTACTCATATTTTGGTGCGAACCCACAAGGGAAGATCCCACGAACCTACAACCAATTCTGAAATATACACACCCCAAGAAAGCTAAATATAGATCGACGATCCACTTGAACCCTTAAACACGAAAGAACAAGGACCCGAAGTGTTGGAAAAACGCCACAAGGTTGATCAAGCTTTGATAAGTTTGTTAGTTCTAAAAAGAACCCTTAGAGAGAATCCACTCTCAAGAAACAAAGTGCAGAAGTGCAACTTTTATTTATGATTCAAATATGAATTGTGTGTCTTACAAATGAAGAAGCACCAAGTATTTATAGGAAAATATGACATAATTGCAATAAGTGCAATTTTGAAAACAACCAATACAAATTGTAAAACCATGTGCTAGGAAACCTAAAAATTTAATACAATAAACACAAAAGTCTAATACAATCTAGAAGAAAGTTGAAAAATCAAATACAACATGTTAAAGAAAACAAAATTCAAATCTGTCACCAACTCCTTGTTGATTTTCGCACACCTAACTTCAAGAAAATGTAGTCAGCAAATTAAGTCTCAAAATGTGCTTATTTAGGCCCAAATGAGTCGTCTCATGTGTGTACTAGGTCCAAGCTCTTTGTTTTAAAGTTTACAAGCCCAAAACTTGATTAACAACTCCATATTTAGCACAAATGAACTTAGTGACGTTTTCAGCATCTTTGTTTTGTAAATCAAATTTATTGATCTAATTGCCATTTGATTTACAACAACTTCTTCAATCAACCCAATCAATGCTTCCTTGAATATTTTAGCTTGTGCTCTCATGATTTGTTGAGTTGGAATTTGATAATGATCATTTGAAACGGAAGAGATGTCACTTGTATTTGAAGGGACAACTTGTTGATTCTGGATCGCATCATATTTCATCTAACTTGACGTGAATAGGGTGATCGAATTGATTTACTGGATGATTTAAAATAAAAAACATTATGCAAAAAGATACTTTAAGATTTGCAAATGACGTATAATCTGCATTACATTAAAATTTAAACTTCCCCAACAGTTTCAAAGAACCTCATCACCCACGCAACAATGAGCACTAACAACAATATGCCTAATCAACATATTTGAAGGTTTCCCATCTACTTAAAAATAGTTCAAAACGGTAAATTACTATTTAAATTATAATTAAACATAATAAAGAGATGAGTCCAAAATAATCTCAATTCTTAACATCCGGATGGCAAGATTAATTACAAAAAAAGAATTTTAAGAATAGGAATCAAAATAATATTAATTCAGAGCTTCTTTGGTCTAATTTCCCTTTTTTATAAAATATCGTGAATTTATTATTGATAGATATCTGCATATACTACCATTAATACTAAAATGAAGGGTTCACTTAAAAGGAAAAATAAATTATTGATCCTATATCAAATTAACATTAATTTGAAATCTTGAAAATAATTATAAATTATGTGACAAAATACATAATTCAATTATTATCTTGGTTGATTTCAATTATTATTACTATAATTACCGTACGCTTTTATTAGATTACCATAATTGCCGAACATTTTTATAATGGTTTGCCCAACAGATAAAAAGAGGTTCTAATTCATCATATGGATATGAATCAATCAGAGTCTAAACTCCCATTCACATTAACCCATAGGTAAGTTCTATACTATCGTTTGTTAGGACAATAAATAAGAGTCAGAGACAATCAATGACTAATGACAGATTATACTTACCCAAATCTGTCTTCACACATAATCAGTTATATATTGTTTTGTCGAGGGATAAATTAATGGACAACATCGAGATTCTAATACATGATTCAGACAAGAAACCCGCCAACAAGATAACCAATGTGATTTATAGAGAAACTTTTCAATATATCATGTAAGTTTCACTTTTTTGTTGAAAAATTCTTTCAGTCATATATTTAGTTAAAAACCAAAATTGTAGTCATTTTACCTCTGCTTTATCAACTTTTGTCTCCTACAAAAGCCTTCCATTTATTAATTTATTGACACTATTGACACACCACCACTGTACAAAAAACCGGACCGGATCGGCAGGTTCGATCAGTTGAACCGGGAACCGGGAACCGGCCAGTGGTCCGGTCTGGTTTGATGGTTGAACCGGTTTCATTTTTTTATTTTTTTCATTTTTCTGTTTTTGTTTTTTTTATGGGAAAATTAGAAGTTGAAGACCAAAATGTAGAGAAAAATAGGTAAAGAAAGAACAAATCTAAAAAAATGAAGAAGATAATGAAAAAATTATTTAAAAAGATATAATAATTATAAAAAAGGAGATATTATTGCATAAGTATAGGCATTATAACTCATACTAATAGATTTTAAGTATTTTTTCTTAAAAATCTTCATTTTTATCTATAAAAGTTTAAAAATATATTAATATATATTGCCACTAATAAATTATAATATATTAATATGACCGGTTCACTACCAGTTCAACTACCAGTTAGACCCTGGTTGACCCATTAACCCTTGAACCTGTGCTGTGACCGGTTCATTGCCCGATCCGGTTTTTCGTTCCTTGCACACCACACACCAGGGTGTAATAAATTCTCCAAAAAATGCTCCCTCAAAATGTGATATATAAGCATGATTATAATCACCATTTAGATATTTTTGAACTAAAAATTTAATTTTATAGATATACTAATAAATGTGTTATAGTCATAAAAAAATTAATTTTACAATATACCACTAATTAGACTCGTGCAACGCATGTGCGTTAATACTAGTTTACTCTTAAATCAATTATTCTAATTCATTATAATTACGTTTCCCCACATATATTTTAGAACTACAAAGATCAAAAAAATATAAATTATTTTTCGAAATTAATCATCCCAATCACATCTCTTATAGTATATTTCTAATGCTTGCTTCATTTTTCACATTTGTTCCAAAACCTTCAAACTTTTCTGCAGTATGAACGCCAAAATTGATTCTTATTCACACTTGCAATGACTTTGGTTAGTGCACCAGTACCTGTAGACCCAAGAATAAATAAACAAAAATAAATTTAACAATAAAGTCATTGTTAGAGTGAACTGAAACTGAAGCCATATATCTGAAGAATTAATTTTTGCTAAAGAATTACATTTTTTCCTCTCAGTTTACAAAGTACTATAAATCGACTTATCTTGAAATAAAAGCTTATCAAATAATTTAAATTCAAATTTATATTTTTTACTAAATACAATAACCTAGATGTATATTATTTAAATTAAAAATATTACAGGAAGGTTCCGTTTTGTTATAAAAAATAAAGTTGAACTGAAGTGAAGAATATTTTTTCTCTTATTTCAGGAAAAGTTTGTGCATATTTCAGATAAAGATCCATATAACTTCAGTAAGACAAGGAAGTTATGAATGATTTACTCTTTGATAATATGACACGCTAAATATTTTTGCTTCCATGAAACATTTTTCAACCCTTGGAGGTTTCGGTCGACACCCTTGTATGTTCATTAATTTGTAAAAGATGAGGAGATTACCTTAGAATTTTCGGAGAACTGTCAAATCATTAAGAAAAATATTCCCTTCTTGTTGTGGTTACAAGATCTTCAATCTGAAAATTGAAAGAAGGAACCTTCTTCTTGAGCCTCTTTGACATGGCCTCAACTTGTACAAAAAATGTTGCACAAACCGGCCGATGATCGGAAAACTTCAATTCCTTTCGCTCGTACGAGCGTTGCTGAATTCCCCTTCCACGCCATAGAATTCTATCGCACCTGAAATTTTATTTTATTTATTTTTTTGTTTTCTTTTCTTCAGATCATAAAGCAGCATAACAATATGATATCACCTCCAATTCTTTCAGTCTGATAATACATACCAGGCCGGAGTTCTTCTTTTGTTTTTCGAAACTTTGACAGATTCTGCATAGTAAGTGTCTGAGTTGAAGGGGTATTTGTAAGTAGGTGCAAAGTAGATTTTCCCTTCTCTCCATCCCTTAAATACGCGACCCGCTTCCCTTTCTGTCTGAAGCTAAAAAAAGCAAATACGTAGCAATAAGCACAGCGGAAAAATTAAGTATAAGTTGCATAAAGAAGACATGAAATCCTAGAATCTCTGTATACTTTAGATATGCCAAGCTTCACTGACAAGAAAAAATCATATGGATCAAACCGAAACATGGACTTTTTGAATATTTTATTTTGCAGTCTCATAATTTGTGTCTACTGAAACAAAGTTATGGCACAGATTAGCTGTCAGCAATGAGGAACACAGCTGGTTACAATGATTTCTATGCAATATCAATTATGTTCTTTTAACCATTACTTAATAGAGTAAATATAAATTCTGTTATGTTATAAATTTTTTAAAAGTAAGGACATGAAGTCGTTTTTAATTTCATAAATCACTTTTGAGTTCGAATTTCGTCACATCCCTTCTCGTTCAACTAGCAATTAGTACCAAAAGTTTATAACTGAAATAAAATGAGATCACCAACACAAAAATACTGCCCAAAACTCGGAATGATAGGTATGAGCAATCTAAGACTTGGTGATGTAGAACAAAAAGTGAAAACTCCCGGAGAATTGTTCACAAGTGAAACTCCAACTTAAACTCTTTGATATATATATATATATATATAACCACTATCCCAATAAATATAAAATATAACAAAGTCATAGTCAACATATACTAGTGAAACTACCTGGTCCTTGTCAAAAAGTGCGAGCCAATCCTTCCTTTCCACAAGCCTTTTTGCATCATCATAGCTTAAAGCAATTCGGTAGTTTAAGTCCCCTAGCCATATGATCAGACTAAAGACAAATTTTACATGTACATGTCAGATATTTAAGAGAAAAATGGTTTGAATATTACATGGAGAACATTATTCACTGAAAAGATCTTGGCATTAACATTAACATCTAAATAGTTTCAAGAAAAGTTCTCACTCATGGTCTAAAATTCTCTCGGGCATTCTACTATATGCGGTCTTGCAGATCCTCGGAAACTGAGTGTTTTTTAAAATCTCTATAACATCAAGGTTTCTCCGAAGCTCATCACCCTCTTTCTCTCCAGATGCCAAATGACTGCAGATAAAGCAAAAAGTTGTCTGGTACAACGACATGCTCACAGATATACAACCCTGCAACGACAGAGCTAGCATAATGAAGTACATACTAACTAGATAGTGAAGGAACTACATTTTACTCCCTTGAATAGGGTTTTACATAATTGGCACGTAAACTTCAAAACATGACAAAACGCATCCTTGAACTTTGGGCTTAAACAAAACCATTAAACTCTAATTCATTCATATTACTTCAGTAGACTGCTTTTTTGCTTCAGAGGATTGTTTTGTTACATTTTAAATTTCATACACCAATTTTGTGATTAGACCTTGATTCAAGAAGGCATGACATAACTTGTAAAGTATAGAAAAAAGATGGTTTAGAATACCTTGTTTCCAAGGCAACCCATGATCCCACGACTAGTGCAACATACTCTCAAATGACCAACATGCTGAACAAGTTCCTTCTTCATCCAGACACATATGAAAATTCCCACCATTTGCTTGCTTGCAACAAGACTGTATTTCATATTCTTACTAGAAGCCAAAGAAATGGAAGTTTGGTAACTGTCATCGTCGTCTTCAGAGGAAGAATCCTCGAGGTTTACATTTGATTCTTGGCAGAGGAAACAGAATTCTTTGGAAGCCTTCCTTTCCATTTCGAGAACACAGTTACACCCTTTTAACCTCTTTCCATCTAATGTCCTCAATGTCTTCTTAAGCTTCCTATAAGTGGGCTTTTGAAAGAATAATGATCCACCAAATGATGCTGCGTGTTTTAGTCCCCTTGAAGCTAAATGAGAAGGTCCATTCAATGAATGATTGATCAAAGCAAGCCATTTCGCAGCAGGCTCATTATCCTCTAATACCAGCACATTTCCTGCATTTAAGGGGACAATTTCCTGAAAACTAACAAGATAGAGAAAGGCAAATCAGACACGGAATAAATTTATGGTAGAGATCAAGACATTAAAAAAGAAAACTTTATTTTTATTTTTCCATTTCCTCTGCCTCACACAGGATTACTTGTTTTTCGAGTCTCTTTCTCTCAACAAATGACATGTCAGAAAGCTCAAACTGCTCTGAACACCCTATATGATGAATAAGCTTTTTCATTTTTTATTTTGGACAAGGCATGCTCATTTAATTATTCCAAAGAGAGGGAAGAAAAGATCATACAATAATAAATATTAGGTCCCACAAAAGAAAAGAATAAGTTATAGGGAAAATCACAGTTAATGACCTATTCCCTCCAGTCCTTAATAGACAACATATTTACCTAATTTAATTAGATTAAGGAAGTTAGTTGAGTTAGTTAATATGACATATATTTTCGAAAACACCCAAGTCAACTTCCTTAATTCCCCCATTCCCTCTCTTCCTTTATTATTGTTGAGGGATCATTAATAGGGGTAAGTTAGAAAAAGATTGTCAAATATGAAAATTATGTCTTATATTTAGGATCAAGATCAACTCCCCAAATATGTCTTATATTAAGGACCGGAGGCAGTATAAATGAAAGTAGAGGACTTAAAAAACAAAAGTTATAGTAAAATCTAGAAGACCAAGTTTTCATTTAGAGAACCAGTGTGGTCTCATTAAGAATTACTATCATTAAACTTATTGGTCCTTAACTGTCATTTTCTGTAAATTAAGTATAACACTTTTGTTGTAAATCAAGTTAGAAACATGAGAGAGAGAGAGAGAGAGAGAGAGCATACCCCAAGACATATATATCTGGTTCATTTCTGATCTGAAGAAAGTCGCTCAGGTCAAGGTTCCCATTGGGACATTGCCCTCCAACATTCCATGTTGCTACAAACACTCTAAGATCAAAAGGAATTTGATTACTGAAAGTTATACACTCTGAGGCAGAGAAAGGGGTAACAGCAACCACGAAAATGAAAGTCATCTTATAAATACCTTAAATTCTGAATTTCTTCACCAAAAGACATAGGAAGCTCTGTGCAGCTAAAATAATGATTTTCGATGGACAGCTCAGAAAGTGCTTCTGCAAGTATTTCAAACAATGAAGTTAACGACAGACAAAGAATAAGAGGTTGATCAACGCAATCATGTCAAGAACATTGTGTTAGGGATAAGAGTGAAGCCGAAACATGCCAAGAGTAAAGATCCTTTTAGAATCAACCTCAGTAACAAACTTACATATATACATAACAAAGAGGGAAGTCATGTGTATAGAAAAAGAACAGGTAAGATTAAATAAAGGTGTAAAAATCCTCTACTAGCTTGCAAGTCCAAGCATGAATATATTCTCATAGATCAATTTCCTAGATGCTCCATCTTCTCTGCCAAAAAAAATTTTCTTGTCTATTAAGCCAATCAATATCATTTTCTCAAATAATCTAACCAGTAAAAGAAAACTAGCATATAAAATTTCTCCACTACATTGACAACTTGGGTATATTGTCAAGTGTTGAAAGGTATATGATATTCTCAACCTTATCTTTTGATAGTTCCAAATTAGTTATGTGAGGCTAGAGAGAAATGGATTTTGTGAATAGTTAAGGAACAAAAAAAGAGGATATATTCATGCTTGATATAGAAAACTAGATAAAACCAAAACACGCATATATTCTTCTCTTTTAATGAAATTACCTTGGATGAACCATAAAAAAATCTGTCATCACTTATCAGTGAGGCAGTTTTATCCCCTAACCTTTCAGAATATCATATACCAAAACCAGGGATAGAAGAAGAAAAGGTGCCATTTGAAAGGGCGAAGAAGAAAGAATTAATCAAATTCCATTCAGAGGGGAAAAAGAATTAAATAAATGTTCCCTTCAATGGAAAAGCAGAGATTGCACTGTTTAAGACAAGCACGTAGAATCACATCTAAAGTATAGAAGCAAAAGAAAGCAACAAGTTATGAACTGGCTTCCCTAATATCTGAAAGATTATTCTCCCTGTCCCATCTATTTATATAACTACCGAGAACGTACTGTTTCGCCTATTTAATAGAAAAAGCTAAAAAGCACGAAATCTATTGCTAACTTTTTTCCTCTTGAACTCACCAAGGGTATCGACTGAGACTCCACCAGCCTCCCTTCCATTTCTCTCCTTCATGGTGAAAATTTTCCGAATAAAAGACTGAAATCACATACAAGAAGACAGAGATTACAAAATGACCAATCATATGTACAGTAACACAGCTAAAATACAGTCGCATGACCACATTAACATTATAATATCTTTACAAAAGTGAAACAAAGAGAAACCTCTGAGAAAGATTTCAAATAATTACTATGTGAAGAAAAACAAATCAAGAATATAAATAATACCTGCTTCCTTCTCTGTTGATTAGTGGGTATTATATCAGAAACTTCTGATCCATGGTTACCATCATATTCCATCTAGATTCCATCAAAGGGGGAAATTTAATCACTGATAAAATTCAAGTAGTGAATTAGTTTACGCTAGTTAAGTACTTTCCAGTAAATATTGCTCAAGAAGGCGCTGCACAGAGCTTTCATGCCCAAAACATAACAAACATATTCAAACTAGATGAAAAGAAAGAAATAGAAAAAGATCCCAATTGACTCAAGAAATATCGAACTATACAAGCATCTATTCCGATGGATTGGTACAATGTCATAAGAAAACACAAACTGAAAAAAGGATATAGAAAAAAAGAAATCTCAACCATTGGAAAAGGAGTGGATAGCCCAAATGTGTTATCTGGATAAGTCAACTGATCAAGCAATTCCATTGAATCAAATATGAAACAGAATATTATCCGAGAAAAGCTAGAATTTGGAAGGGAGAAATTGAACAACCTGAATGTTCCTTGTTCTAGGACAGAGAACTCTTTGTGTGGTGTGCAGCAAAACAAGCAAAACTTGGTCTTGGAAGGACTCATAAAACTCTTTAAATACGAATTGATGATTCCCAAGAAGATAGAAGACGAGACAGAGCAATGGGTATAGGTGCAAATAGGGAGTTGGGAGGATGGGTTTCCCTTGCTTTCTCGAGAAAATAGAATGGAGAAAAGGGAACATTCAAAAAGGGGTTGTGGCTTGGAATCTTGTGTATTGAATTCCCTCGGAAACCCAGTATTATTTGGGAGCGCAAAGGCCATGATTCGTCTGTTTGCGGCATGTTTTCTTCTTACGTGTCTGTGGGTGACTAAAAAAATCTCTCTTTTTTCGCGTTCGATTGATATGTGAGTTGTCCGGCGTTAAGAGAAGAATGCGTGGAAGCCCACGTGTGGGCGCGCCTGCCTGCAAGGCAAATTATTGCATAGTTAGTTGGTGGCCCCTTTGGAATTTGGATGGGTTTGGGTATTGGATTGTTTCCTTCCAGTGGGGCACCTCCGCTTAGCTTTTGCCCTGGCTGCCCTGCATTCATAGTGGACTAATCTTTGATCTTTAAGTTACAAAGTATAGGTTTGGTTTCTCAATAGAACAAAATGGTTCAGGTTTTTATTAAGATAGAGCAATTTCATCCTATTATAATAGCACGCAAACATATGTCAGTTTGTTTAAAAATGCAATTCCTTGCTAACAAAATAAAATTAAAATAGGGTTAAATGTCATTTTTACCTCAGAAGTATTTGCTTGGGGCCAATTTTGCCCCACAAGTTTTTTGAAGGCTAATTTTGCTCTGAAAGTTTCAATTTTGGAGCAATTTTGCCCTTGCTTTAGTTGACCGTTAGTTGACGGTTAGCCAGGGCAAATTTGTTCTAAATTTGAAACTTCCGGGGCAAAAGTGCACCTTAACCTAATGACCGTTAGTCGGGCACATCAAACACCACATGACGTGTTGTGCTCTTCTAGCCGTTGGACCCTACCTCCAACTGAGCCAGGATAGGCAGGCTGTTAAACAGAAAAGAGAACTCTTTTTGAGGCCCCTGCCGATGTCTCCGGACTCATTAATGTTACTGTCAGCTGCCATGTCCCGGTTCAGGAATTTTGACTTGATTCCCTTTCCAAGTGCACGTGTTGCACGCTATCATACGGCCTTCCCTTGTCTCTAAGGATCGACTAACTCATGTGTAAGTACAATTCACGTGGAACATTTTCCCTCTTCGGCCTTCAAAGTTCTCACTTGAATATTTGCTATTGCCACCAAGATCTGCGCAAGCCCGAGTGGAGCAGCCGTCAATGCAAATCTTGGTGGCAGTAGCAAATATTCAAGTGAGAACTTTGAAGGCCGAAAAGGGGAAAGTTCCATGTGAACGATTCTTGCACATGAGTTAGTCGATCCTTAGAGACAGGGGAAGCCTGTAACCCCTGTCCTCACCAAGGCCGTGAGTAGTGTTTAAATACGTTTTATAATTGAATAAGAGATCCAAGATAATTAAAAACTTTTTACAACACATATACAATATGATCTCCATTCATTTTTAAATAAAACAATTGGCTTGTTCGGTTTGTCACATATACAATATCAGAGTACTAACAAAATTCCCGACGTTCACCCGGGATAATATCTTTAATCCAAGAGTTTTATAGGGCATCATCATCCATCTCAATTTCCCATACCAGGGATTACACAATAACTACAAATCTATGGTCAATCCAATATATACATACAGTTGTCCAAAACCAAAAACCAAAGATAACTAGAACTACCACTGGCAATCATAGTCGCCCTTGCTCACTTACTTGCCTCCCGATCCACTTGCCCTGTCTAAAAATGTTATTTGGAAAGAGTGAGATTCAAAAGAATCCCAGTAGCAATAGTTTATGCATATGATGCATAATTAAACATAGTAAGTAAGCATATATCACAATGCAGCATATTAATATTCAAGGCTGGGATAACCGTCAAGTCCCCTAAAATCCTTATCATATATAATTTATTTTGAATAATCAATTAGTTATCCTATGTGGCGAAAAAATATTACTTATCACAATTTAAAATTGCAACTGTGTTGCCAACTTAGGTCTTTCAACTCGTTTCTCTTCTCCAACGTCATAATAATGTAATGGAATACTACATTACTGTCTGTCATCAATTATCTTCTTAATCGACAAAAAATTAACCAGAAAGTATATATGGGAATCCAGTTAGTAGTAGAGAGCGATGGCCGTAGTGAGAGTGAAGGCGACGAGATTGGAGAACAGAGACGAGTTGAAAAAGCTGAGTTGGCAGCACATTTGCAATTTTAATGGTGTTAAGGAATATTTTTTTGCCACAAAGGATAATTAACTGATGACTCAAAATAAATTATATATGATACAGAATTAATTATTAAAAGTGAAAATATTATGGATTGAGTCGTAAGCGAGTCAAAAATTCAAGAGTTGAGTTACACCAAGTCATAACTAAGTTAAAAATTAAAGGATCAAAGATTAATTTTTGAGTTGAGCTGCACGAGTTTTACTTTTTTTTTCTGTCATTTAATCAACATCAAATTTTGTGAAATTTTATGATATTTTTTTTTTGCCGTCATGAAATTTCATAATGATTGGATCTTCTAGATTTTGAACATTTTTAAAGGGTGCAAATCAAGTCAATATTAGATTTAATATAAAGGTAAATTCTTCATGGCCATGAAAGGTTAATAGGTTAGTTAATCATAAAATTAAAATATTATAAAATAAATCAAATTGTCCACAAGTCCAACAAAAGTGGATCCTAAGCATTTGATCATGAGAAAATAAACAATATTAAACCATGTCACTCATTTGAGTAAAATATTACCTATAGTTATAAATTGAAGAGCTACATACATAATTAACTTACGCACAATAATAAAATTAATTAAGTTAGTTATTTATAAAAAATGTGCATTATTTTTTTAAAATACTATCTTTAATTGAAAATTACCTCATTCATAGAATTCCTCATTTAATATGCACAATAAATAAACAATTATGAAAAACTATAAATTTAATAAATAAAGTGAATTAATATATTCCTTCTATGCCTAAATGTAGAACCTAGTTGAAGGCAAAAGAATATATATATATATATATAGGACCTAGTTTGGAAGTGAGTTTTGAACAAATGCAATACCTTTTTTCATATTTCTTATATTTATTATTTTCCTCCAAACTAATCTATATGATTTATAAATTGATATATATATATATATATATAATATTACACATCTATATTTTAGAAAGATCTTGCCACATGTGCTATAATTAAGTAATTGTTACAATGTATGGGAAAAAATGTATATACATCTTGCATTATTCAATATAGAGGGGTGTGTGTGTGTGAGTGTGTGCAGAGTTGTAACCATCAATCCTATGAATTTAATCAAATCCCACCATATCAGCTAATATCCACAACAATAATATCATAATCATATCCCTTAATTATCATATCATATCCCTTTAACACTGCTCCTCAAATTGGAGCATAGATATCCATCATGGCCAACTTGCTTGTTGCATTCTAAAAATCCTAAATAGATACAGCCTTCGTAAGTATGTCCACCAGTTGACTTTGTGATTGTACATAAGGGAAGTGAACTATGTTCTAATCTAGTTTCTCCCTGATAAAGTGACAATCAACTTCTACATGTTTTGTGCGATCTTGTTAAACCGGGTTTTGATTTATCTCGATTGCTGCCTTATTGTTACATTATAGTGAGTGATATAGGCCCCTTGTGTTTAAATCCCAGTTCTTGCATAATACTACAGAGTCAAAGCATCTCGCAAATCTCATGGGCCATTCGTCTAAATTTTGCTTCGGCACTAGATCTTGCTACTACCTTTTGTTTCTTGCTTCTCCAAGACACAAGATTGCCACCTACAAACATGAAATAATCTGAAGTAGACATTTGAGTGGTTTGGTCACCAACCCAATTTGCTTCAATTATTGGCATTACCCCTCTTATGTGCTTCTTAATAATTGGTCTATCTCCACCTTTAGTAAATATTAACCCCTTTCCTAATGTGCCCTGAAGTTACCTTAGTATACGAAATACAGCATTCATATGATCTTCACTTAGAGTTTGCACAAACTAACTTACTATTACCATATCATATGCAATATCTAATTGAGTGTGTGAGAGATACATAAGCTTTCCCACTAATCCTGATAATGTTTCTTATTTGTAGGTGTTTGATTTGTGTAAATACCCAAATGATGATTCACTTCCATTGGACATTCTACCACTCTACAATTGCTCATCCCAGTTTCATGAAGTAGGTCCTGTACATACTTTCTTTATGAGGGAAAGATACCATGATCAGATTGGGTTACCTCAATCCCAAGAAAGTATTTTAGCTAGCCCAAATCTTTCATCTCAATTTGGTGGTCAATTTTTTATTTAGTTCTTCAACCTCAATTGTATCATCCCTAGTCAAGATCATATCATCCACGTACACTGGCAAGATAGCCATCTTGCCCTTTCTTCGTTTGATGAATATGATGTAATTAGAGTTGCTCTATTTGTAGCCAAAATGTTTCAATGTTGTTGTTAGTTTGCCAAACCAAGTATATGGTGATTGCTTCAACCTATGCAATGACTTTTGCGGTTTACATACTTGTGTACCATTTACAGGATCGTATCTTGCTCTTGGTGGTAGATCCATGTATACCTCCTCCTCCAAATCTCTATTAAGGAATGAGTTTTTTACATCAAGTTGCATCTGGGGCCAAGTTTCATTTGTAGCCAAAGAGAGCAAAATAGGGATAGTATTGATTTTGGCTACTGGGGCAAATATTTCATCATATTCTGCACCATATTTCTAGATGTAGCCTTTGACCACTAATCTTGCCTTATACATGTTCAAGTTATCGTCTGCAGTGAGTTTCAAGGTAAAAATCCACTTACATCCAACAGTCTTCTTTCCTTTAGGCAGCATCACTAAGTCCCATGTGTGGTTCTTCTTCAACGCTTCAAGTTCTGCATCCATTGTTTTCTTCCACTCAGGATCAAGTAAGGCTTCTCAAACATTAGAGGGGACATGTATTTTTTGAGATGCAATTTCAGCTAGAGCATAAGAAATCACTAATTCTACTGAAGCCATACATTGATATGTTGAGTATTTACATATTGCTTTCCAGGCACTCCCTTCGTTGTTCCTTGGGAGAGTCACCTTGCATGTAAAAAATAGGGCCCTCCTGTTCAATCTCAACAGCATATTCAGGCACATCAGAAACTAATAATTTAGGAGGAATAACTTGTTCAGATATATTCTATTCTTTGGAGGATCCTAGCAGTGGTGTATTGGTGTCAGGCAACTCTAGCTCTTTCTCACTTCTTGGTGTAGGTTGTTTAATCAACTCACTTGCCTCACTCTCTTCCTTATCCTATGATATTGTTCAAATATGTTCATCCAACTCTTCAATTCTTTCAAACTCTCTTCCAATTTCCACTCCACTAACCTTCTCTTCCACATATTTCTCCCCCTGAAAAGAATGGTTAGGAGGCGAGTAGTAAGGCTCAAACTCAACAAACAAAACATCCAAAGTTGTGTGTAATTTTTGAGTAAGAGGATCATAGCATCAATAGCCTTTTTGAAGATATGAATATCCAACAAAAACACAATGACATGAGCAAGGGTCAAGTTTACCTCGTAATGCCTTTAAAATGTGAACGTATATAGTGCACCCAAACACTAGCAGTTTGAGGTTTGGTATGTGTGGAATATTGAGAAGACTCTGTAACACTTACAATGGGAATTTGAAATTCAAGACACTTGAAGGAATCAGGTTAATGATATATACAGCTGATCGTACAGCCTCTCCCCAATATGCACGTGGCATGTTCATGCCAAATAAGGGTGTGTGCACTACTTCTATAAGTTGATAGTTCTTTTGTTCTGCAATGCCGTTTTGTCTTAGAGTATAGGCACACGAAGTTTGGTGGCATACTCCATGAGCCTTCATAAAGTTCATCATCTAGTTGTTAACATATTTGGCATCATTATCAGTCTGCAATACTCTAACAGTGCATTTATACTGGTTAATGACCACGGCAAAAAATTTAGTAGACACTTGAAACACTTCATCAATGAACGTAACAAAATAATAAGCATAGAGTGTGTAGGAACCTTAGTAGGGTCCCAAACATCTGAGTAAACAATAGCAAAAGGCTCAGTACTTTTATTCAAAATCAATGGATATGAAATATGATGACTCTTTGCCATATGACAAGTTTGACATGAAAAATATGACAAGTTCAACTTTGAAAATAATTGAGGTTTCAATTTTTGCAAATAAATAAATGACAATGCCCTAAGCACCTATGCCATAACCATGCTTCAATTTCGGCCTTATTTCTTCCAGTTTGATAAGTTGTTGCCCCATTTTTGTTTCCCAAGCTCTCAAGTTCCAAGTAATAGAGTTTGCCCTATTTAACACTATAGCCAATAATCTTATGAGTTAGAATATCCTAAAAAAACACAAAATGAAGGCCAAAATGTTACAGTACAATTAAGAGCAGTAGTGATTTGTCCAACCAATAATAAAATTGTTATCAAATTATGGGACAACAAGGACTATATCAAGTGTTAAACTATCTGACAAGTCACATATTCCTTATCCAAGTGTTTGGGATTCACTACCCATGGCTGTGGTGACATGGGGTTGCGAAGGAGGAAGCATATACTTTACAACTACTTCATCGTTGGTCATATGGTTAGAGGCCCCTATGTCAATAATCCATGTATTATGTAATTTAGATGAGGACTTACCCCATGTCATATTTACACATGGTTTAGTAGGTTCAGGTTCAAGTTGTTCATCTGTTGTAGTGTTAATTGCTTTTCCACTAGTTTTCCTTCTTGGCTTCTTTGAGAAATGCCACCATTCAGGATATCTAATGACCTCATAGCACCATTATTGAGAGTGCCTAGTTTCTCCACAATAAGTACAAGTCAAGGCGTGTCTTTTGGTGCGAGGCTTTGGAGAAGGTGAGTTCTATACTTGTTTTGTCAAGAGCACGGTGCTTTTGGTAGGAACGTTGTTGCCATTCATCACTTGCTCTTGCTTGTACTCGCAGTGGACATAAGCATATGTACTTTCCAGGTCTATCTTCTGCTCTTTTGGAAGGATTTCGCTATAAACCTGATCGAACTCAGCATCAAGTCAGGAAAATATAAACTGGAGTCGAGCCATTACTGAGTACAGCTGAACAACTCCATCTACAATATTGGCTTGGGTGTTTGTTTGATGATCAATCTCCTGAAATATTGCCACAAGTTCATTATAATAAATAGAGAGAGGTCTACCATTTTTTGGTGTTGAAGGATCATTGATTTAGTTTGAAGATCATAGTTTTGTCGCTGCCATCGTTGAAGGTTCGGATTAAAGCATCCTATACCCCTTAGCAAAAGGAAGTCGAATGAATCTTTGCATGAGGCTTGGCTACATCACATCAATAAGCTAGCTACGAACTTTGTTGTTATTAGTGACCCAAGCAACATACGTCATGTCCATAGGTGCAGGCTTCTTAGTTGCTCTTATCAGGTGTTCATGCTTGTTTTGAGTAGAGATTCTCATCTCTATGAGTTGTGACCAGAGTGGATCATTTGTCTTATCCAGTATAAGGGTTACTGGAAATGTGGAGGACTCTTGATCCACTTTGATTGATGTTGTGCAAGGCTTCATGGTTTCATCTGCCATTATCTTGCTTTAAGAATTTGTTCAAAGGTGCTGGTTTGTTTTGGCTATGATATTTTAGGTTTAAGGGATTACAAATCTACAACCTACGCTCTGAAGCCATTTGCAATATATGGGGAAAATATATATATTTGTCTTTTATTATTCAGTGTAGAGATGTGTGTGTGTGTGTGTACAGAGTTGTAACCACCGATCCTATAAATCTAATAAAATCTCACCATATCAACTAATATCTACAACAATAATTTCAAATAATATTTACAACAATAATATCATAATCATACCCCTTAATTATCGCATCATATCCCTTTAACAGTAATTTATTTAGCTTCTTTAGTCTCTTCAAATTAGATAAATAGGTCTCCCCTTTAGGATTTGAAGAGTATTATATTTAGAAACGAAATAGCCCTTTTAACAAGATTTTACATTTAGAGATAAGGAATAGTAGTTTTTTTAAACTATGTATTATTATATCTTTAATTAAAATCATGAAATGATATAATTTCTTTTAATAAAGTATAAAACCAACTTGGCAATACAATTAAAGCATTTTGATCTGATCGAGGTAGTGAATATTTGAGCCAAGAGTTTATTGACCATCTAAGGAGTTGTGGGATAATCTCACAATTGACTCCTCCTAGAACACCTCAATGGAATGGTGTTCCTGAATGAAGGTATCAAACACTATTAGATATGGTTCAATTTATGATGAGTCAAATAGATCTTCTACCATCCTTTTAGGGATATGCTCTAGAGACATTTGCATTCACATTAAATCATGTTTCATCTAAGGCGATTGAAAAGATATCATATGAGATATGGACTGGAAAGAAACCAATATAATCTTTTCTCAAGATCTGGGGATGTGAGGTATATGTTAAGAAATAAGCCTAAGATAAATTAGTGCACAGATCCTCAAAGTGCCTTTTCGTGGGATATCTTAAGGAAACGAAAGGATACTATGTATACAATCCCACCAATAACAAAGTGTTTGTTATTTAAAATAGTAAGTTTCTAGAAACAGAGTTTATCTCTAAAACAACCAGTAGGAGCAATGTACATCTCAAAGAAGTTCAAGAGTCACAAGATAGCATAGAACCACAGATGGAGAATAGAGAAGACTCACAACAAGTTGCTGAGCCTCCTTAAGTAATACAAGATCTACATAGATCTGATAAGACACGACATCAACCTCAGAGATATGGATTTCTGATTATTGAAGTCGTGATGTGTTGCTCATAGAACAGAATGAGCCAATAACCTATCGATAAGCCATAGTGGAACTAAAATCCGAGAAATGGCTAAATGCCATGAAGTCTGAAATGTAGCCCATGTACAATAATCAGGTATGGACCTTAGTCGATCCACCTGAAGGTGTAAAAAGCATCAAGTGTAAATGGATTTTCATGGAGAAAACTGACATGGATGGCAATGTAAATGTCTTCAAGACATGATTGGTTGCAAAATGATTCATTCAAACTCATGGTGTAGACTATGATGAAACCTTTTCCCCAGTTGCAATGATCCAATCAATCAGAATCCTTCTTGCCATTGCAGCATATTATGACTAGGAAATATGGCAGATGGACGTCAAAACAGTCTTCCTTAATGGAAAGCTCCTTGAGGATGTGTACATGACACAACCTGAAGGTTTTGTGTGTCCAGAGGACTCTGGTAAAGTTTGCAAGCTTCAAATATCCATTTATGGATTGAAGCAAGCATCCTGGAGCTAAAATCATCATTTTGATGAAGTGGACAAAGAGTTTGGATTCATTCAAAACATCGATGAATCTTGTGTTAACAAGAAGGTTAGTGGGAGCACAGTTGTATTTCTAGTGCTTTATGTAGATGACATCCTACTCATTGGAAATGACATTCCTACCTTACAGAATGTCAAGTCTATATAGTTAGGAAAGTCTTTTTCAAAGAAAGACTTAGGTGAAGCCATATACATCCTAGGGATTAGGATCTATAGAGATAGATCCAAGAGACTAATAAGCCTAAGTCAGAGTACATATATAGACAAGATACTGTATAGGTTCAGTATGCATGATTCAAAAAGGGGTTACATACCCATGTTTCATGGCATCCATCTTAGCAAGGATATGTGTCCTAGTACACTTGATCAGCGAGATCGCATGAGCAAGGTTCCATATGCCTTGGCCATTAGATCCATCATATATGCCATGTTATGTACTAAACTGGATGTCTCATTTACCTTAAGTATGACAAGCAAATATCAACAAGATACTGGCAAGGGTCATTGGACTGCTATCAAGAATATCTTGAAGTACTTAAGAAGGACTAGGGACTTATTTTAGGTATACGGTGGATTGGATTATGAGCTTTGTGTAACTGGTTACACAGATGCAAGTTTCCAAACTAACCAAGATGATCTTAAATCGCAATTTGGATATGTATTCCTCCTGAATGGTAGAGCAGTAAGCTGGAAGAGCTCTAAGCAGAGCACTGTAGTAGATTCTACAACAGAAGCTGAGTATATAGCAGCATTGGATGCAGCTAAGGAAGCTGTTTGGATCAGAAAGTTCATTACTGAACTAGGGGTATTGCTTACCATCTCAAATCCAATAGATTTGTTCTGCGACAATAATGATGTTGTTGCACAGGCCAATACGCATAAGTCACATGAAAGGACCAAGCATATACTCAGGCGATTTCATTTTATTAGAGAAATAAATGATAGAGGTGATATAAAAATATGTAAAGTAGCAGGAGAAGACAATGTTGTTGATCCTCTTCTAAAGCCGCTTGCACAGGCAAAGCATGAGCGTCATGTTAGGACAATGGAAATTAGGCAAATTAATGATTGTACCTAATGCAAATGGGAGGATGTCTGAAATTGTTCCCTAATGGCCAATCATTATACTTTGAACATTATTATTTAATGAATTTCTCTATTTTTCTATCATATTATTTGCATATTAATTGTGATAATTGTATCCTTGGATAAATCATAAAGATTGTCCTAAATGTCCTTGATCGGTTACTGTGCGAGAGTGCAAATAAAGTTAGACCAGTATGACTTCAATGAGGTATAGAGATACGAATCAAAGTCTTAAGCCCCTGTAAGAGTACAAGGTGCTGGATTGACCCGCTATAAGAAAGCTACATGGAACAAGTCATAAGCTTCTCTCATGTATAACCACCTTACAATGCCCTTTGACCTGATCATCATGGATTCCTACATCAAAGTTGCTAAGCTTTGATTTAGTCAAAAGTCACCTTTGACTGGGTGATGATAAAGGCTATAGTCGAACTTGATGGTTTTCATGCAGAGGAATGTAATTGGTCAAGAGGGAATTTGTCCCTCACATTAGTAGATAGTTATTATTGCCCCCCTCATGAGTGAGTCTAAGAAACGTATGACATACTACGATAGAAAGGAGTTTTCACTGCTATTGTTAGACTACTCAGGAATCAAGAAAGTAGTGGTCAGGAATGGGAGGATGATATTATCCATGCCTCATCTTTGACCAAAATATCACGTGACAAAAGGGACGTGACATAGTTGTATGACAAGTTGCATTGTCTTAATGATCCTCATATGAATTGGGTAGTCGTAATGTCTTGCTAGAGGTCGCTTGCGACTTGTGGGTTAGTATAGTTATTGGCCCACTACCAACTTTGTATGGGCCTATAGGGTTGCACACAAAAATAGCCCAACACGAGCTATTATGTCTAGGTTCATTGAATTTAAGATATGTATGAATACAATGTTTAATCAAGGATGGATGAATTTTATATTTATTATATATATGTATATGATATAAAATTAGTGAAAAGATAATAATATTATATATTATATTTATTATATATATATATATATATATATATATATTTCGAAAATACACACACACACACACACACACACATATATATATATATATATGTATTTTTGAAATATATATATATATATATATATATATATATATATATATATATATATATATATGTATATATATTATATGATAATATTATTATATTGTGTTAGTTTTAAATTTAGGTCTATCAAGTAAATTAAATTTAATAACTAACATGATAGAGATATAATATCTCAGATTTAATTTATAAAGATAAATTAAATCTAATTCCATAGGCTCTTTATTCAGGTTAAATAAATAGGTTAATTAAAAATTGTTGGATAGATTTAATTAAACTGAATTTATTTAATTAGCTCATCAAAGCAATTAAGTGTTAATTGATTTCAAAATGAATTAAGATTAATTTTGAAAATCTAAAATAGCCTTATCAATTATAAAAAAAAATGAATGGGTAGCATAATTAGAGCACGGATGAGAAACTGAAGAGCCACAATGAAACCCCAGGGAGACGGGAGACATTGGAGGTACTAGCACGTAGTTTATGTTGGGGTCGTATTCATGTGGATACCGGTAGAGGGAGCCGATCGGAGGTATTGGTTCCTAGATATCGAAAATCCTAAATTCAAAAAGGTATGATTCTTTCTAACTCGGTTTAAATGCCGTTGATAGATCCGCAATTGAGATTGATAAATTTTAAATTCTTCCGCTATGCCAGCCAATCCTAACAATAAATGGAAAAAGTAGACATCTTTTTCCATTTTTCAGGACCAAAATGAAGATAAATCAAGCAAAAATCTGTCTAGCCACTCAGTAGAAAATATGAATCAAATAAAATAATGAAGACAAAAGAATTGTTAGCATCAATTCCATACCTTGCTCTTCAATCTTGGCTGATGATTTTCATTCCGTTTGTCACGCCATTACCAGATTTGGTCCTTTCTGAATTTTACACCATTTTTCCATCCCTCTCTCTATTTATCTGACAGAGGTATTTTGGACTTTTAGCATTTCCAATTTTTTACAAAATAGTCCCATGAAACTTCATAGTAATTTCGTGATTTTTCGGGACCATTTTTTCATATTTTTTCTTTCATGGGACTACAATGTAATGTTCCTTATTTTCTATTCAAAATAGAGATTGATATTTAAAATTTTGATTGGGGGGGGGGGTTGCTGAGAGATCATGTATAGCACAAATGTGATATATTTTGGTAATACAAATGTGATATTTATTTAGCATATTTAAATTAAAAAAATAATTTGTATAATACAGATTTTGTAATTATTTTTGAATTTTATTCTATAAATCTTTAACACGTGGTTTCATGTTTTTCCACAGGAAGTTTCATGTTTTTCCATAGGAAGTCATCAGTTCTCTCATGCGGTAGTAAATACTCTTTGTTTCACTTGTAAATTCATATGTGTTTGTAAATGGTAAATATTGGTAGTTTGAATAACAAATTTGTATTAAATAACTGATAAATTTAAAGGCCTTTTTTAACTTTATTCGAATCATTTTCTTCAAGCATAATTTCTTACGTTGCCACTTTTTTTACAAAATCATCTTACGTTGCAAAGTTTTAAGAATGAGTCAAATATTGATTATTGTAAATATTTTAATTTATTGTTAATTTCTTTTCATGCGGTAGATAGTTATTTCTTTTCATATGTAATTCCAAAAACTTTAAATTTCATATGAGCATGAAAAAAATACAAGGTATTAAAACCCAGACCGGGTATTGAATCGGTCGGGGTACTAGGTTAAGGGTCAGTGGGTCAGACCGGGGCCAAACCGGAGCTAAACCGGTGATAAATTAAAGATTTTAGGCTTATAGTATGAAATTCTAAAGAAAAAAATTTAAAAAAAAAATTTTAAATTGTAACCCAGATTGGTCCACCGGCCGGTTGGTCGGTTTCCGGGCCTGACCGGCCGATCCGGGTGGAAAAAATACCAATCTAAGAGAATTTTTTTTTCTGCTTCTTTTTTGATGTGGTTTAAAATTTATGGAATACGCCACGTCATGTGGGGCCCATTACCAATAGTTAAAAGCAAAGAATGCATAACTTTAGGCATGGAAATCGGGAGTCCAACCTGGTAGAATCAAAAGTTGAAGTCAAACCTCTGTTCATGGAAAAGTGGCTTAAGAATGAAGCACCCTAATAAAGACGTGCATTTGTGGGATGGTCCCAAGATTTTCTATGATTAAATATTTGTTGAGTGATATTTTTAAATTATGTCTTTAAATTATATGGTATTTGAAATGTTTTCCAATCTCCACCTTTTGAAATCAAAAGTTGTGCTATACTTACATATATTTTGACAGAAATAATCTTGAGGTAGTATTATTTAGTTTAATAACTGATGTATTTGTACAATGTATTGATAAATATACCATTTGCATCATACCAAAAATAATTTAAGTGTAATTCCTAAATTTGAAATATATTATATAATGATACTCTGGCAATATATATATATATATATATATATATATATATATATATATATATATATATATATATATATATATTACAATGATAAATTTTAAAATCAAGATGAGTTCTGATAAATTATTTTAGTGATCTATATGTTATAAAATAAATCATTACCCCCCTTAAATTCTAAATGTCTTCAATATAAGATCTCAATTTACTTTATATTTTGAATTTATAATTTTTTTTTTAAAATTAGGTCTATTAGTTGTACTTATAAGAGGTTTTCAATAAATGATGATATTTAAAAAAAATCAGTATACATTTTTTTTGTAATAATAAATATAAATTTTACAAGTAATTCACTTAACTAATTGGTTTAGTCTTTGCAAATTAATTATCTAGTTTGTATATTTAGGATTGGAGGGAGTATCATTTTGATATTTTCATTGAGTTTATCTTTGATATTTTGATTGAATTTATCTTTAAAAAAATTTATACATTTTCAACAAGAAAAAATAATCATTTTTTTATCAAAAGAACGAGAAAAATAATCACTGAATACATTAATATTCTATAAAAACTGATTCACATTTACACTACACAAGTCACCTTTCGAATTTGATCATGTCTATACAAATACTTTATGTACGTATGTGTGTGTAGTTATTTTTAAAAATCAGTCATGAAAAATTATTTTTAAAACATTGGTTCCTATAATTAAATGAATACTTTGACAATTTTACTCTTTAAGGGACCAAAACTCATTATTTGAAATTTGAGAAACTAAAACTAAAATGAAGGAAAATTTGATGCACTAAAAATTGTATTAACTTGAAAATATATTATGCAATAGAGAAAAGAAAAGGAAAGTAAATATTAGATAGACAAAAGTCAATTTTAATATTAGAAAAATATCTATAAAATTTCACAAGATCAACTTTATATATGAAATCTTGTAATACCCATTTAAAAACCCGTTTAACAAAAACGGGTTGGGTAATCACATCATTAAATTAATCTATGCGGAATTACATTAACACTCATTCAATTAATACCTATTAAAGTAATTTTCTTTTCTAAAAAAACCATTACAAATTATTTCCTAGTATAGACAATTTCTCTTTACTCTAAAAAGTTTGACCTCTTCAATAATAACTGCAGACTAAAATTATGCAGTCCGTTTCTAAATTATTCGAATTTATTGGGATATTATTCCCATTTAATTCTCAACTTTTATTATTAGAGTATGAAAATAAGATAATAAAGTAAATTGAATTTGACAATAGACATTAAATCATGAATTTAATCTGATTGAATTTGAAAATAGATATCAAATCATGAATTAAAAATCATAATCACCTATTAGACATTTGGAAGCTATAAAAATAATTATGCACGAGGTGTAAATGTTTTTCCCTTTATATCCAAAACCAATTTTGGACATTTTTTTACAATGATAATCAAATTAATTCTATTTAACTTTCAATGTCAATGTCACATATTTATTTCTCTATCAACATATTTTGATAATCATACTACCTAACATTATATCTCTATATATACTACTATCGCAATTAAAATTTTTAAATACAATACTCCTTCTTACATCATACAGAGAGATATAGTTTGTTGAAAAACTAATCTATGTAATATAATTAAAAAGTATAATTTTTTATTCCCATCTTAGAAACGGTTTAATATAAAAAGAAAACGATAAGATGGAAGTAATTTTTTAAAACAGAATAGTGGGCGCATGCCAAATGGCCCCTAACATAGAAGTTTAGGTGTAGGCTGGTCCCACACATATAAGATTTGGAACATTAAAAAAAACATGCAAAGTCATGTTTGTTAGATTAGGAGCCAACACAAAGGACAAAGCGTACAATAGCACCAAATGCAAATGGAGACCAACGTTGAAAAGCACAATTGAATTCAACTCAATTGGTAGATTCATATATTTGTACCTAAAATCGAGGAAGAGACCTATTCCCTCTGACTCCCCAATGGGTCCTCTTTCTCACCTCTTCATTCCCACGCTTTTTTCCTATATCACTCTCCATTTCTCCAAGCTTCCCCAACTTCCAGATTTTTCTAAAACAAATTATTATTATTTTTTGGGATGAATCATACATAACTCTTTGAACATTGTCAATGACAAATAATATCCCCAACTACACTTTGGGTCCTGTAACTTTATGCAAGATTTAATTCGATCCTTTAATTTTATAAAGCATCTTTTTATTTTTCCAAAATCCATTTTTTTCCAAAGAAACCATGGTTTTAGCATAAGTTCAGGAAAGCAATGTTCAATAATCATGAAGGATTTCAAGCGTACCTGGAATCTGTTGACTCACTGAATACTCACACAAGATCAGAGCACCGATATGGACTTCGATCAAGTTCATACGGCAGATTCACCATTGGAGAAGAAGTGAAATAGAGAGAGAGGTTTTTGGATGCTTTTATTGGGATGTTTTTTTTTTTTTTTTTGCCAACTCCCACCAAATGATATTACCCCATATATCACCTATGGGAATTATCATGATTTGAATTTCAAATTACATGGATAAAACTCCTTATTTATACCGATATTTTTTTTTAATTTTATAATAGCCCTTAGTGAACTGGGCCTGGGCCCTGATTCAACAAGGGTGAACCAGGCATATTCCAACATCTCCTACTCATACTTGGTGGATCAGATGTTATGAGTTAAGTCTCTTTTTCTTCCATCCTTCTTTTATACTAGGTGCTTTGCCGTAACTGTGTGGGGATGACATCTCCATTTGGGTATCTTGTACTATAAATCCCTTTCACAGAGACTAGCACAAAACAATCCTGTAGTGTGTCAACACTCGTTTTCATTTCGATAATCAAAGAGTAATAAAGACGGAATTCAATAGGCATACAGAAAAGTACAATTATACTGATAAAAATATTCGTTTACAACTCTGTTATTGTTCGCTAACAGAAACAGAAAATACAGCGGAAACTTAATATTTATAATTTCACCAAAATATCACAAAATAGACTAATTATGCCCACGCTCTTGACCTCGCCTCGAGACACGCGCCGCTCACTTTTCAATGTCAACGTCTTTGTCCTTTGGCCCACTGGTACCCGCTGAGGTATTTGTTTAAAAATAGGGTAAGATTCCGAAGAATCCCCGTAGAGACATAATATCGTTCATAGAAAATGCGAAAAGTAAATGACATGCGCCAAGGTATGCACAAATTAATGAACAATATAAACACATCATTATCATCATGTATACATGAGTAAGGCCCAGCCCCACAATCTATACCGGTTGGACTTCTGCGAACTCCCAGTGTAAGTGCACCTCTGGCACTAACTGCCCCTCTCTAGGCAAATCATGTTGATTAATAAAGTGCATTTACAAAACAATGGCATCCACATAATCACATAACTTATGGCATAGTGTATGAAGGATAATGTCCCTACCTCAAAGCTTTATACTCCTCTTTTAAATGTGCCTCGAAGAACGTGTCGTATCCGGCCTCCAAATCGGTCCTAAAATATTAAATGTACCAGAAATAGGTCATAACCTATCCAAGTATCATTATATACTCTTCCATAGTGTTTATTGTGGTTATATTAGTCTATGGTGAAAATTTACAAAAATGCCCTCGGGAACCCGGCCCGGCCCCGCCGTACCCGTCCCGATGGCACGTTTTCCCAAAATTTTGACTAAGGCTGTTCTGACTTATTTTCGCCCAAGGAATTCATTTCCGGGCTCGAAATCACCAAATTTACTGTCAAATTACGAAAATACCCTTGACAGCCCCTATTTAGGGATTTCAGTGGCATTTTCGTAATTATGCTTTTTCGGCCTCTACCGAAAAAGTGCCCAACTGTAACCCCACCTATTTTTGCCCACTGAGTCCAATGGAACCATTTATTTTATGAAAATCTAACTCCTTCCCTCAGATCTGTGCTGGCCGAATATTGGTCAAAAATTGGAAAAATGGAGTTTTGTGTTTTAGCTTCTAAAACTTGTACTTTTCCACTTCTAATCCTATATTAATTCATTTAAACACTTCATAATCATGATTTAAAGGATTTTGGGCAGCATAAACCCTTAGGATTATGGCTTTTCCAATTTACAACTTAACCAAAAATCACATAAACCAAACAACAATCACCAACAACAACTTCAATACACAAAGAAGTTGAAATTTTGGAGATTACCTCTTGATCCTTGGTGTTTCTCTCTCTAGGACGTCCTCTCTCTCTTCTCCTTGAGCTAAGAATGAGTCTTCAAGATCATAGATTCATGAAGAAACATGGTTTAGAGAAGGATCTAGGGGAAATGTTACAAGGAAAGCTTAAGAATCAACTCTTACTTTAAGATTTCTTCTTCCTCTTCCCTCTAACTCTTCAAAGTTTCTCCAAACTCTCTCCCTCTCTATGTTAAACGAAAATGCATGAAGGGAAGGGAAGAGAAAGCCTTCATAAAAATGCTCCCTTGATTCCAAACCATTGATCTCATCTAAGGTTGTTATGGTGACACATGTCAACCACCATACTTGCCTCCATGCTTGCACCATACTTCCCTTTTGTGTGCACTCAACCTTGCCATGCTTCCCTTTTGTATACACTCAACCTTAATTATCATTTCCTTCTCCCTTGGTTAGCCAAAAACGTGCTCCCTCTTATGCTCCAACTAAAACAAGTGTTCCTTCCATTTACTCAAGTCAATTGGTGCAAAAGTTGGCTACCTAACCTTATGACATAAGTAAGGACTTATGACACAACAATTATCTCCATCATCTTTCATGTGGTGTTGACACTTGGTCTCATTGGATTTTGATACTTGTCTTCTCCTCCTTCATCCCTTAATTTCTAAAATAATTAAGAGAAAAAAAAAAGATTACTTTATTTCTTAAATTTTCGGAATAATGCCAATTCTGGCAGATTTTCTGCCTTAACTTTAAAAAATCATAACTAATTTTGTAGGCATCATTTTAATGTGATTCCAAAGTCTATGGAACCCTTATTGAGTCTAGTTCCAAGGACAAGTATGGGATTTCACTTAATAGGATCATATTATTCCCAGATTTTCAATCTTTGATCGCTGCTCCAGAAACTTTCCAGATTTTCTGGATCAATTTCAAAAATTCATATCTTTTTGTACATAGCTTCAATTGAGTCATATGACCTATCAAATTAAAGCTTAAGATGTCTACTTTCACCCTATAAAATTTCATAATTTTGGTCATCATTTGGTCTTCCAAAACTATATGACAATCTCACTGCCTCGCAGGCGATTTCACTGAAAACACTATTCAACCTTCAATTTTCAATATTTAATTCTTTTGGCCTTAAATATTCACCATTTCATTGAATATATATAATAATTACAATATATTCTTGGTGAATAAAATTTGGGATGTTACATAGTGTGGCTCAATCATATTAATATAACGCCTTCGATGTCCTAGATCTTAAAATATACACTTTCTTCATGGCCAATCTAATCCCTCTCGAGTTAAGGTATAACTCAGATTGCCTTTCTTATATGCATAGTGTCTACAGTTATCAAATTACTCAAGTAACATCATAAGGGACCGGTCTTAGACACAAGCATAAATATGTATATTCTAAGTGATCTTCCTTTCACTCATATATCATATCAATATGAATCAACCGTTTTCCTAACATAATGCCTTTAGATCGTATCGATCATCATCATAGGAAAAATGCTAAAGTAGCAGACATCGAAATATATCTCTATAATATTGTCAAAGTTAGAGGACATCTTGAAAGAGTTAACCTTTATGGGACTCACACAGTAATGAAGCAGGGATCTATTCACTTACTTCCTGTTTGCAGGTTCTCCAGCACATGTGGTATGAATCACATGCTACAGTATTACTCTTATACTATAAGAGCGTATGTTTGTTTTAATCTTACCATTAACACCATATAGACTTAAGTATAGACACGTATAGTGTAACACCTTATTTCCGTAACTGATTTGATGAGTTTTATGCAACGAATTTGAACCACTAATCGATAATCTTTTGTAAAGTTCTTTCAATTCCTAACCTCAAGACAAGATTTGAACTTGTAGTTGAGTGGGCTTTTCTAAATATTTCAAAATCTTGCGGAAGCATCTTATAGCAGTTCGCAACTTTATTGTTACTCATCGATTCTTATCTTTATTTAACTCAATTAGAGTGATTTGTTGCTCATTTCTCTGCTCATTCTTAATACATTCATATTCAAAAAAAGTACAAATTCCAGTCAAAATACATAAACAATGCGTTGCACTTCAATTTTTGATTTTCTTTCGTACTTCCCCCTTGCATATCTTCATGCATTCTTCTCCTATACTCATCATATCTATATGGTTGGGTGAAGGAGAGTGAGATTCAAGAGAATCTCAGTAGCAAACTTTGCTAACTAGGCATTTAAGATTCAAGCTTAATGCATGACATGCTTGCTAACATAAATTCATACTAGCATCTGACATACTTACATGCTCAATGCTTTACACATTACACATATGACCATAGCATAAGTAAAAATAGAGTTTCAATCATTTATATATGTTTCATACCATTCATCAAAGCAATTAAACATATCAATGCATAAGCATACTTATCAAGTAAAAGCAAGTTAGGAAAGTTATATGACCTTCTATCTTAAAGTTCCCTTCTTGTACTTGTTCTTCCAACCATTGAAGTTATTTTGAAATTCTCCCATTCTTCTTCTTTGTCATCTCATGGCCTTAGGTACATAACCATATATTAGAGCTATGATAAATGAATGTCCAATGTGGCCACATAGACCTTTAGGACATGTCTCTTATATTTGGGCCCATATTGCCCCAAATTACTTTAATTGTCATGATTTTGTAGGTTTGACTCAATCTGCCAATTTTGTTGACCAACTTTGAAAAATAATAATTAATTCTAGAAAAATCCAAATGGGGTGTTCAAAGCCTTATGTGACCCTTATTAAGTCTACTTTAAGGGAAAAATATCCACCTCTGCCAGTTTCACGCACAAAAAACCTCAACTTTAAAATTAATCCTCACTGCCACAAATGTTTTTCCAGAATTAATGCTTAACTTTATCAAATCATAACTTTTTCTGTACTTATCCAAATTGCCATAAATTACCCATAAAGTTAAAGCTCAATATATCTACTTTAATTCTGAAAAATGTCATGGCCATTGGATAAACTTTAATCATTTAAAAACACGCCAAACTCTTGACTGCCACAGGACAATTTCCAGGTTCAATGCCCAACTTTCAAAAATCATAACTCACTTCCTATTTATCCAAATGTTGCATTCTTTATATCAAATTAAAGCTTGGGATGCCACATGACAATTTCCAGGTTCAATGCCCAGTTTGGTATGAAGTTAAAGGATTAAATGTTGATTTTTTTTTGACATTCAATAAGATGGTTTGAATATTTGCAAAGAATGGCTTGCCAACAAAATATATGTAAAGAATGTTTGGCCAAAAAATGTAAAGAATGTTGCTAGGAAAGTTGGTGAGGAGGGGTGAGTAGATTGTTTTTAATCTTTTGAAAACAGGTAGATGCCAACTAAGAACAATACCTAAGTAGGTTGTTAAAAGGAAAAAAAAAACTCACGGTGAATGAAATATCTTAAAAATTGGTTGATAATATAAACTAGTCACATTATTTGATCTGGGTAACAAATCTCTCATTTAGTCAAATGAAACTTGTTATCCAAACTTTTTGCATCAATATTTTGAATTTTATGATTTTGAACCATGTATTTTTTTCCTAATATTTAAACTTAGTGTAAATGTGTGTTTAGAAAAGTGAAGGAATTAAAAAAAGTATGAAATTAAATAAAAAATGTGAGGAAATATTTTTTGTTCAAAAATGACCAAATCCCTAGAAGTTGTGCTGTATTTTCATATGGCTTGTGAATGATATATCTTGTCTAACTTTAAGCTGTAGGGAAAATTATTTTTGTGGTACTTGTAGTTTCCTTTAATTTTTAATTTGATACTTGTGTGTTTTTCTCTCCTTATTAAATCCTTTAATTTTACCCTCCTGTGAACACAATTAGCTTTTCTATAGAAGCTAACAATGCTAGCAGAGCAAAGTTACATAGACTACTGATCCTAAAAAGGTAGAATTAAAAGATTTTATAAGAAGAAAAATACACATGTACCAAACTAAAAAATTAAAGAAAAATATAGGTATTTTAAGAATGATTTTTTTGTGACAATATATATAGAAAGATTCTTGTTCTCTTCAAGTTGAATATGCTTCCATTGGTCTTGTGTGCTATATATATATGTATGTATGTATGTATGTATGTCTATGTATTTGTATATACATACCCATATTTAAAGAACGCCAGGCTTCTCTTCTTTGACATAGTGATCTCTCTCTCTCTCTCTCTTTTAATCAACAGTTTTTCTCTCAAGACTTAGAGGGCAAAAGATTCTTATATCTCCCAATAAGTGCGCTTCCTGGGATTCGAACTTGTGTTCTCCTCCTTATCAGGCTAAGGTCCCTTACCACTTTAAGCAGTAGTTTGTTGCTCTCCCCCCCTCTCCCTCTCCCTCTCCCTCTCTCTTAAACAAAGTTGTTTGTTCATGTTGGAAAATAGCCTAGTTCACTATTGGTGGATTAGACCCAAGCCCTATAGGATTGGGGGTCAAAGCATAAATAATATAAATACTTGGGTGGATATAAGTAATATTTCCCAAACCATAATAAGTCATATTGTTTAACCGATATAATATGACTTTACAAGTGATATTGTTTAACTGAAACAATATGTCTCTCAATCAAAAGGATATTTTGTCTCTCCGATGGAAGGATACGTTAGTAGAGAGGAAAGTGTGCGTAGAACATTCTAAATAGGCGTAAAGGATTCAGTTGTGACTAACTTGAAACAACATACATAAACTCTATCAAACTGACTCCTTATTCCCTCTACTATATTACTCTCTTTTTCTTCCTGTGGTGGTGTATTTGCTGTGCGTCATAATCGCTTCCGTAACTATGATCTGATTAGAGTAGGTACAAAAGATTAACGGCCGCATTCCAAGTACGCTTAATAATTCTTACATGGTATCAGAGCCAAGTTTAACCTATATGAGATTATGATCTCCATATTATGATAATATGATGTGCATATTATTATTTTTAAAGATCTATATATATATATATATATACTATCATGTTGCTTCCGTTGTATGTGTGTTTTTGTTTTCTTTCATGAGTTTGAAAGAAAATATATTGGTGATTGTGTGAGTATATATATGGTTCTTTATTTTTCCTGATCTCTGTGATTTGTGGGGGTCGGTATTTTTCCTTTCTCTAGATATAATATATAAATCCTTATATATTATGAGAGTATACAACATATGAGTATATATATGGTTATGACTACATTGTTTTTCTTCGTTCTGTCAATGTTTTTTGGGTCTTATTATTATTGGAATATGATTTTAGACATAGAATGAGTATAATAGAAGCCTAGAACCCCAAAACTGAAGAACTTAGAGAAAGAACATGAAAACAAAAATCGAGAGAATTTGTTTTTAGCATTGAGTCATTTTAAAATCAGAGAATTAGGATTTAAAATTAGTCCCATTGTGTAAATCTCAAAAAAACGATTGAAAACAACACCAAGAACGACCAAAACGGATGTCAGACGGAGGAAATACGGAGGAGAGAAGTTTCAAGTTTGACGGACCCGACCCTTCCCTCATTCTAGGTCGGGTCTTACCTAACGGGAGGTTGAAGATGACCTCTTGGCCCAAAACGACGTCATTTTAATGCTTTATTAAAAAAAAAGGTTTTGGTTTGAAAGGTGTCTAGGCCAAGAAAAAAAATGAAGTCTGTTTTATTTCAGGCCCAAACAATGAGGCTTGAAACAAAAAAAAACATTTTTTTTGGGCAGAAAATCCACGTGGCGCATGAAACTACATGGCATATTCATTTGACACTTGGCAAACATAGTCCGATAGTACTCGGCGCGTGGAAGCTGATGATTTGGTGCATGTCATCGGATTGCTGCCGGAAGGTGGCGCCTGGTGTCCACGCGCCACTGTGTGCTTGTGTTTTTTCTGTTTCGTTTTATTTTTCAAATGTTATGACTTCTCACGGTGTGTGGGGGTGCGTGCTTGGTTCGAATGAGACCCCGTTTGTCTCTAAAAATCCCTAAATTCATTATCTTTAATATGATATGCTATATGAGTATTTAGACGCCAATTGATATATGTTTATGATATTCTAAGTGCGTTTATGAATGTTTTAAACCATTCCAAAACTTCTAAAATTCATTTGGTTATTTCAATATTTTTCTGTTATATTTAAATGTGTTATAAACATGTTTTGCATATATTACAAAGAGTATATTGTCTTATTTATATTATGATAAAGCATGATTTAGTTGATAATTCATTTTATTATTATATGTTTTTGACAAGTGGGAGCTTTTAGGAGTTGTTAGTCCTAAAAGTTAGAGTTGTAAAAGTACCTATATATAATTCTTGACAGAATTTTAGTGATGTTGCTAATATTTATGTGATGGGAGATACAAGCGTATACTCCTGATCATGAATTTAGTAGTATTACTATTTTTTTTCTGGTTAAGAATAATATAAGTATATGACGTTGTATACTGTGTTGTGCTATTTATATATTGTAGATGATATGTTCAATAGTTTGATTCCCTTAGAGAGACATATTGAATGTGGAATAGATTTGTTATAGAATTGAAAATGGCAGCTAAGAACATTATCGCTGAGTTAAATAAAGGGGACAAATTAAATCATGACAATTGGGATATCTGGCACCGAAAAGTGCAATATATTTAGGAGGAACAAGAGGCGATGGAACATCTAACAATAGTTGTAGCACAACTTGCTGCAAGGAATACGGCCCAACATAAGAGGGACCAAGAGGTCTATGAGGCTTGGAAAAAGAAAAATAGCATTGCAAGAATTACATTGCTGAGTACAATGGCAGATGACCTCATTTGTGAATATGAGAAAAATGAAACAGCGTAGGCCATATAGGTAGCGTTAAAAGATAGGTTTAGCGGTACGTCCACCTTTAAGCTTAGACGATTAACTATTAAGTTTGATACGTATAAGCTTATGCCAAATACTTCCATGAAATAACATATGAGAGAGATGGCTAATATGATTAGAGAATTGAAGGAAGCTCGGCATATTGTGTTTGATGAACAACAAGTTCAGGCAGTGATAAGATCATTGCCATCTAGTTGGGAGCACATGAATATTAATCTAACCCATAATGAAAGCATTAAAAATTTTAATGATGTGGCTAAACACTTGGAACTTGAGGACGAGCGCTTGGAGGTATACAAGTCCTTTGGCCATGCCTACTACACAGAGGGTGCAAGTCCTTCTAATGCAAAACCTAATTTCAAAAAGGGGAATAAATTCCAAAAGAATGGAAAGAAGGACAAGACTAAATTTGTAAAAGGCAAAAAGGAATTCAAGAAGAAAGGAAAAAAAGGTGGGAAGAAGAAGAAAAATGACTTAAAGAAGGTCAAATGTTTTTCCTGCTAAAAGATGGGTCATTTCGCACGGGATTGCACCGAGCGAAACGAGAGTGAAAAGGTACTAGTGAATTACATAAATTCACATGTTTCCTATGTTTTTAGCACCTTTTTTTTGTAACAGAGAATATTTGTTCTTCTTGGATTTTGGACTCAGGTTCAATAGACCACGTGACAAGGGATCGAGGATCCTATGTAGAATACCGTCAGTTGCCTAATAGATGTAAGTGGCTTTAAGTTGGCAATAATGCAAAGATTGAAGTTAAAGGCATTGGAACTTGCAAATTAACTTTACGTAGTAGAAGGGCTTTGATCCTTTATGATGTACTTCATGCTCTTGACATCCGACGGAATTTAGTTTCTATAAAATGTCTTGTAAATCATGGGTTTAATGTAAACTTTCATGATAAAGTGGCAGCATATTTTATAATTTTATATTTTATGGTTTAGCTTTCCTTTCAAAGAAGTTCTTTGTAATAGATATTATTGATGATTATAAAATACATGATTGCTTTGCTACTTCCTCTGATTCAACTATTGATATGGCTGTTTGGCATGCTAGACTAGGACATATTAATCAAAATAAAATGATTAAACTAGCAAAAGAAGGTTTGGTAGGATCTATATCCAATATGAAAATGTCCTTTTGTGAAAGTTGTCTAGCAGGTAAGGCAACTAGAAAACCTTTTGGTAAGGGAACAAGATCAAAACAACCATTGCAAATAATTCATTCTGATATTTGCGGTCCTATGAGTGTTAGGGCAAGGCATGAAGCTTGGTATTTTATCACTTTTATTGATGACTATTCATAATACGGTCATGTCTATTTGATCTCACATAAGTCTGAGGCTCTTGAGTGCTTTAGACAATACATAAATGAATTTGAAAATCAAATGGACAATAAAGTTAAAGTATTACGTACTAATCAAGGACGTGAATATTTGCCTGATCAATTTAAAGAGCTCTATGAAGAAAAAGGGATAATTAGGCAGCTAACTATCCTTGGCACTCCACAACAGAACGGAGTTGCTAAAAGAAGAAATAGAATGCTTCTAGACATGGTTAGATCAATGATAGCACAGGCAAATCTATCAATTTCATATTGGGGTGATGCTTTAATGATTTCTACTTTCATACTTAATCGTGTGCCCTCAAAATCAGTTACTTCAACACCTTATGAGTTATGGACAAAATGCAAGCCGGATCTTAGTGTTGTTAGACCATAGGGATCAGCTGCATACATTCATGATAATTCTCATAAGTATGGCAAGTTAGGTCCTAGAGGAAAGAAATGTATCTTTATAAGGTACTCTGAACAATCCAAGGGATACATCTTCATAGGTGAAAATGAAGATGGAACAATGATTGAAATTGAATTTAAAGATGCTATATTTCTAGAAAATGAATTCCCTAATAGGGGAGACATTGACCGCACTGTATCCCTTTATGAGACACATGAACAAACAAGTATAGAACACGTTGGTATGCCTGAATCATCCCAAAATGTCGATCTAAATGGGAGCTTAGAAAGGTCAACGTAAAGACCTAGACAAAAGAAAAGACAAAGACAAGAAGTTCCTACAAGAAAGAGTAATAGGGAAAGTATACCTAAAAGACGCTTCCAAATAGAAAGTGAAGCACTTATTGTTACTCTTAACGGGGATGATGAACCATGTTTGGTACAAGAAGCCTTATAGAGTCTTGCTAAAGATGAATGGAAGAAGAAATGAACACAATGAGAAAGAATAAAGTTTGGGAATTGGTTAACCTACCGAAAGGGCGAAAAGCCATTGGGAACAAGTGGGTTCTCAAAATTAAAAGAAAGGTTGATGGGTCAATTGATAAGTATAAGGCATGATTAGTTGCAAAGGGGTATACACAGCATGCAGGTATAGATTATGAAGATACCTTTAACCCGTGGTACGATTTAATTCTATAAGAATTATTCTAGCAATAGTAAATAGTTTGGACTTAGAATTACATCAAATATATGTTAAAACTGCATTTCTAAATGGTGATCTGAATGAGGAAATCAATATAGAACAACCATTAGGTTTCATTGAAAAAGGAAAAGAGAATAAAGTTTGTAAACTTAAAAGGTCTATTTATGGACTAAAGTAATAATCAAGATAGTGGTATTTGAGGTTTCATAAAGCAATAACCTCTTATGATTTTCAAATGATTGAAGAGGACCACTGTGTCTACATCAAATGGTTTGAGGGTAATTTTGTTATATTATCCTTATATGTAGATGATATACTATTGGCTGGAAATAATCTGAATTCGGTTATAGCTATTAAAGAATGGCTTTCATCAAATTTTGCAATGAAAGACATGGGTAAAGCAGAGTATATACTTGGAATTAAGATCTAAAGAGATCATTCAAAAATAATCTTATATCTTTCATATGAAAATTACATTAAAAAGATTCTCGAACGATTCAACGTGAGTAATTGCAATTCCTTAGATACCCCAGCAGCTTCTGGTGTAACCTTAAACCGTGAGATGTGTCCCAAAACTAAGTCAGATCAAAAGAAAATGATGAAAGTTCCCTGTTCTAGTGTTGTTGGTAGTTTAATGTATGCAATGCTGTGTACAAGGTCAGATATCTGCTTTGCGGTAGAATTGGTAAGTAGGTTCCAATCCAACCCAGGTGAGCGTCACTGGAAAGAAGTAAAAAGGATCATGAGATACTTAAAAGGCACATCTGATTATGCATTATGCTATGAAGGAAGCGATCTACGCTTGGTTGGATACTCCGATGCTGATTTAGGCGGAGATGAGGAAGAGCGGAGATCAACTTCAGGTTATACTTTCTTACTGAATAATGGCACAATATGTTGGAGTAAAGCAGCTAGAATGCTGATATGGTAGAAAAGAAATACAAACTACATCGCCTTGACAACAGTGTAGCGTGTCAAGATGAAATCCATAAACATGAATATAAGTATGGATATAAATCATAGACATCCACTTCCATAATGCTTGTAGCTAGATAACAAATTCTTAAACATTAATGTCTGAGTAGAAAGGAAGAATTTGGGTTTAGATACGAGGAGTGTCTAGACTCAAGTCTGTACAGTATTAACAACAGAATGCAAAACGACGTGTGCTCTTATGGTGTAAGAGTAACATTGTAGCATGCGATTCATACCACATGTGCTAAAGAACCGCAAATGAGAAGCAAGTAAGAAGATCCCTGCTTAATTGTTATGTGAGCCCAGGAAATTTCTAATTCTTCCATTAATATCCTTTGACTTTGACAATATCACAAAGGTGTGCTTCAATGTCTGCTACTTTAGCATATGTCCTATAATCATGATAGATGCGATCTATGGTATTATGTTAGGAAAGTGGCTTATGTATATTAAAGTGATATATGGGTGAAAGGAAAATTACTTGAAATATACACAAATATGCTAGTGTTTGAGACATGTCCTTTATGATATTTTTTTATAATTTCATAAGTGTGGATACTATGTATACTAAAAAGGCAATCTGAGTTTTATACTGACTCAAAAGGGATTAGATTAGCCATGTGAAGGTGTATATAAGTGAATCTAGGATATTTAAGGCACAATATTAAAATCAAGCTATACAATGAAGGTTGTCTTGTGCTGGTCTCTGTAAATTATATTTCTAGTACATACACCTATATGCAAATGTCATGTCTACGTGGTCACGACAAAGCACCTAGTATGAAAGAAGGAAGAAAAAGAGACATATCTAAAGCACCAAGTGTGAGTGAAAGACATTAGAAAATAGCTTAGTCCACCCTTGGTGGATTAAGGCCAAGCTCAATAGGATTGGGGTCAAAGTATAAATAATATAAATACTTGGGTCGTTATATATAATATTTCCCAAACTATAATGAGTCATATTGTTTAACCCATATAATATGACTCTATAAGTGGTATTGTTTCACCAAAACAATGTCTCTCAATTGAAAAGATATGTTGTCTCTCCGATGAAAGGATACGTTAGTAGAGAGGAAAGGGTGCATAGAACACTATAAATAGGCGTAAATGATTCAATTGTGACTAACTTGAAACAATATATAGGAACTGTGTCAAACTGACTCCTTATTCCCTCTACTATATTACTCTCTTCTTCCAGTGGTGGTGTATTTGCTGTGTGTCATAATCGCTTCCGTAACTGTGATCTGATTAGTATAGGTATAAAAGATTAATGGCCGCACTCCAGGTACACCTAATAATTCTTACAGTTCAATTACTAATAGCATGACAAATTAAATATTCATCATTTCAAAATTTCAAATTATCATTCATGAAATAATGAAATTTTTATATAATGCTTTAGTTGGGGCAAAAATAAAATTCTGGCAAAACAGTTGTATCCGAATGGTCTAGATATAATTTAAAATTTTTTATGTTTGACAGTTTTTTATTTTATTAGATGAAAAATATAAAACAAAGATAATTTTAAATTTTATACGTCTTTAAAAAATAAATTTATCATTGAAAATTGCGCATTGAAATTTTAAATATGGACCATCTAAATCATATTTTTGATGGTCCATATTACATCACAGCAACAATGGGTACACAGTGCTCATCGTTGAGATGACTACTGCTTATAATTTGCAGTGTTCTCGATAGATTTTGAGAAACCTAACAAGATAGTCAATAGTCATTAACACAAATTCTACCATTCAAGTCAACTTTTCATAGTAGATTTTTTTTTACCCCAGCCAATTTTTTTATTAAAAAATCGATTATTTCATTAATGATAATTTGAACTATTAAAAAGTGATGAAAATTTAATTTTCATACTATCAACAATTATACAAATAGAATTGTTAAAAGGGGCATTTTAGGTAGAGGAGGGGCAATAAATGCCAATAGCATAGGAGAGAAGCCACACACTATTTAATAAAAGTAGTGAAAGAGTAGAAATTAATATGATGTTGTTTATTTATAATTAATTCACTATAACTAAAAAAAGTTTGTTGCACATTTACTAATAATAAATACCACAAATTTAACATATATATACTTTCTATTTCCTCGGTGGAAATTGAGAAGGACATATTTGAAATAAAGCACTTAATATATTACATATACTATGGATATATTATGGATTGAAGGGAGTAGTTAAAAAGAGTAATATTATAAATCACATGAATTACTATCTCCAAAAATAATTTGAATTAGATGACAAATTTAATACTTTAAAATATTTTTATCAGTATTTGTAAATTAATTAGAAATGACTTGAATTTAAGATACTGATATATATAGTACAGAAAAGGGAAAGGACAATGATGGCTCCAACGAGGGATAAGGAGGCATTTTGTGGAATTGGTTTAAGAAAAGTAGTTAGTGAGGAGCCATCAATGCTCCTTGTAGTGCGGGTCATGTTATGAACCTTCTTATATATTTAGGACATGACGTTTGAAAAGTATGTTTATTGAAATGTAGGTAAAATCTTTTTCATAAATTTATTTCATATACTATAAATCATATTGAAAAAATAGCTTTTTATACTAATTCAAACATACACTTAATCCAATATTTTTTTTTGGACAAGAAGTCCAATTTGTTCAATACCATGGTTTGATTCAGCTTTTAATTACCTATTTTACCATAATATTTTACCTACTTTGTTTACTTTATTTATTTTCTAATTGCCCTTCATATATTTTATTCTTCTTTGTTGTTTCCACCAAACACCAATTTTGGATGGTATATATGGTGTCAATATGCCAAGAACCAAGCTTGGGAATATGCACCAACGCATGCTTTGATTATTTTACTTCATGCTAATATTTGGTTTAGGAGATTTGGTTAATTATATTTATTTATTCAAACATTCATCTTTATATTTCAAGGCTTATGAAATGTGAGATTTTCTCATATTTCATGTTAATCACCCCTTAATTTTCAGGGTGTGATAATTTGGCATGAGAGCCTAGGTTTCCTATAGCTACGTGGAGCAAGGATTCTTCATTGAGGTCTCGATTATCATTATGAACCCAGCCATAATCATAATTGAGGCATCATTGGAGAATTCATAGGTGGTCTACTTGTGTCTTTGCTCTCTATGATGGTTTTGGTTTATTCATATAAGCCCCATATATATTGAACTAAACGTGCCTTATATTTACTTATATAGTGAAGATATATCTTGAAGAATTCCAGTGACAAGTAGAAGGAATATTAACTGAAGATTTTATGATAGAACGTCTACTTGAGAAAGGAGAAGAAAAGGGTTGGTACATGAATTATCGTAGGTTATACCTAAAACAAGATCTTTATTAATCAATTATTTTTCTTCTTATCTCAAATTGGTGTTGTGGATGACTAAGATGAACCATAAATGGTCATATTCTTCAAAGAAGTGTAAAAGACAAAAAGTGAGATGAAATGATGTATGGGTCTCTTTAATGATGCTAACAACCCAAACAAAATAAAATAAACCTCTGCTTCCTTTTTCTTTGTAAATATATATATATATAGGTGTAAGGGTGTAAGTATTATATATTATTCTTGCTCCCTCTTTTGTCTTTTTTAGAATTATCGAATGTACAGTTCCACCACCACAATTTTCAGGTCTTAGGTTGTACCAAGTAGTAACATCAGCTCTCAGTATACAAGTGTGTAAGCACAAGCTTAGTTCAACCAACCTTTTGCAATTTAAAGCAACCACCATGTCGGATTTTGGGCGTACCTGAAGTGTCGTTTCGAGTTCTTCCGGTAACCACGCGAGTCGAATCACCAGGATTTCGACTATAACACACAACAAATGCACAAGAAGAGAAGAGTGGAGAAGAAAGTTCTTAGAGAATGTTTTTTCTCTGTATTTTGTCTGGTGTATGTTCTGTGTCCCCATCCACGCACACACACACGTCTATCTTTTTCTCAAATAACTGTTCCCTCCAAAATATACGGGGAACTGCTTCCTCCAGGTTTTCAATTTTGAACCCTTGGGGAAAATTACAAATAAATACCCCACATTTGTTTGGGTATTTTATTTTGCCCCAAAGCTTAAAGCTTAATGGGTTTGGGTTTTGGGCCTAATCCACCAAGGGTGGACCAAGCCCAATTTCCAACATCTCCCACTCACACTTGGTGGATTGGATGCCATAAGAATTGTCTCTCTCTATTTCTTCTTTCATACTATGTGCTTTGCCGTGACCGCGTGGGCATGACGTCTCCTAGGTTTTGTACTAGAAATCCCTCTCATAGGACCAGCACAAGACAACCTTTCTTTGTGTAGCTTGAATTTTAATATTATGCCTCATATGTCCTAGATATATCAATATACACTTCCACATGGCAGATCTAATCCCTCTCAAGTCAAGATAAAACTTAGATTGCCTTTTCATATGCTTAGTGTCCACACTTATGAAATTATCAAATATTAATATCATAAGGGACATGTCTCAGACACCAACATAGGTGTGTATATTTCAGGTAACCTTCCTTTCGCTCATTTATCATTTTGATATATGTCAACCGCTTTCCTAAAATAATACCATGGATTGTATCAGTTGTAATCATAGGACGAATGTTAAGGTAGCAGTCGCTGAAGTATACCTCCATGACAATGTCAAAGTCAAAGGACATCTCAGAAGTGTTTAACCTTCTTGGGACTCACACAGCAATGAAGCAGGGATCCATTCACTTGCTTCCTATTTGCGGTTCTTATGCACATGTGGTATGAATCACATGCTACGGTGTTACTCTGCACTATAAGAGCGTACGTCATTTTTGAAACTTATTATTAACACTGAACAGACATTAGTTTAGATGCTCCCAGTATCTAAACCCAAATTCTTCTACTCCATTTATCTATCATGACGTCAATGTTGAAGAATTTGTTATCTGGCAACAGGCATCATGGAAGTGGGTATCCATGATTCGATCCACATTTATATTATGTCTTATTGGATCTCATCTCGATATACTACACTCTTATCGAGGTGACATAATTTGTGTTTCTTCTCTACCATATCAGCATTCCTGTTGCTTTACTAGTGAACACAACTGTCTCATCTTTGCATACTCTTCCTGAGTATCAAAGGCGGTTGCTCGTGTGAGAGAGCCAACCTTACCTGCCTGCACGACATACTAGACATTGTATACCTTTATATATAGACACATAAAATTTTATGAAGAAACATTTTCATTAATCATAAACATATTACATAGTGTCTACAAGTTTACATTTTATGCATCCCAATAGCCTTTACATGTTTGTCATACATTTCCTTGGCTGTGGGTTTGGTTAGGGGGTCTGCGACCATACTCTTGGTCGAAATATGTTGTACAGTAACAACTTTCTGTGCTACATAATCTCTCACAAAATTATACTTTATATCTATATGTTTGGTCTTGCTATAGTATTTGGGATCTTTCATAGAGGCTATGGCCGCGGTGTTGTCACAATACACTAACACCAGATTTGTGCTTTCATTTCCAAATCCAAGATGTTCAATGAATCTCTTAAGCCATATAGCCTCTTGCACTGCTGAAGTGCATGCCACGAATTCAGCTTCCATAGGATGTAGGGCAATGCACGTCTGCTTCTTGCTGCTCCAACATATGGCACCATTGTTTAGCAAGAAGGTGTATCATGAAGTCGATCTTCGTTCAACTTCATCTCCACCCAAATCAGCGTCAGAATATCCAACTAAGCGCAGATCGCTTCCTTGATAGCATAGTGCATAATTTGACGTGCCCTTCAAGTATCTCAAAATCCTTTTCACTGCTTTCCAATGTTGCTCACCGGGATTTGACTGGAATCTGCTAACCAGTCCAACTGCGTAACAAATATCTGGCCTTGTACACATCATTGCGTACATCAAACTTCCAACTGCACTAGCATAGGGAACCCTTTCCATTTTCTTCTTTGCTGACTCAGTTTTGGGACATATATCAAGACTTAAGGTTACACCTGAAGCTACTGGGGTATCTAAGGGATTGCAGTCTCTCATATTGAATCGCTCAAGAATTTTCTTGATGTAATTCTCTTGTGAAAGAGAGAGAATTCTTTTAGAGCGATCCCTTTGGATTTTAACTCCAAGTATATATTCTGCTTCACCCATGTCTTTCATCTCAAAATTCGATGATAACCATTCTTTAATAGCTAAGACCGACCTTAGACTATTTCCAGCTAGTAGTATGTCATCTACATATAAGGATAATATTACAAAATTACCCTCAAATCTCTTAATGTAGACGCAGTGGTCCTCTTCAATCATTTGAAAGTCATAAGAGGTTATTGCTCTATGAAATCTCAAATACCACTGTCTGGATGATTGTTTCAGTCCATAAATGGACCTTTTGAGCTTACAAACTCTACTCTCCATTCCTTTCTTAATGAAACCTAATGGTTGTTCCATATAGATTTCTTCATCCAGATCACCGTTTAGAAATGCGGTTTTTACATCCATTTGATGTAGTTCCTGATCTAAACTATTTACTATTGCCAGAATAAGTCTTATAGAATTGAAACGTACAACAGGTGAAAAGATATCCTCGTAATCTATACCTTCCTGTTGCGTGTACCCCTTTGCAACCAATCGAGCCTTGTATTTGTCAATTGATCCATCAACTTTTCTTTTGATTTTGAGAACCCATTTATTCCCAATGGCTTTTTCGCCCTTTTGGTAGATCAACTAGTTTCCAAACTTGATTCTTCTTCATTGAATCAATTTCTTCCTCCATTGCATTCTTCCATTCATCCTTAGCAGGACTTGATAAGGCTACTTGCACAGAACGAGGCTCATCATCTCCGTCTGGAGTAACAATAAGTGCTTCTCCTTCTATGGAGAAGCGTCTCCTAGGTACATTTCCCCTGTCACTCCTTCTTGTGGGAACTTCTTGTCTCTTTCGCTTCTCTTGTCTAGGCCTTTGTAAAGGCCTTTCTGAGCTCCCACTCAAGTCAATGTATTGAGATGATTGAGGATCATTAGTTTGAGTTTGTTCTGTACTGCCTTGTTCTTGTGTCTCATAAAGAGATACTGTTCGATCAATATCCCCCTGCTAGGAAATTCATTTTCTAGAAATACGTTATCTCTTGATTCAATTTCAGTCACAGTTCCATATTCGTTTTCACCTATGAAAACATATCCTTTTGATTGCTCAGAATATCTTATAAAGATACACTTTTTCCCCTAGGACCCAATTTCCCATACCTATGGGAATCATCATGAATGTACGCAGCAGACCCCCAGGGTCTCAAAATATTTAAATCTGGCTTGCGTTTTGTCCATAACTCATAGGGTGTAGAAGTGACTGATTTTGAGGGCACACGATTAAGAATGAAGGCAGTCGTTAGTAAAGCATCACCCCAATATGAAATTGGCAGATGTGCTTGAGCCATCATTGACCTAACCATGTCTAGAAGGGTTCTATTTCTTCTTTAAGCAACTTCGTTTTGTTGTGGAGTGCCAAGGATGGTTAGTTGCCTAATTATCCCTTTTTCTTCATAGATCTCTTTAAACTGATCAGATAAGTATTCACGACCCCGATCAGTTCGCAAAGCTTTAATTTTACAATCCGTTTGATTCTCTACTTCATTCATGTACCGTCTAAAGCATTCAAGAGCTTCAGACTTGTGTGAGATCAAATAGATGTGACCATATCGTGAATAGTCATCAATGAAGGTAATGAAATACCAGGCTCCGTGTCTCGCCCTCACACTCATTGGACCGCATATATCAGAATGGATTAATTGTAACGGAATCTCAGCTCTAGTTCCATTACTGAAAGGTTTCCTAGTTGCCTTACCAGCTAGACAATTCTCACATAAGGACATTTCCATATTCAAAATTTCACCTAGCAAACCTTCTCTAGCTAGTTTAATCATTCTATTTTGATTAATGTGTCCTAGTCTAGAGTGCCAGATATTCATATCAACAGTAATATTGGAGGAAATAACGAAACAGTCATGCATATTAAAATTACCAACAATATCCATAACAAAGAACTTTCTAGAAAGGAAAGCTAAACCATAAAATGTCTTGTTGCTAAAAATGTTTGGAACTTTGCCATGAAAGTTTACATCAAACCCATAATCTAATAAACAAAGTACTGAAACTAAATTCCGTCAGATGTCAGGTGCATGAAGAACATCATGTAGAATCAAAGTCTTCCCACCACGCAAAGGTAACTTGCAGGTGCCAATTCCTTTGACTTCGATCTTTGCATTGTTGCCCACGTAGAGCCATTTGCTTAGATGCGGCAACCGACGGTATTCCACGAAGGATCCCCGATCCCTCGTCACATGGTCTGTTGAGCCTGAATCCAAAATCCAAGAAGAACAAACAGGTTCTGTTAGAAAAGAAGTACTTAAAACAAAAGAAATGTGTGAATTCACATAATCCACTAGTACCTTTTCACGATCATTTTGCTCGGTACAGTCCCGTGCGAGGTGACCCATTTTCTGGCAAGCGTAACACTTGACCTTATTCAGGTCAACTTTCTTCTTGCCGCCTTTCTTTCCTTTCTTCTTGAATTGTTTTCTCCCCTTTTTTAATTTAGAGCCATCCTTGCCTTTCTTTTGTGATTTCTTGCCCTTTTTGGAATCGGGCTTTGCATTAGACGGACCAGCATTTTCAGTGTAGTAGGCTTGACCAGAAGCCTTATACGCCGCTAGGCGTTCATCCTCAAGCTCAAGATGTTTCACTACATCATCAAAAGTGACGATGTTGTCATTATGAGTTAAGTTCACTTTCATATGCTCCCAGCTAGAAGGAAGCGATCTGATTACAGCCTGAACTTGCTGTTCATCAGTTAAGGTGTGTAACCCCCTCACCGTAATTACATCCGTACTTCAAAATTTAAGTGAAATGGAGACCAATAAAAAGAGATAACAATTTATAATCCCACATCCAAGAGATGGGGTATTTCAAAAATCAATTTCCCAAACATATTTCACCCTGGTCTCACATTCACTACGAATATAATTACTTGAGAAATCAAAATTACATAATGAATATCAGAATGCGGAAGCTACAATCCCGGCAAAACCCTGGGCTTACTTACATATAACTTGGGTTTATGGTTTCCCAACAATGGGGATTACATAACCAAAATATTCATTTACATCACATATACACTTAGTAATCCCAAAACCAAAACAAGGATAACCAACATCCAAATATAAAATGTCCCTAAGCCCTAACCACTCCTGGTTGATCGCTTCCCTTTCGAGCCACTAACCCTGTCTGAAAAGGTTAGTCATATGGAAAGAGTGAGATTCTAAAGAATCCCAGTAGCAACAAGTCACTCATACAATATATAAACATAAAGCATGTATGTTCATCATGTTCAGCAGCTTCACAATGATCTCTGGCTCACGCCACATACGACATCACTCACGGCTGTAATCACAATGCACTACGCCCACTTTCGTGGTGAATACTATGCCAGCTTTCGCTGTATTCACTATGCACAACACTCGCTTTCACGGTGAACACTATGTAGCAGCAACACAAAGCACAAAGCACCACAAAGCATCCCAAAGCACAATGTATCACAAAACTCCACAAGGTATCACAAGGCAGTAGCAGCAGCATCCACACAATGAATGACAAGCAAACATACAATACATTTACACAAAGTATAAGAGAGGAGTCGCTACCTGTATCTTTCCTGACAATCTTTGGCACTGTGGGCTCACGCGTTCGGCAGATATCAAATCCTATATCAATTAGGGACAACCAATCAATCTCTTTTCCATATGTATATTTCAATAATACTCTCAGTTGGTTATCATTTAGGACTCTTTAGGTGACTAATAGAGGCCTAATCATATGCCTAAAGGGTTGGAAGACACTACCTAAAAGACCCCTTTTTCAAAGGCAAAACACTGATTTTTGGCAGTTTCACTCGAGCACAGATGCTCTCACTCGAGCACAAGTACGGACATCACTCGAGCACAAAAGAAAGTGAGACTGCGAGTGAGCACCCGAGAGCACAAAGAAACTTTCAGGAACTGGCTCACTCGAGCACAAGGCCAAATGCCTCACTCGAGCACCGGCGAGTGAAGTTCAGGAAGTGAGGACCCGAGGGCACACAAAGCTCTCAAAGAACTGGATCACTCGAGCACACACCTTATACCCGCGAGTGAGAAGACACACTCGTGGCATCCACCAACAAGTGAAGACCCGAAGGCAACCCTTCACTCTGGACTTACACCTTCACTCGAGCAGACCCAAGCTCACTCGAGCATGTTCTTCCCTCACTCGAGCACAAAGCGATGCACTCGAGCATTATTCATAAAACCCAGACGAAACCCAAAGCACAAAGGGAAAAACTCACGCATCACTCGAGCACGTTCTTCCTCTGCTCGAGTGATGTGCATCAGAGACCCAAAAAACGCAGCAAAAACCAGAAAACACCAGATAGTCAAATCCTCACCCAAAGGTTCCCAAACTCTTCCCAATGCTCATACCCTCTAAGCACTAACTAGGGAACACCTTGGCAACTTTAAAAACACCCCAAAAACCATTTTGACCACAATCAAATACTAAGGTCTCTATGATACACATTATCCAAATTTCATTCAACTTAATCCCAATCTTCCAGATTATATCCAACAATCAAATAGCTCAACATTAAATCATTTGCAATATCCAACACCATAAAATCCACATTTTCATCATTTGGCATAATTAGGGCAAGTTTTCCAGATTTTACCAAGTTTAGCCAAAGATCACAAACAACATACCAAAATGCTCTAAATGCCTACCTCTTCACTTTGCTCAATCCAGAATCCTGATTCCTTAACTTTCAATTTCGAATCAATGCCCAAATCAACACTATTCAAGACTCTACAACCACCACAATGTAGCTCTCAATGAGACACACAATATTAGAGAAGAGGATTAAGGCATTAGAGGATCATCACTTACCAAAGATCAAAGCTTTATCCTCCCCTTTCCAAGCTTTGCTCAGCGAAAATGGAGGAAGGAAGAGAGAGAAGATGAGTGAGATGGTGAAATGATGATGATGAAGATGTTTCCTTTTCCCTCCCATACACACAACCGAAAGATAGAGAGAGAAAAGAGAAAAAGTGGTATTTTGTCTTCTAGTGCCACATCCTATGGCTCACACAATGCCACATGTCATCATCTACTCATTCCCTTAAAGAGCTCACATAAACACAAAGCATAGGATTCCGACCCATTATCAATGAATCTCAACCCTTGATCTTAAATACCACACATATTTATTCCAAACTTCACATTACATTAATCCCAAAAGTGCTTAATTACACTAATTACAACAATTATCAGAGCCATTAGCCCTAATCACAAATCAGGATATTACAATTCTCCCCCCGTCAAATAAATTTCGCCCTCGAAATTTGCTACATCACTTGAGCCATAAACTCCGGATATCGCCTTCGCATATCTTCCTCTGCTTCCCAAGTTGCTTCTCACTGGGTCATACCCTTCCAGATCACTTTCACATAAGGGATACTCCGGTGTCTGAGCCGACGTTCCTCTCGATCAATAATTTGTTCTGGCTCTACCGCATATGTGAAGTTATCTCGTAACTCCACATTCTCATACTCAACGACATAAGATGGATCCGGTTGATACTTCTTTAACTAGGAAACATGAAACACATCATGGAGTCTGCTCAAGTTTGGAGGTAGGGCTACTCGATAAGCAACAGGCCCAATCCTATCAAGGATCTCAAAAGGACCTATATACCTCAGGCTTAAGTTCTTTCGCTTTATAGCTCGCCCAATACCGGTGACAGGAGATATTCTCAAAAACACATGATCACCAACCTCGAATTCTAGAGGCCTTCTCCTCTTGTCTGCATAACTCTTCTGCCGACTCTGAGCTACAAGAAGCCTCTTACGAATGATTCGAATTTGGGCTGAGGTTTGATCTACAAGATCCGGCCCATAGAGCTTCCTCTCGGACAACTCATTCCAACACAATGGCGATTGGCATTTTCTTCCAAACAACGCTTCATACGGCACCATCTGAATGCTCGCATGATAACTATTGTTGTAAGCAAATTCAACAAGTGGAAGAAAACGATCCCAACTCCCTTTGAAGTCAAGAACACATGCCCGCAACATATCCTCTAAGGTCTGAATAGTCCTCTCTGACTGTCCATCTGTCTGAGGATGATAGGCTGTACTGAATCTCAACTGAGTACCCAGTGCCTCATACAATGCCCTCCAAAATCTCAAAGTGAAACAAGGATCTCGATCGGAGATGATATTCTTCGGTACACCATGGAGCTTCACAATTTCACAAACATAAATCTCTGCTAGCTTGTCCGGAGAGTAACTAGTATTGATCGGTAGGAAGTGCACTGACTTCGTTAACCGGTCCACAATAACCCAGATCGTATCATAATTTATAATCTTGGGTAATCCCACAACAAGATCCATGGTTACACTTTCCCATTTCCATTCCGGAATTTCAGGACTCTGCAACAAACCAGGCGGTCTTTGGTGTTCAATCTTCACCTTCTGACATGTGAGACACCTCGCCACATATTTCGTCACATCACTCTTCATTCCTGGCCACCAATACAAAGATTTCAAACCATGGTACATTTTGGTCATACCAGGATGAAGGGTATACTGGCTCTTATGTGCCTCATCTAAGATCTTTTGTCTCAAATCTGCCTTAAGTGGAACACAAACTCTGTTCTGATAGCGAACCAATCCACGAGGTGACACATCATAGCCTTGAACTTCTCCTCGCTCGATTCTAGCCAGGTTACGTTGTATCCAATCATCTTGCCTCTGAGCCTCTTCAATCTCAGCTCTTAGATCACTTTCCCCTTGGGAAACATTATAGTTGGCACAGATGATCTGGTTCGTCAGGTTCATATCACGAAAGTCAGTAATCAATTTCCCTTCGTGTATCATCATAGCTGCAACGAACACGGTCTTTCGACTAAGAGCATCAGCGACTACATTCACCTTACCCGGATGATATTTTATTTCCAGGTTGTAGTCCTTAAGCAATTCCATCGAACGACGCTGTCTCATATTCAGTTCTTTCTGATCATACAAATACTTGAGACTCTTGTGGTCGTAGTACAATTCCACCGTCACACCATACAGGTAATGACGTCAAATCTTCAATGCAAACACTATGGCCGCAAGCTCCAGATCATGAGTGGGATAGTTCAATTCATGAGGTTTGAACTGTCGAGAGGCATAGGCTACCACACGTCCCTGCTGCATAAGGACACACCCTAATCCCTGCCCACTGGCATCAGAATACACAAGTAAGTCAAATTGGTATCAGGTAAAATAAACACAGGTGCCGTAGTCAACCTCTGTTTCAGCTCCACAAAGCAATTATCACAATATTCATCCCATACAAACGGCTGATCTTTTCTCGTGAGCTTGGTCATCGGCAACGCAATACGGGAGAAATTCTGAATGAATCTCCGATAATAACCAGCAAGACCCAGAAAATTGCGTACCTCAGCAACAGTTTCTGGCCTCTTCCAGTTCAGTACTGCTTCCACTTTACCAGGATCTACAGAGACCCCTTCTTGCGAGATAACATGGCCTAAGAATCTTACTTCTGACAGCCAGAACTCGCATTGACTCAACTTGGCATAGAGCTATTTTTCACGCAATGTATTCAACACAATTCTCAAATGATGCTCATGCTCTTCTCTACTCTTAGAGTATATCAAAATATCATCAATGAATACCACAACAAATTGATCCAGATATTGTCGGAAAATACGGTTCATGTAATCCATGAATACCGCAGGCGCATTTGTCAACCCAAATGGCATCACTAAGAACTCATAATGACCATACCTGGTCCGAAAAACAGTCTTCAGAACATCGTCCGCTTTCACTCGCAGCTGATGATACCCCGACCTTAGATCAATCTTCGAAAATACACATGCACCAGATAATTGATCTAAGAGATCATCGATTCTAGGGAGAGGGTACTTATTCTTAACGGTAACCTTATTCAACTCTCTATAGTCGATACACAAACGAAGACTCCCGTCTTTCTTTTTTCACAAACAAAACTGGAGCACCCCAAGGCGACACACTGGGTCTAATAAACCCTTTCTCAAGCAAATCTTCAATCTGCTTTTTCAACTCAGCCATTTCATTTGGAGCCATACGATATGGGGCTTTGGATATCGAACCCACTCCAGGCACAATGTCAATCGGAAATTGAACTTCCCTCTCAGGAGGTAATCCACTTAAGTCATCCAGAAAAACCTCAGGGAATTCATTCACTATGGGTATGTTACTTAAAGTTTCACTGGTTTCTCCTTGTACAGAGAAGAAAACCATATACCCCTGACAACCCTTCTGCAAATATTTCTCAGCCTTAGCTGTCGAAAGGAAATTCAAACCGGCATTTTCGCCCTCAATGCTCTGAGAAATAGGATACACTATCCTTTTGTTCCCACAATCTAACAAAACATTATTAGCTCTCAACCAATCAAAAACCAAAATGACTTCCAATTGGCAGAGCGACAAACAAATCAAATCTACTACAGATTCATGACCCTCAATAGTTACAACACAGTTTAGACAAGCTTCTGTAGTCACCGCCCTAACACCCATTGGTGTTGTCACAATCAAATCGAATGGCAACTTATGCACATTCATTCCCAGACGCTTCACACAAGCATAAGCAATAAAGGAGTGACTTGCACCCGAATCAAATAACGCTTGTAACACAATGCCATGGATAAGGACTTTACCTTGTATCAGCTCTGGGGATTTCCGGGCCTCTTCGTGAGTCATAGCAAATACTCGGCTCTGAGTCCTCTATCTCTGCTCTGGTCGTGGCTGTCCACACTCAACAGATGTATGCCCTACTTGCTTACAATTGAAGCAAATCACCCGACCATCACAAGTCTTGCCATGATGTGGCTTGTTGCAACGAGGACATGTCCATACACTAGGAGCTCTCTGCTGATCACGACTCCCAGACTGATAAGGCTTCTTACTACCCCCTCTAAATGAAGAGGATGATCCTGAGCCCTTCCGCTTCTGAGAAGCACCGCCCTTACTAGGCTCACTATGACCACCACTAGCCTTAGCCGGATACAACTCTCTAAGATTGCTCTCAGTGATCCGACATTCTTCAACAGCCTTGTTGAACTTGGAAAACTGATGGGTGGCGAGTCTCTTTCTCATATCACGCCTTAAACCCCGAATTAACATGTCTGAGCTCAACTCCTCATCATCCATTTTCTGAAGATAAGAGGAATATCGGGATAGGCAGGTAAATCGGGATAAATATTCGTCAAAAGACTCTGTGTCCCTTTGCTTAATATTTAGAAACTCGGTTTGCTTCTCAAGCCTCACTGACTTGGGAAAATACTTCTCGTTGAAGTGTTGTTGGAACACCTCCCAGGTCAATGGCTCATTCTTTAACCGCAATGACAAGGCAATGTTACGCCACCAACGATCAGCATCGCCTTCAAGCTTGTACACTGTTAGTTTAGCTTTCACCTCGGAGGGACACACTAAGACCTCAAAAATCTTCTCAAGACGATGTAGCCAATCTTCAGCCGCCTGAGGATCAAACTTCCCTTTAAATGCCGGAGGTAGTTGCTTACATAATTTAGAGACCCAATACTCAAGGTCTCGTTCCTCCCTGACTGGCACTCCATGGGATCCTTGATTCAGAATCACATGAGGAGGGGATTCAAGTGGTCATGCTGACCCTTCAGCAGTATCTTCCTGGGTTTCCTCATGAGTAGACTGACCCCGGCCCTCATTGTTCTTGGCCTTTTCAGCTCTGAGCTCTTCTCTAAGCTCTGCTATCATATCTCGTTGGTCCCTTATCAGGCCCATCAACTCTTGCATTGGGTCCGGTGGATTGTCATTGACCACTTCCACATCGGGATTTCCTTGTTGTACTCTGGGGCGACCTTTTGTTGTTCTTTTCATTCTACAAAGAACTCACCCCATAATCCAACAATTATAGTATACACATATCTACAAATCTCAGATATTCATAATCATAACCCAAAGATGTGTATACGAACAAACCTTCACAATCAATCCTCTATCATTAAGTCCAAACTATGGGGCTATCCTAGCAAACTCTACCCTTGCCAGGAACTTGGCTCTAATACAAAAAATGTAACCCCCTCACCGTAATTACATCCGTACTTCAAAATTTAAGTGAAATGGAGACCAATAAAAAGAGATAACAATTTATAATCCCACATCCAAGAGATGGGGTATTTCAAAAATCAATTTCCCAAACATATTTCACCCTGGTCTCACATTCACTACGAATATAATTACTTTAGAAATCAAAATTACATAATGAATATCAGAATGCGGAAGCTAAAATCCCGGCAAAACCCTGGGCTTACTTACATATAACTTGGGTTTATGGTTTCCCAACAATGGGGATTACATAACCAAAATATTCATTTACATCACATATACACTTAGTAATCCCAAAACCAAAACAAGGATAACCAACATCCAAATATAAAATGTCCCTAAGCCCTAACCACTCCTGGTTGATCGCTTCCCTTTCGAGCCACTCGCCTTGTCTGAAAAGGTTAGTCATATGGAAAGAGTGAGATTCTAAAGAATCCCAGTAGCAACAAGTCACTCATACAATATATAAACATAAAGCATGTATGTTCATCATGTTCAGCAGCTTCACAATGATCTCTGGCTCACGCCACATACGACAGCACTCACGGCTGAAATCACAATGCACTACGCCCACTTTCGTGGTGAACACTATGCCAGCTTTCGCTGTATTCACTATGCACAACGCCCGCTTTCGCGGTGAACACTATGTAGGAGCAACACAAAGCACAAAGCACCACAAAGCATCCCAAAGCACAATGTATCACAAAACTCCACAAGGTATCACAAGGCAGTAGCAGCAGCATCCACACAATGAATGACAAGCAAACATACAATACATTTACACAAAGTATAAGAGAGGAGTCGCTACCTGTATCTTTCCTGACAATCTTTGGCACAGAGGGCTCACGCGTTCGGCAGATATCAAATCCTATATCGGGACAACCAATCAATCTCTTTTCCATATGTATATTTCAATAATACTCTCAGTTGGTTATCATTTAGGACTCTTTAGGTGACTAATAGAGGCCTAATCATATGCCTAAAGGGTTGGAAGACACTACCCAAAAGACCCCTTTTTTGAAGGCAAAACACTGATTTTTGGCAGTTTCACTGGAGCACAGATGCTCTCACTCGAGCACAAGTACGGACATCACTCGAGCACAAAAGAAAGTGAGACTGCGAGTGAGCACCCGAGAGCACAAAGAAACTTTCAGGAACTGGCTCACTCGAGCACGTTGAACCTCACTCGAGCACAAGGCCAAATGCCTCACTCGAGCACACACCTTATACCCGCGAGTGAGAAGACACACTCGTGGCATCCACCAACAAGTGAAGACCCGAAGGCAACCCTTCACTCTGGACTTACACCTTCACTCGAGTAGACCCAAGCTCACTCGAGCAAGTTCTTCCCTCACTCGAGCATTGTTCATAAAACCCAGACGAAACCCAAAGCACAAAGGGAAAAACTCACGCATCACTCGAGCACGTTCTTCCTCTGCTCGAGTGATGTGCATCAGAGACCCAAAAAACGCAGCAAAAACCAGAAAACACTAGATGGTCAAATCCTCACCCAAAGGTTCCCAAACTCTTCCCAATGCTCATACCCTCTAAGCACTAACTAGGGAACACCTTGGCAACTTTAAAAACACCCCAAAAACCATTTTGACCACAATCAAATACTAAGGTCTCTATGATACACATTATCCAAATTTCATTCAACTTAATCCCAATCTTCCAGATTATATCCAACAATCAAATTGCTCAACATTAAATCATTTGCAATATCCAACACCATAAAATCCACATTTTCATCATTTGGCATAATTAGGGCAAGTTTTCCAGATTTTACCAAGTTTAGCCAAAGATCACAAACAACATACCAAAATGCTCTAAATGCCTACCTCTTCACTTTGCTCAATCCAGAATCCTGATTCCTTAACTTTCAATTTCGAATCAATGCCCAAATCAACACTATTCAAGACTCTACAACCACCACAATGTAGCTCTCAATGAGACACACAATATTAGAGAAGAGGATTAAGGCATTAGAGGATCATCACTTACCAAAGATCAAAGCTTTATCCTCCCCTTTCCAAGCTTTGCTCAGCGAAAATGGAGGAAGGAAGAGAGAGAAGATGAGTGAGATGGTGAAATGATGATGATGAAGATGTTTCCTTTTCCCTCCCATACACACAACCGAAAGATAGAGAGAGAAAAGAGAAAAAGTGGTATTTTGTCTTCTAGTGCCACATCCTATGGCTCACACAATGCCACATGTCATCATCTACTCACTCCCTCAAAGAGCTCACATAAACACAAAGCATAGGATTCCGACCCATTATCAATGAATCTCAACCCTTGATCTTAAATACCACACATATTTATTCCAAACTTCACATTACATTAATCCCAAAAGTGCTTAATTACACTAATTACAACAATTATCAGAGCCATTAGCCCTAATCACAAATCGGGATATTACAAGGTGTGTCCAGCTTCCTGAAGTTCTCTGATCATGTTGGACATCTCTCTCAGATACTGCTTCATAGGAGTATTTGCTCTAAGCTTGTTGGTATCAAACTTGATTGTCAACCTTCTAAGCTTAGTGGTTGATGTGCCACCAAACCGATCCTTGAGTGCAGCCCACATAGCCTGAGCAGTTTGGTATTTCTCATATTGGCACATCAGGTCATTCTCCATTGTGCTCAATAAGGTAACTCTTGCAATGTTGTTCTTCTTCTTCCACGCTTGGTAAACTTCCAAGTTCCTCCTGTGCTGAATAGTAGTCCCAGCTTCAGGTTCCACTAAAATAGTGGTTAGTGGTTCAACAGCCTCCTGTTCCTCCAAAATGTACTGCACCTTACGATGCCAGATGTCCCAGTTGTCGCCATTCAGTTTCTCCCCCTTATTTAGTTCAGCAATGATCCCTTTCGTGGCCATTTTTGTCAATTCTGAAGTGACGTTTTTCACATTTAGAAATGTTGTTCTCTTTAAGAGAACGTAACCAAACGATTATGTAGCATAGCATGGTATACAACGTCTGTACTTATATCATTCTTGATCAGAAAATAAGTTCATTACTAGATCCATAATCAGGAGAATACGTTTGTACCTCCCATCAAACAAATACTAGCAACTTATTATTTTCCAAAAAAAAAATTCATATAAGTACTTTAGATAAATCATCAGCTTTTAGAAGTTTCACCTTCTAAAAGCTCCCACTCATCAGGGATACATGGTCTCATAATGCACAATTAAAAACTAGCATTGTATGACAAACATAATTCATTACATGAAAATAATACCATATCCATACATAAAACATACAAACAATAACATTTAGAGTCATATTCTCAATACAAACAGTATAAACAGAAATAGTAATATAATACACCCTTAAATGTCAGAACAACAATAATCAATGATGGCTTTCCTTAGTTTCTTAAAGAATCTTTTCTTTTTCTTCATGAATCTTGTTTTTGTCACAGCATCAACCCAAGCAATTGTCATTGAAAATGTGCCCCTTGCCCTTACAGCTGCGCGATACTTCATCATTACGCTTACATAGAACTCTGCACTCTTTTTGTCTTTTATGCTTTCCACATAATTCACAATGATTGAGTATATGATTTTTATATTATTTATTCTAGCTGTTTTGTCCGCGTCAAGTTCAGCTATTTTATCAGCTATAGCAGCAGAATATGGTTGATCGACCTCTTCTTCCAAATTTTGAGGTTCATCAGGACAGGAGGGCACAGACTTAGGTCCAGAGTCAAAGTATACCACTTGAGGCTCCACTGGAACAGGCTCCAGAAAACCTTCTTCAATATCTTTCTCAAAAAATTCTTCAGGATCTTCCTCAAAAAATTCTTCAGGATCTTCCTCAAAAACTTCATATTCTTCAGGTTCTTCTTCGGGATCCTCTTCAGGATCATCCATATGAGCTTGATCGTCCGTATACTCAATGCTCAATGACCCATACTCAAGTGTTTCAGTGCTGTTAGAAGCCTCTTGCTTCATCTTTGACCTACATAAACAAATGTAAGTCATTATCATGATTTTAGGTATTTTTAAATGTATAAAAAACACTTAAATAAGTACTAAAACCTCACAAACAGATCTTGAATTGCCCTAAAAATAGGCAAATGGCATATCAACATGAAGATCTCAAATTTAGGGATTTTTAGGAACAAACCGCGTCTCAAACGGTGTTCCCACGCACCCACACGTGCCCTGAGAAGGAAAAAATCCTGGAAAAATAAAAAATGGATAAAAACCACTCTCACTGAAGGCGCGTAAAGTGCATACGCCACCCTGCTCCCTCCGATCTTCACACGTGCCATCTGGATGGACTCCACTCGCCGGCCGCAGTCTGTCTATGTCCTCCACGTGTCATTCGGGTCTGCCATGTGGCCACACGCGCCACGTGGCATTTTTGTCCCTTTTTTTTTGTGTTTTGGGCCACTGATGGCCCAAAAGAATTTTTTTTTAAACTGGACCGGATCGGGCTGGGCTATACCCGATCCGGATTTTTTTTTTTAAACTGAATCGGATCGGGCTGGGCTATACCCTATCCAGATTTTTTTTTGAGAAGGCGCAAAACGGCGCCGTTTTGAATCGCTGGAGGTTGTCTTCAACCTCCAGCCGGGTCGACCCGGACCCGATTTCATCTGCGGGTCGGGTCCGTCGACCCGGTATCTTCTCTCCTCCGTAACTTCACCGTCCGGGTTCCTTTTTGTGCGTTCTTGGTGTCCATCTTTATCGTTTTTTCGAGCTCTACGTAATGTGATTATTTTTAAACCCTAAAAGCCTCATTTTATGGTAACCCAATTCAATTCTCTTTTTGGTCTTATGCGTTTTTTTTTTTCAGATTTCGCACAACGTATCGGTACTCTTGTTCTATAGCCCTAGTATATGTTTTATGATGCTTTTCAATATTCTAATGCTCATAGAACCAAGACATTATCATACAACTGAAGTTCACCGACAAAGCAGATGCACAGTAGAGCACCGAAAAAAAATTGAAAACGCAGAACGGATCTCAAGTTCAATTTCATATTTTCGTTTAAACACATGAACTGAAATTCTCATACAAAAAGAGATATATTCATGAACTTCAAACGAAATAAACAGACGGAAAAAAATTTCCATATATGCATTCATGATAAAAAAACAGATGCAGAGTATATTCACTGTTCATGAACGCACAGTATGGTAGAAGCTACATTCGGACAGATTGAAAAACTTGGCTCTGATACCAATGTCAGATTTCGGGCGTACCTGAAGTGTCGTTTCGAGTTATTCCGGTAACCACGCGAGTCGAATCACCAGGATTTCGACTATAACACACAGCAAATGCACAAGAAGAGAAGAGTGGAGAAGAAAGTTCTCAGAGAATGTTGTTTCTTTGTATTTTGTCGTGTATGTTCTGTGTCCCCATCCACATACACACACATCTATCTTTTTCTCAAATAATTGTTCCCTCTAAAATATACGGGGAACTGCTTCCTCCAGGTTTTCAATTTTGAACCCTTGGGGAAAATTACAAATAAATACCCCACATTTGTTTGGGTATTTTATTTTGCCCCAAAGCTTAAAGCTTAATGGGTTTGGGTTTTGGGCCTAATCCACCAAGGGTGGACCGAGCCCAATTTCCAACATACCAAATTATATCAACAGCTTAAACTTTGCTCACGCTCTTGAAGGAAGAAAACACACACACACACACACACACACATTTCAACTTGTAATCAAGTTTAGCAGTGACACAGGTGCAACAATAGGAGAATTCACATTCATCTTAAGAGAAAACAATCTATCACGTGAGACAACATTAAACAATGATGCAACTTCCTAAAATTCAATTTCAAGCAGGCTAGCAACCAATTTTGATTCCCCCCTCCCCAACTCACAAGCATACAATGGTTAGTTACAGCAAGTCAATTTCAATTAGTGATAGTGCTCAACTCAATTGAAAATGGGGAATTGTTTACAAAAGCGGTGGCTGCAAATACAAGATCACATAACCCATTTAGTCTATGTATTATATGTATTTTTATAAGGTTATGGTCATAATGACAATAGTATTGTTTGTATGCTAGGGGGTCAAAGTTGAATCATATTTGAAGCCTACACAGTAATGTTGGATTTCGGGCATACTTGAAGTGTCGTTTGGAATTCTTCTGGTACCCACGCAAGTCGAATCACCAGGATTTCGACTATATCACACAACAAATGCATAGGAAGGGAAGAGAGGAGAAGAGAGTTCTCTTGAGAAATAGTTTTTCTCATTGTGTGTATTGTCTGTTATTTCTCTGTGGTTATTCACGCACACACACACACGTCTTTTTTTTTATCAAACAACCGTTCCCTCCAAAATATATGGGGAAATGCTCCCTCTAGGTTTTCAATTTTGAATCCCTGGGGAAAATTACAAATAAATACCCCACATTTGTTTAGGTATTTTATTTTGCCCCAAAGCTTAAAGCTTAATGGGTTTGGTGTTGGGCCTAATCCACCAAGGGTGGACCAAGCCCAATTCCCAACAAGTAAAATTAAGTACATAGCTATCGAGATTATCAGGTAAGTAAATAACATCCCACTCAGATATAGATATAGTATTCTTAATTAAGTTTTACAGTAAACATTTTTATCTATTTTGTTTTCTCATGAATACTTTTCTTGGGTATTTTTTTTTAAAAGAAATGAGAATCTGTTTTTGTTTGATTTTTCTTAAGTTTAACTTAGTATACATACATGGAAAGGATAAATTTTCTTAAAGGAAACACTTGTTTATGTTGTACTAAAGTGATTTGAACAACAAGACAGTTTACTTCCATGTATGCCAGAAAAAAAAATAGAGAGAGAGAGAGAGAGAGAGAGAAGTTTTCAAAGGACTAGAAGCAGAACACTGGTTGCTAACGATAGTTCTGTTAGCCCTTGGCGTGCCATGGCACACCCAGCTAGTAGGGTGATTAGGAGGTGCTAGCCCCGTGTGATGGCCAACACATGTTGTAGGAATTAAATTTTACTTTTTTTATTATTATTTAATAGGACTTAAACAGAACAATAACAAGGCGTGGAGACACAGTCCAGAGGGTAAGTAACCAATCCGGTGAGGCTAGAAGCAACGAAATCAGGCATGGTTAGAAGCCATGAAGAACTGGCATGAGTGATACTCACGAAAACCCTACATGGTGGCTTCAACTCAATCACGTATTATATGTATTATAACTATGAGGCATTTGAGTGTATCAATGTATTTGTCTCAATAAAACTGTGTCTTACCCAAAAAAAACTGATGGAAAGTGGCGAACACATTCATTTAGTATCCCTTGTTTTATCCTTTGAATTAAACTCTCGCGGTGATTATATGGAGCTAGGAAGTACTTTGTCTTAGTTGGGATCATGTGTATCACAAAATTGTCGTCTTTTGTGATTCTATAAAAGCCTTACAGCTAATTTATAGCGACCTATTTTTACCGGAAAAAAAATATTCAATAGCGACTCATGTAAGACAAATTTGTGGATGCGTGACTGGATTGTCATTTAGGGGTGAGTATCGATTTTTCGGTAAAAACCGAAAAAACCAAGCTACCGAAATAAATAAAATTCTGAAACTGAACAAAAACCGAACAATCGAAATAACCGAACCGAAATAACCGAAATTATTCGGTTCGGTTTCGGTTTTGTAAGAAAAAACCAAAATTTTTTTAGCCTTCATTTTTTACTTCAAATATCTGAATTTTCAACCAGCAAAAATTAATACAAATTATAAAATTGAATAACCTCATCAAGATCCAAAGAAAGATAATATAAAACAAAGTATAAACAACATATTATATATATGATCAATGTAGTTTGGAGTACTCAATAATCCAATAATGGAATCAAAAATAGGAAGGCTTTTAAGAGATGGGGAATAATTGTATTCAACATTACTTAATCCAAAAAAAGCATAACAAAAGTTCAAAAAGATGAATATCCAATGATATATCATTCTTTGTCTTGCATCCAGTTTTTCGGTGGTGGTATGCTCTTTTAATATTTTCGATTTTTCAGTTTAAACCGAAATTTTTTAAAAAAACCGAACCGAACCGAAAAATCGAAGAAAACCGAACATGCACCGAACACCGAAAACATCGAACTGAAAAGACCGAAGTTGATTCAATTCAATTCGGCCTTCGGTTTCGGTTCGGTTTTGCTCACCCCTACTTTCACTTTTGATCTCTTAGGGCCTGTTTGGTTTAAAAGGAGGGGATGGAATGGGAGGGGCTCATTTTCCATCCCCTCCAAAACCCCCCAATTTGGGGGGAACAAAAATGAGGGAATGGGAGGGATTGAGAGCCCCTCCTTTAAAACCCCTCTCCAATTTTTCAAACGAAATAAAGGGAGGGGCTCATTTTTCATCCCCTCCCATCCCCTCCCCTCCAACCAAACAAACCCTTAGAAGATCTCTTGCAAGGTATGGAGTGATTCTCTTAGAAGATCTCACTCATGGGCTTCCTTGAACTAGCATAGTCTCTTTGCGTTTTCTCATGTCCTTTTTATGGGGGAAAAAAAAAAAAACTCTAGAAGAATATGAAATTTTTTTTGCTAGTTATAGATATTCTACTATTAGAGTCAATCCTGTTTAAGGTACTATCTCGCACTAAATGTGGGTATATCTCTTAGTGGGAATTCAAACCTTGATTCACTATGTTGTGAGAGATTAACCTCTTCCGTCAGACCCCTCATTGGTAAAAGTGAAATTAAAATAAAATTGTGACGTTGAAAAATGCACACGCTCTAAAAATAGAGTAGGTGTGTATATATATATATATATATCTTCACTGGGAAATGTTTGAGGGAGGCGAGCAGGGCGTTAATTTATTTCACATAAAAAACAAAATGTATTAAATTGAGCACAAACATCAGTTAGAACAGAGCAGGGCGATAGTTAGTAGTTACTCTCTGTAATGTAAACTTGCATCTTCAATTTGACATTAGCTTTTGATTTTTTCAAAATTGAATTTGGATGAAATCTTAAAAGTTCATATGATCAATCAAGCAATAAATACTGAAAATTAAAAGACCCATTATCTTAGTGAGAGAAGTTTTATCTCAACTTTTAGAAAAAGATTTTTTAAAATACGGTTTCATGATTTCCCAAACACTCACTTAAAAAGTATAAGATTTGCTTTTACATGTGGAAAAGTTCTATAACATGAAAGGCATAAAGTGAGCAAACATATATGTTCACCAAACCCTTTCTTTCCTCTCTCAGTTCTTTTTTTCCCCCAACATTAAAGGGATACAAAATGCACAAGTTGATGGGGGACTTTTAAATTAATTACTCTCCTTAGAGAGAAAAAAAAGCCTCTAGAACAAGAGGATACAAATCAAAAGCCACCCCTTTAGTATCATTCCCCATTTCCCCCTCCATCCAAGTACACAATATCCCATTGGTTTAATTGAATTGTACACAATATACAAAAAAATCCATTGGAATCGACCATAACAAGAATACTCTAACAAGGACAATTAATGAGTACATTAGGTAACTACAGAGTCCACGACTTACAAGATCTGAACATACAAATTCAAGCAACAAAGAAATGCTTCTTCATCTTCATAGCGACCGCATTGCCATCACAGAGACTGCATCAGGCTCGTGACCATGAACCCTAAATCGATATATACAAGTGTGCGAAGGACTTCCATGGTTCGATGTGAAGTCAAGCCTTACTGTGTCAATAGCTCCGGTGCTGCCTGAATCTGACACATCAAAAGTCTGGGCATTACTCTTTTCAAGGTCATATGTAAATTCAGATAATAGAAACATCTTCTCAGTCTCTGCAACAGCTTCAGAATTCTGCCCTTGCAGCCAACCAGAGACCCTGCAGTCCTTGGGAGCACTTGATCTATCATATGCAACACTCTGGTAAAACACACAATATTAGCACAAAAGATAATAATGGGAGATATGATACATAACCAAGCACATGGCAAAAACCAACATAAATCAGAGACATCCAGATAACTATAAAAATGTGCCAATACACACAGAAATACACACACACACACGTATCAGAAATCAAAATGGCTAGCACTGCTAAAATGTACATGGCTTTTATGACATAATTTTTTATTTTTTGTTACGCTAAAAGTGTATTTATTGAAAAAATATATAAATAATATACAATCGATATGGTGAATAATACTCCCTTTGGTCCATAATGTAAGACATTTTCTCTAAGGTGGTATTAGTCAAAAATGGAGAACACTTTGTAGTTTTAAGAAATCTTTTTCATTTTTACTCATGTTGGTTATTGTGCGACGAGAATCATGCATAGGAAATTATGAGTGTTATTTCTAGACCCCACAACTGGAAAAATAAGCCAAACTTTCATGAGATTTAGAAAAAACGTTGAATTTCCTAAATATGCATGGTACATGTTGGAAGTGTCCTACATTTCAGACCAGAGGGAGTATATATAAAAGAATGTATAAATAATATAAAGTCTTATATGTTGAATAATACATAAAATGAAAAATTGTATAAATAATTTTGAAATGTATCAGGGTAGCATGGGAGAAATGAGCCGTTAAAATTTAAATCCCCTCCTAAATGATCCAACGTCCCAAAATTTGAAAAGCAAAAGCTTCACCAAGTTCCATTGGATAAAGGACTTTGAGATCCATTTTTTCATTTGCCAAAAGGACTCTTAAAACACGCTGATACAAAACCAAACAACCTTGGATTAACCTTTGGATTTGAAAAGGACTTTTGGAAAGCTGATTGTCAAAACCAAAAATACACTAAGTGCTCACTTCTCATAAAGATAATTGTGTTGTTTTTCATTTTTCATTGGTTTCTTTACTTCTCATTTCAAGAGAATCAAATGAAGAAGGGTTAAAAAGAAAATTGATTTGGCTAGTTTTAATTTTTTAGAGGACCTGTTGAAATCATACGCATCGAAATGACTTATATAATTGTTAGCAGAACAAACAACTAGAATAGCTATTTAACTTTAAGCCAAACTTCTTCAGCCAATAAAAGTAGTAATGTTTCCAAGATGAGGAAATAACAGATAAATTGCAATTCAAAAGTTAAATATTCTCTTTTACCAGCAATAAAGTCCAATTTTTTAGTACAGTGCATCGAACTAAATTTGACTGTAGGATTCATTGATATAAAGATCGTTTAAATGCATGTTAAACATAATAAAGCATTACTTAATCAAAAACTGACGAATATCAATTATAACATAATACATCATGTATAATGCTATGCAAAGTCATATGACTCATCATCATTAACATGAACAAACTCTTATTCAAAATGTAAAGATCGAACTGATAATCTCAAAACTACTTTTTGAAGCCTACCCATACACTACCAGAAGGGAAAAATTATTTTGCATACTCTTTCATAGTTTGGCTTCTTCAATAATTAAACTTAAGCTTTGAAATCAAGAGTGCATAACTGTTGGGTGAATACAGTTCAAATAAAGAAAGTAGACAAGGTATTGGATTTCTAGAGTGAGGTGGAGCTTCAGATTTGATTAGCAACTACAGGGGGTGGGCTGGCTTTCTGCAAACTCAAAATGAGATGCGAATGCTCCATGCTATTTGAAACATTTGTTAAATAAGACAGAATTTTTTGAACACAAGACCCAGCCTGTCAGAAGCCCAGTAAAATGTGAGTACCAAAAGTGCCAGATTTGAATGCTTACAGCAATTCAAGCTCTAATTTATTATAACTATTCAAGTTCTAAATTTCACCGACAACAACAAGAAGTCTTATCCCACTAGGTGGGGTCAGCTACATGGATTTCAAGAATACTTTAAAACTATTCTAGGTCTAATGGTCAACTGCCAACAAGAATACAAGCATTCAACAGATCAATTATTCAACTAGCCAAACCATCCTTGTTTTTTAATAGAAAAAATAGTTTATAGAAGAAAACCACACCACCCAATCCAAGTTAATTGTATCAACAAGGAAATTTATATAATTCAAAGGATTAACATGGCACCAAAATACATAACAGATCAAAGTGCGCAATCCAGCCCCACCCCTGAACTCAAAGACACCAATGAGGAGAAAGAAAATAAGCCCTCCTTGTTGAAGTTTATCAACCAGTTTCATCAGTCATGTCATGAATAAAGCATCTGTACAAGTCAATTTCAAGTAATAAAACTGTGCAGATTATATAGGAAAGCATTTCTATGGTAGTATATACACTCAATTACGAAATTTGTCACTACAGTCTTCCAAAGACATCGGTGAGTCATCAAAATTGCAAATACTAGAAAAGCTTCCTTCATTTAAAGGCAAAGTATTTAGCATTACAAGAACATAAAAAGCACATTGTATCCTCTAAAAGCTAAAAGCAACAAACTATAATAATAAAAACCAAAAACAAAGGCATGGTTATGAACTAGTGTATGTAATTGACATACCAAGACTACTCAGGAAGTTCATGAATGTTTCATAGCACATCACGCTGATCAATAAACTTACTTTGCCACAAATAGATAAAAAGGCATGTATATATGTGGACAAAGTATTGACACAAAATATAAATAACACAAATGCATAGAACATATTACCTACTTTCTTATTTTGACACTAAATAAAAAGCATACCCATATTGAAACGGGCATGTGTATAAAGATATTACCTTTGCAACATGCTCTAATGTGACAGACTCTGGAATGATAGCTGTTCGCAACTTGATCAGCACAAACCCAGTGCTCCCTTTCAAGGCAAAACACTGACCTGGCTCTCCAAAGCTTGGTTTTAACATCTTATCAGCGTTGGTATGTACACCATTTTTTGCCAATAATAAGAACCAATTAGTTCCCCTTCCCACTATAAATGGTTCTGAGTGCTTGACAACCATGGCTCCACCACTTGCAAGTGCATAGTCCACTCTACCAAGCCCATCAGCTGCATGCTTCTGAATTTCCTTCTCAATAATCTCTCTTGCATACGTTTTTATCTCATCCAAGCTTGCCTCTCCAAGATCAGCGCCCTTTGACTTCTTCAGCTCATCATAAATCTTCTGAAACTCTTCCTTAGATAACCACTCCACTGCCTTCAAATCAACCAACGACTTCTCAAGTCCTTCACTCTTGGACACTAATTTCCTCAACTCGCTCTCTAAAATGGCTCCCTGATCATCAATTTTCTTATTCATTTCCTTCTTCAAAACCCCAATCTCATTCTCTATCTTCCTGTCCACAACATCAACTTGCAACTGGATCATTTTTGCCGTTGTTTTCAACAATGACTCCACATCCGCAATTCGACCCTCAAATTCCACCAGCCCTGGTTGGGGCCCCACCGCACTTTCACCAGATTTCAGAGCCAGTCTCCGAATCAATTGAACCAGCCCCAAAAGCACAACAAGAAGCACGAAATTCTTGGCAAAAATACTCAAAACTTTAAGCCACCGAGGCTTATCAGGCTTTGGAAGGACCTTACGAGTTCGCCGTTGCACAGCAGTCGAATTTCCAACGGCTTTCTTGGCTTGCACGAAATCCTTAGAAGATCTATCCAGAACTGCGTCACCACGAATAGAATGGTGACTCAAATCTCTCCCATTTCCCCCGGATGTCATTTTTTCATCTCTGCCTGCGCCGGGATTAGCGATAACCGGAGAGACACCAACATCATTGGCCAGCATCTCAATGTTTGTAGTCTTCCGTTCGGTAGAAACAACCGGTCTCCGACGTGCAGCCGGGTTCGCCGCTGTAATCGACACCGTAGAAGCCGACATTGGGATTACCAAGCACTGGTTCAAAATAAGACTTGGCTTGCAAGATCAAAACCCTAATCCCCTAGGGAAGACGAGAAAAACCAAAAAGTATGAGGATGAAGAAAGCGAAGAACGATGATGACACAAGTATCCCGAGAGAGACAGTGCGATCTGAAGAAGGAACAAAAAGATAGAATTGGAGGGAGCGTTCGTGCGGTTTTCTCTTTGTAAATTTGATTCGAAGAGAGCATGAAATGCAATTTGAACAAGGAGTGTCCAGAGTTTTCTTTTGAGCGCGTTATTTTATGAGCTCTGGCCCATCAGAAGTCAGTTTGTACGGATACGGCCCAACACTTTGAACTTTTTTTTTAAAAAAAATAAAAATGGGTTGCAAATCTACCCTAAAATGTTCCCATTTAAACCTGACACAATAAAGTTTGGGAAAATCTCATTTAAATACCATTTCAATTAGCAAAATTCATAAAAGTCCTTTATAATATGTAAAAGATAGAAAAGTGATGTGGAATGTATTAGGGATACTGAAGTTTAAGGCTAAAAATCAAAATATCCCTTTTAAAATTTGTTTCACACATGGGGTGGCTGCTATGGAAAAAGGCTCAAGAAAAAAAAGCATAGTCGAAGGGTCGTGTCTGTAGAGCAACGATGAAGGTGAAGAACAAAGCGTCGATCAAGGTTGAATCAGATAAATGTAAGTTATTTTCTGAGAAACATAATCATTTTTAAATGAATCGGACTATAACCATCTTATCGTCATTGTTCATGTTGGTGGGTATTGGGTGTGGTTCAGTGTGTTAGATGATGCATGAACAGTAAATTGATAGGCAGTCATGTGGTGTATGGAAGCTAACTTATTTAGGGTTGTGAATGAGGGCTATGAAGTGAAGATGGTGCTGTGATTGTTGGTTATTTGTGGCAGTTTTGGTTGTGGGTAAGTGGGTTTATAGGTTTAGCGGGATTAAATGTTCATACTTTACGTAACTACGATGGCATCGACGGTGTGGTGTGGGTTATTTATGTCTTGGGTCTTGTTAGCTGTGAGAGGGAGCATAATGAAGAGGTTATTGATTTGAAATATGAAGCATTGAGTTGATGTGGATGACTGACCGTTGAGTAGGTGTAAGTGAAATGAATAATCTTTAATGAATATGTCATAAGTATATCTGTACGTGCATGGTAGTTGCTATCATTACCACATCTAGTTTGTTGTCAATGTCATTACAGGATTTGTCATTACCATTACTAAATTTGTCATTAGCGTTAACAATAATAGTGAAGGCAATAACTCATTTTGTTAGGCAATAACTCGCATAACTTAATTGATGATAAGGCAAAACTCTTGGTCAATCGTTTGGCACATATTCTTATAAGTTAGTGATTCTTGTAAAATCCATTATGGACTTTGTCAGCACCTTTACTATTTTTGTGAACCCCAAAATAGATTCTGTTAAGAGTAGTAGTAAGTTAGTCAATTCCTTGAGAAATGTAAGCTGCCATGACATGGGTGTAGATGATGCGATCTAGCAAGTTGTGTCAAATTCAAGCGATCCTTTGCAAATACCAAGTGGACCAATCACAAGAGTAAGAGCCAAACAAATTAAGGAAGCATTAAATGGGCTAGTGTAAAGTATTTGGACAAAGCAAGTAGCAATTGGATCAAAGCTAGACAAAAATGCTGAAAACGTCACTAACTTCATATGGGCTGCAAATGGAGATATTGATCAAGTTTTGGGCTTGCAAACTTGAAACTAAAGAGCTTGGACCAAGGACTACACATGGGAGGACTCATTTGAGCCTGAATTTGCTGACTAAATTTTCTTGAAGTTAGGTGTGCGAAAATCAACAAGGAGTTGGTGGCAAATTTGACTTTTGTTTTCTTTAGCATGTTGTATTTGATTTTGCAACTTTCTTCTAGATTGTATTAGACTTTTGTATTTATTGTAATGACTTTAAGGTTTCCTAGCACATGGTTTTACAATTTGTATTGATTGTTTTCAAAATTGCACTTATTGCAATTAGGTCATATTTTCCTATAAATACTTGATGCTTCTTCATTTGTAACACACAATTAAGATTTGAATCTTAAATGAAAGTTGCACTTCTGCACTTTGTTTTCTTGAGAGTGGATTCTCTCTAGGGTTCTTTTTAGAACTAACAAACTTATCAAGGCTTGATCAACCTTGTGGCGTTTTCCAACACTTCGGGTCCTTGTTCTTTCGTGTTCAAGGGTTTAAGTGGATCGTCGATCTGTGTTTAGCTTTCTTGGGGTGTGTATATTTCAAAATTGGTTTGTGGGTTCGTGGGATCTTCCCTTGTGGGTTCGTACCATCTTTGTATCAGAGCTTCGGATCTAAACTCAGGTCATATCTATCTGTTCTTCATTTCCATTTTTGTTTCAAGTTTTGTGCTTTGTTCTTATGTCTGTCAGTGTCCATATTTGTTACTTCTGTTCGTCAAGTTTTTCTTTGTGTTTTCCAATATTTAGTATGTCAAATTCATAATTTAGAATCTCTTCTTTCATCTCGGTTTGGAATTGTTTCAATCTGATTTGTCATTTGTGAGTTCTATCTATTTTTATCTAGTTGTGTTTTCTGGAAAATTTCTGGGTTTGTTTATCTTCATTTTTCCAGAACGTCCTGAAATATTCTGTCCTTGTTTGACCTCTTTTCCTTTGTGTTTTACATCGTTCAATAGGTCATTTTCATAGTTTAGAACTCATCTTTCTATTCGTTTTGGTATCATCTCAATCCAAAATTTCTACTGAGTTATAGGCTTTCTAAAATAGACGCTTTTCTAGAGTTTCTGGGTTCAGATTTCTTGAGATTTGTTGTTTGTGATAGATTCTGCATTCTCTAATTTCAGTAGAGGAGAAAAACGAAAAAAAAAGACAAGAGCATCAGAAAAAGAAAAAAAATACTGAAAAAAAGGATTGTATTAGAAGTGTTTTGAGCAATATCTATTGTCATACATAGAATTTGTGAAGTCTGTGTCATTTAAACTCTTGATATCCTTAAATTTCCTTTTCCAATACTCACTTTGATATTCCATATTTCTAAGTGTTGTGTTGATTCTACAAACTGTGATTGCTTTGATTATGAATTGCTTAGTTCTTTAAAGTGCCTCAAGAGGAATCTAAGAGTAGAAAAAGGCAAGAGTGAAATACATCAATTTAAAAGCCAAATTTAAGTGAAACACGAGTGTAGAGTGACATCCTTGAGGGAAACATGTGAAGAACTTGTGAGGAAAATTATTTCTCTAACATCATTTTTTTAGATACAATGTCAAATACAGAAGAAACATCTGATGGTAACCCAAAGAATCCAGAAGACCACCTCAAGGCAATGCAGCAACATTTGGCACGTATGGATGTTGTTTTTGGAGAAATAAGGGATAGGATGGATAGACAAGATGAAAGAATTGCAAACCTGCAAAGAGTTAGACCAAATCCTAGAAGGCACAATAGGCGGGATACTTCTATGGATGAATTTGAATCTAGGCATGATGAGGTTGGTGGTGCTAATGAGGAAGATTTTGAATCTGAATATGACGTGGGAAGTAATAGGCATAGAGGATACAGGAGGGTATAGGAGGGGACATGGCAAAAATATTCCTAGGGAAAGAAATAGAGTGGATGGGAACCTAGGGAGCATCAAAATTAAAATACCACCTTTCCAAGGTAGGAGTGATCCTGAAACATATTTAGAGTGGGAGAAGAAGATAGAAATGATTTTTTAATGCCACAATTATTCTGAGGCTAAAAAGGTGAAGTTGGCAGCAATAGAATTCACTGATTATGCGATTGTTTGGTGGGATAAATTAGGCATCAATAGGAGGAATAATGGTGAGAGACCTGTAGCAACATGGAGGGAAATGAAAACTCTAATGAGAAGGAGATTTATTCCTAACCATTACTATAGGAAGCTTTATCAAAGGTTGCAGACCCTTACACAAGGCTCTAGGAGTATGGAGGAATATTATAAAGAGATGGAGTTAGCTTTGATAAGAGCTAATGTGCAAGAAGATGGAGAGGCTACAATGGCTCATTTTCTGAATAGGCTTCACAATGAAATTGCTGATACTGTGGAATTGCAACATTATGTGGAGCTAGAGGACATGGTGCACATGGCAATTAAGGTGGAAAAGCAACTCAAGTGTAAAAGTGCTTCAAAATTCCATTCTGGATCAAGTTCTTCACAAAAACATATTTGGAAGAAAGGAGAAAGAGCTTTCCAAAAGGAGACAACTAAAAGCAAAGAAGAAGCTACATCAAAGAAAAAAGGTAAATCTGATTCCCAAACTTCTAGAAATAGAGATATAAAGTGTTTCAAGTGTTTAGGTACAGGTCATATAGCTTCTCAATGCCCTAACAAGAGAGTCATGATTCTTAAAAATAGTGAAGTTGTGACTGAAAGTGATCCTGATTCCATTGAAAATGCTAGTGATGATGTTGTTGAATATGCTGTAGAAGGAGAATGCCTCGTGGTTAGAAGAGCTTTGAATTGCCAAGTGAAGGAAGATGAGATGAATGAGCAAAGGGAAAACATTTTCCATACTCGTTGCCTCATTAATAACAACGTTTATAGTATGATCATTGATAGTGGGAGTGTAACAAATGTTGCAAGCACTACATTGGTTGAGAAATTGAATTTGCTTACCATTAGACACCCTAGACCATACAAGCTGCAATGGTTGAATGAATGTGGGGAAATTAAAGTTGATAAGCAAGTTCTTGTTTCTTTTTCAATTGGCAAATATTGTGATGAAATATTGTGTGATGTTGTTCCTATGCATGCTGCACATATACTTTTAGGAAGACCATGTGAGTTTGATAGAAAAGTCAAGAGGGATGGGTTTACAAATAGATATTCTTTTGTAATGAACAGCAGACCTGTGACTCTTGTTCCATTGACTCCAAAACAAGTGTATGAGGATCAACTCAAGATGAAAAGAGAGAAAAATGAGAGAGAGAAAAGAAAAGAGAGTGAAAAAGAAAGAAAATATGAAAGTTCAAAAAAAAAAATCCAGAGAAAAGAAATGAGTGAAGAGAGAAAAGAAAAGAAGAAAATGAGTTTTTATGCAACAGAAAGTGAAGTGAGAAGTGCTTTTCTGGCTGAAACACACTTGCTGCTCCTTATTTACAAGGAATCCTTTTTGAACACTAATGACATTAACGCTTCCTTTCCTAGTGTTGTTGGTTCTTTGTTGCAGGAATTTGATGAAGTGTTCCCTGAAGAAACTCCACCAGGTTTACCACTTATTAGAGGAATTGAACACCAAATTGATTTCATTCTTGGAGCAACAATTCCTAATAGGTCAGCATACAGAAGCAATCCTGAAGAAACAAAAGAGCTTCAAAACCAAGTGGGAGAACTCATGGCAAAGGGGTATGTTAGAGAAAGTTTAAGCCCTTGTGCAGTTCCGGTGCTTTTAGTTCCAAAGAAAGGTGGAACTTGGAGGATGTGCATTGATTGTAGAGCCGTCAACAATATCACTATAAGGTATCGTCATCCCATTCCTAGATTAGATGATATACTTGATGAATTACATGGTTCTATTATCTTTTCTAAGATTTATTTGAAATTTGGGTACCATCAAATTAGAATGAGAGAAGGGGATGAGTGGAAAAATGCTTTCAAGACCAAACATGGATTGTATGAATGGTTAGTTATGCCCTTTAGGTTAACTAATGCACCTAGCAGTTTCATGAGATTAATGAACCATATTTTGCGTGCTTTCATTGGGAAATTTGTTGTGGTTTATTTTGATGATATTCTGATTTATAGCAAGAATTTAAATGAGCATTTGAATCATTTGCATTGTGTGCTTGATGTTTTGAGGAAAGAAAACTTGTTTGCAAATATGAAAAAGTGTGATTTTTGCATGGATAAACTTGTTTTTCTTGGTTTTGTGGTGAGTGCTAAAGGAATAGAAGTTGATGAGGAAAAGATATGAGCTATAAAAGAATGGCCAACACCTAAAAGCATAACTGAGGTGAGAAGTTTTCATGGCTTGGCTAGTTTTTATAGGTGATTTGTGAAGGATTTTAGCACACTTGTTGCACCACTCACTGAGGTCATTAAAAAATCTGTTGGTTTTAAATGGGATAAAGCACAAGAAGATGCATTCATTGGCCTTAAGGAAAAATTGTGTTATGCACCTGTGTTAGTATTGCCTAACTTTAGCAAAACTTTTGAAATTGAATGTGATGCATTTGGAGTTGGGATAAGAGCTGTTTTAATGCAGGAAGGAAAGCCATTTGCTTATTTTAGTGAAAAGCTAAATGGAGCAGCCTTGAAGTATCCAACTTATGACAAAGAGCTCTATACACTTAAAAGAGCCTTGGAGAATTGGCAGCACTACCTTTGGCCAAAACAGTTTGTGATTCACACTGATCATCAATCCTTGAAGCATATTAAAGGTCAAGGTAAGCTGAACAAGAGACAAGCAAGGTGGCTGGAATTTATTGAGACATTTCCATATGTCATCAAATACAAGAAAGGTAATGAGAATGTGGTTGCTGATGCATTGTCTAGAATGTATACTCTTCTTTCAACTCTTAATACTAAGTTGCTTGGCTTTGAATATATCAAGGAGTTGTATGCAAATGATGCTGATTTTGCTGAATTGTTCCTTGATTGTGAAAAGAAAGCATTTGCTCAATTTTATAGAGTTGATGGGTACTTGTTTAAAGAAAATAGACTGTGTGTGCCTCAATGTTCATTGCGTGAATTACTTGTTAGAGAAGCATATGAGGGAGGTTTAATGGGTACTTTGGATGTTTTGCATGAGCATTTCTTTTTGCCTAAAATGAAACGTGATGTGGAAAAAATTTGTGCTAAATACATAACATGTAAAAAGGCTAAATCTAGAGTCTTGCCACATGGTTTGTATACTCCTTTACCTGTACCTAGTGAACCTTGGATTGACATATCAATGGATTTTGTTTTGGGTTTGCCTAGGTCAAAAAGAGGAATGGATTTCATATTTGTGGTTGTTTATAGATTTTCTAAAATGGCACATTTTATTGCATGCCATAAAACTGATGATGCCACATACATTGCTAATCTGTTCTTTAAAGAAATTGTGAGGCTTCGTGGCGTCCCTAAAAGTATTGTTTCGGATAGGGATACCAAAATCTTGAGTCATTTTTGGAAATTTTTGTGGTGAAAGCTTGGTACTAAATTGTTATTTTCTACTGCTTGTCATCCACAGACTGATGAACAAACTGAAGTTGTTAACAAAACCTTATCATAATTACTCAGAATTGTGATTCAAAAGAACTTGAAAAATTGGGAAGATTGTTTGACATTCATTGAATTTGCATATAATAGAAGTGTGCATTCATCTACTGATTATTCTCCTTTTGAAATAGTACATGGTTTTAATCCACTAACTCCTTTGGATTTATTACCATTACCTATTGATGAGAGAGCAAGTCTTGATGGAAAAAAGAAAGCTAAAATAGTGCAGCAACTTCATCAGTGTGTGAAACAACAAATTGAAAAGAAAAATGAACACTATGCATTCAAGGCCAACAAAGAAAGAAGGCGTGTTCTTTTTGAACCTGGAGATTGGCTGTGGGTGCATATGAGAAAAGAAAGATTTCTAGCTCAAAGAAAATCAAAATTATCTCCAAGAGGAGATGGTCCATTTCAAGTTCTTGAAAGAATAAATGATAATGCTTACAAGATTGATTTGCCTAGTGAGTATTTTGTTAGTGCTACTTTTAATGTAGCTGATTTATCTCCTTTTGATGTAGGTGAAGATTTGAGGACGAATCCTGTAATACCTCGAAATTTGGGATTTGAGGCTTGGGAATAAGCCTAAATTAAGTGAATTGCTAAGCCCCAATTTAGTAGATATCCCAAATCTATTCCCTAATGATTCTTATATCTTTAGGGTATTAAGAAAGTAAAATGATAAACCTTGGAGAATATAATTATATTTTTGGTGAAATCGCCTATGAGGTAGTGAGCTTGTCATGTGATTTTGAATGATCAAATGATGAGCAAAAATTATGAAATTTTACAGGATGAAAGTATACATCCTAAAATTTAATTTGATAGGTACATATGACTCAATTAGAGCTATATACAAAAAGATATGAATTTTTGAAGTCAGCACGAAAAAACTGTGAAATTTCTGGAACAGTATACAAAGATTGAAATTCTGGGAATTTTGTGATTCCATTCAGCAAAATTCTATATTTTTTCTTGAAACTAGACTCAATAAGGGTTCTATAGGCTTTGGAATCACTCCAATTCGATTTTTCTAGAATTCTTTATGATTTTTCAAAGTTTGAACAGAAATTTGCCAAAATTTTGTAAAAATTCAAAAATTTGGAAAATTAAAGTAAATTATGATATAATAAGATATCAACATCCTATTCCTCTTGAGCTCATTTCTGGCATGAAACAGCAGCTAAAGAGAGCGAGAATGTTCAGATTTTAGAAAGAGAAAAGGAGGAGGAAAAACTTACAAAGGTAAGTGATTTCTTCGGTAAATCGGTTCTTAATGCGTATAACTCCATTCCTAAGCTTCCTTTTCATATGATTTAAGGTTTGGAAGCTCAAATTTGAATGTTGAGCACCTAGGGTTCAGCCATATCAAGGGAGAGCCAGTGGGAGCTTGAGGTAACTTCCAAACCTTTGTATATTGACTATTCTTGCTGCTGTGGACAATTTAATTGGTGAAATTTCGCTGGATTGTCCTTGGTTGTAAAAATGGAAAATGGTCTTCCCTAGGGGTTATGCTGCCCAAATTGGTACTAAATTGTAGTTGTAACCTAATGGAATAGTCAATAAAGTGGTTAGGAGTAGAAAGGAACGTGTTTACGGAGCCGAAATCGCAAAACCCTGATTTCCCCCTGAAAACCCATATATTTCGGCCAGCATTTAAATGGGCCTTAGAGTTGAATTTTCAATGATTTAATGGTTCCATTGAGTTCAGAAGGGAAAATTAGGTGGGGTTACAATTGGGCACTTTTTCAGAAAAGATCGAAAAAGCATAATTACGAAACGCCCCTAAAACCCTAAAAATAGGGCTGCCAAAGGCAATTTTGTAATTTGACATTGAATTTGATAATTCCGAGTTTAGAAATGGATTTCTTGGGTGAAAATATGTAAGAATAACCCATGTCAAAATTTCAGGAAAAGTACAGCCGGATCGAGTATAGTAGTGGAACGAAGACGGGAAGAAGTCTCCATTTCACTGGGATGAGTTTAGACACCCTAATAGCCTTGTGTGGCTACCTTAATCGTAAGTATCATGTACAAACCCATATGGGGAATTTATGTAATCATGCACATATTATCAGTATAGTTATGCTATTCCTGTGTTGCTTGCCGAACCGCATATCGTTTTCCGCAAATACTCTGATAAAGATTGAAATTGAAATAAGGGTGTCACAAATCCTTTTGAGGAGAGAGGGAATGATGCGATCCAGCAAGTTGTGTCAAATTCAAGCGATCCTTTGCAAATACCAAGAAGACCAATCACAAGAGCAAGAGCCAAACAAATTAAGGAAGCATTAAATGGGCTAGTGCAAGGTACTTAGACAAAGCAAGTAGCAATTGGATCAAAGCTAGACAAAAATGCTGAAAACGTCACTAACTTCATATGGGCTGCAAATGGAGATATTGATCAAGTTTTGGGCTTGCAAACTTGAAACTAAAGAGCTTGGGCCAAAAACTACACATGGGAGGACTCATTTGAGCCTAAATAAGAACATTTTGAGCCTGAATTTGCTGGCTAAATTTTCTTGAAGTTAGGTGTGTGAAAATCAACAAGGAGTTGGTAGCAGATTTGACTTTTGTTTTCTTTAGCATGTTGTATTTGATTTTGCAACTTTCTTCTAGATTGTATTAGACTTTTGTGTTTATTGTAATGACTTTAAGGTTTCCTAGCACATGGTTTTACAATTTGTATTGGCTGGTTTCAAAATTGCACTTATTGCAATTAGGTCATATTTTCCTATAAATACTTAGTGCTTCTTCATTTGTAACACACAATTAAAATTTGAATCATAAATAAAAGTTGCACTTGTGCACTTTGTTTTCTTGAGAGTAGATTCTCTCTAGGGTTCTTTTTAGAACTAACAAACTTATCAAGGCTTGATCAACCTTGTGGCGTTTTCCAACACTTCGGGTCCTTGTTCTTTCGTGTTCAAGGGTTCAAGTGGATCGTCGATATGTGTTTAGCTTTCTTGGGGTGTGTATATTTCAAAATTGGTTTATGGGTTTCTGGGATCTTCCCTTGTGGGTTCGCACCAATAGAGTTGGAGGTTAAATACTTAGTAAAGGCTTAACTTTGTTGTTAATTGTGAAACTGGTATTATCAAACATATTGATGAAGTGTCAATGGTCCAAGTAGGTGTGTTGTGGGGAATTTTTTTAGTGATGAATTTTCATTGGTATGGGACTAACAATGTCATTAAATCTGAATTTTTTCTTGCAGGTTACCATTGCAGCTCATGCGATCAAGCAGGCCACTCAAGAAGAACGTGCAAGAATCCAAACCTAACTTAAGCCTGGGTGTAGAGACCTGGGAGTAACTATTTTGCAAGTCATCTTTTGGTTTATGTACAATGATTTGGATCCCTTCAAATATTTTTTGTTAGAAGGGTTATATCATATATAATGTCATTTTTGTAAGTACTGTTTAGAGAAACGAATATCTTGCACTATAGGAAATGACAAGAAAACATTAGGTACATGTGGAATCGTGATGTTCACTTGTCATTTGCCAATATATATTGTAGTTGCTATCATGAAGATTCTGGTGTTTTGTGAATTCTATTACTGCACTTGTCATTCTCATTACTACTATTGTTAATGATGACAGTTTATTGTAACTAAAGTATACATGAAGGAACACCTTCTTTTGGATTCATGACTTGTATGCATTGGACATACATGGAATGAGTAATGTCAAGTTTACATTGATACATTATGTAAAAGTTGTTGTCATAAAAATTCTTGTGTTTTGTCAATTCTATTACTACACTTGTCATTCCCATTACTATTGTTGTTAATGGTGACAGTTTATTGTAATTAAAGTATACATGAAGGAACACCTTCTTTTGGGTTCATGACTTGTATGCATTAGACGTACGTGAAATGAATAATGTCAAATTGCCATTTGATACATTATGTAAATGTTGTTGTCATGAAGATTTTGATGTTTTGTCAATTCCATTATCAATCTCGTAAAAACCATTAAAAACTCTGTCATTCCCATTAGTGAACTTGTCAGCGTCCAACCCTTTTGGGCCAACACTCTCACACGTTTGATGAGAATAAGTTGTCATTCCCATTATGAATCTCATCAAAACCATCAAAAAACTTTGTTATTCCCATTAGTGAACTTGTCAGCGTCTAACTCTTTTGGGCCAACACTCACGTTTGGTAAGACTAAGTTGTCATTCCCATTATGAATCTCATCAAAACCATTAAAAACTTGTCATTCCAATTATTGAACTTGTCAGCGACCAGCCTTTTTGGGGCAACACTCTCACATATTTGACGAGAAGAAGTTGTCATTCCCATTATGAATTTCGTCAAGACCATTAAAAACTTTGTTATTCCCATTAGTGAATTTGTTAGCGTCCAACCCTTTTGTGTCAACGCTCTTATACGTTTGGTGAGAATAAGTTGTCACTCCCATTATGAATCTCGTCAAAGCCATTAAAAACTTTTTCATTCTTATTAGTGAACTTGTCAGCGTCCAGCCCTTTTGAAGCAACACTCTCACATGTTTGGTGATTATAAGTTGTCATTCCCATTAGTGACCTTATCATCAGCCAGCCCTTTTGGGCCAACATTTTCGCACATAAAATTTATTGATTAACTTACTTCCTGTACAAAAAAAGGCACAATATGATACAGCTGGAATAAAGTGACTAAATCTTTAGTCAATATACATACACTAACAGTATATCACAAAAGCCCAGAACTATGAATCAGTATACAGGATTGGTGACCAAAATTATCTTGCTTATATCACCCCATAATGCCAGGCTTGGTTACTAAGTTAAACAACTGTTATCAATCTATTTACAATAGGGGTGCATTCCAAAAAATAATAATAATTGATACTAGAAGACCAAAGATTTACAATTAAAACATAATTATGTCTTTTGCTTCTCTGGCCTTTGCTTTGCCCTATCATTATATTTTTTCCTTTCCTCCTCACTCAAATTCCTCCATGCCTTTGTTGACTCCCTAAGCTTCTCAGTAAAATTTAGCCACTTCTTCCCCTTTTCAAACTCCCTTTGAGGAAAAATAGCACATTTACAAAGTTCTAATATATGACAATATCTGCAATATATGAAGATACATAAAAAATGTAGGATGATGAATTTTAAGTTGAAGTCACACTAGGGACCGAAATTGCAGAAGATTTGTTTTCATAAAATGACTCAAAATTGCAAAATTCTTTGAAAACTGTGAACATGTGTTGTGCACAAGTTCATAAGTGCAGAAGTAATTCACAGAGAAATTAGAATATATAGTAACATGCACATTCACAAACCATTATTGTTTTAGCAAACCCGTAGCTAATTTCGACTTGCAGCAAAAGAGATAACTATAAAGTCAACAAGTAATCAAACATTTGGGTCTGTAATGATACTTTCAGCGTTAATAAGTCCAAATACCCAGAGGGAAATTTATGATAATTCAATGTGTGGCAGTGCACACAAAAGTCCAACTTTAAATTCTATCACTTCGAATAAAAATCCATAATTTGATTCTTGTTAAAATTTTGTGGTGTAGTGTAGCAGAATTCACAATTTTCATTCTCAAACTAATAATGCATTAAGGATGTACAAATCAAGGCAACAATAGATATGAATATATTTTTTTCCCACTTGTAATCAAGTTTAGCAATGACACAGATGTAGCAGGTAGGAGAATTCACATTCAGCAAAGATAACATAAACTATCTAGTGAAGAAATACAATTCTAAAGAATTAAGCAATGGTATTACATTCTCAATAATGCAACTTCCCAAAAAATTCATTTTCAAACGAGTTCTAAAGAAGAAAGTACTTAACCAACTGAATATTTGGGGGAGTATTCACAAAAATAGTGGTGATAAACACAAGAGTATACAACTTCATGGCTAAACATGCAAGGAAGGCAAAAACACATAACAGCCAACTTCGGGTGAAGTAGGCCACCCCCCGAAGCAGCAATCAAATGATCAGCTAGTGTAGTCTTTTCACGATCGACATGTGCCAAAATACACATGTTTCTGATTTTCTGGGTATTAAAATCATCCTCCATATTGCCCAACTTTTGTGTTCAAGCATGTTATTGAAAGTACAAATAGAAATAGAAATATGAATAAACAGAGAAAGATGTGTGCAAATGTACACTTACAAACTGTGTTAAAACATAACAAGCATAAGAAAGAAATAAAGTCATGTTCAATGAGCCTCCATTGTTTTTTTTGCCATTTTGCACCATCAAGTAACTTAAACAGTATGTTTGGGCAAATATCAGTTTTGAGCTTGTTGATTCCATTGACACTATTCCTTCACCCCCAAGTCTAATCCTTTGTAGTCACCTAAACCAATTCATTTAGTCTTTTCTAGTTACTTATCAAAACTTCTTCCTTTCCAAGTCTAACTACTCATAATCATGATGAATATGGGAAAATGGATAACATCTTAAAATTATAACTTCATGCTTGTCATCAAATATTATCAAAAGCACAACCTAAGCCCAAGTCATACCAACTATTATTCATTACAAAAAGCAGTAGAATAGAGGATGACACCGCACATAATAAATTCCCATCTCTATCTAAGCTTTAATTTTCAGATAGGCAGAGGAAATGAAGAACAGGGAATATTATATAATAATTAATATTACAAAAGTCTCTTACCTTCTTCAATATTGGAATGGATAGGAAGTGACGTTAGATGGAGGGACAAAATTTTCTTTAAGAGAGGATCACCATGCTTCAAAATGTTGAAAACTACCTCTGGTACAAGAATAAAAAGGCATCAGCATTGCAAATGATTCAAAGCTCTAATGGGTTGGGCATCAACTTGAAACACGATAGGACATCCACTAGGTTCAAAATATGAACCCAATACACCATCCAACAAGGATAACCCAGTATAAGATCAGGCTGGGTTATCACGCACAGACATGTCGCCCTACTTTTCCCCTGCAATGCCGCCAAAGACGATAACCCTTATAGGAAACAGACAGATTAAGATTTTGTTGATGAGGAATCCAAAATTGATGCGTTTGATTAAAAGTTAAAAGGGGTATTTTGGTCTTTAGCCTAAAATTTCAGTATCCCTAATACATCCTACATCACTTTTCTATCTTTTACATGTTATAAAGGATTTTTGTGAGTTTTGCTAATTGAAATGATAATTAAATGGGATTTTCCCATAAAGTTTTTCATATGCAAAATTATACTTGAAGGTTCCAAAATCGTATAAAAATTGCGTCGGTTAAATTAACCAATATTAAACAGTTGGCAAACACGTCACGAAAGCATACATGGAGTTTTTAAAATAATGCAAAAATTACATGTCTATTAAGCTAACAAATGTTAAACATTTAACAAACAATTCTGTGTGTAGTTTTTCCCATCATTTTAGAAACGTCATATTTACCTTTGTATCAATTTCTTAACTAACATGTTTGTTAAGCTTAAATAATCTAACGCTGGTTAACTTAATAGTTGATGCATTTTCGCACCATTTAAAAAAAAATTTATTTATACTTTTCCACCTAATAAAATTTTATAGTATCATATGCATATTGCGACATATTTCATAGGTAAATTGTATCTTTACCTAAAGAAATTGAAACTTATTATTCATCACTATTTTTATCAAATACACTAAAATAAAATGCTTTTGAAAAAAAATAATTAAATACCTCCAAAATTGTTCCCAAATTAGTTCCTCGAAATTTCACAAAACCAAAAAGGAATTTAAAGTAGTTTTAGAATTTTGGCTAATTAAGTGATATTTAGCCAAATTCAACTATTTAAAATATGATGAGGCCTAAAATAGTTGGATAAAATGAGGACTAATTATTTGAGGATTGACATAAATTTATTAAAAAAATTTTGTCATCAAGATATGAGAATGTTGGCTTCAAAAATATTGAAAGCCTATTTATGCCAAAATGGGGGCAATTTCTTAGAAATTAAAGGAAAAATTGCCTACAAGCCAATCTTTGGCTTAAGAAAAATTAGAGAATTACTATATAATAAAAAGGAATTATTGAAGGTTTGGTACAAATTTTATGACAAGGGAATGATCAAATTATATTAACTTATGTTGCCTAAAATTAATAGAGTCAAAGTTTAAGATATCTTCTCATTCCATGCACATTCGATTTTCATCCCATGTGCACCTATGATGGCACCTTATATCTTCTCACTCGGGGCATTTTTGACTTGCAATACTTACACTCATATATGAGGCATAAGTACCATATATCACTTTGATATTAAGACTCGCATAAAACATTTGATTCGGGTCATTTTTAACTTGGAAGGTTTATTTCCATTTTCGAGGCATAAATGATGAATTTCATTTGGGGTCTGTTTGGCGGGAAGGAAAGGGAGGGGAAGGGAGGGAAGAGAAAATTTTTATGAGTTAGATTTTAAAAAATTGAAAAGTGGGGTTATAAAATTTTAATAAAGATAATATGTAAAATAAAAGAGTAAGAAAAACTAACTTAAAACTTCCAACTCTACTTCTTCAACTTTTTTAAATCTAGGCCATAAAAATTTTCATCCCCTCCCTTTCCTTCCATATCCCTCATACCAAACAGCCCCTTAAAGTTATGACTCGGATAGGAAAATCAGAAAATGGGTACTTCAGGCGAATTTGACTCAGATAAGAAAATGAACTCATTCCCATATTTGAGATATAAATGATGTTTTCTTCTTTAATTATGACTCAAATAACAAGATTGACTCGAGACAATTTTGACTAGATACTTGTATACTTGTATTCGGGGTATAAGTAAGGTTTTGATTATTTTTTATGATTCAAATACTCTTAATGACTCAAATAATAATTTTTATGTTTTAATTTAAGTTAAGTCTTATAATTTTATTTTGAGAATATTATTATCCTTATAAAACAAACTCTTCAGTAATTTTATTATCATCAAAATATTGGATCTAAAACCTTTGAGTTCTAGATGAACCCATCAATAATGAGCCAAATAATGGTGCTTCCCACCTGACTATTAGATTGTATAGTAAAATTATTTATGAATACTGTAAGAAAAATATAACTAAAAGGAGATTTGGCGTACCGGGGCGAATCCATGTTCGGATCTGGGTCAAAGCTCCAATGCTCCATACTGTGCCTACACAATTATTAGACTACTAGAGCCTAATTGTTATTTGCACAACAAATCACCAGAACCAGAAAGATGGTAGGAGAGAAGAGAATTGCTAGAAAACTCAATGGCGGGGTGAGTTGCAATTGAGGAGGCACACCCTATTTATAGTGGTTTATGGAGGCTCTTAATTAGGAAACGTGTGCACACCTTCTTGCCCTCCAAGACAGCAATTAATTGATTCTCAATTAATTCCCTAATTATGGTGATTTGTTCCTTATTTAACAAATCTATAATTATTGCTGAATTATTCCCCAATCTGCAATTAATGCTGATTTTATTCTTATTTGATTAGGCTACTTATATCCTAATCAAATAGTCCGGCCCATCAAGGGCGACTTGGACTCGAAGTCTAACATCTCCCACTCATACTTGATGGGCCTCCCATCATGCATGCGTTACTCTTTCATGTTTCATACTTGGCATCTGCCATGATTGCGTGGGCAAAAACGTCTTTGGTGCTTGTGATACTAGAAATCCCTCACATCGGATCAGCATCCAAGGACACACTTTATATATATCCATAAGCTATATGTTCATTGCCTCACATGCCCCAGATTCTCCCATTCATATTACTCATGGCAAATCTAATCCCTCTCGAGTTAATATGTTGATTAACTCAGATTGCCTTCTACGCACATAGTATCCGCACTTACTAGCTACACATAGAGCTATTAAGGGGTCGACCACAGATACTAGCACATCTTATATATCTAGGAGTAAATCTTCCTTTTTGACTAAACATCAGTCTATCTTGACTTGGTCGCTTTCCTAGTTTTCACTCGTCTGACCGAATCGAGTGTGATCATGGAGCTTCATCTAAAGTAGCTGTTACCAAACTAAGCTTTCATTATGCCGCCTAAGTCTTAGGGACATTGTAGAAGGATTTTTCCTTCCTGGGACTCACACTGTAGTGAACTAAGGATCTTTCACCTACATCTCGTGTTGCAGTCTAACTCTTAAGCACATGCAGTATGAATTGCATGCTACAGTGAATGATTTGAGGTGTACGTCGATTTATTTATCTTTCACTATATAGAAATTAGTTCCAAAATGTACTCAACATTCAAACTAGAACGTTCTTTTTCACAATACCTCTTTTACAATCTCATTTGTGAAAAGAGTTCTTTGCCTGGCGACATGTCTATATTCATGCTTCGATCCATTTTCTGTGTATATGCACACATGTAGATCTCATCTCAGTCTAACCGAGGTGACTCAAATGCAAAGATTCTTCTTAACCATCTCATGGTGATCATTTGCTCGTCTTACCCGCTCATGTCTCCACAAAACATGGGAAGATGGTTGTTCGTGTGAGTGAACCAACATTTTTTGACCTGTACGACATACAAACTTGTATACCTTATATGTATTGACTCATAACATATATACTATTTCTTTTATCTTCATATAAAAGAAGTTCACGACCTTACATTTTATTCACGCCCTAAGATTTTCACTAACTCAATGAAAATCAAGCTATGGGTAAATACATTGAACTGTTAATAAGGGGATCTACCAACATTCTGTCAGTAGAAGGTCATTGAACTGTCACTTTTCCTCTTTGAAAGTATATCTCTCATAGAGATATATCAAAAAGTATGTCTTGCCTTGCTGTGATACTTAAGATCCTCATCATAAGATGTTATCGCTTGGATCCTTCCATCCACCATGCATTCCCAATCTCTCATAGGAATTACTTTAGCCATATGGCACTTTGAATGATGGCAGAACACGCCCTGTGTTCTATTTCCATGGATAACAGGAAAAAATACTTTGTATGTTTTCTTACTCCATCACCATTTGCCCAGGTCTTGTATTGAAGTATCCTTTCAAAAAGAAAGTTGTTGTCTTGACAACTTAATCCATGGTTATTCTCATAACCCATTTTACAGCAGGACCAAAAAACAACTTCCAAGTCTGACCAAAAAAAATATTTGGTCTTATGTACACCAATGTGTACATTCATATTACCAACTATAGTCTTACATGGGACTCTATCCACCTTTCTTATGTTGGATTCCTCATAGGACATGTAACCTCTTTAGGTTTATGCCCTTGACTTCAGGGGTGTCCATGGGTTTGCACTTTGCCTTCCTAAGATGTCTAAGGATTACACTTGTACATGTCTTAGGTGGAAAAGATTGTATCTTTCTTGTGCAACTCTATTTATCTTGTCATTCAAGATATTTGTTCAACCCATGACTTTCTCAACTCAGAATTTAAGGATTATCTGATCCTTTATTCCTTTGACTCCCTTGATAATTGTTTCATATGTCATTTGACAAAGGATGACTTCACAAAGAATCATCACTAGACCGTTTGGGACTTATGTAGTGTTCTTCGATTATTTCGAAGTAGGTGAGACTTTCACCATGTGAAAACCTTATATATTACTATTTTGGTGATTGTTTCTACGAAGCCCCTGAGCTGCTTCATGTAGAGTTCATCATCCAATTTCCAAAATCCCAAATTGGAAGGTGGTCTTTACATCATCTTGATGTTTGTTGTCATAGCCAAAGTTCAGAGTTAAAACGCACAACGGACAACCTTCCATTGTATTACCCCCTAGCCACTAAGTGTTTTAGGTTCTACATGCCCCCAACAGATTTGAGAACCTACTTGTTCCCAATCGCCTCTTAGCTAGGTGACAAATTACCCAAACACGTATTTAGCTTAAAAAGAATCCAAATCCTCCTGCATGACACTTTGCAATTCATCTTAGCAGGTCCTTCTAGTGTCTTTCAGACACTTATAGGTAGTTATCATCACCTTCTAAATGATGAAGAGAGCATTCAATCCATTAGGGAATCTATCCCTTGTAATCATTTGCTAGATGACAATTTGCTCCAAGGTGGATTTCATAGGTGATGATAACTACCTATAAATGATGAAGAGAGCATTCAATCCATTAGGGAATTTATCCCTTGTAATCATTCGCTAGATGACAATTTGCTCCGAGGTGGATTTCATAGGTAGATTGAGACCATTTTCACAATGAAAGAGGTAAGAGGTAAGTTACGAGAGAATTACCTCACTCATTCATAGGATTCTTTTCCTATGTATGAGTGAGGTAATTCTCTCGTAACTTACCTCTTACCTCTTTTGTTGTGAAAATGGTCTCAATCCTCTCACTCGGATCAGTGAACTTAAGAATACTTAGTTATTCCTTGTCACTTGTGAATCTCTTAAAGAGATTTATTGTAATTAATGCTCATTTCCAGCTAGAAAATCTAGGTTTTATGAACGTTGTGTCCCACGGTTTTCTCTCAGTCACTGAACCGCCATCATTTTCACTAATGAAGACATGTCATGTCAAATTCTTATGTCATCTCACAAAGAGATACCTTGTATACCTTGGCCCTAATCTTCCTTACTTATAGGAAGAATTATGAATATAAAGTTGATAACCCTTATGGTCTTAACGAGCTTGGCCCTGGTCTAAGGTCCATTCACGATTCATAGGGTAAGGTCGTGACTAATATAGAGGGCATTTGGTTAAGTATGAATATAATAACTGTGAGTCCTGTTGGAAATTGTGCCCTAAGGGCCAATCATTGTACTTTGAACATTATTATTTTAATGAAATTTCTCCATTCTGTTATCATATTATTTGCATGTTAACTGTGATAATTATATCCTTGGATAATTCATAAAGATTGTCCTAAAATGTCCCTGGTCGGTCATCTATGCGGGAGCAGAGATGAGACAAGACCAGTATGACTTTGATAAGATATGGAGATACGAATCAAAGTCTTAGGCACTTGTAAGAGTACAAGGTGCTGGACCGACCCACTATGAGAAAGCTATATGGATCAAGTCATAAGCTTTTCTCATGTATAACCACGTCACAATGCCCTTAGACCTGAGGTTATCATGGATTCCTACATGAGAGTTGCTAAGCTTTGAACTAGTCAAAAGTCACTTTTGACTGGGTGATGATAAAGGCTACGATCGGGCTTGGTGGTTTTTCATGCAGAGGAATATGACTGATCAAGATGGAATTTGTCCCTCACATTAGTAGAGAGATATTATTAGGCCCCTCGATGAGTGAGTCTGAGAAATGTATGGCCATACTATGATGAAAAGAGTTTTTGTCTCTATTATCAGGCTACTCAGGAATCGAGAAAGTAATGGTTAGGAACAAGAGGATGACATTATCCATGCCTTATCCTTGATCGATATATCGTGTGAAAAAAGGGACGTGATATGGTTGTATGACAGGTTGCATTGTGATAACGATCCTCATATGAATTGGGTAGTCGTAATGTCTTGCTAGAGGTCGCTTGCGACTTTTGGGTTAGTATAGTTATTGGCCCACTGCCAACTTCATATGGGCCTACAGGGTCGCACACAAGAATGACCCAACACGAGATAATGTTTAATTTATGGTGGACGAATTTTATATTTATATATATATAATATAAAATTCATCAATAATATTATATAGATATATATATATTTTTCGAAATATATATCTTATATATATGTGTATGTGTATATATATTATATGATATTATTATATTTAATAATATTATATAGATATATATTTTTTCGAAATATATATCTTATATATATATATATATTATATGATATTATTATATTGTGTTAGTTTTAAATTTAATTTATTAAGATATATTAAATTTAATAACTAACATGATAGAGATCTAGTATCTCAGATTTAATTTATGAAGATAAATTAAATCTAATGCCTCTTTATTTGGATTAAATAAATAGGTTAAATTAAAACTGTTGGACAGATTTAATTTAAAATGAATTTATTTAATTAGCTCATCAAGATAATTAATTGTTAATTAATTTCGAAATTAATGATGATTAATTTTGAAATTTGAAAATAGCCCTCATAGATTATAAACTTGATAGAGCAGATATATTCATATGCACATGAGAATTGAGAGCCACAAGGGAAACCCTAGGAGACATTAGGGGCGCTAGCACGCAGTTTCGGTTGGAGAGCATTCGTGTGGATACCGGTAGAGGGAGCAGACCTGACGTGTTGGCTCCTAAAGATTGTGAAAACTCTGAATCATAAAAAAAAAGGTATGAATCCTTCCAACTTGGTTTAAACGCCGTTGATAGATCCTCGATTAGGATCGGTGAAAATTTTAAAATTCTTCCACTATGCCTACCAATTCTAACAAGTCCACCTACCAACATATGGATGATAGCCTCATTGATGCCATTATGTTCACAACCAAATCAAGGAGAAGTCTATCTCTCCATTTCAACAACTCTATTATGTTGAAGGGTTCTAGGTATTGATAGTTGCCTAACAATGCATTTCTTGTACACAAAATTGTTTGAACTAATCACATGGGTGTCCTAAACCCTTGTTAGTTCAAAAGGTCTTATTCTTTCAGTTTATCGATTCCTGACTAGTTCAGCCATTATCTAACAGCTTCACACTTGCCAAAAATCAAGTAAACATTACTGTATTTCGAGTAAACGTCCACAACGTTGATAAAACACCAAGCTTTGTGTCTTGCCCTCACGTTCGTTAGTTCACTAACGTCATATATTTGCCAATTGTAGTGGATTTTCTCAAAAAAAAAAAAGTTTTTTTGTCTTTCTTGCCAGGTAGAATAAGTTCTCAACTTACTCATAAGGGTATTAACCCTTTAACACACATTTAGTAAATACTCTTTTGCTAGTTTGATCATTCCCTTTGATCAATATGTACATGTGGCAAGAAATGGAATCTTTTATCCCTAGAAAGAAACATCAAAATCCAATGAAGGATTTGAGAATCATAGTCCCATTGATCCTTAACTAAAGAGATAGCAAAGATGTGATTTGTCAGTTGCAATTGCATGGAGTGAACTAGGGTGGTTTATTAGTGTAGAGTTAACGTGCAAGTTCCAATCCCTTGATTCTATCTCTTTGTTGCTTTGCATTTGACATGAAGCCATATGCTTATCTGAAATATCCGCAACTCATGTGGATTGCTACTTTTACAACCCTTAAGAATTATGAATGTAGCTTTTCATCTTTGTAGAAACCATTTGACCTCCTCTAGATCAAGTTTACCTCATAGGTTTCTTGCCCTTGGGCTTAAAGGATGAATCCTCCCACTCTTTAGCTAAGTTCGTCTGACTGATGGATCTTGAATCCTTTAGTCTTTCACTCTCAAGTTCAATATGGTGAATCACATTACTGAAGGTTACAATATGCATATCAGAGGCAATCTTTACTTTCGTATACGCCCACTCACTGGAAGACGTGGCTCACTCCCACTCACTGGGAGACATAGCTTCATCCCACTCACTGGGAGATGTCTTATCACAACATACACTTGTTGTCTGTTAGAAAGAACTTGGCATTTAGTTTGTCTCAACTTTTTAGTTTGACATATGCCTCAAGTGTTTCCTAAAAAACACTTAGTTTTAACTTTATGGAAGAAGATCACCTATTTCACTATCTTCCAACACTAGCCACACGACTTGGATATGGTTACATTGCTCATACCAACATAAGTTTAAGCAATGTTGTTCTTTCTATACTTGATAGCATAAACCTTTTGTATCCTTCGGTTGCTTCAACATTTAAATGATGAAGACTAGTTGGTAGGATGTCCCTGACATCTCATTCTTCTTGAATGAAAGAGATTTTAGAGTTTTTAACTCCACAGATATCTCTATTGAGCTTTTCTTCATAAGCTTAGTCAAATAGACTTGGTCATAATTGGTCACTTAAACGATTATGGTATACAAATCATATTTGTTCAAGTTAGACAAAGGATAATTAGATAATAAGTTCACTAGTTTCATGTTCAGGAGACAACTATGTTGACTCCCATCCCAATCATGCTAGTTAGCTCATCACCCTTTTAGCCATAGTCTTCCTTGAACATATTCCCCTTTGGATTTCTAGACTCATTCTAGAAACTCCCACTCAATCAAAAGCAGTTATATCAACAAGATAATAACACGATATCATCTAATCAGCATGAATGTTCAAGGAAATAGGAAGAGAACATACTTAATTCAATTCCAAAAAAACAGAGAATTTAATCATAAATTCAATGAAAAACAAGAACATTCAAAAGTTTAAGCCTCATATAGTTGTCTCTTAACTAGATTCTTCTTCTCATAGGCCCTTCTGACCATATTAACTCATGTAGCATCTAGATACAATGTCAAGCTCCTCTTTGCCATGTTTATATTCCCTTACTTAGATATAATTGCAGCATACCTCCCACTTGATGAGATGATTCTAACATCTCTATCTGTCTTATCCTTTGTCACAACATTTGTGATAAAGGATTGACTTTTAGAAGTCATTACTTCAATCCTAATTGAATCAATATGGTTAAAAGCATGGGAATACTTATTATTATTCAATAATTTTAAGTTACTGCAATTTTTCAGGTTTTATCTTTAAAAGTTTGAATCAAGGTTGGACAAAACTTTATATTTAAAAACTCATTTGAATAATTCCTTACTTTTAAAGAATCTTGCAGCATTAACCTTATGTTGTAGCTAAAATACTCTTAATAAGTAAGCCAACCTATCCTAAAAACAATAGAATCCATATAGACTCAATTTCAATGTTTTTAGGAATCTCTAGGTGCATACAAGCACCTTTTTTTTTACTCAAAATAGATCCAAACGTGCTTCAAATATATGAAAATTATATATCAAATTGAAGCTCTCGAATTCAGGGATTTTAAGGAACTAACCGCGTCTCAATCGGAGGTCCTATGTGCCGTCACACTCTCCTAGAAGGTGTTTGGATCAAAAAATCCTAAAAAATTGAAAAAATTCCAGCGTTGGCCACTCTCGGTAGCGGTGCGTGACTTACACACGTCGCCTTGAGGCCGTTCACCGGCAACACGAGCAAGCTCCCAAGACTCCACGCGTCATCCTCTCTCCGAAGGTGCTTGCCAGGTGTCAAACGGAGGTCCCAGTGGGTCCCAGTGGGTCCCACGCACCACTTGTCAATTTCTGGTTTTTTTTCCTTTTTTTTCTGTTTTTCATTTTTTTTGGACAGTTCTGATCGTTGACTGGTCAACGGTGACCATTGACCTGTCAACGCTGACCATTGACCGGTCAACGCTGACTATTGACCGGTCAACATTGACCATTGACCGGTCAACATTGACTGGTCAAACTTGACCTGTCACTACTGACGTGTAGATGATGTGCATCGGTCGACGTGGCTGGTCAACGGATAATACGGCCTTTGTTGACCTATGCTAACTTGGCACTTGACGCTAGCGTGGCGACCTCTTATTGGCGTCACGTGGGTTGGGTTGACCAATGACGTGGCAGTCAGTCAACTGCCACGTCATCATCTTCAACCTCTAGTCGGGTCAACCCGACCCGGTTGGAGCTCCGGCGTTTCATCGCGACCCGCAAACTTCGGGAGGCCCTATCTCCCTCGTTTTAGCTCTGTTTTCGCGTTCTTGGTGTCGTTGGAATTGTAGTTTAGCGAACTACAAATCCATGGCATTTATTTGATCTTAAAACCTCTTTTTTATTGATCAAATCGTGAGTGAAGTGGCAGGGCGACTAACGACCTGCGAACTTCTTTCCTTTGTTTCTCCCTCATCCGAACTCCATTTGATGTGTTCTAAGCATCGTTGGAATCGTCTCTTTGAGATCTATACATCCATCACTTCTTTTAGGGCAAAAACACTCAGTTTCAAACACCCCATTTTTTCTCAACATTAACGGTACTGCGTAATCCGACTTGGATATGTGTCCTTTGCGTTTCAAAAGCTTTCCTAGCTTTCGAGGGTTAAATTCTCTCATTTTTGGTTCCATATAGGTTCCAAAAAATGTCAACCCCTAAGAAATCGAAGATGTGAGGAGAAAATGAAGGAATTATGCCATGAGATACACACACACACACACACACTTATTGTATATATATATAAAAACCAACCAGAGGAGGAAACAATCAAGAACCTAGTATTTTATATGTGTGTACATTGAGCTCAAGTCGAATAACAAATCTGGGAAGCGAGAATCCGATGCACACACAGACACGCATATAACACAGTTCATATTCATATGGAGGCAAAAGCAAAAGCATCGATACACAAGAAAAAAAAACGCATTTATACGGCATGAATTAACAATATATATATTCATGCTAAGAGACGGTGATCATGCTTTAAAACGTAACTCATATATGAACCACAGAGGAGAAGAAATATGCGCACATATTAACATTGTATATTCACATATGTAATAGCACAACAGAATTAGATGGGGATATAAACAAATTATATTAGATTATTATTCACAAAGAATAAATCACACAACCACGGGATCATTATGCTCTGATGCCAATGTAAGAAAAATATAACTAAAAGGAGATTTGGCGTACCGGGGTGAATCCATGTTCGGATCCGGGTTAAAGCTCCAATGCTCCATACTTGTGCCCACACAATTATTAGACTACTAGAGCCTAATTGTGATTTGCACAGCAGATCACCAGAACCAGAAAGATGGTAGGAGAGAAGAGAATTGCAAGAAAACTCAACGGCGGGGTGAATTGCAATTGAGGAGGCACACCCTATTTATAGTGGTTTATGGAGGCCCTTAATTAGGAAACGTGTGCACACCTTCTTGCCCTCCAAGACAGCAATTAATTGATTCTCAATTAATTGCCTAATTATGGTGATTTGTTCCTTATTTAACAAATCTATAATTATTGTTGATTTATTCCCCAATCTGCAATTAATGTTGATTTTATTCTTATTTGATTAGGCTACTTATATCCTAATCAAATAGTCTGGCCCATCAAGGGCGGATTTGGACCCGAAGTCCAACAAATACAAAACATGATATTAATGAGGTAAATATATATTTAATTTGATAAATTGGAAACAAGCACAAGCTTAGAAACGAACTATAGTATTTTATGAATTTATGAATTTTAACACTAATAACAAATATTTTTGTATTTTAAAGTCAAAGCATATGATTTCATCACAAAAAAGCATATAATTTCACTTATTTATCCTCAAAAATTTCTTTTAGGCGACGTTAATCGGGTCTCAAAAATTGGCAGGGATGTTTACTATTTTTAAATTTATGATGTTTTTAAGTTTATAAAAAAATCAAAACCGAAAAGGTAGATTCTTTTATTATTTTGAAAAGCTATTTAAAATAATTTTAAAAGGGTTAAGGTCTGATTTTGTCTCGAAGTTCTCACGTATAAGAGCAACATTGTCTAGAAGTTCACTACTACCAAAAAGCAACATCATGGTTATTTTCGACAATACATCTTGGTTCTAATCTGTTATGTATTGTGGCAATATATATTTTCGACACAAGGTGTGTCGTTACATAAGCCAACTGTCTAAACAGAAAATTAAACCTCATCCTTCAATACATACACCAACAATCATGTATTAAGAGCCAGAATTCGCAAAGACAAACACATAACAATTGTAATTTATTAACCATCATGCAACATTTTCAAACGATCTATCTTCCCCAACTTTAAACACTAAAAAGTACCTTTACATAACCCTTGTTCAGTCTAACACCAAGTACTAGTTCTCCTAAGTCAAATACTTTAGAGCAAAGTACAATTCAACTCTATTTAAACTGACTTATTCTTTTTTTGTTTCTTGTTACATAACCCTTTTTTTGTTTTTTGTTTTATCATGGTCAGGCATCATAGAGCTTTTTCCATTCCCCCTCCTCCTCCTCCTCGTCATCCTCAACCTCCTGTTCCACAATCTCTTCCTCCTCCTCTTCCACCTTGTCCTCAAATGGAGTCTTTGCTGCAGACATTGGCTAGCCTTGACTGCTCCATAAGGCATCTCTCGCTACATACGCCAACAATTTGAATACGAAATTGAACTTCATTCTTTAATATATATGCCAAAAGTCATGTATTGAGAGATGGAATTTGTGAAAACTGTCAAACCCCTTAATATTTTGATATATGCAGAGTAATAAGAGCACATTTTTGTAAGGCACACAGATATAGCAGAAACATAATGACATTATGTACTTGTTTACAATATAGGAAATTCCCTACAGGTTTTGAATTATATATACAAATATACAAAGTGTTCAAAAGAAACTCAATTACAAGCTAGATAACCAACAACAGTTTCCACGTTCACCGGAACTCTATTGGCTGGTAGCCACAGACTTGTCCTTTGAGCTGCTACCTACAGCTGGAATGTATTTGAATATTTGAAAAATGGTGAGATTCAAATGAATCTCAATAGTAGCATACAACCAGTCATATAAAATGTAACAATTAATGCAACATAACACAAACAACATGGCATATGTACAGGAGTCTGGGCTACTTACCTACTATTCGTAATCCTCTATAAACGTGCCTACTCGCACAATGCCCAACTTGACAATACAATGTTCATATTACAGAAGATGACATACACAAAGCATATAGACAATTACATAGTATATGAAAGAAAGTGTCATTACCTGAGTCCTTTTCCAGTTTCAATATCTATCCTAAACTTTGGTTTCGGTCCAGGCTGTTGATATGTCCTAAATTTCCAAATGTATAAGAATTGAGTTATTACTCATTCATGTATTGTTCTAAACACATTTGTTGGTTATCTTTTGGGCTCTTTAGGCAGCCATTAGAAGTCCAAACAAGTGCCTATAAGGTTAGGAAAGCTAAACCAATCAACACCGCTAACAATTGTGAAATGCTGAAATATGAGTCTTGGCCTAGGTCAAAATTCCTTTGGCAGCAGCCAAGAGAGGTCAGAAACTTTTAGGTTGTGGCAAAGCAATTCTTCTAGCCGCGGCCAATAAATCCTCTGTTCTTGGCTCAACTTCCAAAATCATAACTAAATCTACAAAAATCAAAATGGAGTGGTTCAAAATTATATGGAAAGCTCTTTAAGTCCTCCACACAAGAAAAATATGAACCACTACCATCTACAACCACAAAATTTCAGAATTCCCTAAATTGTCACATTGTTCTAGAATCAAGTCTAGAAACAGGGCACCATTTTGAAAATTCATATCTCTTAGTATATGCATGTCCAAAAATTACCAATTACCTATCAAATTAAAGCTCTATATGTCTACTTTAATCCTGTAAAGTTTAATTACATATGGACTTGGTTTGACTAATGAAATGCATTACACAACATTACCTCACTGGAGGCAATCAAACAACATGTACTTGCAACTTCAATAAATTTCATATTTGTATACAAATCTCCAAAAACCATGAACACCTATATTCCTATACAATTTTCCCTTCTAAATTCAATGGAGCTATTAAAATTACAAAATTCCAACTCCTTCACCCTGTTCTGTACCTGGACAAAATTAGGGCTTTAGAAGAGAAAAATGTGTTTCATTGATTTTTCTTGTTTAATCACTTCCTTTCCACTTCTAATCACACGATTAACTACTCAAATATCAAATGAGCATGATTTGAGGAAATTTTGGTAGCATAACCTTTCTAGGGTTTATCATCACAAAATCATAAAACAAGGCAAAACCAAACCAAAACCAACAATAACAACGATAATAGCACCATATAACACAAGGGGATCAAAGTTTTGGGAGTTACCTTTTGATTATTCACTTTCTCTCTGTAAAAGGTTACTGTTGTTAGGATCGGGAGGCACAGTGGAAGAATTTTAAAAATTATCGCCGATTCTAATCGAGGATCTATCAACGGCGTTTAAACCGAGTTAGAAATATTCATACCTTTTCGAATTCAGAGTTTTTGATCTCTAGGAGCCAACACGTCAGGTCTGCTCCCTCTACCGGTATCCACAAAAATGCTCTCCAACAGAGACTACGTGCTAGCACCTCCAATGTATGAGTATATCTGCTCTATCAAGTTTAAAACCTTTGAGGGCTATATTCGAATTTCAAAATTAATCTTTATTAATTTTGAAATTAATTAATAATTAATTATCTTGATGAGCTAATTAAATAAATTCATTTTAAATTAAATTTGTCCAACAGTTTTAATTTAACCTATTTATTTAATTCAAATAAAGAGCCATTAGATTTAAGTTATCTTCATAAATTAAATCTGAGATACTATATCTCTATCATGTTAGTTATTAAATTTAATTTATCTTAATAAATTAAATTTAAAACTTGCACAATATAATAATATCATATAATATATATACATATATATATAATATGCATTTCAAAAATACATATATATATATATATAATATTATTAACGAATTTTATATTATATATATAAATATAAAATTCATCCACCCTAGATTAAACATTATCTTGTGTTGGGTCATTCTTGTGTGCAACCCTATAGGCCCATACGAAGTTGGTAGTGGGCCAATAACTACACTAACCCACAAGTCGCAAGAGGCCTCTAGCAAGACATTATGACTACCCAATTCATATGAGGATCATTAACACGATACAACCTCTCATACAACCATGTCACATCCCTTTTGTCACATGATATATCGGTCAATGATGAGGCATGGATAATGTCATCCTCTTGTTCTTGACCATTACTTTCTCAATTCCTGAGTAGTCTGATAATAGAAATAGAAACACCTTTCCATCATAGTATGGCCATACATTTCTTAGACTCACTTATCGAGGGGACCAGTAATATCTCTCTACTAATGTGAGGGACAAATTCCATCTTGATCATTCATATTCCTCTGTATGAAAAACTACCAAGCCCAATCATAGCCTTTATCATCACCCGGTCAAAAGTGACTTTTGACTAGTTCAAAGCTTAGCAACTCTCATGTAGGAATCCATGATGACCTTAGGTCAAAGGAAATTGTGACGTGATTATACATGAGAAAACCTTATGACTTTATCCATGTAGCTTTCTCATAGTAGGTTGGTCCAGCACCTTGTACTCTTACAAGTGCCTAAGACTTTGATTTGTATCTTCATATCTTATCAAAGTCATACTGGTCTTGTTTCATCTCTGCTCCAGCATAAATGATCGACCAGGGACATTTTAGGACAATCTTTATGATTTATCCAAGGATACAATTATCACAGTTAACATACAAATAATATGATAACAGAATAGAGAAATTTCATTAAATTAATAATGTTCAAAGTATAATGATTGGCCCTTTGGGCACAATTTCCAACATCTGTTCACTCTCTCTTCCCTTGAGATTTTTCTTGCTACACATGATTTTCAAAAAGGGAAAGAGCTTAGGAGAGGTTCTTCATGGATTAAGAGGCTCTAACATAAGGATTTCATTAATTTACCTTGGATTTTTGCCCCTTAAACTTCCTCCTCTATCTTGAACTTGGTTTTTCCTTTGGAGCTTTCTCTCTCTCTGGGTTCAGCTTTACAAAAATGATGAAGGAAGATGAGAGAAATTGGCTTTATCATCACATCTCTCATACTTTAAGGAAATAATATTTTAATGAGTTTTTGCATATGGGATTTGTTTGACTTTATCTCTAATCAATTGAACCAAAATTTTCCTCTCTCTTCTAAGCCCAAAAGGACACCTATATGGAGTTCCAAATGAACCAAATGGGCTTCTTAATTGCTTCATCCAAATGCCATGCACTTAGCTTTCAAATTACTACTTATCTTTGACTTTTCAACTCCCTATTTTGCTTCATCTTTTTACTTGGTTAAAATAATGACACATGTCATATTTAATATCTAATTAACCAAGTAAATATATATTCCCCTTTTATTGTCCCTATTTAACCAAGATTATAGAGAGAAAAGGGAAAAATAAATTGCTTCTTGCTTTGTTGGCAAATTACCAATTTTGCCACCATATTTTTGTAAAAATTCCTGTATTTCACAATTCACCATTTTTATTCCATTAAAGTATCAATTGCATATAGGGAATATTGATGACTAAAAATGGGATGTTACAAAACAAAAATGTAATAGTCGTAATTACTAACCATCATGTAATACTTTCAAATGATCTATCTTCCCCAACTTCAAATACTAAAAAGTACCTTTTCATAACCCTCGTTTGGTCTGACACCAAATACCAGTTCTCCTAAGTCAAATACTTTAGAGTGAAGAGTACTTCAAATCTATTTAAAATGATCTATTCTTTTTTGTTTCTTATTACTTTTCTTAATTGGCCTCGTCCTTGTCTCCTTTATCATGGTTAGATGTCATAGAGCTCTTTCCATTAGCTCTCCTCCTCCTCCACAAGCTCTTCCTCCTACACCCCACTACCACCATAAAGCTCCCCCTCCTCTTCTGCCTCCTCCTCAAATAGAAACTCTACTACAGACGTTGGCCAACCTTAACCACTCCACAAGGCATCTCGCTATGTACGCCAACAGTCTGAATAGGAAATCGAACCTCATCCTTCATCACAATAAGGATGAATAAGACTTCTACTCCAACCCTTCATCTCCTTCCTCTGAACCTGATGATGTGTTGAGCGAAGGGGAGGGACAAGAGGAGGAGAATAGCAGTAGTGGTGATGACTAAAAACCACTACTATTTTTTAATTTTTAAATATTAAAAAAATAATTATTAGGGCAAATGGCCCAAAAATAATAAAAAAGATCACTTGATACTTCATGGTTATTAGTAAATGACCGTTACTCTTGTTGTCATTTTTTATCTATAAAAATTGAAATTATCTCTAATAATGAATGGTTAGTTCTTTAGAACTGTTAAAATTTAAATTGTCAACAATACCTAATGGTTCTTAATTAATAATAGTGGCCATTTACAAGGACATATGCAGCTCAATAACCCTCAAAACCCTTTTCATTCCAAAGTACACGTTCAGCTCTATAACCTGTAAAAACCTTTCTATTAAAATGTCTAAAAACTGAACTCCACTTTACTTCCATTTCAACTTCCCATGGCCAATTTTTGACTTTTATTCTTCACAAAAAACATGGACAAACCCAAGAGAACTTTTGGTTCATCATATGGGAATAAACCAAAACATGAACTTCCTCCACTAACAAGAATTGAAGGGCTCATCCATACGACCTATAAGCTTCATCATATGGTCTAAGTTTACATGAGAGAGCAAGGACACATGGACTAGTGCCTGAAGAAACTTATCTCTCTCATTCACTCTCTAAATGAGAAGGTGGACAAATTAGTAGAGAAGGAAGAATATGATGTTGCATAAGATCCTTCATCTCCACAACTTTTTATATTTTGTTTGTTATTTACATTGTCTTTTTCTTTTTAATTTTTGTTTGTAATATAGAGGTTGCACAATCAACGTCCAAAATTTTTTAAAAAATATGTCAAATACATAACGGTTATTAAGTAAATCTCGTTACTTTTAGAATACCATGTCAAATACCTAACAATTATTAAGAAAAACCGATCACTATGTATAAAACCTAACAATTATAATGTAAAACCTGTGAACTATCTTTCATAGAAACATTATTTTTGTAAAGTAAGAACTGAAAGCAAATGACACTTTTATAATGGTTCTAAATTTATAACCATGAGTTATTTTTGTCAAGTTGCCTTTTTAACACACTTGCTAAGTCCGATTGACTTATCCGATCATCAACAATCATTTTTCAGTCAAAGCACAACCTTTAAAGCTTTTATTGGACTTATGAGTAACAATGTATAGGTTGCTTCGCTTGCCCTAACTTGCTTTTTCATTTGGAGCTCTAGCTAGGTTGCATTCCTTCACATGCTCCATTCCCCTTAGCTAGGTCGCTTTTTCACCGTTCTAAAATTATAACCATGATTTATTTTTGTCAAGTTACCTCTTTAAAATACTCGCTAACTCTAGTAGACCTTTTCGGCTGTCGACAATCATTTTTCACTCGAACCACACCTTTAAAACTCTCAATGGACTTATGAGCGACAACCACACAAGTTGTTTTGCTTGCCTTAACTTGCTTGTTTGTGTTAGGATTGTTAGATCTCATGTTTTGATGATAACAAAGAATGGTATGAAAAATATTTGATTCACAAATAAGTTTGAACAAAGTAATACAGGGAAAAATCATCACTTGAAGTAAGCATTGGAGTAATGAAGAAAGGCCAAGAGAAAAAGCTAAGAAACTTCATTATTTTTGCAAGTTTTCTAAAGGGTTACTCAAGTAATGAGACAAAAACTTGAAGTAACCAGGTCAAACTTCAAGTAACTTGCCAACGTTACTCGAGTAAGCACTCGAGTAATAAGGTAAATGTTTTTAGTTGCTCTCGGCCTGCCAACATTACTCGAGTAGCTACTCGAGTAACCAGGTAATTCACTTGGAGTTGCTCTTGGCCTGCCAACGTTACTCGAGGAGCTACTCGAGTAACCATGGAAAAAACTTCCAGTTGCTCTCGGCCTGCCAATGATACTCGAGTAGTGACTCGAGTTACTCTGTTTCAGGAAATGTGTTGCTCTCGGCATTTCAACCCTGCCAATGTTACTCAAGGAGCTACTCGAGTAACTCACTGTGAATTACTTAGAAGGAAAACTTCAAGTCACTACTCAAGTATGCAGAGTTAATTGGAAGAGAACTTCAAGTCACTACCCGAGTAAGCTATGCAGAAAATTTATGTTTACTCGAGTAAGGACTCGAGTAACAAGGTAATCAAACTTAAAGTGCTCTCGGCTTTGAAATCCTGCCAACATTACTGGAGTGAAGCATCGAGTAACCTAAAGTTTATTTGAAGGTTTACTCGAGTTTATACTCGAGTAACTAATGAAGAAAAGTGTGTAATACCCGAGTAAGTACCCGAGTAAACAGGTATTTCCAAAGGTTTGAAATTTTGTTTACTTTATGGACTACCTGAGTAATGTTATGTTTGATTATTGACTTGCAGTTTATGAAAGTTTTCCCGATGATACTCAAGTAAGTACTCGAGTAAACTTAAAAGAATACTCGAGTAACTACTCGAGTATGCAAGTCCAGAAATCTATAAATCATTCCAACGTTCATTGATTTATTTCCTATATGATTAACCTTTCATTGTATTAGTATTCTTAACATATCCACAGATAAATAATGAAGAGATCTTACTAAATAAGGAAAGTCAAAAGCAACGTTTAAATGCCACCTACCACCACCTACCGCAAACGTATCTCTTTCAAATATTGGAAAAGTCAACAGTGGCTGCGCACGCTCTAACAGGCATGAAGAAATATGTTCCAACAATCATTACCAACGTATCTATATATATGGGAACATCCAAACAGAGAAAAGAACAAGAACACACACACAAACGTATTACCAAGTTCATTACTCTGTTTTACATTATACTTGTAATTCTATGCTTCAGTGATTCTTATTCACTCTGTGAGAGAGATATTTTATTCAAACTCAATATTTGTTATTGAGGTAACTTAAGGTTGTGGAACCTTGAGTTGGGATTGAATTACAACTTGTAAGGGGGAGCGAGTGTCCAGGCGAAGGAACTTGCTTGTACTGAGGTACCAAGAACCCACTGAATCTTGGAAGTTATAGTGAAACTCTCAGAGAAGCTTTGAGGACTGGACGTAGGTCAAAGTGGTTGTGGCTGAACCAGAATAACTCTCGGTGTCCACTTCGGTGATATTTCTCCTTACTCTTTATTGCTTTATATTCACCGTCAAGTTTTTATTTGCAACAAAATTTTAGTATCACCCAATTCACCCCACTCTTGGGTGAAACGCTTGCTCTAACAAGGATCAGCAGGCACAACGGAAGAATTTTAAAAATTTTCACTGATCCTAATCGAGGATCTATCAACGGCGTTTAAACCAAGTTAGAAGGATTCATACCTTTTATGATTCAGGGTTTTCAAGATCTCTAGGAGCCAACACGTCAGGTCCGCTCCCTCTACCGATATCCACACAAATGCTCTCCAACTGAGACTGCGTGCTAGCGCCTCTAATGTCTCCTATGGTTTCCCTTACGGCTCTCAATTCTAATATGTATCTCAGTATATCTGATCTATCAAGTTTATAACCTATGAGGGCTATTTTCAAATTTCAAAATTAATCATCATTAATTTTGAAATTAATTAACTATTAATTATGTTGATGAGCTAATTAAATAAATTCAGTCTAAATTAAATCTGTCCAACAGTTTTAATTTAACCTATTTATTTAATCCAAATAAAGAGCCATTAGATTTAAGTTATCTTCATAAATTAAATCTGAGATACCATATCTCTATCATATTAGTAAATAGATTTAATTTATCTTAATAAATTAAATTTTAAACTAACACAATATAATAATATCATATAATATATATACATATATATATATATATAATATGTATTTTGAAAATACATATCTATATAATATTATTAACGAATTTTTATATTACATATATACATATATATATATATATAAATATAAAATTCGTCCACCCTAATTAAACATTATCTCGTGTTGGGCCATTCTTGTGTGCGACCCTGTAGGCCCATATGAAGTTAGCAGTGAGCCAATAATTGTACTAACCCACAAGTCGCAAGCGGCCTCTAGCAAGACATCACGACTGCCCAATTCATATGAGGATCGTTAATACGATGCAACCTGTCATACAACCATGTCACGTCCCTTTTGTCACATGATATATCAGTTAAGGATGAGGCGTGGATAATGTCATCCTCTTATTCTTGACTATTACTTTCTCGATTCCTGAGTAGTCTGACAATAGAAATGGAAACTCCTTTCCATTGTAGTATGGCCATACATTTCTCAAACTTACTCATCAAGGGGCGCAGTAATATCTCTCTACTAATATGAGGAACAAATTCCATCTTGATCATTCATATTCCTCTGCATGAAAAACCACCAAGCCCGATTATAGCCTTTATCATCACCCGGTCAAAGGTAACTTTTGACTAGTTTAAAGCTTAGCAACTCTCATGTAGGAATCCATGATAACCTCAGGTCTAAGGGCATTGTGACGTGGTTATACATGAGAAAAGCTTATGACTTGATCCATGTAGCTTTCTCATAGTGGGTCAATCCAGCACCTTGTACTCTTACAAGTGCCTAAGACTTTGAATCGTATCTCCATATCTTATCAAAGTCAAACTGATATTGTTTCATCTCTGCTCCCGAATAGATGACCGACCAGGGACATTTTAGGACAATCTTTATGAATTATCCAAGGATACAATTATCATAGTTAACATGCAAGTAATATGATAACATAATTTAGAAATTCCTTTAAATTAATAATGTTCAAAGTACAATGATTGTCCCTTTGGGCACAATTTCCAACAGTTTGTTTTAAAGCCCAAAGTAGGTTGCATTCCTTTGCATGCTCTGTTATCCTTATTTGTAGGTATGAGTTCCATACTGCATTTGGCATTCTTCATTTTGCATTCAATATTTCTCCACAGCATTTGGCATGACCTTAATAGTGCTTATGGGATTTTAGAAAACCCGGCTCTATTCCTTATGGCTGATGGAATGTGTTATAGTTTTTAGTTAAAATGGTATGTGATAGTAGCTCTGGCACTGATAATCCCCCTAAGTAATCCAAAAACATGATACAGGAAGAGGAGATAGAAAATGTGAGACATATAGTAAAGAGGGGCCACCGCACCATGGCTTTTATTAATAAATCAAATTCTGATGGGATAATTCATGTGAGATGGAACTCTGTTGGTCAAATTGTTAAAATGCCGCACTTCATCAACTATATTAGCATAGAGACAAGGACCAACATTCCTATTGTAATATTCCAAATTTTAGGCTTAAAAGCTTGAGAATAAGCCTAAGTCAAGAAGACTATTAAGCCCTGTTTGGCAAGAGTCCCAAAGATAGAATGAGTTTCATAAGACTATATGATTCAATCATCTGAGTTGAGACCAAGTCTCTTGATTACATGAGGCTCAATTCGTATAAGTAGCCAGACTAAGATGCTGGTGTATGGGCACTTAAGCATATTTGGCACCTTCTGTATCCCATATCCATGAAGTAGCTTTTAAGGTAGCACGATGAGACTATTACCTTGTGTATCGATAGTTGGTTGAAAGTTATCGGTGTCTATGTATACTTGGTGTGCCACAAGACACACATGTTCACATATGGCAGTTTTTGAGGTATGTAACGCCATCTTATGCCATATAGGTATATATGTGACACATTCTTGAAGACATAGACATATGGGGCTAATTAGTCAGATAAAATATGCCAGTATGGGTGCGCATATGGCATTTCAGGGTAGGTGCATGTATCCTGCGTTTTTGAGAGACACCACCTTAGTGTCAGATGTTTGGGACACTTAGGGGTAAGTGTCCCCATTTCATGGTCACCAGGGACATATGGCATCCTTTGGTCAGTCTCTAGGACACATAGCAACAATCAGGGGAAGAAGTCACATGTGTCGCAAAACCGAACGGCCTTGTATCAAAAAGTAGCTTTATTAAAGTATCTTTTTGATTTCTTCCCTGATTAACCAATTAGATGATGACATTTACAATCATATATCAGGGATATGTGGAATAGCCAGTATAATTCATGGGTCTCTAATTTGACTATATACCTAGTTTTCCTGAAAACCGTATTGGTAGCTAGATGAATTCATCATATTCCCTTTCTCTTGACAATTGAATTTGCCTAATCATGTTAGAGGGGGAAAGGAAGATAGATTTTAGGAGCTGTACTGGGTACCTACAGTGTAAAGAAAGAACATCCAGTGCATAGGATCACCTGTTACCCGATTATTTCCAAAAAAAAGCACCCAGCACCCTGGATTTTTAAGTACTTGACACATGTAATTAAAAGATCATCCAAAAGCCTTAAGGGTTATTAATTTCGTGTAGCCACCAAAGAATAAGGGAAAAATAAGAAAATTCAAGAGATAAAGAAAGAGGAGAGAAGTTTAGTGTTTTTTAGTTCACTTGCTAATTTCAAGCCCGAGATCACATTTTTAGTCGATAGAGCCTTCACAAATCTTCTTCTACTCATCAAGAGCTACAATTTTATGGTTTCACATTTCTAATTAAAGGGGTTTGGTGTCATCTTGTTGGTGTAAGTACTGTCAGAATCAAGAACTGATCGTAAAATCGAATAAAGGTAATCGTGAGCTTTGATTTGAGTATACTGTCTTGATGTTTTGATGAATTTTTATAAATTTATAGACCCTCTAGTGTAATATCCTGAATTTTGGGCCTAGAGACTTGAGAATAAGCCTGAGTCAAGTAGGCTACTAGGGCTGGGTTTGGCAAGAATTTTAATAATGTCCAAGAGCCATAATGACTTTTAGAGACGAATTTGGAATTAAGTATGGGATTAGTTCCAATTAGTCAAAGGAAATACCCAATTCCTTTATCTAAAGTCAAATAGGATCTAAACAAAAGAAAAGAATGAATGGCAATACAATTAATATTGTCATGATCAAGGGCAAAAGAGACAATTGCCTCTTGATCTTGAGGTTAAAATTGAAAAGTAAAATAAAGGGTTAGGATTTGCTTTTGAAAAGCAAGAGTAATTATGAGAATAAAAACCAAATTTAAACCTCTTCACACATGGTAAAAAAAGTCCAAGAGGTTAAAAGTGGAAGAAAGAAGGGTTTGGTCAAATTTTCAACCCTTTTACAAGAAGACCTTGGTCAAACTTTGATCACTTTCACCTTTAGACTTTGGTCAACAAGTCCATTTCCTCTTTGGGTGTTAAATTTTCTCCAACACTAAGGAAAAAGGAATGAGAATATGCAATTAAACCATAACTATTACAAGTCAGATTGAAAGAAAAGAAGAAGGGAAGAAAAGTCAAAGCATCTTCAATTATTCCAAACTTGGAAAGTTTGACTAAGAGGCAATAGTTCAAGAACATTTTGGTAAGCAATTCCTCTCTCTTTTGATGGTGATTTTCATCCAAGTTGAAGGAGGAGGAGGATAGAGAAAGCCCAACCTAATGAATCCAACTTAAGTTAGTTAATTAGCCTTACAACTTTTTCAAGAAGCCACCAAGATGTGACACATGGATTTTCTTGCTCTGTTAGTCAAATCTTGGCCAAGCAAATTTCAAGAAGCCAAGGAATGAATATTAAACCATACAATCTCTCGTCCATTCATTAAAAAGTTGGCCAAGCACAAAAATAAGAGAGAAAAACCCTAGAAAAAGAAAAAGGAAAAAGAAAAGACATCTTGAAGAACCAAGAAGCCAAGGTGGGTCTTTATGCTTGATTTTCACCTTGATTATCACCTTTCTAGCTTAAAGTCTCTACTTTAAAATTGTTCTCCTCTCTAAGAGTTTCAATTTTATGGTTTTTGTTTTTCAAGAGGAGGTGTTTTAAGTTTTCAAAGAAGAGTTAAAGTTGGAAAATAAAAAAACTAGCTTGGGAAAGTGATAGAGGTGAGTTAGAGCTTCAATTTGAGCTATATATTGTGTTGATTGGTTAAGAATTTTGGAACTTGTATTGTTGCTCGAATTTTGGTTATCTTAGGGTTTTAGGGTTCCATGTTGTTTTAATCATATATATGATGTCTTATGATGTTTAGAGCATATGAGACTTGTTTGATGATTAAATTGGAAAATTGGTAATTGTTGGATTGTGTTGCCATTTCTGGTCAGAATAGGGCATGTAGAAGGAGTAGGAATTTGGTAAATTTGATGTCACTAATGGATTCTACACAAAAACCTATGTAGGAATAGCCTCTGGCTATAAATTTTGGATCATTGGAATAAAATACTGAAAACTAGAATTGAACACTATGTTGCCAGTGTAGGTTTCCTGTAAGGTAGTGAGAATATGGCTTGTTTTGGATAATTAAATGATGTCCAATGAATGTGAAATTTTTTAAAATGAAAGTAGGCATGTGAAGATTTAATTTGATATGTCATTGCATAATTTGAATATGCACACAAAGAGTTAGAAATTTTTGAATCTAGACATTTAAAACTGGTATGTTTCTATGACAATGTGAATTGAATTGTGATTCTGGAATCTTGTGCTTGTAACTAGCTGAGGGAGATATTTTTCCCTAAAAATAGACTTGATAAGGATCACATAGAATTTTGAACCACCTGAATTGGATATTCCTAGGAAAAGTTATGAATTTTCAAAATTTGTTGAAAATTCTGCCAGCTTTTGGAAAACATGAGAATTTAAGAAATTAAGGACCAAGTGTAATAAAGTTGAATTCTAAGGCTAGAGATAAGCACTTGAGGCTAGTGTAGCCACCTTAGATATTCAATTATCATGACTCTAATGATGTGATTATATATCTAGGGTCATGAGATGACAAGGAAGAGGAAATGGAAGGTTTCTGAAGCAACTCCAATGGTTGGAAGAAAAGGTATAAGAAGAGGACATGAAGACAAGAGGTAGTTAAACTTTCCTGACTTACATGTATTTGATATGTGTATACTTGTGTATTGGTGTGTGTTATTGCCTTGATGAATTGTGCGGAATATAAATGAATGATTGAAGCTATGCTTTTACTTATGCTATGGCTATTGGTATAATATGTAAAGCATTGAGCATGCATATGTCATTATGTTGGCATAAATTTATGTAAGCAAGCATATCATACACTAAGCATTATCTTGCATACATTGTTAGGATTGTTTACTACTGAGATTTTCTCGAATCTCACTCCTTGTAATAACCCAAATTTTATCCAAGGGCTAAATGTGCCAAATAGACATTGTAAATGAAGTTAGAATTGCTTTGAGAATTTTACAGTGCATTAAGTTCCAATTAGCTCAAGGGAACTATTTAATTCTTTTGCCTAAAGTTAAAAATGACCAAAAGCCTAACTTGGACTTTAAATGAAGAGGTAATGGCGTCATTTAGGAGAAAACAAAGAGAAATAAAAGAGCCAATGGAAAAACAAATAATAGTGATGTAATTAAGGCCAAAAGAGACAATTGCAACTTGATTTTGAGGTTAAAATTGGAAGGCAAAATGAAGGGTTAGGATTTGCTCTTCAAACATAAGAAGTAATTATGAGAATGAAAAGCAAATTATCTCTCCCTTAAAGCCATAGAAATGGTCCTCATTAAGGGAGAAAAATAGTTTGGTCAAATAGTCAAAGTTTCTTCAACTTTTTCATCTTGGAAAAAAAAATTGATCAATGACAAGATAAAGAATTCGGTCAAAAAGGAGAAGAGGGAGGAAAGAGAAAGCTTGATCAAATTAAATTAACCACACTTCTTCAAGAAGCTTTAATTATGGCCACATGTTATTTTTCTCTCTTATTTCCTTAGGACATTTTTGGCCAAGTATTCAAGAAGCCAAGGAAGAGAATGTCAAACATTTTACTCACCCTCTCACATGCAAAAGTCGGCCAACACTCACAAGGAAAGAGAGAAGAAGCTAAGAACAAAGGTGAGCTTTCTACTTTGATTTTCACCTTTAAGATCACCTCTCTAGCTCTTGAGGTCTTCATAAATGTTTCTCTCATCAATAGATTCATTTCTATGGTTTTTTTATTTTGAAGAAGAGGCGTTTTGAGTCATCTAGCAAGAGAAAAAGTTGGAGAATAAAGGAAATGTAAGAGGCAAGCTTCACCCAAGAGGGGGGTGAATTGGGTGATATTATAAAATTTTTCGCTTGATGTGGTGATATGAAAAATATAGTAGATAGAGTAGAGTTGAGAAGATTTGAACACAGAGAGTTATACTGGTTCGGCCTAACAACAAGGCCTACGTCCAGTCCTCAGAGATCAAGACCTACTGAGATTTTCACTATACCTCCAAGATTCAATGGGCTCTTAGAACGCCACAAAACAACAATCGTCCTTGAATGGACTACGAGCAGAAATATTCTCTCACTAAGAAATTTCTCTCCCCCTTACGACAAGTCTTACGTGCAGAAAAACAACCTATGGCTCTTCTCACTTGCTTATGTATACAAGACTTATGAGCAGCAACGTTCTCTCCTGCTTACACCACTGTAAGTCTTACGAGCAGCAACGTTCTCTTCTGCTTGTATCTTATAAGGCTTAAGAGTGGAAGACACAACAAGGGATTCTCTCAACGGCTTCTCTCGTAAGGAAAAACAACCCTCTCAAGGTCCCAATACCTTGAGATCAAATACACATAGAATTTTGAATTGTATGAAGACTCTCTTACAGAGCTAATGAATAAACACTGAAGATCAATGTGTATACAGAGGAAAATGATGAATAGCAGAAACTTGATATGAGCTTATGAATGCATGTGCTACGTTGTATATTGTGTTCTCCTTGAATCTCTGTATATATAGTTGCTCCAGTTTTTGCCCGTTTGGAAACTCTTCATTTGTGGAGCGGGACATTTGAAATTAATGGCAGACACGCGCATGTTTTGAATAATCTGAGTGCGGTCGGTGACAGCGTGTATATAATCATATTGTCTGCCGTTGTTTGACTTTCCTCATGTGGTTCAATTTCAACGTTCATATTCCTGTATTATACTTTTAAAATAATCAAAACAATGTTAAACAATGATAAAGAGTAATGATGATATGAATAAACAATAATAAACCATATTCGGAATGAACGTTGTGATACTTCGCATTTTCGGTGGTCAAACAGGGCATCACTCGAGCATGAAAGATTCACTTCGAGTGATCTCCTATTTTCCTTCATTAGCATCTGTTATCGGGTTGTGCTTGCATGGGATTTCAGAGAGACAGAATCTTCACTCGCAGGTGAAGAGGGGTCTCACTCGAGCATAAAACCTCTGCTCGAGTGATTTAGCAATTTTCATAGGGAATGTCTTCACGGGTCATCACTCGCACACCATTTTGACAAGAGTGAGAATTTGTACTTGGGGTGATATGGACCCTCACTCGAGCACACTTACCCCTGCTCGAGTGAGACGCATATTCTCAGGGAATATGCTCTCAATATCATCACTCGCATCAGATTTTCAGAGGGATAGAATTTTTACTCGCGAGTGATCTGAGCCCTCACTCGAGCACAATGCCTCTGCTCGAGTGAGAAGAATATTCTCAAGAATTATACCTTTTGAACAAGCACTTGCAGCAGAATTGGAGAGGGAATGAATTTTCACTTGCAAGCATTGATGTGTCACTCGAGCATGAACGGGTGTGCTCGAGCACACTTGCACTCCTATGAACTTCATGACTCTCGGCCAAGTGCTCGCAGTACCCTGCTCGAGTGAACAAAGGAAGCATGCCATTACTTGCTCTCGGTCAAGTGCTCGCAGCACCCTGCTCGAGTGAGCAAAGGAAGCATGCCATTACTTGCTCTCGGCCAAGTGCTCGCAGCACCCTGCTCGCATGTGTGCTCGAGTGATCTAGTGATCACAAAGGAAAAATGCTTCTCGGGTACATACTTTCTGGCTTTCTCTCGCACATGCTCGAGCACAAAGGAGATCTCTGCTCGAGCACAAACATCCTGCTCGAGCACTCAAGTGTAAATTCACAGCAGATATCAGCAAAGCATCAAATATGCATTTGGTAACTTGGAAACTTTTCTTAACCTTCTAAAAACATGTTTTGCACATAATTGGCGTATTGTTATCATCAAAACTTGGGATCTAACATTCTCCCCCTTTTTGATGATGACAAAACTCTTTGTGATGAAGGTTTTAAGAGAAATTGATTGAACTTGAAGATTTTTGAAATCTCTTCAATGTTTCCAAATGCATATCAAATTTAAGTTTCAAATTCAGGTTTTCCTGCAATGTTTCCTCTGGACACTTAACAACCAAGATAAGCATAGTATGAGGTGAAACTTAATAACTTGAACCATATCATTAAAAAAAAACTTTGAATAACATAACATTGTAATTCAAAATGACATACATATCAAATCCTACCCAATACAGAAATCTACCCAAACACCTATATACACCCTACAGAGGCTCAGAAAACATCACACATCCTTCTCCCCCGTTTTGTCAACATCAGAAGGGGGTTTTGGAGGTGGAACAAAAGGAATCATGGCGGTGAGAGGGTCAAATGGTTGATCAGAAGGAGATGGTGGCTGTGGTACAGATGATGAGGGGGGTAGTGAAGGCGACCGATCAAATGTAACATCTACATTAGAGTCAGGATCGGTGAAAAGTACATGAGTCTGTGGATGAAGTGATGAGGTATGAGTAGTCTCTGGAGGCACCCCGGAAGATGAGGAGGGAAAATGTGAGTGCAGGAAGGTCTCCATATTGGTGATCCTCTGTGACATTTCATCCTGAGTTTTGAACATAAGTTCAAAATTAAGATTGGCCTTTTCTACCAAATTAATGACTTGTGCTTCCATTTTCTCCACAAGCTTCTCATATTCATTTACTAATTCCTTCTTCAAACTTGATACAGCTTGATTAATTACCTCAGCCAGATGATTGGACAGAGAGGCATTGAGAAAGGAAGGAGGAGGAATAGGCCCTTGTGCAGATGATTGTGCCTCATCTCCTCTGGATGGAGTGTCTTCCCTCTTTGATGTGGCTTTGGTCCGACTCACCGGAAGATTGATACCCATGTGAGTTAACTGAGTCTTACCAAATCGTGAGATAAGTACCCTTTCTTTTCCTTCCAAATACCAAATTTTGTTTTTCATCAATATGAAGGAAACAAGTTGAGGGTAAGGAATGGTTGCAGATTTTGTTGAAGAGAATCTAAACCTTCTCATCTCATTAAAAATGATCTCCCCTACATTCCTTTGTTGTTTAGCAACCAAAGAAGCCAAGAGATAGTAATCCTTTTGAGCAAAGTGGGTAAAGTTCCTGGATTTATTGACTATGCTCCGGGAATAAATGTAATGAAGGATTCTGTGATTATCAGGCATATCAATAGGCTTGAAAATGAGGGGGCCAACTGGGTCTTTAGGTCTTAAAATTTTAAAGGTTTCATTGGCAGAAAAGGAGGGTGGATCAGTAGGAGGTGCAACATAACCAAGTAAATCATTTATGATTTTGGCAGAAATCATAATAAATTTCCCTCTAATGGTTGTAGATACAGCTTCTTCAATCAACTCACCAAATCTAGACATAACATTATGAATTTTCATATTGGAATAAAAGGTTTTCACAACAGTGGGGGAATATGGCAAATGGATTTCTAACCAGGGAGCATAATATTGAAGATAAGGATACAAGTCCAAATGACAGTTCTTTTTCAAGTAATCCAAATCCACATACACTACTGGGCAGAAATGTCTATGCTTAAATTCATCATCATATACCTTCTGAGATACTGCTGTAAGTTCTGTCACATTGAATCCCTCAGGAGGACTAGTGAGTTGATCATCCACTGGAGCTTGTGATGCCGAGGGTGCTCTAGAAGCAGAAACACTGGGTTGCTTAACTTTGTGTGAACTTGAAGCACCGGCTTGAGAAGCAATTTGCCCAACTAACTTGTCAAGTTTGGATTTCTCTATTGCTTCCCGGAGTTGTCTACTTAAGGTATCATCAGAAGATGAAGATGATTGGGGTTGCTCTGACTCCTTTTTCTTCCCTTTTCCTTGAACCTCTTTGGATTGAGACCGAGTGATTATAGGTTCCTTGAATATCACAGCTTTTGGTTTCTTTTGAGGAGGTTGGTCCTTCTTTGAAACTTGAGGCTTTGGGTGAGGTTTCTTTGCCGGAGTCCTCTTTTTGGTCTTGGGTTTAGGAGGAGGTGACGGTGAGGATGAAATCTTGGGAGATGGAGGAGTAAGTTCAGGGGTTCCAGATTCACTGGCAGCAGAGTGAGTAGGAGATGGAGAATGGGATCTTTGAGGAATAGAGGGTATTTTGGTTCTTGCCATTGTGGAGAACAAGAAAGAAAATTAAGAACGCACAAATTTCGAATGTGAAGAGCAAAACGAAATTAGGGTTTGAATGGGAAATGCAGAAGGTAAAAATCACCTTTTATGGAAGATTGAAGAGTTGTAACGGTGATTTGAAGTAAATGGACGCGATTGATTGAAGAAAAACGGTTGTAGATGAAGAGTTGCGCCCTTCGAGTGAGAGAACACTTCGAGTGAGAAGAGGAAGTGCGACGTTCTGAGCTCCCCAGTAACTGATATAAGTGACAGTGCTCGAGCATGAACCCTAGTGCTCGAGTGATGTTCATACTGTGCTCGCGAGTGTTCTATCTGTGCTCGAGTGATCTTCTGGAAAAATAAAGATACAAGTAAAACGTACCTGGATTGTGGATTCCTTGATATATTTTTGTGTCTTTGTACTCAAATCCTCCAAGATCATTTGAGTAACCATGATTTGAATAGCTTTTGCAAAGAGATTCTTCTTCTTCACTCGAGCAGGCATTCCTCACCTCAAGCATGTTCATATCATGCTCGAGTGAAAATTCCTTACTCGCGAGTGAGTTTAATTCTCACTGTTGTTTATTATATATTCCCTTGGTGTTCTCAACTCCTCTGTTAACCTCTGTTTTAACTATCAGAGAATAGAGTATTAAAATAGTGCTGTGCTCGAGCAGAGCTTCTTGTGCTCGAGTGACACAGCTCATCACTCGAGCAGCACCCTCTGTGCTTCGAGTGAGAATCCTGCAAAACCAATTTTTTGACTACTCCGATGCTAAAGTCAGTATGGTTATCATCAAAATAATTATTAAATCAAGAAAACTTACAACTCATTAGGATTAATCATTCCCAATTCTCTTCGAATATAGAGGAATTGCTCTTTTGCAATTGGTTTTGTAAAAATATCCGCAAGTTGAAGATGAGTTGGTATGAATTCCACTTTGACATCTTTCTTTTGAACATGATCTCGGATGAAATGATGTCGAATGTCTATATGCTTTGTTCTTGAATGTTGTACAGGATTCTTTGCCAAGCTTATCGTGCTAGTATTATCACAATAGATTGGGATTTCTTTTAAATAAATTCCCAAATCTTGAAGTTGTTGTTTTAACCAAAGCACTTGTGAACAACAGCTTGCCACAGCTATATATTCAGCTTCAGTCGAAGATAATGACACTGTGTTCTGCTTCTTGCTGAACCATGACACTAGAGAACCTCCGAGAAATTGACATTGACCACTGGTACTTTTCCTGTCAGTTTTGTATCCACCGTGATCTGAATCTGAATATGCCATCAAGTACTCGTTCCCTCTTTTTGGATACCACAGACCAGCTCAGAAGTATCTCCTAGATATTTGAAAATCCTTTTTACTGTCTCTGCATGAGATACTTTAGGATTGGATTGATACCTTGCACATATTCCTACACTGAACTGAATATCTGGCATGCTTGCTGTAAGATAGAGCAATGAACCAATCATTCCTCTATACTTTGTGATGTTGAAGCTCGGTCCCTTTACATCAGCATCCAACAATGTTGTAGAACTCATTGGAGTATAAGCTCCATTAGCATTATCTAATCCATATTTTTTCAATAATTCTTTCAAATACTTTGTCTGAGATATAAATATACCATTCTTCTTTTGTTTGATCTGAAGTCCAAGAAAGAAGTTCAATTCTCCCATCATGGACATTTCAAATTCTCCCTGCATAATCTTAGAAAATTCTTGACACATAGATTCATTAGTAGCACCAAAAATAATATCATCAACATAAATTTGAACTATTAGAATATCATTTTTGTTATGTTTGATGAATAAAGTTGTATCAACTTTACCTCTGACAAAACCTTGATCAAGAAGAAATTTGTTTAGTCTTTCATACCAAGCTCGGGGTGCTTGTTTCAAACCATATAATGCTTTCTTGAGTTTGAAAACATAATCAGGCTTTGTTTCATCTTCAAAACCAGGAGGTTGTTCGACATATACTTCCTCCATAATATAACCATTTAGAAAAGCACTTTTTACATCCATTTGATAAAGTTTAAAACTTTTGATGCAAGCAAAAGCTAAGAGTACTCGTATTGCTTCCAATCTTGCCACTGGAGCATATGTTTCCTCATAATCAATACCTTCTTCTTGATTATAGCCTTTGCAACCAATCTTGCTTTATTTCTCACAATGATTGCTGATTCATCAAGCTTGTTTTTGAAAACCCATTTGGTCCCTATAACCGTATGATCTTTAGGTCGAGGAACTAAATCCCAAACTTGATTTCTTTGAAATTGATTTAGTTCTTCTTGCATAGCAATCACCCAATCATTGTCAGATAAAGCTTCTTCTATATTAGAAGGCTCAATTTCAGAAATAAAAGCTGAAAAAGTTACCTCATTAAGGATTCTATTTCTGGTTTTGACACCTTCATGAATATCTCCTATAACTTGATCAATTGGATGATCTTTCATATGTCTCCATGCTTTAGGTTGAGCATGATCATCGACATCTTCTATATTTTGAAAATCATTTGTTTCAAAATCATCCTGATTTGAAATGGATTTGTTTTTCTTGATTGAATCCATTTCTTCTTCATCATTAAGTTTTGTCTGAGATTCAATTTCATCAAAGACAACATGAATAGATTCTTCAATAGTACATGTTCTTTTATTGAAAACTCTATAAGCTTTACTTCTATTAGAATATCCTAGAAAAATCCCTTCATCAGACTTTGAATCAAATTTACCTAAATTTTCCTTACCATTGTTATGAATGAAGCACTTACACCCGAAGATATGAAGATGAGCAATATTTGGCTTCCTTCCTTTGTAAAGTTCATATGGTGTCTTTCCAAGAGATTTGCGAATATATGCTCTGTTTGAAATATAGCATGCAGTACTCATTGCATCTACCCAGAACACTTGTGACATTTCTTTTTCATTAAGTAATGCTCTTGCCATTTCTGTAAGCACTCTGTTCTTCCTTTCTACTACACCATTTTGTTGAGGTGTTCTAGGGGCTGAGAAGTTGTGATCTATTCCTTTGTCGTTGCAGTAATCTTCAAACAATTGATTATCAAATTCTCCTCCATGATCTGTTCTAATAGAGACAATAGGAATACCTTTCTCATTTTGAACCTTTTTGGCAAACATAATAAATTCAGCAAAAGTTTCATCTTTTGAGGCAATAAATATAGTCCATGCAAATCTTGTAAAATCATCAACAATTACTAACGTATATAAATTTCCTCCAAAACTTTTTACTCTTGCAGGACCTACCAAATCCATATGAAGTAATTGTAAAGGTTTTGAAGTAGAAATTTCATATTTAGTTTTAAAAGAATATTTAGTTTGTTTGCCTTTTTGACATGCTTCACAAATCATGTCGTCTTTGAATTTGAGTTTAGGAAGGCCTACAACTAAATCTTTTCTAATCAATTTGTCAAGTTGATTCATATTGACATGAGCCAAACGCTTATGCCATAACCAACTTTCCTCTGATCGACTAAGAAAACAATTTTCAGAAGAATTTGAATTTAAATCAATAGTATAACAATTACCGTCCCTTTGAGCTCGAATCTTTGCTTTGATAGTTTCTTTGTTTAGAAGTAGATCTTTCTTGCTTACTATCAAGCATTCTTTTGAGTCAAAGATCACCCAGTTATCTTTGTCAGTGCTTTGGCTTACGCTTAAGAGATTGTGGCATAAACCTTCAACATAATATACTCCGTTGATTTGAATGCCATCGGTTCTTCCTACTTCACCAATTCCAGCAATACGTCCAGATTGATTTCCTCCAAATGTCACCTTTCCTCCTTCTCTAGTTTCAAACATGGTGAACTTATTTTTGTCACCAGTCATGTGTCTCGAACATCCACTATCAATATACCATTTGTTCGCTCGAGATGCTTTAAGACATACCTAGAATAAGATGATCAGGTTTTAGGTACCCACACTTTCTTGGGTCCTTTGTGGTTAGTATTTGAAATATGTGTCCCTTTCAGAACCCATTTATATGTTCCAACAACCTGTCCCTTTTTGAAATAACATGATGAAGTATAATGTCCTTTCCTATTACAATAATTACATGATACAAATGGATTCGATGTATGCACAGAATTCCTAAAATATTTAAGATAGTCTCTACTATTCTTTTTATTCTTATTATGCATAGCATTATATCCAATTCCAGATTTATCAAATGAAACTTTCTGAGAATTTAAAATAACCTTGAGTGTTTCACTTCCTTTAGTAAACTTTTCAACAATCTTTGTTAAATCTTCTATTTTCTTATCTTTCTCTTTACACATTTCATATGATGATATGGCATTACTTTCTAATTCTTTTACTTTCTTCTTATAACTAACCATTTCTTTAGCAACTTTGATGAATTCTGTATGTAATGCATTATATTCAGATAACAATTCATTATAAGAGGGTTCAGAGTCACTTACCTCAGAGTCTGATTCTTCTTCCTTAGCTACCAAGCATAGATTAGCTACTTCGTCGTTGTCATTTTCTTCGTCTGACGAACTATCACCCCAAATAGATGATATATATGCTTTCTTTTTCTGCTTCTTTTTGTCTTTGTTTCTGAAGCATTCAGATTTGATGTGTCCTGGTTTCCCACATTCATAGCATACTATTTGTTGTTCTTTGTTTTCTTTCTTGCTTGGTCCACCTTGATAGTTCTTGAAATTCCTTTATCCTCTTCTGTAGAATTTCTTGAACTTTCTCACGATCATTCCCATTTCATCATCACTAGGAACATCTTCATTCTCGGAAGTTTCTTCTTGTTCTTTGATAGCTTTGAGTGCAACTCCCTTTTTCTTTTTATCATCGAATTCTTCAAGTTCCTTTTTGAATCTCAACTTACCTTCATATTCAGAAAGACTTCCAAAGAGAGCAGCTACGGATCTCATAGATTCTCCTTTGGCTTCTTCAATGGCTGTCACCTTTGCTTCCCACTCTTTCGTAAGAATATTAAGAATCTTTCTCACCTGGGAATTTTGATCAAACGACTTTCCAAGAGCAGATAATTGATTAACAAGATGAGTATACCTTAGCTCAAATTCTGATATACTTTCTCGAGATTTCATACGAAATAGATCATATTCTGTAATTAAAGTATTGATTCTATTTTCTTTGATTCCAGATGTACCTTCGTGAGCAATTTCAAGAGCATCCCACATATCTTTGGCAGTTGGTAGAGTACATATACGAAAATATTCTTTTTGACTAAGAGCACTCTGTATCATTAGAATAGCTTTACTATTTAATGTCACTAACCTTTTGTCATTCTCGTCAAACTCATCTGGGCTCTTTTTAACTGCTCTATCTTCGATTTTCTTCATTGGAACATAGTCACCATCTTGTATAACATTCCATAATCCATACTTGTTGGCTAGCACGAACACTCTGAATTTGGCTTTCCAGAATGAAAAATGTTCTCCAGCAAAACCAGGTGGTCTAGTGATTGAAGCTCCATCTGGAAGGATATTTTCACCCATTGTTGCCATTTGTAGGATCCTTCTCAAGCTGTTACGCTCTTCGGAGAAGACGAGGCTCTGATACCAAATGTAAGAGGCAAGCCTCACCCAAGAGGGGGGTGAATTGGGTGATGTTATAAAATTTTTCGCTTGATGTGGTGATATGAAAAATTTAGTAGATAGAGTAGAGTTGAGAAGATTTGAACACAGAGAGTTATGCTGGTTCGGCCTAACAACAAGGCCTACGTCCAGTCCTCAGAGATCAAGACCTACTGAGATTTTCACTATACCTCCAAGATTCAATGGGCTCTTAGAACGCCACAAAACAACAATCGTCCTTGAATGGACTACGAGCAGAAATATTCTCTCACTAAGAAATTTCTCTCCCCCTTACGACAAGTCTTACGTGCAGAAAAACAACCTATGGCTCTTCTCACTTGCTTATGTATACAAGACTTATGAGCAGCAACGTTCTCTCCTGCTTACACCACTGTAAGTCTTACGAGCAGCAACGTTCTCTTCTGCTTGTATCTTATAAGGCTTAAGAGTGGAAGACACAACAAGGGATTCTCTCAACGGCTTCTCTCGTAAGGAAAAACAACCCTCTCAAGGTCCCAATACCTTGAGATCAAATACACATAGAATTTTGAATTGTATGAAGACTCTCTTACAGAGCTAATGAATAAACACTGAAGATCAATGTGTATACAGAGGAAAATGATGAATAGCAGAAACTTGATATGAGCTTATGAATGCATGTGCTACGTTGTATATTGTGTTCTCCTTGAATCTCTGTATATATAGTTGCTCCAGTTTTTGCCCGTTTGGAAACTCTTCATTTGTGGAGCGGGACATTTGAAATTAATGGCAGACACGCGCATGTTTTGAATAATCTGAGTGCGGTCGGTGACAGCGTGTATATAATCATATTGTCTGTCGTTGTTTGACTTTCCTCATGTGGTTCAATTTCAACGTTCATATTCCTGTATTATACTTTTAAAATAATCAAAACAATGTTAAACAATGATAAAGAGTAATGATGATATGAATAAACAATAATAAACCATATTCGGAATGAACGTTGTGATACTTAGCATTTTCGGTGGTCAAACAGGGCATCACTCGAGCATGAAAGATTCACTTCGAGTGATCTCCTATTTTCCTTCATTAGCATCTGTTATCGGGTTGTGCTTGCATGGGATTTCAGAGAGACAGAATCTTCACTCGCAGGTGAAGAGGGGTCTCACTCGAGCACAAAACCTCTGCTCGAGTGATTTAGCAATTTTCATAGGGAATGTCTTCACGGGTCATCACTCGCACACCATTTTGACAAGAGTGAGAATTTGTACTTGGGGTGATATGGACCCTCACTCGAGCACACTTACCCCTGCTCGAGTGAGACGCATATTCTCAGGGAATATGCTCTCAATATCATCACTCGCATCAGATTTTTAGAGGGATAGAATTTTTACTCGCGAGTGATCTGAGCCCTCACTCGAGCACAATGCCTCTGCTCGAGTGAGAAGAATATTCTCAAGAATTATACCTTTTGAACAAGCACTTGCAGCAGAATTGGAGAGGGAATGAATTTTCACTTGCAAGCATTGATGTGTCACTCGAGCATGAACGGGTGTGCTCGAGCACACTTGCACTCCTATGAACTTCATGACTCTCGGCCAAGTGCTCGCAGTACCCTGCTCGAGTGAACAAAGGAAGCATGCCATTACTTGCTCTCGGTCAAGTGCTCGCAGCACCCTGCTCGAGTGAGCAAAGGAAGCATGCCATTACTTGCTCTCGGCCAAGTGCTCGCAGCACCCTGCTCGCATGTGTGCTCGAGTGATCTAGTGATCACAAAGGAAAAATGCTTCTCGGGTACATACTTTCTGGCTTTCTCTCGCACATGCTCGAGCACAAAGGAGATCTCTGCTCGAGCACAAACATCCTGCTCGAGCACTCAAGTGTAAATTCACAGCAGATATCAGCAAAGCATCAAATATGCATTTGGTAACTTGGAAACTTTTCTTAACCTTCTAAAAACATGTTTTGCACATAATTGGCGTATTGTTATCATCAAAACTTGGGATCTAACAGGAAAGAGCTTGGGAAAGTGGAGGAGGTGAGCAAGAACTTTCTTTTAACCTATGTATTGTGTTGGTTGGTGGAGTTTTGTGAATTTTTCCTTGCAGCCCTAATTTCGGTCATGTAGGGTTTCTAGGCTTCATGAAGCTTTGTTTATATACATGTGGTTATATGATGTTTGAGCAGCATATAAGACTAGTTTAGTGAATAATTTATGAACTTGGTGAGTTGTTATCTTGGACCCTATGTTTCAGTCAGAACATAACATGAACAAGGAATGTAATTTTGATAAAAGTGATGTTACCATTGGATTCTACATGAAAAACTATGTGGGAATAACCCGTGTAACACCCCAAATTTTATATTCACCAAATATATTGTAATTATTTAAGAAATTCAATAAAAGGGTGAATATTCATGAATTTGGAATTTATGAATTTTATAAATGTTCATATTCATGAGAAATTAGGCAAAAAATAAATATGGAATTAATTTGGGTGATTTAAAAAGCCCAATATTAAGGTCCAAACATGGAGAAATAATAGAAAAATATTTGTTCTAAAAATAAATGGAAGTTGACCAAATAAAAAGAACAAAAGAAATTACACTAAAAAGGTAATGTCAAAATCGTAATTTGTCAATTTAGCACAAAATTAATTATTTTCTGATTAATTGAATTGAATTTCAATTAATTAAGGAAAATAAAGAGGAAAAATATATTTGGAGTATTTTGGTCAAATAAATATGAATTTATGGACAATTTAAGCAAAAGTGCAAATTTGACCAAAATTGTGACTTACGTGTATACGTAACTTGAACAAGTTATGAAGACAATTTAGATATGGAAGAAGAACCCTTGGGATGCCATTACATGTAACAATAAGAGGGAAATATTAGTTGCATGTTAATTGGGCTCAAGGTGTCAAGTTACATGAAGATGGATATTGTTGCATGAAAATCCAAATTTTGGAATTTTTGGAAATTCAATAAACAATTATGAAATAATGATAATATATTATAAAACACAACTTCATCTCTTTCCTCCTCCAAAATCCGATGCCAACAACCCTAGAAGAGAGAGAGAGAGAGAGGAAGTGCAGATTTTTAGAGAGAGGGGGGGGAAGAAATCTCAATAAGTAAGTCGATTTCTCTGATGATTTAACTCTTAACGTATATAACTCTACCTATAAGCTATTCCTCTATGTTCTTTAAGCTTTATGAAGCATAAATTTGGTGTTGGGAAGTTAGGGTTTTTCTGCCACTTCAAGGAGAGCCAGAAAGAAGTGGAAGGTAACTCCCAAACCTTCAAATATTGATTGTTTTGGCTGCTGTAAGTGGTTTAATTTGTGAAACTTCGCTGTAATGTCTTTGTTTGTGAAACTTGGAAATGCTGTGTTGCCAAAATTGGTACTAAATGGTAGTTATAACGTAATTAAATAGTTAATAAAGTGATTAGGAGTAGAAAGGAACACGTCTGCGAGTTAGAATCGAAAAACCTCGATTTTTCTCGGAGTACACCTAAGTTTTGGCCAAGGCTATATCTTGGGGTTAGATTTGGATTTATGATGTTCTAATGATTCTATTGCATTCAAGAGCGAAATTTGGTGGGGTTACATTTGGTCACTTTTTTTTGAAAAAGCCTAAAAAAGCATAATTACGAAAACGCCCCTAAGACTTGGAAAGCGTGGCTGCCAAGGGCATGTATGTCTTTTGATAGTAAATTTGGCAATTCCGAGTCCAGAAATAGATTCCTTGGGCAAAAATATGTTAGAATAGGCCCATTAAAATTTTGGGTAAAGTACGGTAGGACCATGTATGGCTGGGCCGGGACCCTAGGGGCATTTTGGTAACTTTTCACTATAGGCTAATATAACCGCTATAAATACTATGGAAGTGTATAAAATGGTACATAAATGAGTTTTAACTTAATTCCTGTACATTTGACATTTTAGGACCAAATTGGGAAATTGAGGTTGGGACCTTGTACAGACGAACGTTTAGGGGTAAAAGAGACTTGAGGTAGGGACATTATCCTTCATACATCATGCCATAGTTCGTATGATTGTGTGGTTGCCATTGTTTGCACTTTTATTTATCAACATGGTTTGCCTAGAAGAGGCAATTAGTGCCGGAAGTGCGCTTACACCTAGGGGTTGGGTAAGACTTGAACCGATGTATGATTAGTAAGGCAGGAGCCCTACTCATGTATACATGACGATGATATTTTATTTTGTTCATTAATTAGTACATACATGGTGCATATCATATCTACTTCTCACATTTTTTGTGAATGATAATATGTCACTACTAGGATTCTTTGGAATCTCACCACTTTTTCTAAATAAAAATATCTCAGCGGGTGCCGGCGGCTCAAAAGAGAAAGACATAGAGATGGGGAACTAACGAGCACGTTTCCCGAGATGAGGACCATGGTTATATATATAGTCTATATTTTGGAATATTTTTGGATATTTTGTACATATTTGTAAATATTGCCAAACTCTGTACGATTGATTCTGGTCAATAAACAAACACTTTTATCAGTATATTTGTACTTTTTCTGAAACAAAAAGAAGAACAAGATGAAGATGCAGAGCTTGAGGATGATGAAGTGGGCTTGATCATAAAATGATTGAGAAAGTTTTACAAGAAAGGCTAAGGATTCAAAAACTTTCAAAAAGGAGGAACAAGCAATAAAGAACACATCATCTTCTATGAATATGGAAAGCCACGACATTTCAAATCAGAATGTCAAGAACTGATTCAGAAGAATAGAGAAAAGAGAAAAGGCAAATTGTACAATAAGAAGAAAGCCTTTGTATCTGCCATATGGGGAGATAGTTCTTCTGACGAAGAAAGCGATGAAGAGGAAGTAGCCAATATCTGTCTAGTCGCTCAAGAAGAAACAGAAGAAGAGGTAACTGATTCTGATCCTACCTATGATGAATTACTTTCTTAATATAATTCTTTACATTCTGAATTCATCAAAGTAGTTAAAGAACTAGTTGTTTTAAAAAAAACAAAGCTCTTGAAGTATAACGTAAAGAGAATTTTGTAAAGGATTGTGAAAACTGTACTTCTTTGAAAAAGAAAAACACTAATCTTACTAAATCTCTTGAAAAATTCACTAAAGGAAGTGAAATGCTAAATGTAATTTTACATGCTCAACGATTTGTGAATAATTGATCTGGAATTGGATATGATCCAAAATCAGACAAAAGAAAAGGAAGAAAGAAAGCTGGAGGTAAATCATACTTGAATTATTGTCAGCATTTGTGCATACATCAAATCCTTTTACACATTGTAATTATTGTAATAGGAGAGGTCATTATACTTCATCATGCATTCATAGGAAGAAAGGAAATATAGGAACCTACAAATGGTTACCTAAAGGTTCATATGTTCCAAAAAATTTTATACTAACCCAAAAGGACCCAAAAAGATGTGGGTACTTAAGACTTAATCGTATTTGATTGCAGATATATCTTAAAGCATCCATAAACAATAACTGGTATATAGACAGTGGATGCTCTAGACATATGACCGATGATTTTGAAAGTTTTACCATATTGCAACCTAAGGAAGGTGGAAAGGTAAAATTTGGAGGAACTCAATTCGGAAAAATAGTAGGAATTGGTGAAATCAAAAATGACAAAGGAATACAAGTCAAAGATGGATATTACGTTGAAGGCTTGTGTCATAATTTGCTGAGCGTAAGTCAAATCGTAGATAAAGACAACTGGATAATATTTGATTCAGAGGAATGTCTGATTGTCAACAAGAAAGACTTACAACTTGATAAGAAAAATATCAAGGCAAAGCTCAGAGCAAAAAGGGAAGGTAACTGCTATATACTTGATATAAATAGAAATAACTCTAAAAATTGTTTTTTGAGTAATGCCGATGAAAGTTGGTTATGGCATAAGAGACTAGCTCATGTCAACATACACCAACTAGGCAAACTACTCAAAAAGGTTTTAGTTCTTGGATTACCCAAAGTAAGTTTTAAAAACGATTTGATTTGTGACACATGTCAAAAGGGTAAGAAAACTAAATCATCTTTCAAATCGAAAAATGGCATTACAACAAATCGACCACTTCAATTAATACATATGAATTTAGTTAGTCCAGCAAGAGTTAAAAGCCTTGGTGGCAACTTATATTCATTGGTCATGTGATGATTTCTCTAGATTTACATGGACTATTTTTCTGTCATCAAAGGATGAAACCTTTGCAGAATTCATTGTTTTTGCCAAAAAAGTGCAAAATGAGAAAGGTATGTCTATCGCAGGTATCAGGACAAATCATGGTAGAGAATTTGAAAACCAAGCATTTGAAGAATATTGTGATACTAATGGCATTGATCACAATTTCTCTGCTCCAAGGACACCACAACAAAACAGAGTCGTGGAATGTAGGAATAGAGTGCTAACTGAAATGGCTAGAGTAATGCTAAATGAAAAGAACGTGTCTCAAGTTTTTTGGGCCGATGCAATGAGAACAACATGCTATGTTTCAAATAGAGCCTACATCAGAACAAAACTTGGAAAGACACCATACGAGTTATACAAAGGAAGGAAGCCGAATCTTGCTCATATACACATCTTCGGTTGTAAGTGTTTCATTTATAATAATGGTAAAGATAACTTAGGAAAATTTGATTATAGAACAGATAAGGAATTTTCCTAGGATATTCTAATCGAAGTAAAGCATACATAATTTTCAATAAATGAACATGTGTTGTTGAATAATCAATACATGTTGTATTTGATGAGTTTGAATCCTCTAACAAAACCACTGATGTTGAGCAGGAAGTTGTTTTAAATCAAGAAAATGGTCAATCTATTTGTAAATATCTTATTCCAGAAGTTGATTAAATCAAGGAAGAAGATCAGTCACTAGGACAACCTAATGCCTGGAAATATAATAGGAGTCATCCCCTAGATCAAGTCATAGGAGATGTAAATGAAGGAGTCAAAACTAGAAATAAAATTTTCAATGAAGTTAGTTTTTCTGCATTCATTTCTGAGATTGAACCTTCTAACATTGATGAAGCCCTATCAGACAATAATTGGGTTAGAACAATGCAAGAAGAACTAAACCAATTTGAAAGAAATCAAGTTTGGGATTTGGTACCCCAACCTAAGTATCATCCGATCATTGGCACTAAATGGGTATTCAAGAACAACCTTGATGAATCCACAATTATTGTCAGAAACAAGGCAAGATTGGTGGCCAAAGGCTATAATCAGGAAGAAGGAATTGATTATGAGGAAACGTATGCTCCAGTGGGTACATTAGATGCTATACGAGTACTCTTAGCCTTTGCATGCATCAAAGGATTCAAACTCTGTCAAATAGATGTAAAGAGTGCATTTCTAAATGGCTACATCATGGAAGAAGTATATGTAGAACAACCTCCAGGTTTTGAAGATGTAACCAAACCTGACCATGTTTTCAAACTCAAAAAGGCTTTATATTGTTTAAAACAAGCTCCTAGAGCATGGTAGAAATGCTCAGTAAATTTCTTATTGATCAAGGCTTTGTACGAGGAAAAGTTGATACAACACTGTTTACAAAATGAAAACGTGATGATATATTAATTGTGCAAATATATATATTGATGATATAGTTTTCGGTGCTGCTAACAAAACTATGTGCAAAGGATTTTCTGAGATATTACAGGGGGAGTTTGAGATGTCAATGATGAGAGAATTGAATTTCTTTCTCGGTTTGCAAATCAAACAAAGAAAGAATGGAATTTTCATATCTCAAATGAAATATTTGAACGAGCTATTGAAGAAGTATGGATTGGATGAAGCAAATGGAACGGACACACCCATGAGCTCAACCACATTGCTTGATGCGGATGTCAAGGGAAAAGATTACAACATCAAAAAATATAGAGGAATGATTAGATCATTACTCTATCTCACTGCAAGTAGGCCTGATATTCAATTCAGTGTGGGCATGTGTGCAAGATATCAATCAGCACCAAAAGAGTCACATGCTGAAATCATCAAATGTATCTTCCGATATCTTGCTGACACGGTAGAATTGGGTCTCTAGTATCCCAAAGGAAGAAGTGAATATCTAGTTGCATACTCATACTCTGATCATGGAGGATACAAGACAGATAGAAAGAGTACGAGTGGACAAGGCCAATTTCTTAGAGGCTCACTTGTGTCATGGTTTAGCAAGAAACAAACTACAGTGTCTCTTTCATCAATGGAAGCTTAGTATGTTACAATATCAAGTTGTTGTGCACAAGTAATATGGCTAAAGCAACAACTCCAGGATCTTGGTATTTATTTGAAAGAAACACCAATATACTGTGACAACACTAGCACGATAAGCTTGGCAAAGAATCCTCTTCAACATTCCAGAACCAAGCATATTGATGTTAGACATCACTTATCAGAGATCATATCCAAAAGAAAGATGTCAAAGTGATATTCATTCCAACTCATCTTCAACTAGATGATATCTTCACAAAACCTCTTGCAAAAGATCATTTTTTGTATATTAGACGAGAATTGGGAATGGTAAATCCCAGTGAATTATAAGTTATTTAGTGTTTATAAAATGTAAGATGATATTATTTATTGATGTTTTGATGATTACTAACTTAAGCATCAAAGTTTCTAGCAATTTGTTTTGCAAGATTATAATATTCTGTTTTAGAGTATGGAAAGCAGAGGTTAACAGAGGATAACATTACTGGAGGGACAACTTCAAGTAATGAGCCTTACTATAGTGACACCTTGAAGTAATGGATGCATTACTCGAGTAGCCACTTGAGTAATGAACTTGGAAATGTCCCAGCGAAGCATTAATTTCAAATGAAACAGCACAGCGGTTGGAAATAAATAGTCCGAAGGTGAAGAGACAGATTACCCAAGGGAGGCCTCGAGTAAACTTCAATGTTACTCGAGTAAGGCTTCGAGTAAACGTGGGTGCAGATCTCAAATTTACTGAGTTTCAACTCAAATCTATCCTAAAGAGCCATCAAATGATCGAGGGAATATACATGGGTAATTACAATATTATTCATGCCAGGTACGCACTTGAATTCACCGCATTTTAAAATTTATGGTATGATCACTCGAGTAGCTACTCGAGTGAAGCTGATGATCACTCAAGTAAGCCCTCGAGTGATGTCAGGCTTTAGGTTTATTTTAGTACACACTCGGTCATTTCTCACAAAATCGCCTTAAGTGATTCTCTTAGTGCTCTCACAAAAAATTTTCAAAATCTTTTTCTCTTCCCATAACCGTCAAAACCCAGTGATCTATGCTTACAAAAACCTCTCAGATTGCACTGAATCATCTGCCCTAATCTCGCGACGCTCGGTCTCTATTTTTCCAGAAATCATTGATTTTCTCAATTCACAATGGTGAGGACAAAATCTCCCAATCTTAGCACTCCTTCTGAGTCCTTTGAATATATCAACCCTTTGATTCTCTTTCCTCTCCTCCTACTAAGAAAAGAAAAATCTCTCCTAAATCTAAAATCAAAGCCAAACTGCAACTTAAGCCTAAGGTGAAAGGGGTTGTGATTAAGGAGCCTATTGACATAAGAGCTCAAACCAAGAAGAGTTTACCTCTAGTAAGAGGCAAAGAAACAAAAGAGCCATCTCCTCCTTCTTCTGATTCATCTGACACACCCACCTTTTCTCCTAAACCTCTAAAAAAGCCTAAGGTTAATGAGAAGCTTACCAAAGTCAAGGTAGGCATCCTTGAAGAAGCTTTTCAATCTAAGGAAGCAAAGAAAGGGCAATCTTCAAAGCAACCAGAAGAGAGGGATGAAGAAATCATATTTCCTCCAAAGGGATTCAACGTGAGCAAGCTTGAGGAATCCCAAAATTACCTTAGTCATTTTGCAAGAAGAAATGTGTGCAAGATGCATTACATTGACTACAAGGTTCTTCAAGAGGTATTGAAATTCGATCTGAGTCCCTATCTTGATTCCTACATGCTCTGGCTCTCTATTAAACTTCCATTTTACACTAAAGTCGTGAGGCATTTTTATTATAACCTTGAACCTATAAATGATCCCGTTAGGAAGTATGTGGAAGAAGAAATGACTTTTAAAGTCAGAGGACAGAGAATTATAATCTCACCTTCTAGAATTAATACCTGGTTAGGAATAGAGAATCCTCCTGATGATGATTACCCTAACCTTGACTCAAACCAAATATTCTCTATCCTAAGACCTGGTGAGATAGTGGGACCCCTCAATTTCATCTGAGTGATATGAGTGACTTTCATAGAGTCCTATGGTATATTTATTCTAGAGCCATGGTGAACAAATCCAGTAACTTTACTCATTTCATTGAGAGGTACTTTAGAAAATTTGCCTCATTGATCCTCAAAGAACAAAAGGACTTGGGAGAATATATCTTCAATGAGATCAAGAGATATAGGTGTGAAGGAAAACCTACTACTCCAATGCCTTATCCTCAACTTATTTCCTTGTTCCTTAAGAAGAATAAGATTTGGTACTTGGAGAGTAAGGAGCCAATTGAGAGGATAGCACCAGTTGGGAGGAATCAAATTGGAAAATTGAACATTGATATTCCTCTGAAGACTCCTCTAAAAGCAAGTCCCAAGAAGAAGAAGAATGATACAGCAACTAGTCGAATGGATGACACACAGTCTTCTGCTCCAGCCAACACATCTTCTCCATCTTTATTTGGTGCCGTAATGCAAACTTTCATAGAGAATATTCTGAAGAGTTTTCATATCGATATTGTGAATACCAATGCAGAGTTGGTGACCTATATGAATGAGCAGATGGGACAACTTGTGGAGAGATTGGATAAGAGGCACAAAGAATTGCTAGCTGAACAACGTGCCCAGGGTGAGCTTGTGAGATCCATTGTTGCCATATTTGATGCTATGGCATCTGGGTCCTCTATTCCTGGTCCTTCTGTTACTCTTGAGCCCATACCTGTCTCTGAACCTGGACCCTCGATACCTACTAGAATAAACCCTCTAAGATTGGACCCAGTAATGTCTTGTTCTCTATGTCTGACCCTGACACATCCGAGCCAATCCACATCACCACTGATGATCCACCTCAGCTTGTTCAGCCAGAGCCCATATCTACTCCTATTGGCTCACCTACACGTACTGAGGAGGTGCTTGAGTCTTCACCAGTTGCTACAGAGGAAGTAGAAATTACTTTTCTTGTTCCTTACCGATCATCTCCGGTGAATCCTCCAGGGGATCTTTAGACACCGCTAGTGAACCTTCTTGACACTGAACCGTCATCTTCAGATCCTTCAAGTTCAAATGGTTCATATGAATCATTGGCATTTCTTGTCACTCCTATCTCAGTAGCCAAGCCACCTACTCCTCCTCATGATTGATTCTACCTTTGTGATGAAGACAAAAAGGGGGAGAAGAACCTGAGTGATTTTGTGATGAATGGCTGAGTTGATGTATTGGGATTTGGGTGTATGGGGTTTTAAGGTGCTTTTAAGCTTTTATTTTTGAATTCTTCTTTATGCAATTTATTTCTTTAAGCCCTTAAAGTTAAATTTCATTGATATTATATTGCATTTTAGGACTAATGTGTTTTTGATTGTGTATGCTAGGTGAACAAGTAAATAAGAACAAAAACTTTAAAAAGATCTTTAATAAGCTATTTCAAAAGAGTTTTCAATTTTAAATTGAACAAAAGATTTCATATGAAAAGTATTCAAGAAGTATCTGTTCTGAAGATGTGTAAATGAGCAAGATTCGGCTTCCTTCCTTTGTATAGCTCGTATGGTGTCTTTCCAAGTTTTGTTCTAATGTTGGCTCTATTTGAAATATAGCATGCTTGCTCATTGCATCGGCCCAAAAAAACTTGAGACACATTCTTTTCATTTAGGATTGCTCTAGCCATTTTAATGAGCACTCTATTCTTACGTTCCATGACTCCATTTTGTTGTGGTGTCCTTAGAGCAGAGAAATTGTGATCAATGCCATTAGTATCACAATATTCTTCAAAGGCTTGATTTTCAAATTCTCCACCGTGATCTGTCTTGATACCTGCAATGGACATACCTTTATCATTTTGCACTTTCTTAGCAAAAACAATGAATTCTGCAAAGGTTTCATCCTTTGATGACAGAAAAATAGTCCATGTAAATCTAGAGGAATCATCAATAATGACCTATGAATATAAGTTGCCCCTAAGGCTTTTAACTCTTGCTGGACCAACTAAATCCATATGTATCAATGGAAGTGGTCGATTTATTGTAATCTCATTTTTCGATTTGAAAGATGATTTAGTTTGTTTACCCTTTTGACATGCATCACAAATCAAATCGTTTTTAAAACTTACTTTGGGTAATCCAAGAACTAAATCCTTTTTGGGTAGTTTGCCTAGTTAGTACATGTTGACATGAGCTAGTCTCTTATGCCATAACCAACTTTCATCGGCATTACTCAGAAAACAATTTTTAGAGTTATTTCTATTTATATCAAGTGCATAGCAGTTACCTTCGCTTTTTGCTCTAAGCTTAGCCTTGATATTTTTCTTATCAAGTTGTAAGTATTTCTTGTTGACAATCAGACATTCCTCTAAATCAAATATTATCCAGTTGTCTTTATCTGTACTTTGACTTATGCTCAGCAAATTATGACACAAGCCTTCAACGTAATATACATCTTTGATTTGTATTCTGTTGTCATTTTTAATTTCACCAATTCCTGCTATTTTTCTAGATTGATTTCCTCCAAATTTTACATTTCCACCTTCCTTAGGTTGCAATGTGGTAAAACTTTCGAAATCACTGGTCATATGTCTAGAGCATCCACTGTCTATGTACCACTTATTATTTTTGGATGCTTTAAGACATATATACAATCAAATACAATTAAGTCTTAGGTACCCACATCTTTTTGGGTTCTTTTGGGTTAGTAAAATTTTTTTTGGAACATATGAACCTTTAGGAACCCATTTGTAGGTTCCTATATTTCATTTCTTCCTATGAATGCATGATGAAGTATAATGACATTTTCTATTACAATAATTAAAATGTGTAAAAGGATTTGATATATGCACAGAATGCTGAAAATAATTCAAGTATGATTTACCTCCAGCTTTCTTTCTTCCTTTCCTTCTGTCTGATTTTGGATCATATCCAATTCCATATTGATCATTCACAAATCGTTGAGCTTTTAAAATTATATTTAGCATTTCACTTCCTTTAGTGAATTTTTCAAGAGATTTAGTAAGATCAGTGTTTTTCTTTTTCAAAGTACAATTTTCACAATCCTTTTCAAAATTCTCTTTAAGTTCTACTTCAAGAGCTTTATTTTTCTTTTTGAAAACAACTAGTTCTTTAACTACTTTGATGAATTCAGAATGTAAAGTAGTATATTTTGAAAGTAATTCATCATAGGTAGGATCAGAATCAGTTACCTCTTCTTCTGTTTCCTCTTGAGCAACTAGATAGATATTGGCTACTTCTTCTTCATCGCTTTCGTCGTCAGAAGAACTATCTCCCCATATGGTAGATACAAAGGCTTTCTTTTTGTTGTAAAATTTTCCTTTCCTCTTTTCTTTATTCTTTTGAATCAGTTCTTGACATTCTTATTTGAAATGTCATGGCTTTCCACATTCATAGCAAATGATGTGTTCTTTATTGCTTGTTCCTCCTTTCTGAAAGCTTTTGAATCCTTGGCCTTTCTTGTAAAACTTCCTGAATCATTTTATGATTTGGCCCATTTTGTCATCGTCAAGCTCTTCATCTTCATCTTGTTCTTCTTCTTTTGCTTTCAATGCTAGACCTCTTTTCTTTTTATCACCAATATCATCTAGTTCTCGTTTGAACTTTAACTTACTTTCATATTCAAAAAGACTTCCGAATAAAGAAGCAACTGATCGTATTGATTCACCTTTTGCTTCCTCAATTACAGTGACTTTTGCCTCCTAGTCTTTAGAAAGAATATTTAAAATCTTTTGTACTTAGGTATGTTGATCATAGACTTTTTCAAGTGCTGCAAGTTGATTAACAAGGTGAGTATATCTAAGTTCAAATTCAGCTATCGACTCACTTGATTTCATGCGAAGTAAATCAAACTCAATAACCAGAGTATTGATTTAGTTTTTCTTTATTCCCGAAGTTCCTTTATGAGCTATTTCCAAGGCTTCCCATATTTCTTTAGTTGTTGGAAGTGTGCAGATTCTGAAGTACTCATTTTAACTCAAGGCACTTTGAATCATTAAAATTACTTTGCTGTTGAGTGTAATGAGTTTCTTGTCATTCTCATCATATTCTGCTAGTGTCTTGGGAACTCTCTGTGAATCTACAATCTTTTCAGGTTTGTAGTTTCCACTCTCGATCACATCCTATAGCCCATATTCAGTAGCCATTACGAAGACTTTGAACTTCGCTTTCCAGAATGAGAAGTGTTCGCCATTGAAACCTGGAGGTCTTGTGATACAAGCTCCGACGGGAAGAATGCCTTCACCCATGCTTGCCATTAGATCCTTCTTAGGCTGTTAAACCTTAACAAGAAGACCTACGCTCTGATACCAAATGTTAGTACAAGTGTTTCATCCAAGAGGGGGAGTGAATTGGGTGATACCAGAAATTTTGTTGAGTATAAGAAAATTGACAGAATATTTAAAGCAGTTGGAGTAAAGAGAAATATCACCGAAGTGTACACAGAGAGTTATACTGGTTCGGCCACACCCACTTTGACCTACATCCAGTCCTCAGAGCATCTCTGAGAGTTTACTATATTCTCCAAGATTCAGTGGGTTCTTGGCACCTCAGTACACAGCAAGTTCCTTCACCTGGACACTCGCTCCCCCTTACAAGTTGTAATCAAATCCCTAACTCAAGGTTCCACTACCTTAAGTTGTCTCAATAACAATATTGAGTTTGTAATGAAAAACTCTCTCACAGAGCAAATATATAATCACTGAAGTACAATGAATAAATATAAGAAAAACAAAGAACTAAGAGTGTGTTGATCAATGTATTCTCAGTTCTTGTGTCTTGTTTTCTTTTCTTTGATTGCTTCATATATATAGATGATTTGTAGCGTCTATTGGAAGCAATTCAAAATATGTTCGTTAGAGTCACGCAACAATGGTTGACTATTCTTCAAATTTGAAAACTATCCGTTTACGGTAGGTAGCGGTAGGTGAATGTTTGAACTTTTATTTGACTTTTCACTTCTTGCATGATCTCTTCATTGTTTCTCTGCAAATATACTTAGGATACTGATTACTCGAGTGGCTACTCGAGTGGCCATGTCTTTACCTTCACAAGTTACTTGGGTGCTAACTACGGTAATCTAGTTACTCGAGTACTTGAAGAAATAAGGCTTTGTCGGCTTTTGCCTTGGTAACCTCTTCAAAAATAACCAAGGATTGCAATATAGGGTGCAATCCCGGATCGTCTCTCGAAGAGCCTTTTATTAATTACCTAGGAACTAAGTGCAATGATTGACATGAAATAAGTTAAAAATGGTTTTTAAGTTTTTATCTAACAACTAAATTGCAATTAAACTAAAATGCTTTTAAATCTAATATTTTTGGATTTTTGGAATAAAACTGATATGGAATGGAATGGGTTAGAAATGCAAATGATGAAGATGCTCTTGGAAATGGTTTTTAATGACTATTCTTGCTCAATTAAGATATTTGGGGAGTTAATTCACTAAGCTTCTAATATACCAAACCTCAATTACCATTGAGTCTAGCATCACAAGAGAGGAACCCCTACCCTTGAAATACTATTAAGCCCTCTCAGTGTAATGAGTTTCTCTAAGTTTTCTAATATATCAAACCCCAATTACCATTGAGTCTAATGCTTAAACTCATGAACCATTTATTTAAGCATTATTAAAACCCCTTAGAGAGTGACTATAGAATAAGCAATGCATTTAGGTTCAACTACAATTCCAATTCAATCAAACTATCCAACAATACCATGTTAAATAGATAGAAAGCAATAGAATAATAGAGAAACATATATATAACCATATATATTAATGAGTATAAATTCTCATTACAAATTCCAAATCACAACAACTCAATCCATAAAAACCATAACTAAAATCATAGTTTCATTACATAAATGAATTCTTAAACCTAAGAAATCACAAATATAATAAACTATGGATAAAATAAACTCCCCTTTGAAGCATATCTGAGCTCAAGTCATCTCCAATTCATCTCCAAGAGCTAAGGAAATCAACCACTCACAGCCATGGATTCAAGAAATATAATCATTCTCGGATTCAAACATTCAGCCATATATACAACTAATTCAATTACCCAATTAACACGAAACCAATTAAGCTCAGGGGCTGAAATTGTAACGCAAAATAAAGCAGAGAGTGCCATAGTCTAGACTGAATTGATGGCCAAATATGAACCCAGAAAAATTCAGATGAGCCTCGGCTTGTGGTAATATCCGAACAGAGGAAGATGCTATAGTCTATGAATAATGGAAGGTGTGAGAGGATTAGGCTCGCCTGAAATGATAGACTATTAAGGCAGAGTGGTTTAAAAGGACTGCAGTCGATGGTGGTTGGTCTGTCTTTCTGGTCGCCGGCGGCGATGGCAGTGAGGGTGAAGAATGCCACCGGCGACAAGGAAGAAAGGAAGGGAATGATGGTCTTCAGTGCTGGTTCTCTGGTTCGACTATGATGATCTACGATAGTCTTCGATGATTGCGGCGCTCTGTGATATATGCTCCCCTCAGCTAGCGTCTCGGATCTTCCATGTCCATTTTCCATATCCGTCAGCCAACCAAGTCGGGTCCAGGGTCAAGGTATCGAATCTCCAAATCTTAGATCCGTTTCTGTTTCTTGAGCCTCCTTCTGTCACCTCTCAACTTAGGCCAAATCTCCCATAGCCCAGCTGTGTTTCTGCCTCTTTTCCTTGTCGGGCCTGTCTCTCCTTACGGCCCACCTTGCTTCTGTTTCTTTTCTTTATTTCTTTTTTTTAGCCCATCTCTGCTGCCTCTCCACTTGGCCCATTAATTCTGACCCTCCAATTCTACAATTTTCTTCCAAAACTCCTGAAATGTAATATTAAGCACAAGGTAATATCAAAAGTTCAAGGGGCAATATATAAAAAAATAATTATTAATGAATTTTGACCATTTTTCCCCTAATTCCCATTAATTCAAAATAATTGTCCCTAACTAAAATTAGTTCTTAATAATGCAATAATGTCTCAAGAAATACATTAAAATCCCAAATTAATCATGGAAAATTCACATAAAAATATGGTTCAATCATTGGCCTTCATTTTTCTTCACACCTTACTTAAGTATTGCCTCGAGTAGCTTTCAAATAACCCGGCAGATTACTCGATTACTCCCTCGAGTAATTGCATCAAATTCTTTGCCGAGACTTTGCTTTCTAGTTACTCGAGTGGCTACTAGAGTGGTCTTCCGTTTTCTTCATACCTTACGTGAGTGTCCCTTGAGTAATGACTTTTTCTCACTGGTTACTCAAGTGGTTACTCGAGTAAAGTGTTCCATTTCTTGGCCGTGAGTCACTAGAAGTTTTTTGACCCGGTTACTCGAGTGGCTACTCGAGTGATGCCTGTGAAAATAACGTTACTTGAGTGGCTACTCGAGTAATGGTCTATATAACTTTGCAAATTACTCGAGTACTCTCTCAAGTAACTTCATCTAAATTTTGGCAGTGCTTCATTGGATAAAATTCTCCTTGCTTACTCGAGTGGCTAATCGAGTGATGGCTTCTCTTACCCGAGTGGCTACTTGAGTAAGCCTTCACAAAATTTGTTTATTACTCCAGTGCTTACTTCAAGTAATGCTTTGCAACTTTATTCAAAAATTCATTTGTTTGTTGTCAAATCTTTCTATATCATTGATCCAATCTTTGTTATCATCAAAACATATGGGATCTAACAGAGAGGACTTCTCTAAATAAGGAAAGACAGACATTGAGAGAAACCTTGTTTAAACATACGAGGGGAGTGAAATGAGAAGATAATGTACATTGAGAGTATTTAGAGAAAGGCATGGCATGTAAGTTGTATTTAAATATTATAACCCTTTGTAAAAACAAAAGTCATGCTGTTCACCATACCCAAACAAGTATGAAGAATAAACCACAACAAGTAATAGTTCATACAATATGAAAAGCAATAAATGTCATGATTAGGTTATATTGCTCTACGAACAGTTAGTCACGGCAGTCCCACTAGAAGAAATATTTGAAAATTTAAAATATTTAAAAATTTCTAGCCCAGTTTTTAAAATATTTTTTCAGTCTAGTTCAAAAGGATTTCGACCTAGTTTCAAAAACAGCCTAGAACGCTTCTAATCCGAATTGTCTTCCCTACACTTTCGGATCTCTAAAACCCCAATAGAGATCCTAACTAGACCCAGTTCTTCTCCAAGCTTTCGAATCCCTAAATGTAATTAGAGACTCAAATGTGACCCATACGCCGTGATCCTCAGATGACAATTTCAGGCGATCCAGCGACCTTGATGACTGACAATTTTAGCTTCTTTCTTGCAATCATGTTTCGCACATAATTGAAATCAAAAACCAAAATGAAATCATGTTTCACACTTAATCTAGCAGAATCCAAAAATGGAAAAAGGAAACAAACGCATGTCGTATATCATGTTTCGAATGCATTTATGATTTACTTCAAAAGGCAAATCATACAGATTTAACAAAACCATATAGATCACATATATATAATTTGATTAAGAACATAAACTCAGTTTAAATACACAATTGACTTGGCTTTGATACCACTGTTGAGATTGACTGGCACAATAGAAGAATTTAAAATTGTACTAATCCCAATTACGGATCTATCAACGGCATTTAAATCGAGTTAGAAAGAATTGTACCTTTTTGAATTTAGGATTTTCAATCTTTAGGAACCAACACCTTCGATCGACTCCCTCTACCGGTATCCAACAAATATGACCCTAACACCGACTGCATGCTAGCGCCTTCAATGTCTCCTATCTCCCTAGGTTTCCTTGCAGCTCCTCAGTTTCTCATCTATGCTCTAATTATGTTGCCCATTTGTTTTTTATAATTGATAGGGCTATCTTAGATTTTCAAAATTAATCTTAATTAATTTTGTAATCAATTAAGACTTAATTGTTTTGATGAGCTAATTAAATAAATTCGGTTTAATTAAATCTGTCCAACAATTTTAATTAACTTATTTATTTAACTTGAATAAAGAGCTAATGGAATTAGATTTAATTTATTTTTATAAATTAAATCTGAGATATTATATCTCCACCATGTTAGTTATTAAATTTAAGTTATCTGATAAACCTTAATTTAAAACTAACACAATATAATAATATTATCGTATAATATATATATATATATATATATGTATTTCAAAAATAAATAAATAAATATATAATATTATTATCTTTTCACGAATTTTATTTCATATACATATATATAATAAATATAAAATTCATCCACCATAGATTAAACATTGTATTCTTTGAATCTTAGACACATCTTAGATTTAATGAACCTAGACATTATAGCTTGTATTGGGCTAGTTTTGTGTTCGACCCTGTAGGCCCCTATGAAGTTGGTAGTAGGCCAATAACTGTAATAACCCATAAGTTGCAAGCAGCCTTTAGCAAGACATTACAACTTCAAATTCATATGAGGATCGTTAACACGATGCAACCTTTCATATAACCATATCACGCCCTTTTCTCACATGATATTTCGGTCAAGGATAAGGCAAGGATAATGTCATCCTCCTATTCCTGACCACTACTTTCCTAATTCCTGAGTAGTTTGACAATAGAAGTGAAAACTCTTTTCCATCATAGTATACCCATACGTTTCTCAGACTCACTCATCGAGGGGCCCAATAATATCTCTCTACTAATAGAGGGACAAATTCCATCTTGACCAATCACATTCGTATGCATGAAAACCACCAAGCTCAACTATAGCCTTTATCATCACCCGGTCAAAGGTGACTTTTGACTAGGTCAAAGCTTAGCGACTATGATGTAGGAATCCATGATGATCTTAGGTCAAAGGGCATTGTGACTCAGTTATACATGAGAGAAGCTTATGCCTTGATCCATGCAGCTTTCCCATAACGGGTCGGTCTAGCAATTTGTACTCTTACAAGTGCCTAAGACTTTATTCATATCTCTATACCTCATCGAAGTCATATTGATCTCACTTCATCTGTGTTCCCACACATTTGACTGACCAGAGACATTTAGGACAATCTTTATGATTTATCTAAGGATACGATTATCACAGTTAACATGCAAAAATATGATAACAAAATATGGCACAATTTCCAACATCTTATCCCTTATATCATATGTGCTGCTTTATATGTATTCCCTATCATTTGCTTATTGTTGGAAATTTTGCCCTAGGGGCTAATCATTATACTTTAAGCATTGTTATTCAATAAACTTCTCCATTTTGTTATCATATCATTTGCATGTTCACTATGATAATTGTCCTTTGATAAATCACAATGATTGTCCTAAATGTCCATTGTTGGTCATTTATGTGGGAGCAAAGATGAAATACGACCAATATGACTTTGAAGAGGTATAGAGATACAAATAAAAGTCTTAGACACTTGTAAGAGTACAAGGTGCTGGACCAACTCATTATGAGAAAGCTGCATGGATCAAGTTATAAGCTTGTCTCATGTATAACCACATCACTATACCCCTTTGACCTGAGATCATCATGGATTCCTAAATGAGGGTCACTCAACTTTGACCTTGTCAAAAGTCACCTTTGATCGGGTAATGATAAAAGCTATGTTCGGGCTTGGTGGTTTTCATGTTGAGGAATGTGATTGGTCAAGATGGAATTTGTCCCTCACATTAGTAGAGAATATTACTGGGCCCCTCAATGAGTAAGTCTGAGAAATGTATGGCCATACTATAATGGAAAAGAGTTTCCATTTATATAGTCAGACTACTCAGGGATTGAGAAAGTAATGGTCAAGAATAGGAGGATGACATTCTCCATGCCTCATCCTTGACTGAAATATCGTGTGACAAAAGGGATGTGATATGGTTGTATAACAGGTTGTATTGGTTTGTTGATCCTCATATGGGTTGTGTAGTCATAATGTCTTGCTAGAGGCCGCTTACGACTTATGGGTTAGTATAGTCATTGGCCCACTACCAACTTTATATGGGCCTACAGGGTTGCACACAAAAATAGCCAATAAGAGCTATAATGTCCAAATTCATTGAATCTAAGATATGTCTAGATTTAATGAATGTAATGGTTAATCTAGGGTGGACAAATATATATATTTATATGTTTGAAAAAAATTAATAATATTATATATCCATATATGTATTCTCAAAATACATATATATATATATATATATATATATATATATATATATATATATATATTATGATAATATTATTATATTGTGTTAGTTTTAAATTTAGTTTTATTTGATACATTAAATTTAATAACTAACATGATAAGGATATAATATCTCAGATTTAATTTATAAAGATAAATTAAATCTATTTCCATTGGCTATTTATTCAGACTAAATAAATAGGTTAAATTAAAACTGTTGGACAGATTTAATTAAACCATATTTATTTAATTTGCTTATCAAAAGACAATTAAGTGTTAATTGATGTAATATGGATTTCAAAATTAATTAAGATTAATTTTAAAAATCCAATATTCATCATAAAATAGAAAGCCCTGACTAGTTATTTAAAAAAATGTGTGAGCTAGGGCTTTCTATTGGTGATGAAAAAAGCAAGATAGAAAGCCGCGAGAAAAGAAAACCCTATAGAAGGACGTTGGTGGTGCTAGCACACTGTTCGTGTTGGCTTTCTATTTATGTAGATATTGGTAGTGGGAGCTCATATGAGTTGTTAGCTCCTTGAGATAAAAAAGAAATAATGAATACATGAGAAAAGTATGTTTTCTAATACTCGATTTAAATGCCGTTGACAAATCCATAGTTAGGATTGGAAAACTGTTTGAATTTTAATTTTCCGCTGTGCCTTCCAATCCCAACACTTATGTTCAAGACAGTTAGTCCTTAGGCTCTAAGACCCATAGGTACAAGTTGTATAGGGAGTTACCCTGGGCTGCATCATAAGGGGTTATCCTAGGCTGTATATCTTGTATGGGGTAGAGACCTTGGGCTGCCAGTTCATGGTCACCAAGCGTTGTGGTTTTGTGATAAGATACCGGTTAGGCCCTTTGTTTGTTGCATACTATAAGTGTTCTACTTGATTATTTACTTTGCATACTTAGCATTATGCAAAACATATAAGTGATTATTGTACTATTAGGATTCTTTGAATCTTACCCTTTCCAACCAATACTCTATAACAAAGGCAAGTACATCTAAGGGCATGAAGGTAGCCACAGACAAGTGAAGTACATGTCGAATTATCAAAGTCCGTTAGTTATCTTTTATTTTGGATAATTGTATCAATTGTATATGTAACTAAGTAGGAATAATAGTAGCAGTAGCTGTATCAGTACCAGTAACAGTAGCATTAACTGTATTAGTTGTAACCTAATTGTTAATACATCAACAAATGCGCTAGCATCCTAATGCGATAAGTGAAGTGAACTAGAATCAGGCAACCTAAAAGCCTATAGGTTAACAACTAATATGCTGGCTATTGCCAAAGAACGTTCTGTTTTTTTAAATAAAAAGTTTTGAAACTGATGAGTGGTAATGAATATGCAAACTGATTTGAGACCGCAATTAAAGTATTTTCAAAAAGTTTTCGGAAAACCCACTCAAGTACAGGTTTGAAGCCTGTATTAAAGTCGAGACTTTAATAACTTTCAATAGAGCAATGTCTCTGGTTTGTATTGATTATAAGTCTAAAACTCATCCAACTGTTTATAAAATATGGTGTTGCACTCCTCCCTCACCAACCATATAGATATATTAACCATAGAGTAGAATGTACTGGAGTCACACAGGAAAAGATGTGATGGAAAACAGAAGAATGTTATTTGATGGCTTGTTATGTATTAATTATTGTTCTTTGAGAATGATTGTATAATCATGCATATGCATCTAAATGGATAATTGCCCTAGCACGATAATGAACTAATAATGAGTATAGGAATTATTTGTCTAAATAAATGAGTAGAGAATCACTCTGATTAAATTAAATAAAGATAAGAATTGATGAGTAATAATAAAAGGAATTAAGAAATGATGAGTTACAAAGAAGTAACGAACCACTTTATGACGGTTTTTTAAAAATTTTGAAAATGTCCAAAAAAACCCACTCAACTATGGTTCGAATCCTGTCTTGAGGTTGGGAATTGAAAGAACTTTACAAAGGAATGTTGCTTAGTGGTTGAAATTTGCTGCATAAAGCTCATCAGATCGATTATAGAATTAAGGCGGAACATCTAGGGTTTCAGCCAAGAGAGTAATTTAGAACTTTAATGGTTATATGATGTTGAACATGATGTTAAACAAGGTTTTAAGATGATAAGTAGAAAGTCTTGAAGGTGAAATTGTAAGGACTCATCTAATGCCAAATTAGGGTTCAGTTTTGGCCCTGACCAGTTCATAGGGAAAGAGATGGATTTTGTTAAAATTAAGGTTAGAAATGGATTCTACACATAAAATTATATAGAAATAGCTTGTGATTATGATTTTTTGATAATTGGATATAGAACCCTAACTTTGGGATTGAAAGTTAATTGTTGCCAGATTTCATTTTTTGGAAAGTAGACTGCTTGTGAGGTGTCATTTAAATAGTTAAACATTGTCCAATGATTATGATATTTTTCAAGTTGAAATTATATATCTTAAGCTTTAAATTGATATATATTATGTGTCATTTGGTTTTGTAGATTGTAAGTTATGATCTGCCAAAGTTTAAGCATTGAATTTGGAATTAATCCTGAGGCAGTATTATTGTTCGAGAATTTCTGAACTTTTGGGCCTATAGTTGGCAGCAAATGATATTTTTAATGTAAAAAGGACTTAAAGAGCATTTCATAGGATATGGAACCACCTCATTTAGAATTTTCTTGATTAAGTTATGAATTTTCCAAGTTGAGTGACAAATCTGATAGATTAGGGTTGACCTACGAATTTATGGCATTTAAGGTAAATTGTGGCAAGTATAGGTCCAAAGAGTAGAGACATGTCTTAGAACCTAATGTGACCACAATAGAGACCTAACCCACAAGGGATTAAAGCACATAATTTGTTAGACATAAAATGGGAGAAGTTTTAAAGATTATGTAAGAGAGACAAGTCATGTGTAGTGGCTTGCTGTCATTGCTCTAATGATGTGGTTATGTATCTAGGGCTATGAGATGTCAAGAAGAGGAAATGGAAGGTTCCCTAAGCATCCTACATGGTTGGAAGAAAAGCGAACAAGAAAAAGACATAAAGGTAAAAGTAATAAAGCAAAGGTAGTAAACTTACTTAACTTAGTGTACTTGATATGTTTGCTTATGTATAGATATGTGCTTCGCTTGATTATGTGAAACATATATGAATAATTGAAACTCTGTTTCTTTTAAATGTTATGGCCATGAGTATGTTGTGTGAAACATCAAGCTTGCAAATATGTCATTATATTAGTATGAGTTCATGTAAAGCAAGCATGTCATGCATTAAGCATTTATCTTGCATGTATAATTGGTAGTGTTGGCTACTGAGATTCTCCCGAATCTTACCCTCCCTCACCCAACCATATAGGTATTTGAGCATAAGAGGAGTGCATGATGATATTGTTGGAAATTGTGCCCTAAGAGCCAATCATTGTACTTTGAACATTATTATTTTAATGAAATTTCTCCATTCTGTTATCATATTATTTGCATGTTAACTGTGCTAATTGTATCCTTGTATAATTCATGAAGATTGTCCTAAAATGTCCCTGGTCGGTCATCTATGTTGGAGCACAGATGAAACAAGACCTGTTTGACTTTGATAAGATATAGAGTTACGAATCAAAGTCTTAGGCACTTGTAAGAGTACAAGGTACTGGACCGACCCACTATGAGAAAGCTACATGGATCAAGTCATAAGCTTTTCTCATGTATAACCACGTCACAATGCCCTTAGACCTGAGGACATCATGGATTCCTGCATGAGAGTTGCTAAGCTTTGAACTAGTCAAAAGTCACTTTTGACCGGGTGATGATAAATGCTACGATCGGGCTTGGTGATTTTTCATGCAGAGGAATATGAATGATCAAGATGGAATTTGTCCCTCACATTAGTAGAGAGATATTACTGGGCCCCTCAATGAGTGAGTCTGAGAAATGTATGGCCATACTGCAATGGAAAGGAGTTTCCATTTCTATTGTCAGGCTACTCAAGAATTGAGAAAGTAATGGTCAAGAACAAGAGGATGACATTATCCATGCCTTATACTTGATCGATGTATCGTGTGACAAAAGGGACATGACATGGTTGTATGACAGGTTGCATGGTGATAACGATCCTCATATGAATTGGGTAGTCATAATGTCTTGCTAGAAGCCGCTTGCAACTTTTGGGTTAGTACAGTTATTGGTCCACTGCCAACTTCATATGGGCCTACAGGGTCACACACAAGAATGACCCAACATGAGATAATGTTTAACTTAGGGTGGACAAATTTTATATATATATATATAATATAAAATTCATTAATAATATTATATAGATATATATTTTCAAAATATATATCTTATATATATTATATATATATATGTGTATATATATATTATTATATTATTATATTGTGTTAGTTTTAAATTTAATTTATTAAAATATATTAAATTTAATAACTAACATAATAGAGATATAGTATCTCAGATTTAATTTATGAAGATAAATTAAATCTAATGACTCTTTATTTAGATTAAATAAATAAGTTAAAATTAAAACTGTTGGACAAATTTAATTTAAACTAAACTTATTTAATTAGCTCATCAAGATAATTAATTGTTGATCAATTTTGAAATTAATGATGATTAATTTTGAAATTTAAATATAGCCCTCATAGGTTATAAACTTGATAGAGCATATATACTCATACGCGCATGAGAATTTAGAGCCATAAGGGAAACCCTAAAAACATTAGAGGTGCTAGCACATAGTCTCTGTTGGAGAGCATTCGTGTATATACCAGTAGAGAGAGCGGACCTAACGTGTTGGCTCCTAGAGATCGTGAAAACCCTAAGTGAAAAAGGTACGAGTTCTTTCTAACCCTATTTAAATGCTGTTGATAGATCCTCAATTAGGATCAGAAAAATTTTAAAATTCTTCCGCTGTGCCTACCGATCGTAACAGATATGCGAAAGGAATTTGTGAAGAAAGAATTGAAGAATGATGCACAATAGTCTATAATTGTGTGAACATGTTGAGAGGAATGAAGTTGCTAGATATGACATTCGTGACATATATAAATACGGATATGAATGGAAATGGTAAAAGTTATGACTTTCTCAAAGTTAAGAGTAGAAATTTGGAAGGTACAATTTTACCAAATGAACAATGCTCCAAGAAAGTAATTGTATAAATTTTAGTTGGGAGTTTTAATTATCGTTTCTCTTGAGCCATAATAAGAATATTAGTGCTTTTGTATGCATACCAAAGGGGCATAAATGAAGGGTGTTATATTTTTGATATCAGAGCAAAGATTTTGGCACTAGGCTAGTATTTTGTTGATACTTTGTTAGTGATCCTGTGACTAAAATGAGTTGTTGGGTGGTATGCAAACCCAAAAAGTTAGATCTCCCCTATCTGTTAAATAGCCTGCCAAAGGAAAAGGCAAAGCTGTATATACGGGAAGAAGAGGAACAACGATGATGTATACTCGAGGAAAGGGTATGAGCTCCAGTAACAGTAATGTTGGCGGTGTCTGGTCCTAGTATAGATTTTTCTACCAATGAGATCGATACTCTAGAGATAGATGAGATTCTCAAGATTTGAATTCTATTGCTAACTCTAGAGTTCCTAATGATGAATTAGAATATGATTTAGATCCCTACCCTATGTTATGGGAATACATAGAGGAGTTATACTAAGAAGTTGACACTGCTTATGTTTCCCTATGGAGACAGAATTTAGCATTTCTAGGGAGGATAATATGATATACTAAGATCAAAACATATATGAGACACCAATGCTCAAAGATATATAGATCTATACTACCCTAATGTATTGAATCCCATCAGAACTCTGCAGTTAAGCTTGCTTGGGCAAGAGTAGTCTAAAATGGGTTACCCCCTAGGAAGTCCTCATGTTGAAACCTTTAACCAAAGGTTAGAGTGCATAAAGGTTGTGTTGAGTTGAGGTATTATTCTAAGATAACTTAAAGAATGGTTAGAAGCATGGAGATGATGATATAAGCATTGATCTTTAATTCAAAACATATCTATTGCAGTAAGTGTTGCCAAAAAGTTCATTTCATGAGGTTATAAAAACTTGAGGCCTAATAGTTGTTTCAGGCTCCACTATACTAGATGAATTGTGATGCTATGAGGATGTTAGATTGAATATTGTGATGATGATTCTTAGTATGCTTGTTGGGTATAATTGAGAAAATGATTTCTTAACTCAAGTGATATTGAGATTCTAGATTTAGTTGGGCCAATATTCAATGCAATAGAATGAACTATAACCTAAGAATCAAACTCAATCGTTGAATTGATTCTTTAGGAATTTGAAATGTCCTAAGTAGTTTGAGGTACTAGAATTTGTTAAAGATGTGTATCAGGTTTTTTTATGGTTGCTAGTTGCTAACCTAGCATAGGGAAAGATCTTGATTATAGAATATTCTCTTGAAAAGATTGATTGAGAGTTAGTTCTTTGATGGAACTAAGTGGTACATAAAATAAAGGGTAGCCATAAATTATAGTCTTATAGCTGATTGAGACCGATAATAGAAGATATATTGGTGGCTTACTGATTCCTTGAAAGACATGAGTAGAATACCTCAGAGAGGGAAGTTGAATTTGTGATTATGCTTGGAGCTAGACCAATATTGAAAGTCCATACAGAATGACCCCATATGAGATGGCAAAATTAAAGAAGCATATTGTAGAACTATGAGAGAAAGTAGGCCTTGTGTAACAACCTCATTTTCAAAGCGTATAGACAGCTGAAGTATAGTAATATCTTTAAAAAGGAGATCGATAATCTTTTGTAAACAGCGGAAGTCCCAACTTCAAATAGAATATTGAGCTGCACTTGAGTAGGTTTTCAAAATCTTTTCAAATATTGTCTTCATATTTCGTCTCATATTATTTTATGATTTATTTTAAGCCATCTGTTTTAAGTTCATTTCTTCATATCAGAGTTTTTACCAATAAGTACTCTACTATGTTTAATTAACGGCCCTAGGTAGACGGCTGTCCACTAGTGGTTTTGATGTTGTTGTGCATTTGCTTATATACAGGCGCATATATACATTGCTACTGATTTGCCAGTACGAGACTGACCATACTTAAATACAAATTAAGTACAATCTCTAAAATAGATAACCGATAGAAAATTAAATTCTAAGACCTTTGCTTCATTCGCCTGTGTTAACCTTCTTGCCTGAGGAACTACTTGCTCGAGCTAAAAATTTGTTTTGGAAAAATAGGGTGAGTTCAATGAATCTCGGTAGTAACAGATATCACTCATGTAAGATGTATACATATAACATGCCATTTCAACCAAAGTTTCAATACAAACAACATATTCAACATTCAGAGATAAATTCACGATATGCAAAAAGCATAAAGTTACCAATTCAAGGACAACCGTCCCTTGCCATAGCGCTGGAAAATTCTACTGGGCCTTAGCCCTTCTCATCTGAATGCATTAAATTGATGATGGTACAAACATGCATATAACATATCATATACCATGTGAGGGATAAGTTACTACCTGATAATTTTTCCAAATCTTGATCTTGATTAACGTGCTTTGGACGTCCTGGGCAAGTGTCAAATCTTATAAATGATAATTTACGGGCAATGAGTTATTACTTAGTCCAATTCCTTCATAAATTATTCTCTTATGTTGGTTATCATTAGGGTCACTACATTAGACCCAATATGTAGCTAATGAGCTCAAGCTACTTCAAATGCTTAACTTACCTCTTAAAGGTACAATTCTATTACAAAAACACTTTGAATTTTCGCACAATTACCATAAGTTGGTAGATTTTTCACTAAACTTTGAAAAATCATAACTAATTCTAGAAAAAATCAATTAAGGTGATTCAAAATTCCATATGACCATTATTAATTTTATTTTAAGAGAAAAATATTCTAGCATCCATTTGATCACGCACACTTCCTAGTTTTTCTTTTTCCCTTTGCTACCAGAAAATCTGACCAGTTTTAATGGTATACTTCAAACACTCATAACTCCTAGTGCACTTATCTAAATTCTTCATAATACCTATCAAGTTAAAGGTCTTTAACTGTACTTTAATTCAGAAAACTATCATCATCATTAGATGAAGTTTGAATAGTGAAATATTTGCCACAAGAAAACTGCTAGACAAAAATGCACACTGGCAGCTTTGTTATACATGCAAACTTAATTTCCAGTTTTTGAGTCTTTAAACCAGTTTGTCAAAAATTATAACCGGAGCCTATTTCTACACAATTTTTCATGTAGAATCCAATAGAAAGCTCAAAAATACCAACATAAAATTCTTTCTCCCAGCTTTTGCCCCAAACCAAAATCTACCTCCTAAAACAATAAAAATCCAACTTTGTGTTTTTAACTATCAACAAGTCTAATACTTCAACAAACATCATATATCACCTTAAACATGATTAAAAACATCATATTGCTTCAAAAAATCCCCTTGGTAAAAAATCAAAGGTGTCACAAGAGTCAAGAAATACTCAACAAAAACATGAAGTAATCGATTCAAAACGTGGGCGAGCCTTACCTTTTCGTGTTTCTACAAGTGGTTTGGTATTCTAGTAGCACTTTGATAGACCAATTGGTGCAAAATGTGTCAGATGAGAAATCTGAGGCCATAGAATTGAAGCTTATAGTAAGTAGAGGAAGTTTCCTGAAAGACTTACCAAACGATAATGGCGATTCGGGGTCGGAATCAGCTCCGGTGTTCTAGAGAACTTACTATTTACTTTTCCTTCCCTCTTCTTGTGTTCTTGAGTTCTAAAATAAGATTTTTGTTTCTCTTTACACACTTGCACGAAATTTTGGCCTTTAATTAGGCATGGATGGTTGTGATTTAATCTCATAAAATGATCTCATCTCATCTTGCCAAGTGTAATAATTTTAAGGCTTAAGAATGCCACGTGTCATACAACCATTGGTCTTCCATTTTCTCTTTTTTAGGTGGGGCATAAATGGTCAGGAAAAGGGGTAGGCCTGACAATTTCCCTAGACTCTTGGGTTTGTTGCTTAAATAGTACAACACGCAACCCGGCTAGAGACCGGTGAATTCCCCAGACTCAGCTACTAGGTGGCGCACTCCTAAGATGACAACACGAAAGGCTTAAAGTGGGTGTAATAATGTGTAATGATGAGGGACACATGTCACTTCCTCATTTAGCCAACACAAAAATAACCTTTTACTTTGTAATGATTTTGGGACACTGCCATTTCCTTATTTGGCCAACATGAAAGGCGTGTCATCATGAGCCGTCATTACATACTTTATTGAAGTTATTCTAATAAAGTTGCTCCATCAGCACATTCCTCAGAATTCTTGCAACTGATGCCTCTGTGCCCTACAACTACCGGCGAATTTTCCTTCGACTTCTTACACTCGTATTTTACAATCCCAACTTCTCAATTTTCATGAATGACATAATAGACATCTAGGAATTCCAAAAGTAACTCTAACTTTAATTTGTAAATACCCATATTTATGTTATTCCACTACTTCTATATTTACATGTTTTCAGTATTACAAAATTTGGTATATTACACCTTGGGGTTCTTCTAAGGACTTGTTCCCATTACAATGGTACTTTTATTGAAAGAAAGCTAAATGAAGAGGGATACCTATGGAGGATTCTGATTGGAGTAGGCTACCTACTAAAGTTTTAACCATAGGGGCTAACCAGTCAGTGATTGAGTAAAGTGTCGAGTATAGCACTGTAGAGTGAAGCCACCAAGACGTCGAACCATAGAGTGGAGCCAACAAGATGTTGATTTTTAGGAGGGGTATATTGAACAAGTCCCACAATAGATGGGTTTCCTTGAAAGAAGGATTTATATGACCCAATGTATGGCCATGGGGTGCTTTAGTGCTAATTGTTGAAAGAAAGACGAAAAAGATACTAAGGCAAAATAGGCTCAACGAAAGTCAAGCAACTTTAATTGTTGGAAGAAAAGGAGCAAGAGGAGGATATAAATGCGAAAAGGTAGTAAACTTACCGAAATTACGTGAACTTGATATTTATGCTTGTGTATTGATGTGTATGATTGCTTTGCTTGATTATGTAAGTCATATATGAATAATTGAATCTCTGTTTCTATTGATGTTATGGCCATATGTATAAGATGTGAAGCATTGAGCATGCAAATATGTCATTATGTGAGCATGAATTGAGGTGAGGCAAGCATGTCACACACAAAGCATTTATCTTACATACATAACTGGTTTTGTTTGCTACTGAGATTCTCTTGAATCTCACCCTCCCTCACCAACCATATAGGTACGGTGAGCACAGAGGAGGAATGTATCATAGTTGTGTTGTGGAAACGTGATGACAAATTGGAGATTATTATGTATTTGATTGTATAAAAATGTCATGGATGAGTTGAGATCTCATAATTGTAATGTACATATACGTAAACAAAAATAAATCAGTGTGAGTTTTCATGTTTGATTAGTTGAGAATGGGAAGGTAAATATGAAGATTTTAATTTGGAGGCTTAAATAGTGGAATTCCCCGAGCCGTAACAATAACATTTACACTTCTGATGCATAATACAAGGGGAATAAATGACAAGTGTTACACCTATCATGATGTGTAATTGGCGTAGGGTAAAGAAATACTACTAAGACGTTATTTGGGACAATCTCTCTGTAAGATATATATGCCAACTAATTACTTACATTTACTTGTAAAAAATGTTAACTTGAATTAGGTGTTTTGTTTTTGGTATATGGTACAGACCAAAGTTCGTTGAAATTTATCTTAAAAAAGGTTGGGTACACACTATGCATATTTCGTCATGTATTGATAAAGGGTTAAAGGCCAATTTTGCCCCGGAAGTATTCACTAGGGGCCAATTCGGGGCCGGAAGTATTTCGAGGGCCATTTTTGCGCCTCAAGTTTCCAATTGGGACAATTTTGCCCCGGAAGTTTCAAATTTGGAGCAATTTTGCCCTAACATTAGTTGACCGTTAGTTGACCGTCAGCCTGGGCAAATTTGCTCCAAATTTGATACTTCCAGGGCAAAATAGCACCTTAACCCACACCGAGGCCCATACTGACTTCTCCAGACTCACTAAAACAGGGGGCAGGCTGTAAAGCAGAAAAGAGAACTCTTCTCGAGGCCCATACTGACTTCTCCAGACTCACTAAAACAGGGGGCAGGCTGTAAAGCAGAAAAGAGAACTCTTCTTGAGGCCCATGCTGACTTCTCCGGACTCACTAACATTGCTGTCAACTGCCACGTCTCGGTTCAGGAATTTTGACCCGATTCCCTTTCAAACTATATGTGCTGTATGCTATCATACAGCTGAGCTAGAGTGGGCAAGTACCGTTCACATCGAACATTTCCCCTCTTCAACCTTCAAAGTCATTATTTGAATATTTGCTATTACCACTAAGATCTGCATTGACGGCCACTCCACCCGAGCTTTGAAGTATGTGACCTATACCCGTCGTCGGGATAAGTGCTAGGCCTTGATGAGTAGAAAGGTGTGGCAGTCGCTGCAAACCCTGAGGCGCGCACCTGGGTGGAGTAGCCGTCAATGCAGATCTTGGTGGTAGTAGCAAATATTCAAGTAAGAACTTTGAAGGCCAAAAAGAGGAAATGTTCTATGTGAACGGTACTTGCATATGAGTTAGTCGACCCTAAGAGATGGGGGAAGCCCGTCTGATAGCGTTCAGCATGCGTACTTTGAAAGGGAATCAGGTCAAAATTCCTGAATCAGGACATGGCAGCTGACAAGAACGTTAGTGAGTCTGGAGACGTCGGCATGGGCCTCGAGTTCTCTTTTTTGTTTAACAGTCTGCCCATCCTAGGTTAGCCGGAGGTAGGGTCCAGCGGCTGGAAGAGCACAACACGTCGCCTAGTGTTCGATGTGCCCAACTAACGGTCATTGGGTTTTGGGACAATTTTGCCCCGGAAGTATCAAATTTGGAGCAAATTTGCCCAGGCTGACGGTCAACTAACAGTCAACTAACGTTAGGACAAAATTGCTCCAAATTTGAAACTTCCGGGGCAAAATTGTCCCAATTGGAAACTTGAGGCGCAAAAATGGCCCTCGAAATACTTCCGGCCCTGAATTGGCCCCTAGTGAATACTTCCGGGGCAAAATTGGCCTTTAACCCATTGATAAAGGTGTACTTGCAGTATCTAGAAGCGATTGTTGAGACAACAGTTCTTGATGGACTTCAGGCCATTATCAAACTACAACATTGGAGAGAAGTTATCCTCTAACACCACCATGAGTTGTTCAAGGTAATAGTTATTCATAAGTAATAAGGTTTGAATGTATCTATTTAATATTAATTAGAGTGTTGTTATTTTTGTAGTAAATAAGCCAGGAAAATAAGGAGAGGGTCAAAAATTTGTATCCTTATAAGAGAGGACAAAAGGGGTATGCAGGCATCGTTGAAGAATTGTCTGCTCAAAATGAGGGTGTTAGACCTACCCGTTATGAATTTTGGATGGTAGTGAGGCAAAATAAAGATGAAATTTAGACAATCATCGTGTGAAGGAGGTTGTCGATTAAATAGTAAGTATTGATATTAGTTCCTGATTAATGGAAGTAATGTTTTAAACTAACTATCAATATTTACATTATTGTTAAATGCATAATGTAACACCCTAAATAAACAGTCTATATACTTAGCTTTCAATCAATTAATCAACATGTAAGGGTTTAAGAATAATGTCCCAAACTGTACAAGCCCAAATAACACTTTTGGAATTAAAACCCAAATATTTTAAATCAACTCCTAATGTCATGGCAATTAAATATCATGTGCTCGAGAAGCACAATAAAGACTCTAAGGCTCACTCCTCATGTGCCTTCACTTATTTCCTACCTTATCCTACCTAAAACTTTTAAGGAATGGAGTGAATGTCACGTCTCAGTAACCCAAAATTTAACTATGCACATACAAACCAACCAAACATAGGCAATTACATTATAAGTATACACATAACCATATTGTCATCAGTTCATATCATTAGCATTAATATCATTATAAGTCATCATATATATGCAAGATGAGTTAAAATGCAAAGCATATAGCCTCCCTTATTGCTCCATCCAACCTTATTCCACTGACTTGAAGCCATAGTTATATCCATGGTTTGATCCATACAATAGATCGACGAAGCTACTTTAGTGCTTAAAATGTACCCTGCCAAAGGTATAAAGCTCAATACCTAGACTACGGCTCCCCTCCTTAAAAATCTAACTCAGGAGGCGTCACTATCCCATATTCCCCCTTACAAACCTGGCTAGGGTAAGTATTATAGAATGGGGCCTTATAAGAGGCCAAACACTATGGTAGAGTAGATGTAATCCACATAATCACTTATCATATAATACCTATATCATCACCATCTCCTTACCTATCACCAATGCCTATAATGCATGGACAACAAACCAAAACACAACCAAATATGCTTAAAAAGGATTAAAACATCTCATTAAATCATTATCATATGTTACAAGCATGTTTGAAAGGAACATATTACTCCGTATTCCATAATAGGAATTATGGCACAAGCATGCAACATGATTTCATTAAATACATCAACAAACAAGCACACTAAATAAGGATGCAAGTAACTCATAAAAACAACACAGTTGTATCATTTACCATTTCATAGTCTCAACAATTTGTATACATGTATCATACTTAATCAAACAAAGTTTTACCCATATATTTATATAATCGATTGCAAATAATGGTTTGCACAGACATGGTAAAACCCCAAGTTACCTGTTCTACTTTGCCTCCCAAGTAGTGAAGTAGCCATTCCAACAAAAAAAAGATCTAAGAGAGATTCAACAAAATCATACATATATAAAAATATTAATTTATAACTCATAGCTACTTAAAATTTATCCAAAAGCTACCATAAGATTAGTCCAAAACTACCTTAAAGTCTTAAAACTACTTTAAAGGACCCCATAATTAAAATCCCAAAAGTCTTGTTATTGTTGTTGTTGTTTTTGTTGTTTCAATTCAAGGTTTGAACACCTCACTGTTATTGACTTTAACAATATATATATATATATATGATAGCATACCTAGAGGCGGTCAACATGAAGGTCATCAAGCTCAAGAAGGATTCATCCAATTCTAGGCTCAACAAGCCCTCCAAGGTTTTCAAGGAGACTATCAAGTCTTAAAAATGCTCACATGGTGGCAGACATAGATTATTGCTAGGATGATGACATGGACAATTACATATGTGGCACTTGACATACATGTGATAGGTCACCCCTAAAGCCACCATGGCATGCGAGTCAATGGCATTTGTACACTTGGATGTTAATAAGACAAGATCACATTTTAAGAGCCAAGAATGGTAATCACATTGTTAAAAGCCCAAAAAGATGATGTACAAGGACCGTGTGAAGTCCAGATTGAAGAATTCACTTAAAATACTATGTGACGAGCAAGCACTTCCCATTTTCATGAAGCAAGCATCCAATTTCCCTTAGTATGACCTCTTATTTGTCTTTTGGTGATACATGACACCCTATAGATAAAATTAACAAAGCACTGGTGTTTAATGATAGACAATTCGCAATTAACTAAAAGAGTGCTAATTGGTCATTACACTTGACAAATCTGCAACATGTCTTGGTATATAGAGCAAGTCTTCCAAGAAGAGAGTTGAGGTCTGCTCCCACACAAATACAATACGTTGAAGTGAAGCACATAACATTATAGTGACAAATAACTTTTGTAATGATTTTCCTGAAGCCCAGGTCGATGCTTCCTTGATCGTACATATGTACCCTTTATCATAATCTAATAGACTATGTAAAAAGCATGCTTCTTTGAATGTCTTGTGAATAATGCCGTCAACCATTTTTATATCACTGAACCTAGTTGGTCCCCTTACGTTAGTGAGTAAAACACGTAGGTAGTATAACCTTCCTACAGATGGTGAAACATGACTGATTAGACCTATGAAAAATCCCTTCTCCCTTTACTTCCATTTATGTTTATCATTCTAGAAGATATAATGGTTAGGGAATTCTATAGTGTGGCACCAAATGTATCATCTTTGTTTATAAGCATCAATGAGAGAAACTGAGACTCACATATGCAAGGATTATCCAGAAGTTCTGACACATCATCCATACTTTTTTAAATGGATATATTATTGATCTAGGAAGTGGAAGCTTAATCTCTCGATCGGTGGATTTTTATGATGAATGTCAAATCCAAGGATGTGCCATAATGCTTCACATTAAGGCATGTATCTATAATTGTAATACTGGTGTATCTTATCAATAACTCCCTTGTCTTGATCACTATTAGCATTCTTAAATAACCCAGTGATGACTCTATCATTTCCCATGCTAATGTACTAGAACAAATATTTAATTTCAGTGGATTGATTACACTTCTCTATATTTATATGTGCTTGAAATTTCTAGAGCAACATTGGATTGTAAGGGATGACATAGTGATTATCGAGTTCAATTCCGTTCTGCTCCATAATCATACCATCATCGCACCGACAGTATGTGGGTAACCATTTTCATCAATACATGTTTTGTTATTGAATCTTTTTGGGAAGTACTTGCCACACTTATCTTATTTCATGCATCTAGCATTAGGCTTGGTATCACTATAGGGGTCATAGATCATGAATTTCTTCACTAATTCATATAACTTATGATATGTTTCTTTGTCCAAAATGTCTAGTAAGATGGCATTGTTAAATACAATTGGGTCATTTAACTTGTCCCTTGGATCTAGGAACAATGATATATGTGTGTGTGGGAGTCACCTCTTTTGGAATTTAATGGTGTACATATATGTTTAAATGTAAAATCATAGTGGTTAATTAATCAAGGAATATATGGTATGTGCAAAATATAATTAGAAAGACAGATTCATCATGACATATTATTGAACAGTTAAAGTGAATAGACATAATCATGATTAGAGTCATAGTCAACCATCTAACCTACATGGACTTTGCCAAAAATCTTGTCCTTCTTTAGTATCTTCATCAATGCTTTGAGCTTAACATAAACAATCCTACTCAACACAATTGGGCAATCTAATAGATTTAGATTCCATTCTTCACAATACCTTGTTATCTCAGGCCAAGCAAGATTGCAAGTGAATGTTATGAAGAGGTCAATATAGCCAATTGCTCTGCATATGGCCATTGCATCCTAGTATGCTCTAATCATATACCTTGTTAAATTGGCAAAGGATGCGGGAAGTATAATTCTTTTCCTTATTGAAGAAGCATTTTATTCCCCATTAATAATTACATCAGATAGTCTTTAGTACAAATCCATATACAAGTTTTGTTGATGTGCCCTAAGTTAGTTTAAGCCTTTCACCCAAGGGGAGGTGAATTGGATGATATTAAAAATTTTAAACTCAAACACAAACTAAACATAGAGAATAAAGCTAGATGGATATCAATGAAGGTAGACATAAGAGATTTATACTGGTTCCGTTCAATCCACTTAGCTTATGTCCAATCCTCAGAAACTCTTTTGAGAGTTCCACTATTATCCTAAGAATCACAGGGCTCTTAATGTCCCAGTACAAGCAAGTTCCTATTTGAAGGACACTCACTTCCCGTTAACTTTGTAATCAATGCCTATACTCAAGGTCTTACTACCTTCAGCAACTTAACCGTAATAAATAATTCAAGAAAAGCTCTTACACTAAGGAAGAGCAAATGAAGAAACATTGAAGTATATAATCTCATAAAAATATAACTCAAAACTTAGTAATAAATGTAATAGTAAATGCTCATAGAGTGGTAGTTGCTTCATCTTCAGTGCTGTTCTTTTTATAGTATGATAAGAGTTAATAACTGTTTCTTGTTTGAATATAGCTGTTAAGAGTGTGTGAGGTTATTGCTTATATCTGTTGTGTTTGCTATTGAGAGACAGAGAATTTTGATTGGTTGAGGCTTGGAGCATTAAATGTGTCTAACACAAAAGTGCTCTTTGACAATCTTATGTTAATCTTTGAATAAGCACCTATAATATGTTCAAGCAATGATATAACAATGTATTAAGTTGGTTAGAAGCAAAAGGAGCAAGTTTATAAGTAATTAGAATGAATATTAAGATTTTTAAGGCACTGTTATGTTTATGAGACTGTATCACTAGAGTGTGTTGGAAATTGTGCGCTAAGGGCCAATCATTGTACTTTGGGTATTGTTATTTTAATGAAATTTCTTCATTCTGTTATCATGTTATTTGCATGTTAACTGTGATAATTGTATCCTTGGATAATTCATAAAGATTGTCCTAAAATGTCCCTGGTCGGTCATCTATACGGGAGCAGAGATGAAACAAGACTAGTATGACTTTGATAAGATATGGAGATACGAATCAAAGTCTTAGGCACTTGTAAGAGTACAAGGTGCTGGACCGACCCACTATGAGAAAGCTACATGGATCAAGTCATAAGCTTTTCTCATGTATAACCACGTCATAATGCCTTTAGACCTGAGGTCATATGGATTCCTACATGAGAGTTGCTAAGCTTTAAACTAGTCAAAAGTCACTTTTGACCGGGTGATGATAAAGGCTATGATCGGGCTTAGTCATTTTTCATACAAAGGAATATGAATGATCATGATGGAATTTGTCCCTCACATTAGTAGAGAGATATTACTGGGCCCCTCGATGAGTGAGTCTGAGAAATGTATGGCCATACTATGATGAAAGGAGTTTCTATCTCTGTTATTAGGCTACTCAGAAATCAAGAAAGTAATGGTCAGGAGCAAGAGGATGACATTATCCATGCCTTATCCTTGATCGATATATCGTGTGACAAAAGGGACATGACATGGTTGTATGACAGATTGCATCGTGATAACGATCCTCATATGAATTGGGTAGTCGTAATGTCTTGCTAGAGGCCGATTGCGACTTTTGGGTTAGTATAGTTATTGGCCCACTGCCAACTTCATATGGGCCTACAGGGTCGCACACAAGAATGACCCAACACGAGATAATGTTTAATTTAGGGTGGATGAATTTTATATTTATATATATATATATATATAATATAAAATTCATTAATAATATTATATAAATATATATTTTTTCAAAATATATATCTTATATATATATTATATTATATTATTATATTTAATAATATTATATAGATATATATTTTTTCAAAATATATATCTTATATATATATATGTATATATATTATATGATATTATTATATTGAGTTAGTTTTAAATTTAATTTATTAAGATATATTAAATTTAATAACTAACATGATAGAGATATAGTATCTCAGATTTAATTTATGAAGATAAATTAAATCTAATGGCTCTTTATTTGGAGTAAATAAATAGGTTAAATTAAAACTGTTGGACAGATTTAATTTAAACTGAATTTATTTAATTAGCTCATCAAGATAATTAATTGTTATTTAATTTCAAAATTAATGATGATTAATTTTGAAATTTGAAAATAACCCTCATGGGTTATAAACTTGATAGAGCAGATATATTCATATATACATGAGAATTGAGAGCCGTAAGTAAAACCCGAGGAGACATTAGAGGCGCTAGCACGCAGTCTCGGTTGGAGAGCATTCGTGTGGATACCGGTAGAGAGAGCGGACCTGACGTGTTGGCTCTTAGAGATCGTAAAAAAAACTCTAAATCATCAAAAGGTATGAATCCTTCCAACTTGGTTTAAACGCCGTTGATAGATCCTCGATTAGGATCGGTGAAAATTTTAAAATTCTTCCGCTGTGCCTACTGATCCTAACAGTGGCATCAGAGCCAGATGAATTGTGCGTTTAAATTGAGTTAATGATCTTATACATGTGATATATATGGGATGTGTACGTATGTTTATAAGAAACACTCGAATATGCATGTGATTTGGTTAATACGAAACGAAATTATTTAGAAAGATGTGATCTTGTAATTCTGTTGATTTTTGTTTTCATTTAAATTGAATCTTGAAATTGTTTCGTTTTCGATTTTGAAACATGTATGTGATTTTCATTTTGAATAAGCATGAAATTGGGTAGGGTACCTGAGATCGTAGTTGGCGGCAATCAAATCAGGTCTAGGTTCGGATATCTATTCGGGTAATAGGGATCCGAACTATGGGGACCGCCATGACAACCTCTACGGAGCACAATATAATCTAATCACGACATTTATTGCTTTTCATATTGTATGAATTCTTGTTGTGGTTTATTATTTATACTTGTTTAGGTATGGTGAACAACATGGCTTTAGAATTTTACAAAGGTTGTAATATTTAAATACGGCCTGCGTGCCGTGCCTTTCTCTAAATACTCTCGATGTACATTCTCTTCTCATCTCACTCCCCTCGAATGTTTAAACGAGGTTTCTCTCAATGTATTTCTTTTTTTTTTATTTAGAGAAGTCCTCTCATTGGCTTGGGAGGATCTTAGGTTAGGTAAGCCATGTTGTGTCACGTTTAAATTATGCTTTTGATAAGATCATTGCATGATTACTTTTACGTTTATATGTATTTATCTGTATGAGATACGACCACGATTGCATCCATATAAACAAAACTAATTAATTAAGCCCTCTGAATCAAATCTTAAGTCATAATGCCGTCAATTAATGAATACTTGTCAAAACCTAGATCGCTCAATTATGGAAACCACCAAAGTGGATGCACTTGAGTTATCTTGATGAGACAAGCTTGAGTAATGGTGCTGCTCATAATATTCATTATTATTTTGACTTAATTGAGATTAACAAAACGGTTTTGAATCTCAAGGCATTAGATGGGGTTAAACATGCCGGATCATATGATGATTAAATCCCAAAAAGATCTAAGAGTTACATGTGATGTAATTGGTAAATAGGTTACCTACCTAAATAACTTGAATTTAAGCGTCTTGCCAAAGCGGATTAAGTTTAAGCCAAATATGGATCTTAGCCCACTAATTATTATATTGAGGGTTGTTAATTTAGTAGGAGATTACTAACTAACTTTGCATATTTTAATTGTAGAATCATGTCGACTAGTAATACTGCTACAATTTCGTTGCGATCGGTCCTTGAGAAGGACAAACTTTCTTGACTGGTTCAGGAATTTGAGAATTGTTCTCAAGCAGGAAAGAAAGGCTTATGTCCTTGATCAACTCATTCCTGAGGAGCCTGCAGCCAATGCTCCAAGAGCTTAGAGAGATGCTTACAAAAAGCATAAGGATGACTCTGTGGATGTAGGTTGCCTGATGCTTGCCACAATGGTTCCAGAGCTCCAAAGAGATCTAGAACTCATAGAGGCTCATGAGATGATTGTACATCTCAAGGAAATGTTCCAGCGACAGGCAAGGCAAGAAAGGTATGAGACCACAAAGGCCTTACATTCCTGCAAAATGGCTGAAGGTGCATCAATTAGTACTCATGTGTTAAAGATGAAAGGCTATATTGATCACCTTGAGAGGCTTGGATTTCCCATAAGCCAGGAGTTAGCAACGGATTTGATCCTCAACTCACTCCCGGAGAGTTATGACCAGTTTGTTATGAACTACAACATGAACCACATGGAGAAATCAATTTCTGAGCTGCATGGGATGCTCAAAACTGCTGAGCAAAGCATTAAGAAAAAGCCTAGCAAAGTTATGATGGATCAGAAAGGAAAGGGTATGAAAAGAAAGGGAAGGGCAAATAGAAGGGTAATGGCTTAGGTGGTAAGACCAAAGAGTCAAACAAGCCCGAAACCAAGCCTGCACCCAAGAAGGCAAAGCCTCCAAAGAAAGGAGTAAAATACTTCTGCAATGAACCCGGTAATTCGAAAAGGAATTGCAAACTCTGTTAGGAGTTGAGGACTAGGATCAAGTATTATGAACAGTACATTATCTTAAGAAGTGGTCTCAAGAGCAAGGTCAGAGGCAGGGATATGTGTAGTTTGAGTAAGAGAACAAAAAAATAGGTGTAGGTTAGAGGGGTACAATTTGGCTAAGAACTAGGGCATCCAACTTCTCTCCAAATGATCTTAGAAGGCTTATATATTCAAGTAGTAACTGGGTCTGAGCCTCTTGATAAGCAATATGGCCTTGAAGTTCTAATTCACTATATCACATACCTGTCTCATCCTCTCATCAATGTGTATGATGATCTTAGTATTAATGTTGGCTATATTGACATAAAAGCCCTGAAGTACTTCCTTTAAATAAAATTGAATAGTTGAACCAAGAAATGAAGGTATTGGAGAGCCACCTTATGCATAAGACTGAGTGTCATTTAATCTTAATGTTTCAAGCTTTTATCTATTTCTTTTCTTTAGAGTAGTAGCATGAGGGTGAATTATAGCAACTTTATGCATAATTTCCCAATTTGATTTCTACCAAATTGGGTACCTTTCCAATGGCTTATTGGGCTCCAAATACCAAATGCCATTTGCTTTCAAGAAAAGATAAATTAACTAAGGATGTGGCATGGGTGTAGACTTTAATGAGGTATATTTGTACCTCTTGATCTCTAAAAAGATGATTTCTCCTAAGTTCCTTTCTTCCTTGCTCAATATAGAAGCCATCACCTTGTAGTCTCTGTTGATAAAGTAAGTGAAGTTGTTGGACTTGTTCACTATAGTCTAAGAATATATATACCAGATAATCCTAAGTAAGTCACAAATGATGTTGGGGTTATGTTTGATCTAATTTTGGTTAGTTAGGATCTTACGTACAGAGTCACCACCAACAACAAAAGGAGTTTATCATGAAAATGGTAAAGACTAATGGAGATCATTTTATTAGTGGCTTCCCGTCTATGTATAAAGGGAAAATGTCAAAAAAAGAGTGAGAATTCAGTGAACAAGTGATACAATAAATCGAAAGCTAAAGAAAAAAAATAAGTGTCTTCCCTATGGTGATACCTACCTCTTTTATCCCTTATTTTTCATTTGTTAGTTCTTGTCCTTCTAAATCATGGGGATATGGTTGTTACCATATTTGCAAGTGCTTGGAGCCTCTTTCACTTTGGTGGTATGACCGGGCAACTCATGTGGGGCTATGGGCCTCACAAAAGTCATGGCTTTATTGGGCCAATTCTCAAAGTTACTTCCTTTCCCTTTCTTGCTCCATTTTTCTTTGGTCTTTGAGGTTTTTAGTCATGATCCGATGTTCCTCATATTTGCTTTCTTTGTTGTACTAGTAAAGTTAGGGTTTCTTTTTAAGTTTTCTTCTTCCTCCCTATAACTTCTGAGCTTGCCAAGCATTTTTCTCTGCCATTTTCTAGTTGCATCATTCTATACTTCTCACATTAGGTAACTTTATGGACTTTGAGTATTTTCTTGCTCAGCTTCATATAGGTTGTTATGTCTGAATGGGGTAGTTCTTCTGTGAGTAGTAGGGAGATTCCGAAGTTGAGGTTATGTCTAGTTGAGGGTCAGACATAGGTAGTGAGGGGAGTGAAGATCCAACTATAGTTTTCAAGAACACTGGTAAATTAGAGGGGTATGTGATATCTATGATAGATCATAGGGCTCTCCATAATATTTCGCTGGTCTTACGGTATTCTCGATGATATTCATATGAGAGTTCCTATACTAAATGAAAGGGCTAATTCCTACTCTGAGGGCTAGGCCACCATTTACATAGAGTCTTTTAGGTACGGATCCTGCCTCCCCTTTTCGCTTTTGATTGTAGGTTTGTGTTGGCACTTCAATCTCACTCTTGCCTAATTAATAGCACATGTGTGGCGTGTCACCCTATCTTTAGAGGTCCTAGTTAAGTAGTTAGACATAGAATTTTCCATGCTAGACTTGCTCCAATCCTACTACCTTCTTATGAGAAACCAAGGGACTTTCACCTTGTTTAGTAGAACTAGACAGGCTATTCTTATTAGGGGTCAACAGGTCAACGACCGTGGTTGGGAGGAATGCTATGCGTTTATAGACTCCTCCCAATTAATGAGGAAGATATGGGGATTTATACCATATGAAAACCTGATGGTAAATTTCTTCCTTTAACTTGTCCTAGGTGAGATTTTGTTCTTCTAGATGATATGTTGATGCCTTTTGCAAACATTAGTAAGAGTAAAAAGGCAACAGAGGGTGGGGACAAAGAGAGAACTAACTATATCTTAGCCCTTCCCGTTACTGAGATGGATTTTTCAGCTTTGCTTGATCTAGAAAACACTCTTCCTGGTAAGTTTTATACATGATTGATGCCTTTCATGGTCTTGTGCTAATCATCACATCTAATCGTGCATTTCATATTGTAGTTAGGTAAGTCATGAAGGTAAAGGTTTTCAAGCTCCCCGAATATGAGTGAGATGAGATCAAGGCTTCACTTTAAGGTTGGTGACCATCCTGGATCATCTCTTAGTTAATACATGTCCATCCCTGAAGTTTTTGAGGTTCAAAGTAAGGGCAAGAATGTGGCAGAACCTAGCACAAAGCTCAAGAGCGTAGGTGGGGATCCATATAGAGGCATCAATTTATAGTTTTCAAGCATTATTTCTTTGGTTTATGATGCCTCTCAAGCACTTCCAGTGGTACACCGTCTACTATTTCCCAATGACCTATCCAAGCTTAAGGCTTTTCAAGCTCTATTACCTCCAATATCACTCAGGTTCTCTAGGTAACTTTCTAAGTTTTCTCGGCTAGTTTATATCTTATCTTACTTACTAAACTCCTTCTTTGGCATGCAAGGCTTCTAGGGTTTACTGTTTTTATAAAGCAAAATTTCTCAGTTACAATCCCAGTCTTCCGAGAAAGACAAGGCCAACTACCAAGAACTCTGGTATGAGGTGGCACACTTACTTGACATACAATCCAAGCTAGAGGCCCATGTGAAACTCCTCTGAAAGATCTTACTAAGGCCAAGCTAAAGCAGTCAAAGTTGGATGTAGGGAATAAAGCTCTGAAGCTGCAACTGGAGGATATTGGAATGGAAGCTTACTTCAAGACCTACGTTGAACTTATGAAGGAACTCAAGGAAGGTAGGCTGTAATATACTGAAATGTCATAATCGATTTGCTTTATATGTGTAAATAGTTGGATAAATTATACATGTGCATGTGTTTAAAGACACTTGGTGTCTCTTTAAAGAGACACACACATGGTACTATCTAATGCCATCTCACAAACATTCAGCATTTTCCAAGACACACCGGCACATACTCAGCAATTCCCTAAGGCACAAGTATATGTGGAGCCATCTAATGCCCTATAAATACACATAGCGCATTTATGAGGTGTAGGCACATGTGTGACATCATCTGAGGCCTATATCGATAAAGTAGCTTTATTCAAATAGCTTTGTTAATGCAACTTTATTAAAGTGGCTTTTTGCCTTACACTTCTTTTAGGTTGGAACAGTCATAAAGAGCCACCTAAGCTCCTTCAGTTTTTTCCTTTTGGGTTAGACTCGTGTAAAGGTGCCACCTAACAACCTCATGAAAACTAATTGGTCAGGACAACTTATTGTCTTTGGTTGGACCACAAGTTCGTCCTCCCCTGTCACTATACATGAGAGCCAAAAAAAATCATCAGACCTCCTTTCCCTTGACCCTGAAAGTTGGCCAAGCATGAAGGAGATGGAGGAGGCCAAATTTCAAAATTGGGAAATTAAATGCTCCCAGCACCTCCTAAGCTCCTTAAATTCTGCCAAGGGCAGAAAAATAAGGAGAAAAAGTAGAGAAAATAGGGAGAAAAAGAAAAAGGAGAGAAGGTGCTGAAATTTGAAGAACACAAATGAGAGAAAGTGTTCTTGAATGATTTTCACCTTGAAATCATGTTTCTAGAGTTGGGATTGGGTAGGCACAACGGAAAATTAAAATTCCAAAAATTTTCAAATCCTGACTACGGATCTGTTAATGGCGTTTAAATCAAGTAGTAAAGAAACGTACATTTCTTATATGTTCAATATTTCTTTTCGATCTCAAGGAGCTAATAAGTCGTATCAGCTCCCTCTACTGGTATCCACACGAATAAGAATTCAACACAAACAGTGTGCTGCACCACCAAGCCTCTTTAGAGTTTTCTTTTCTCACGGCTCTCTATCTATCTTTTCTATCACCCATATAAAACCCTAACTCACTCTTTGAAATAACTAGTGAGGGCTTTCTATTTTATGATGGATATTAGATTTTTAAAATTAATCTTAATTAATTTTGAAATCCATATCATATCAATTAACTCTTAATTGTTTTTTGATAAGCAAATTAAATAAATATGGTTTAATTAAATCTGTCTAACAATTTTAATTTAATCTATTTATTTAATATAAATAAAGAGCTAATAGAAATATATTTAATTTATCTTTATAAATTAAATCTGAGATATTATATCGTTATCGTGTCAGTTATTAAATTTAATTTATTAGATAAAACTAAATTTAAAACTAACACAATATAATAATATTATCATATATATATGTGTGTGTGTGTGTGTGTGTGTATTTTGAAAATACATATATGTATATATAATATTATTAATTTTCTTTTTGAATATATATATATATATATATATATATATATATATATATTCGTCCACCCTAGATTAACCATTAAATTCATTAAATCTAGACATATCTTAAATTCAGTGAATCTGGACATTATAGCTCATGTTGGGCTATTTTTGTATGCGATCATGTAGGCTTATATGAAGTTGGCAGTGGGCAAATGATTATACTAACCCACAAGTCGTAAGCGACCTCTACAAGACATTACGACTATCTAATATATATAAGGATCGATAAATTGATGCAACCTGTCATACAACCATATCATGTCCCTTTGGTCACAATGTATTCGGTCAAGGATGAGGCATGTGTTGGCAGGCACAACGGAAGAATTTAAAATTGCAAAAGTTTACCAATCCTAATTATGGATCTATCAACAGTGTTTAAATCAAGTTAGAAAGAATCATACATTTTTGCATTTTGCTTTTTTGATCTCTAAGAGCCAATACCTCATATCAGCTTCCTCTACCGATATCCACACGAATATGACTCCGACACAGACAACATGATAGCCTCCAACATCACCCTAGGGTTTTTCTTGTGGCTCCTTATTTCTCATCCGTCCTCAGATCTTGCTACCCCTTCATTTTTTAACTAATAAGGGCCATATTGGATCTTTCAAAATTAATCTTAATTATTTTGAAATCAATTAACACTTAATTGTTTTGATGAGCTAATTAAATAAATTCGGTTTAATTAAATCTATCCAATAGTTTTAATTTAACCTATTTATTTAAGCCAAACAAAGAGCCAATAGAATTAGATTTAATTTATCTTTTATAAATTAAATCTGAGATATTATATCTCTATCAATGTTAGTCATGTAATTTATCAAATAAAATTAAATTTGAAACTAATACTACATAATAATAATAATATTATTATTCTTTTCACAAATTTTATATTATATATATATGTATAAAATTCGTCCACCCTAGATTAAACATTGTATTCATTGAATCTTAGACACATCTCAGCTTCAATGAACCTAGACATTATTGCTCGTGTTGGGCTATTCCTGTGTGCGACCCTATAGGCCCATATGAAGTTGTTAGTGGGCCAATAATTGTACTAACCCACAAGTCGCAAGCAGCCTCTAGCAAGACATTATGACTATCCAATTTATATGAGGACCGTTAAACAATGCAATATGTCATACAACCATATCACATTCCTTTTCTCACTCGATATTTTGGCCAAGGATGAGGCACAGATAATGTCATCTTTCTGTTCTTGACCATTACTTTCCTAATTTTGAGTAGTCTGACAATAGAAATGGAAACTTCCTTCTATCGTAATAGGGCCATACATTTCTCAGACTCACTCATCGAGGGGCCTAGTAATATCTCTATACTAATGTGAGGGATAAATTCCACCTTGACCATTCACATTCCTCTACATGAAAACCACCAAGCTCGATTGTAGCCTTTATCATCACCTGGTTAAAGGTGACTTTTAACTAGGTCAAAGCTTAGCGACTCTCATGTAAGAATCCATAATGATCTCTGGTTGAAGGGCATAGTGACATGGTTATACATAAGAGAAGCTTATGACTTGGTCCATATAGCTTTCTCATAATGGGTCGGTCCAACAGATTGTACTCTTACAAGTGCTTAAAACTTTGATTTGTAATTCCATATCTTATCAAAGTCATACTGATCTCACTTCATCTTTGCTCCAACATAGATGATCGACCAGAGACATTTAGGACAATCTTTATGATTTATTCAAGAATGTAGTTATCACAGTGAAATACGAATAATATGATAACAAAATGAAGAAATTCAATAAATAATAATATTCAAAGTACAATGATTGGCTCCCAGGGGATAATTTCCAACATCCTCCCACTTACACTAGGTACGATCATTAATTTACCTAATTCCTATTGTCATAACATAACGTTCATGCTTTACCTATGTAAGCGGCTTGGTAAGAGGATCAGCAATATTGTCTTTTGCTGCTAATTTGCATATTTTTATGTCACCTTTATCAATGATTTCTCTAACGAGATGAAATGGCCTGAGTATATGCTTGGTCTTTTGGTGTGACCTAGGCTCCTTAGCCTGTGCAATAGCACCACTATTGTCATAGAACAAATCTATTGAATTTGAGATGGTAGGCACCACCCCTAGTTCAATAATGAACTTTCTGATCTAAAGAGCTTCCTTAGCTGTGCATCCGATATTTGTATATACTCAGCTTCCATTGTAGAATCTACTACAGTGCTCTGCTTGGAGCTCTTCTAGCTTACTACTCCACTATTCAGTATAAATATGTATCCAGATTGTGATTTAAGATTTTCTTGGTCAGTTTTGAAACTTGCATCTATGTAACTGGTTAGATAGAACTCATCATCCAATCCGCCATATACCAAGAATAAGTTCTTAGTCCTTCTTAAGTACTTTAGGATATTCTTGAAAGTAGTCCAATGACCCTCACCAAGATTTTATTGGTATCTGTTGGTTATACTTAAGGCAAATGAGATATTCGGTTAGTACATAACATGACATATATGATAGATCCAATGGTCGAGGCATATGGAACCTTACTTATGTGATCTTGCTGACCAAGTGTACTAGGACACATATCCTTTCTAAGATGGATGCCATGAGACATGGGCATGTAACATCTTTTTGAATCCTGCATACTGAACCTATGCAGTATCTTATCTATATATGTGCTCTAACTTAGGGTTATTAGTCTCTTAGATCTATCTTTATAGATCCTAATCCCTAGGATGTTGGTGGCTCACCTAAGTCTTTCATCGAGAAAGACTGTCCTTCCTAAGACTTGACACTTTACAAGGTAAGAATGTCATTCCTAATAAGTAGCATGTTATTTACATAAAGTACCAGAAATAAAATTGTGCTCCCACTAACCTTCTTATAAGCACAAGGTTCATCGATATTTTAAATGAATCCAAATTCCTTGATTACTTTATCAAAATGATGATTCTAGCTCCAGGATGCTTGCTTTAATCCATAAATGGATCTTTGAAGCTTGCATACTTTACAAGAGTCTTTTGAACGTACAAAGCCTTCAGGTTGTGTCATGTACACATCCTCAAGCAGCTTTCCATTAAGGTAGGTTGTTTTGACATCCATTTGCCATATTTGTTAGTCATAATATGCTACAATGGCAAGAAAGATTTTGATTGATTTGGCTATTGCAACTGGGCAAAAGGTTTCGTCATAGTTTATACCATGAGTTTGAGTGAATCCTTTTGCAACCAGTCATGCCTTAAAGACATTTACATTGCTATCCATGTCAGTTTTCTCCTCAAAAACCCATTTGCACTTGATGGTTTTTAACCCTTTAGGTAGATCAACTAAGGTCCATGCCTGATTGTCATACATGGATTGCATTTCAAACTTCATGGCACTTAGCCATTTCTCTGAGTTTGGTCCCATTATGGCTTTTCGATAGTTGATCGGCTCATTTTGCTTGATGAGCAACACATCATGACTTTCAGTAATCAGAAATCCATATCTCTAAGGCTGATGCCATGTCTTATCAAATCTGCGTGGACCTTATGTTACTTGAAGAGGCTAAGCAACTTGTTATGAGTCTTCTCTGTTTTCCATATATAGTTCTATGCTATCTTGTAACTCTCAAACTTCTTCGAGATGTGCCTTGCTCCCACTTGTTCTTTTAGAGATAAACTCTCTTTCTAGAAACATATCATTTTGAATTACAAACACTTTGTTATTCTTGGAATTATAGACATAGTATCCCTTCGTTTCCTTAGGATACCCCACGAAAAGGCACTTTAAAGATCTAAGCGCTAATTTATCTGAGGCTTGTTGCTTAACATATACCTCACATCCATAAATTTTGAGAAAAGATAAACTAGGTGTCTTTCTAGTCCATATCTCATATGGTGTCTTTTCAACTACCTTAGATGGAAAATGATTTAGTGTGAACGCAGTTGTATCTAGGCCGTGGCCCCAAAAGGAATGTGGAAGATTTGTTTGACTCATCATTGATCGAACCATATCTAATAGTGTTTTAATTCCTCTGCTCAGAAACACCATTCCATTGCGGTGTTCCTGGTGTTAAGATTGGCATGCACAGCGGAAGTTTAAAATTTCGCCAATCCAGTTGCGGATCTATCAATGGTGTTTAAACCGAGTTAAAAAGATCCAAACCTTTTTCAATTTAGGGTTTTTCGATCTCTAGAAGCCAACACCTCATATCCACTCCCTCTATCGGTACCCACACAAATGCATCTTCAACACAGACTACGTGCTAGCGCCTCCAATGTCTTTTAGGGTTTCCTTACGGCTCTGAATTCTCATCCGTGCTCTAATTAACTTGCCCCTTCATTTTTTATAACTAATAAGGGCTATCTTAGATTTTCAAAATTAATCTTAATTAATTTTGAAGTCAATTAACACTTAATTATTTTGATGAGCTAATTAAATAAATTTGGTTTAATTAAATATGTCCAACAATTTAATTAACTTATTTATTTAATCCGAATAAAGAGCCTATAGAAGTATATTTAATTTATCTTTATAAATTAAATCTGAGATATTATATCTTTATCATGCTAGTTATTAAATTAAATTTATCTGATAAAACTAAATTTAAAAACTAACACAATATAATAATATCATATAATATATATACATGTGTGTGTGTGTGTGTTTCGAAAATACATATGTATATATAATATTATTAATTTTCTTTTCACGAATTTTATATCATATAAATATATAGATATATATATATATATATATAATTCGTCTACCCTAGATTAAATATTGTATTCATTGAATCTTAGACACATCTTAGATTCCATGAACTTGGACATTATAGGTAGTGTTGGGCTATTCCTATATGCAACCCTATAGGCCTAAACGAAGTTGGCACTGGGCCAATAATTGTACTAACCCACAAGTCACAAGCGGACTCTAACAAGACATTATGACTACCCAATTTATATGAGGATTGTTAACACGATGCAACCTGTCATACAACCATGTCACGTCCCTTTTGTCACACGATATATCGGTCAGGGATGAAGCATGGATGATGTCATCCTCTTGTTCTTGACCATTACTTTCTCAATTTCTGAATAGTATGACAATAGAAATGGAAACTCCTTTCCATCATAGTATGGTCATACATTTCTCAAACTCACTTATCGAGGGACTCAGTAATATCTCTCTACTAATGTGAGGGACAAATTCCATCTTGATTATTCATATTCCTTGATCACCAACCTCAATAGTAGCCTTTATCATCACTAGGTCAAAGGTGAATTTTGACTAGTTTAAAGTTTAGCAACTCTCATGTAGGAATCCATGATGACATCAAGTCGAAAGGCTTTGTAATGTGGTTATACATGAGATAAGCTTATGACTTGATTCATGCAACTTTCTTATAGCAGGTCAGTCTAGCACCTTGTACTCCTACAAGTGCCTAAGACTTTGATTTGTATATCCATATCTTATCAAAGTCATACTAGTCTTATTTCATCTTTGCTCCCGCATAGATGACCGACCAGGGGCATTTAGGATAATCTTTTGATTTATCCAAGGATACAGTTATCATACTGAACATGTGAATAATATGATAACATAATAGAGAAAATTCCTTAAATTAATAATGTTTAAAGTACAATGATTGGCTCCTAGGGCACAATTTCCAATATCCTCCCACTTGCACTAGATACAATCATTAATTTACCTAATTCTCATTATCCTAATATGCTTTGTCTGTGCAAGCGGCTTGGTAAAAGAATAAGCAACATTGTCTTCTCCTGCTACTTTGCATATTTATATATCACCTTTATCATTGATTTCTCTAATGAGATGAAATAGTCTAAGTATATGCTTGGTCGTTTGATGTTACCTAGACACTTTGGCCTATGCAATAGCACTGCTATTGTCATAGAATAAATATATTATATTTGAGATGGTAGGCACCACCCCCAGTTCAGTAATGAAATTTCTACTCCAAATGGCTTCCTTAGTTGCATCAGATGCTACTATACACTCAGCTTCTGTTGTAGAATCTGCTACAGTGCTCTGCTTAAAGCTCTTCCAGCTTACTACTCCACCATTCAGGAGGAATACGTATCCAGATTTCGATTTAATACCATCTTGGTCAGTTTGGAAACATGCATCTGTGTAACTAGTTACACAAAGCTCATCATCCAATCTACCATATACCAAAAATAAGTCCCTAGTCCTTCTTAAGTACTCTAGGACATTCTTGATGACAGTCCAATAACCCTCACTAGGATCTTGTTAATATCTGATGATCATACTTAAGGCAAATGAGACATCTGGTCGACTATATGACATGGCCTACATGATGGATCCAATAACCAAGGCATATGGAAACTTACCCATGTGATCTCGCTGATTAGGTGTACTAGGACACAGATCCTCTCTAAGATGAATGCCATGAGACATGGGCATGTAACCCTTTTTTGAATCATGCATACTGAACCTATGCAGTATCTTATCTATATTTGTGCTTTGACTTAGGCCTATTAGTCTCTTGGATCTATCTCTATAGATCGTAATCCCTAGGATGTAGGTGGCTTCACCTAAGTATTTCATTGAAAAGGACTTTACTTACCAAGACTTGACACTCTTCAAGATAGGAATATTGTTCCCAATGAGTAGGATGTCATCTACATAAGGAACTAGAAATACAACTGTGCTCCCACTAACCTTCTTGTAAACACAAGGTTCACCGATGTTTTGAATGAATCCAAACTCTTTAACTACTTCATCAAAACAATGATTACATCTCTGAGATGCTTGCTTTAATCCATAAATGGATCTTTAAAGCTTGCAAACTTTACCAGAGTCCTCTGGATGCACAAAACCTTCAAGTTGTTTCATGTACACATTCTCAAGGAGCTTTCCATTAAGGAAGGTTGTTTTGACGTCCATCTGTCATATTTCATAGTCCTAATATGCTGCAATGGCAAGAAGGATTCTAATTGATTTAGCCATTACAATTGGGGAAAAGGTTTAATCATAGTGGACACTATGAGTTTGAGTGAATCATTTTGCAACTAGTCATGCTTTGAAGGCATTTACATTGCCATCCATGTCAGTTTTCTCCTTGAAAACCCATTTACACCCAATGGTTTTTATACCTTCAAGTGGATCGACTAAGGTCCATACCTGATTATCATATATGGATTGCATTTCAGACTTCATGGCATTTAGCCATTTCTCGGAGTTTGGTCCCACTATGGCTTCTCAATAGGTTGTTGGCTCATTTTGCTCTATGAGCAACACATCATGACTTCCAGTAATCAGAAATCCATATCTCTGAGGCTAATGCCATGTCTTATCAGATCTACGTGGGCCTTGTGTTACTTGAGGAGGCTCAACAATTTGTTGTGAGTATTCTCTCTTTTCCATATGTGGTTCTATGCTATCTTGTAACTCTCAAACTTCTTTAAGATGTACCTTGCTCCCACTAGTTGTTTTATAGATAAATTCTCTTTCTAGAAACTTATTGTTTCGAATAACAAACACTTTGTTATTAGTGGGATTGTAGACATAGTATCCTTTTGTTTCCTTAGGATACCCCATGAAAAGGCACTTTAAGGATCTAAGAGCTAATTTATCTGAGGCTTGTTGCTTAACATATACCTTACATCCCAAGATCTTGAGAAAAGATAAACTTGGTTTCTTTCCAGTCCATATCTCATATGGTGTCTTTTCAATTGCCTTAGATGGAACATGATTTAGTATGAACGCAGCTGTCTCCAGGGCAAGTCCCCAAAAGGAGGGTGGAAGATCTGTTTGACTCATCATAGATCGAATCATATCTAATAGTGTTCAATTCCTCAATTCAGAAACGCCATTCCATTGTGGTGTTCATAGAGGAGTCAATTATGAGATTATCCCACAACTCCTAAGATGGTTAATGAACTATTGGCTCAAATATTCACTACCTCGATCAGATTAAAGTGCTTTAATTGTTTTGCCATGTTGGTTTTGTACTTCATTCTGGAATATTTTGAACATTTCAAAAGAATCAAACTTATGTTTCATTAGATACATATATCCATATATACTAAAGTCATCTATAAATGTTTTGAAGTATATATAACTCTTCTGGTAGTTGTATTCAGTGGTTCACATACATCTGTATGTATGAGGTTCAATAGATCAATGACCCTCTCACTATGCCCAGTAAAAGGTGCCTTTGTCATCTTTCCTAATAAGCAAGATTCACATATATCATATGATTCAAAATCAAATGTGTTTAGAAATCCATCTTGATAGAGTTTAGAAATGTTTTTCTCATTTATATGGCCTTTTGGTAAGTTGGATTTAATTCGTTTGACTTAAGAACAATAATCAAAACTCAATCATGAAGGAAAAATTAAAACTAAATTTAATAAGTTAAGCTTCAATCCGTCATTAGTAAGCTACACCATCACCCTAGGAAAATAGAAATTTAGCTCATGATGAAATTAAAAAAAAACAAAATAAATTGAAAACTTCACAAACATTACATAAAACTTAATTATTAAATTCTAAAATATAAAGATACAATTACAAGATGCATGCAAATGGAAAAATCTAGCCTTTCATATAGGAGGTAAAAATTTCCATGTAGGTGGCAACCTTTACCATCCATAAAGGAGGATTACATAAGCCTTCTAAGAAGGATGCATGCAAGAAGCAATAGAATGCATGACATTAACTCCAAGATGGTGTCAATTGCCTTTAGAAACAACACCTCTCCCTCTATGCTCCAGCTCGTCCTCATTTTATCAAAGAAGGACTCCCTCTTACCGTCGCTGTGATGATGACAATTTATAAGAAGAATGAAGTCAACTGCTAAAGGAAAGAGATGAAACTCTCTAGTCAACAATAGTGGCTGCCTCCCTCTCTTTTTATTGTCAAAATGTTCAGTGCCCCTCAAAGAAGACCATCCACTCTTGCTCTCTTAGCTGTCCAGTGTTTTGTGAATAGTGCTAATGAATAGTAGCAAAGAACATTGATTGTTTCCAGAATAGTACCGAACAGTGATAATGAACAGTACTACTACAGTATCCTATCCCTTAAATGCCTTCTCCAATTCTTTTTAATGTGATGCTGTACATGGCTATCAAAAGAAAAATAAGGAAATATCATATTATAGTAGTAATAATAGTAATAACAATATTATTCTAAAATCATTATTTATTTATTAATTATACCCAAATTCATTACATTAAGCTTAAATATTCTCTACAAAATCATCATATAAAGGAAAATAAATATATAAATATTTTACTTATCACTAAACACACTGGAAGGGTCAAATTAATTAAATTCCAGCCCTAACCCCCTGCTCTAGGACTGGCCGAAACTTATCCAAGAAAAGGAAAAGTTTTGGTTTTCATGATTCAATCCATAAAACATTTTCCTTTCACTTGTAATTGCTCGTGTAAGTACCCAAACTCCTGATGAACATGATTAATGTAAATTTGGGCAGCATAGCCCCTATGGCATCCCCAAAATTATAAAACCATGAAACTAACAATATTTTGAAATTCCATATTGGTAACTTTGGGTTGATATGAATATTTGAAATTATGATCACTTATTTGAGTTTTGTGAGTATTTATTTGAAATTTTCTCTAATTAGTAACCCCATAGGGTATGAAAGTTCATAATAAAATACTTTTAGTAGGCAAAAAATAAATAAATAAAATACTTTTAAATGGTCTCTTATTTGACACCTGTTAACAATATAATTAAAATTTTTCATGAAAGTTCATAATAAAATACTTTTAGTAGGCAAAAAAAAAATAAATAAAATACTTTTAAATGGTCTCTTATTTCACACCTGTTAACAATATAATTAAAATTTTTCAAAATTTTAAATATTTATATATAAGTATGGTCTAAATCTAGCGAATCCATAATCCCATGTAAAAAGAAGAACACAACTTCGAATCCCAGCAAGTGTATTTATTGAGAGAGGCGATTGTGACCACGACCGCAGCTGTGACCTTGATCAGTTTAATAAGTAGAAATCACAAAAACATAACAATTATGCCCTTTTTAACATTTATTTAATACAATTCCCTTTTATTCAAATTTTCTTATCCCCACTTTTTATTCAATTTACTGACAATTGTTGCAATAAAGCCCTATAATTATGATAAAATACCTTAATTAAGCATAACAATATACAATAAAATAGAGATTCATCAATTATTCATTTAAGTATAACTTTAGTTTAATTCTTAAGTAAAATACATTAACCTCCCCATCCTCTAAATTACAAAGACCTTCATTCTATTTTGAAAACCTATGCGAACCTTTCTTAAAGTCAAAATATGTTGTATAAATCTCCATTCTATTTTTGAGATTCAACCTCCATCTATCCAACCATTAGTGGACCATTTAATCACAATTTTGACCATTCATTTTCACCAAAATACCCCTTCTTAATATGAATATTACTTAACAATCATTTAATCATATATTTTTACCCAAAATTTAAAAATAATTAAATGCATACTTCCAGTTTTTTTTGTCATACGGTTAAATTGATTACCTTATTATAAAGCTAATTAATTTTATAATAAAAATTTTAATATTTCAATAAGTTTAAATGTTTGACCTCCTTTATTTATTAAAACATACTTATGATGTAATAACACACACACACACACACACACATATTAAATAAAATTATAAAATGATATAATTTTGAGATCCTTTTATTAATGTTGGCAAAGAGAGAGAGAGAGAGAGAGAGAGATCCTTATATTAATGTATTATAATTCAAAATTTTTAAATATAAGTCATTAAACATATGTTGGTTAAAAAATACTCAAATTTTCTATTGTGTTGTTAATATTTTTCTCATATAAAAGTACTTAAATGATTTATAAATTTAGTAAGAATATTAAATAGGATAAATAATAAATATTACTGTTAAGAGATAAATTAGTAAATAAGATTTATTCCAACTTGTTTTTTAATTAAAAAAATATAATTCAAGCATCTTTTTTAGAATATTTTTTAAAAAATGTTAATGATTTGGACTAAAATATATATTTTTAAAATAGAGGGAATGCTTGTGGAATTAAGGTAAAAAAGAAGGATTGTCAGAATATTTTACTCTTAATTCCTTTGTTTGGAAATATAATTTCAGATTTATTTAGTTCCGATTTTAAAATAATTTTCTTCTGTGTTTTTTTTTTTTGGATCGAATTCTCCTTGGTTTATTATATATCAATTGTCTGGTGTCATTTACGGTGTGACTGATGGTGACTAGATATGATTCTCCATTATAAAAAACTGATCATGATGACTAGATTAAACTCCATTATGTGAAGGAGCAACGTTCTGGTTGCACGCGAGTTCACTGGATTAAAATTGACTGAGCGGGAAACGACGGAGCACTGGCCAAACCCTGTGGGTACGTCACACGCGCCACACGTGTTACACGAGTGGGTGAATATGAGCGTGGGATTGCGAACCAGGGGCCCTTAGAAACCCTAGGCATGAGATTTTGGGGAACGGTGTTTGTCCACTCGCTCAAGCCCCTCGCGTGAGATTTTGAGTTTCAGATCACACGCGAAGAAGACCCTCTCTATAATCTTCTTTTACGTTAAAATCACAGAGGTACTCATTCTGTTTTTTTCTCGTCTTTCTGGCCTTCTCTTGATCATTATCTTCTGTTCTCATTGTTATTTCAAATAATTCTCTCTGTTATTTCCGCTTTAGTTAGAAGAAATAAATGCATATCATTAACGCATGTTGTCACTTAAAATATATGATGCTATGTAGAAATTTAGGGAATGTTGTATACGCACTGTGATTCTTCTTTTTTGAAGATCCTTGCTCCTCATCGTGGGAATCAGTACTAACGAGCAATTTAACCGAGAAATCGGATTACGCTTCATGAAGAATGTCAAAAAATTGTTACCATATGCGTTAATGAATTGCGAACAGATGAAGCTGTTTGTTAGTAGCTTGAGCTTCTTTGAGCTTATATTGAATTTATGCAAAACTTAATTGTTTTCAGATGGACATTGGCACCTTTTTAATATCGGCTTAGCTCATGCGTGAACAAGTATAAAAAGCCTTGGGACCTTTTTGAGATGGTTGGTATAAAAGCCTGGTTGACTAGTAATAGTAATAGGGGAAAAGATTTCTTGAAGCAGTGTCGGAAAAAATGGTAGTAATAGGCCTTTTATTGGTTGGTTGCTATTTATGGGGGCTACTATTAGTTGATCATAGGTGTTACAAATTATTGTCTCAACTTAAGTTTTGCGATTGTGGCTGGTGATACTGTTTGCTAGATGGTTGGTTGAGTTGTTGTAGTCTTGTGCGTAATGTTGACATATTAGTGGTGTTCATGTTGCCAGTGATAGGTTATAGGTAAGGGGCAGAACATGAACAAAAAACTATTCAAGTGTTTTAAAAGAAGGTTCTAGTTGTGTAAGTTGAATTGAGCTTTGTTCGGTACATAACTAGTTGCTTCTTTTTCAGTGGCTAATGTTTGGTATAGGCTCTACTAATTTCTTGCTTAGGCATTGGAAAAGGTAAATATAAAACCCAAAAGATGAATATATGAGTTGCTTGGGTTTTGGGTGATGGGACGCATATATAGGGAGCTATGAGGTTTGAAATTGAAGCTGAAAAACTGATTATAACTTTCTGTTTGATGTTATCCTATGCTAGATAATTATCTTAGATGCTTGAATCATGTTAGAGGGATTAAAATAGTGACTTAGACATTAATATTGAACCTGGACAGTTAACTTTGGGAGGGTGCTGTTCGTTTCTGTTATTTAGAAATAAAAAGGAGGGAAATATTAGAGTGCTCAAGTGATTAAAAAACTAAAGGCTATTTATGTTATTTACATATATGTGGATGAATGCTTTAGGGATTTGAATCTTGTGGCCTTAAAGATGAAATTTGCTCACTGTTTTAGGGTGCTCTGACTTGGTAAGTGTCCCAAATTATAAAATCACACCTAAGGCGTATCTAAAGGCTCCTATGTTGTGTTTGGTGGCAATAGACTAGAAATTCAGGAATTTGCCTCCTTGCCCTGTCTTGGTCAGCCACAGTTTTAATATGAAGGAGTTGAGTTTTGTTTAATTTGATTCTCCAACAAGTTTAGAAGGGGTTTTTGTGTAGGATAATGCTCCTAGGACAAGTTTGCAACCATTATGTGCAAATGGAATTTTTTAAACTGGGGCATTGGTATTTATATGAGGTAAAACCAGGGCAAACAACCTCTTCTGCCCATGAAATTTGGTGAGAATTTAGTACACACCTTAAGCTTTAAAATAAGTCAGAACTCAATAATTGGATGTGTGCATTGAAAGCTATGAATTTTTAAAATATGGGCAGGAAAATTGGAAAATTGGAAAATCCTATTTTACCAAATGAGCATGTAAATGAATATTCATGCTCGAATTTTGGACATATGTCCATGATTTGATGCTTAATGTTATTTTTCCCTTGTAGAGGATAAAAAGAGTTTTAAATAGAGATTTGAACCACTTTGTTTTGAGTTTCCTAGAATAAGTTATGGTTTTTCAAAGTTTATTGAGACATTAAGGGTTATGAAATGAATAGTAAACCCAAAAATCAATTTTAAGGTCTAGTTCATGAGATTGGAATTTGGTAGAATACATACATACATACATACATATATATATATAGATTAAAAAGTGTATTTTTGCCTCTTGTTTTCCTATGTTTTCAATTTTCCTAGCATAATTATTGTTGTTTCCTCTTTTCAGGTACCCTTAAATATAATCAGGCAGCAAATTGTTAGTCTCATCATGGATATAGATCTTAGGTTACCTTCTGGTGAGCATGATAAAGAGGATGAACAGCCAAATACAATTGATAACTTATTGGATGATGATGAAAAGTTGCATAACGTAGACATAGAAGGAAGAAACATAGTTGATGCTGGTGTATCTGCTCTAGATGGCGGAGATTTGAATTCCCCAACATTGGATATGGCAATATTTAAGGAAGATGCAAATCTTGAACCACTTTCTGGCATGGAATTTGATTCTCATGGGGAAGCTTATTCTTTCTACCAAGAGTATGCTCGGTCAATGGGATTCAACACAGCAATTCAAAATAGTCGCCGTTCAAAAACATCAAGAGAATTTATAGATGCAAAGTTTGCTTGTTCCAGATATGGAACGAAACGGGAGTATGACAACAAATCATTCAGTCGACCACGAGCAAGACAGAATAAGCAGGAGTTTGAAAATTCTACTGGCAGGAGATCTTGTTCAAAGACTGATTGTAAAGCAAGCATGCATGTAAAAAGAAGGTCAGATGGAAAATGGGTTATACATAGTTTTGTGAAGGAGCATAATCATGAGCTTTTACCAGCCCAAGCTGTCAGTGAACAAGCAAGGAAAATGTATGCTGCAATGGCTAGACAGTTTGCTGAATACAAAACTGTAGTTTGTCTGAAAAATGAGAAAAGTCCATTTGATAAAGGTCGGAATTTAGGCCTGGAGACTGGGGATGTCAAACTTCTGCTTGACTTCTCCATACAGAAGCAAAACATGAATTCTAACTTCTTTTATGCTGTAGACATTGGTGAGGATCAACGGGTGAATAGCCTTTTATGGCTTGACGCTAAATGTAGGCATGACTATATCAACTTTTGTGATGTAGTTTCTTTTGACACCACCTATGTGAGGAACAAATATAAGATGCCTCTTGCACTTTTTGTTGGAGTAAATCAGCATTATCAATTCATGTTGCTTGGGTGTGCCTTGATATCAGATGAAACTGCCACAACTTATTCTTGGCTGATGCAGACATGGCTGAAAGCAGTTGGGGGTCAAGTTCCTAAAGTGATAATTACTGACCATGACAAGATACTCAAGTCAGTGATTTCAGATGTATTCCCCGGTGCTCATCATTGTATGTGCCTATGGCACATATTGGGGAAGGTAACTGAAAATTTGGGTCATGTCATTAAACAACATGAGAATTTCATGGCAAAATTTGAAAAATGTATCCATAGGTCGTGGACAAGTGATGAGTTTGAGAAGAGGTGGTGGAAAATGGTTGATAGGTTTGAACTCCGAGAGGATGATTACATGCAGACATTGTATGAAGATTGCAAGTTATGGGTGCCGACATTCATGAAGGATGTATTTTTAGGGGGTATGTGTACCGTCCAGCGATCTGAAAGCATAAATTCCTTCTTTGATAAATATGTTCACAAGAAGACCACTGTACACGATTTTTTCAGACAGTATGAAACAATATTGCACGACAGGTATGAAGAGGAAGCAAAAGCAGATTCTGATACTTGGAATAAAGTGGCGGCATTGAAAACTCCTTCACCTTTAGAGAAGAGTGTTGCAGGAATTTACACACATGCAGTATTTAAGAAGATTCAGGTTGAGGTTATTGGTGCAGTTGCTTGTCATCCTAAACCTGAAAAGCAGGATGATGCAAGCATTACTTACAAGGTTCATGATATGGAAAGGAATCAAGAATTCACAGTTGTGTTGAATGAACTAAAATCAGAGGTGTATTGTATATGTCGGTTATTTGAATATAAAGGTTATCTATGTCGACATGCATTGATTGTTCTACAATATTCTCGCCTTTCGGCAATTCCTTCCCAATACATTTTGAAAAGGTGGACGAGAGATGCAAAGTCAAGGCATTTACTTGGGGAACAATCAGATCATATGCTGGCTAGGGTGCAACGGTACAATGATTTAAGTCAGAGAGTACTTAAACTGAGTGAAGAGGGATCTCTATCTCAAGAGAGTTATGGTATTGCATTCCATGCACTTCATGAGGCATATTCAAGTTGTGTGAGTGTTAACAATTCCAGTAAAGATCCTCCAGAAGCAGTCACATCAGCTGGTCATGCTCAGCTTTCCCCTGAAGAAGATACCCAGAGTAAAAATATGGGAAAGACAAACAGAAAGAAGAATCCAGCTAAAAAGAAAAAGGTTAGTCAGTGCTAATGACATGTTATTTATGTTCTTTTTTTCAGGAATACAAGATCATGGATATGAGCTGTGCAGTAAGAAACAAAATCAATCCATGTTGTCAATCAAAATATCTCCACATCCTACAGGATCGAGTTTTAAACTTCATATTCTGCCATCATGTGATGAGCTTAATGAGCAAGCGAATTAGCGCGCACCTATTTTTCTATGTTGTTTCTATCATGACCTCATTTTTCAATTGCAGTTGAACTCTGAGGCAGAAGTGATGACTGTTGGGGCTCAAGACAACTTGCAACAAATGGTTTGTCCTTCTACAATCAGTAAATTTCTCAAAGTGATTAATATTAAATTTTGGGTCTTAAAGCTGGTAGAATAAATTTAGGCTACTTGGTGGGGCTTTCATGAACATAGAGGAAGAAATTTTTAGAGACTGAAATCCAAATTCCAACTTAGTTAAATTTTTACCTGTTTCTGCTTAGTACATTTACTTGAAGTGAGCTTCTCTGTAATTAACAGAAATTATAATTTGTAGGAGAAGTTCAACACTAGGGCTGTGACACTAGATGGTTATTATGGTGCTCAACAGAGCGTACAAGGAATGGTATGAATATGATCTACTGTAACTATAACCATCTGTATTTTTCCATGTGGAAAAGTAAACATGAACATCGTTTCTTTGATGGTTCAGTTAAATTTGATGGGACCAACTCGTGATAGTTACTATGGTAGTCAACAGACTATTCAGGGCCTGGTGAGTCAGAGACTGTGATTAATTGTCAAATAATAGTTGGTAACTGAAAAATGATTTAGAAACTGTGAATATGCATGTAGGGACAATTAAGTTCAATACCACCAAGCCATGATGGTTATTATGGTGCTCATCAGAGCATGCCTGGTCTGGTATGGTGAATAAACTCATGCTCAATTAATTTGCTGTCCCTACAATATTATGGTGAATTCATATTTGGTCCAAATTTGCAGGCACAACTGGATTTTTTCCGAGCATCAACAGGCTTTGCATATGGCATTCGGGTTCGTCTGTATTTTAGACTAATTTGCAAGGTTTCGTTCCTTTTCCCAAATGAGTATTTTCATAATGGCTAGTTCCTTGTGGCAGGATGATCCTAACTTAAGAGCAGCACAATTGCATGAAGATCCATCAAGACATGCATGAACGGTACCAAATTTTGAACAGAACGTAGTGAAAAATTTGCAGCAAAAGCCTAATAATTTTGGACTGAATCGATTCTTAAATGCTTTGAAGAGTATTTTATCTTTGAAATCACCCTCACGTTAAGCTCATTAACAAACATGAATTGGCTTAATTCCCAACAACTATTGAAAATGTGCCAAGACAAAGGACTACACTAACAAAAAAATGGCCCCATCACCGTTTTATCATGATTCTCTGTTAAGAATTATTTCATTGACAGGCATTTTATGACCATTTCCACATCTGGTTGAGGTCATCACTCATCTTTGTTAAGTATTTACTAAACAGACTTCATGTGAGAATGATACAGGAAACGAAATTTTCTTTAGAGAAAATTGGGGACCAAATAGATAGAAGCTGTATCTTTAAGACTGAACTATCAAATAGCTTTTTGTGTGAATATGTCTGGTCAAGGAACTAACTAAACTATTCGTGCCATATGTATAGGAGGAGGAAAAAACGAGGACTGAGCTGCTATGCTACTCTTTGTTAAAATGGAAAGCATCACGCCTTGTGGAAATTACATTGGGGAAAGTCCTAGTCTAGTATTTGTGATATATAAGATGTAGGATATGTTATTATCTCTCATATCTTTTTGTTTTTTTTATACATGGGAAGAAGGTCCAATATTAAAGCTCTTGTATAAAAAAAATCATGTTGTAATTCTGATTTTTTTTACAGGTACAGTTATCCTCTTGTTAGAATGTCGGGCACTAAATGTGAGTACATTTTATGAAATTATGATCTTTTTAGGCTACATGGGAGTTATAAATAGGAAACGCATGTTGCAAATTGTTCGTATCCCATATTTATTTTTGCTATTCCCAACACTTTCAAATTGTTGGCTGCCCTTGTCTCGGAAAAAAGAAAAAGAAGAAAATTTTGGTTCTCTCTCTCTCTTAAAAAAAAATTGTGATACTATTTTTTGAACAAGTTTTAGGAACAATAAATAAAAAAACATCTATTTGGATTATTTGGCCTGATGATGAGAATTTAAAACAAAAAAAAAAGAAAAATAAATAAATTATGACAATAATCAGTAGCAAATAAGAATAAAAATGAAAAATGAGAAAGAAACTGAAGATGTTCTTGCCTTTTATTTTAGAAATTAATCAAAAAAATAAACAAGTTTAGAACAAATAAATAGAAAATCTTAGTTTTGGGCTTGTGCTCCGTAATCCCTCTGATTTTTAATGTAAGACCCATTTTATAACTTAAATTGAATCTTATATTAAGGATGAGAGTTAATATTTTTTTAAAAAACAAAGAAGAAAATCCATCTAGATAAGTGTTTTTTTTATTTTTAGGAATTTTTTTAAAAAAAACTATAATCAAACATATTTGAAAGGGAAAATCTCACATAAAGACCATTAAAAATGGTAAAGGATAGAGAGGGCATTCGAATATTCATAATACTATTGAGATATAAGTATATCACTTGTCCCTTTTCAAATTTAAAGGAAATAATGATATGTCACTCATTGAGTTTTAAAAGAGAGAAGAATGATTTTCACTGGTAGTCATTTTTAAATGGAGTGTTGTCATTTTTCATATCAAAAGTTGTTATTTTCAACTTTGAACTTGGTAAAACCCATATCAAGTCCAGGAATTCATTCATGCATGCATCCTCATTTTCACAAGTGGTCATTTTTAAATAGAGTTGTCATTTCCACATCAGAAGTTGTTAATTTCAAATACAAACTTAATAAACTCATCAAATCTAGGAATTCATCTATGATTGCATTTTCATTTTCACAAGCGATCATTTTTAAATAGAGAGTTGTCATTTAATATCAGAAGTTGTTTATTTTCAAAGCTGAACTTGGTAAATTGATATCTTGCTTAGAAATTCATCCATGTCTGCCTTAGTTTAAATTCAATAAACGTAGAATTGTCATTTTCATATCAGAATTTGTTATGTTCAAAGCTGAACTTGATAAACCTATGTCGAATTTAGGAATTCATCCATGCTAACTTCTCATATAAACATGTGGTCATTTTTAAATGTCCCAGTTCAGATTTGCAAATGATACTTCTAATATGAAAATGACAACTCTCCATTTAAAAATGACCACATGTGAAAATGAGAATGAAGGCATGGATGAATTCCTAGAGTCAATATGGATTTGCTAAGTTCATATTTGAAAATAACAACTTCTGATATGGAAATGACAACTCCTCATTTAAAAATGATCATTTGAAAAAATATTGTGCCTTCTTGTTTCTTTTCTAAAACTCACCAAGGGACATTTTTTTCGTTTTAAATTTTGAAAAGGATGGCTGAAGTATTTACACCTCTATGATATTATGAATATTCACCAGATTTAATATCTTTTCAGGTTCAATGAAGACAGTCCTTACCATCCTAGTAGCGGTTCCTTTTCATATCCTACTTTGAAGCAACTACACTTGCTCATTAGGCTGTTGGGCTCTCGACTTGTTTCAGTCTCTAAAAACCAATGGTGGGACTCTTGCATTCACTAAATCACCTTTATGTCTTTACCTTTTTTAATGGTCTTTATGTGATATTTTCTCCCTCCAAATTGGCGTGACTTTGGAGGGGAGCCAAAATTTTGGACTTTTTTTATCATTATCATTTATATGATATTCCAATAATGCACATGATGCAAAATGTTATGATATGTAAAAATATTACTATTATTAAAATATCTTATTATAAAATAAATTTAAAATAAAATATATTATTATACCAAAATTACTATAATTAAAAATATATTATTAAAAATAATTTAGTATAAAAATATATTATTACATAAAAAATATAATTCCATGTATAAAAATATATTATTAAAAATAAATTTAATATAAATATATATTATTACATTAAAAAAATATAATTCCATATATAAAACATATTATTATATTAATTATACATAAAAATATTATTTTGTTAATTAGATAAGATGAAAATTAATTTATATAATTTATATAATATATAAATAAAAACATATATCAAATATGTTAAGGTAGAATGGTAAATTATTATAATATCTCCCCTCCCTTTCTCTCTTTAACTAAACAAGGAATCATTAAAAACCCATCACCTCTTCCTCCCACCAACTAAACTAAACAAGGTAACCCCCTCCCCCTCCCCTCCATTCCCTCCCCTCCAATCTCCTCTACTCGAACCAAAAAGGCCCTTAAGAAAAAGATCATTTACACTATGTTTGGATGGAGGGAAAATTAGGGGAGAAGAAAATGAAGGGGGAGAAAATAGTAGGGGAAGAAAGTGGAGAGATAATGATATCCTCCATGTGTTTGGGAAGAAGGGAGAAAAGATATTAGAGAGAAAATGTATGACATCTACAATAAGAATAATATCCTTATTTAATTTTGGGTTAAGGTGTAAAAATACAAAAGATTTTCCTAAAAGTGCACCCAACACCAAGTGATTTTTTAAGTGAAAAAAGTGACTATGAACTTCCAAAATATGTGCAAAAATATATATTGATAGTTAGTTTAACATTTTTTTACTCAAAGTGGGTGACATGTAGGATGACATGGATACTTAAGAAACAACTTGAAAGAATAATTTGCTGACTAGGCGAGTGTTATGAGTGTAAATTGTTTATTAAAAAGTGTAAGTGTACACTGTTGTAAACAAGTAATATAGAGGTGAGTAGAGTATCATTCCCACGATGATTGATCACTAAGTACCAAAATTGGTAATCTTAATTCTATTTAGTCGATCGATTAGTTAGTGATTGAGAGTACAAAATAAAAATGATTAAATATGAATGCAATTGATATGAAAACAACTATGAGAAAAAGCTCTAGGGATCAGATTTCACTTAGCAAATTTTGAATTGAATCACCTATCTATTCTAGTCTAATTTATTTCACATGATTGATAGCCGAGTTTCCCAAATTTAATTACTAGCCTCTTCCAAGGTCAAACAATTCTATAATTAATTGTTAATCCAATATATCCCTATATTAATTGAAACAATTAAGCATGCATTAAGATTTATAGAACTCATTAAGAATACACAACCCATATGAATATATTCCTATTTTATATACAAGTTATGGTTTTAATTATAGGATATACACACATGCATCTCCTTCTGGTCTCAACATATATATTGAAAGCATTCAAAAGATGGCCAATCAATTGAAAGCATTAAGAACAATAATCAAAACTCAATCATGAAGGAAAAATTAAAACTAGATTTAATAAGTTAAGATTCAATCCGTCATTAGTAAGCTACATCATCACCCTAGGAAAATGAAAATTTAGCTCATGATGAAATTAAAAACAAAACCAAAATAAATTGAAAACTTTATAAGCATTGCATAAAACTCAGTTATTAAATTCTAAAGCATAAAGATACAACTACAAGATGCATGAAAATGGAAAAATCTAGCCTTCCTTATAAGAGGTAAAACTTTCCATATAAGTGGCAACCTATAGCATCTATGAAGGAGGTCTACCTAAGCGTTCCCTGAAGGAGGCATGCAAGAAACAATACAATGTATGAAATTAAACTCTAAGATGGTGTGTCTCCTTGTGTCTTCTACTCCTCTATTTATAGATAAATGGGATGGAAAAATTTTCACTTGTTAGGCATGAATCTTGACTTCAAGCCACCAATGTTGATCTTGTGGCAACCATGCTTGTTGATTGCAACCAAATTTTGGCAGTCAAAATGGTGGATTTTCATGTTTTTGTCTTCATGAAAGTTGTAGATATGGATCTTAGCTTGAAAACGCATGTGAGAGCTCCTCATTTCAACATTTGTAGCTCAAGTTATCGTCAAATTAGTGGGTGAAGATTAGACTTGGACAAATCCACATTCTCAACTTCCAAGTAAAATTCAAAACTCTTGAATACAGAATTGGGTTTTAGCCTCAACATAAAAGTTGTAGGGATTTTTCTTAGCTTTTTATTCATATGAAGAACATCCTAATCTGACATCTGGAGCTCTAGATATTGCCTAAAAACTGAAGCAAGGTTAAAATTTAGTATTTTTCTATAACTTCTATTTTATGCCAAAATCTTTATTTATTTATCAATTTCACCCAAATTCATTAAATTAAGCTCAAATATCATCCACACAATCATCATATAAAGATAAATAAATATGTAAATATTTTACTTATCAAATTCCCTACACTTAGCTCTTGGACGTCTTTGGACAACAAGGAGTGGCTAATAAGTTCTTTACTGCGCTTCCAACAAACTTAGAAGTGTAAAGTCATAAGTAAGAACACAATTGAAGAATAAAGAGATCATGACATTCTTGAATCAACAAAAATATAAACTAGTAACTTTATTTGAAAATGAATTAACTGAGTTCGTAATTGTGACTCATTCTCTCAATCTTTCAAGTGTTTAAGGGAAGTATTTCGCTCAAATTCAACCGAAAAAATTGCACTATCATAAGCTTGCTAAACATCTCAATCTCTACTACCTAATTCACATCCATAATTCAAATCAAAAGGACTTATTGAGGGTTGTAATGGGGTTAAGGTAAAAGGAATGTAAAACGTGATATGAAGGGCTACATTTAAGAAATTAATAGAGCAATTGAAAAATGGGCCAACTTATGACTAAATTTTTCTCATATCAACAACCCACAATTTTAATTTGAATACTCAATATCTTTTTTTGATTCTACAACTCTAAAGTTAATGATATACAGACCCCTACATGTGTTAAAATCCCATTTCACAAAAATTTTAAATGCTTTGCTAACCTTTCAAATTAGGTAAAAGAACTTGATATATCATTAAAGCACATGTTAAAGGGTTGAGAACAAAGAAACAATCAATTAGGCTCAAAGGGGCTTATCAATGATATAATTGTAAGGTTGGCTATTTAGCTCTATCTAAAGAAAGAAAATGAATCCTTTATTATTTTTCAATGTGCATGTGGCCAATGTGATTAATTAAGCAATGGTTAGTTTGAAATGGTACTTATTTGCTGAGTATGAGAAACTGGTTGACAAGATGGAATCCCAAGTCACCAAGTTGGTAGAGAAGGAAAACACCAACTTTGACTTGATATTCAAGGCTCAAGAAGAGCAGTCGAGGAGAAACCATGATTTGGAGACTTATTTGCATACCTATCTCCTGGCTCCTCAGACAAATGTCTCTCTAGTTTCTACCACATCCTCACCAACCACTACCGTTTCACCATCTTAGACTTAGGCCCATGTCCTTTTCTGTTATACTGACCCTAAAATTGCTACCACATTCGACATCACCATTGATAAGCCATCTTCACCCCAACTTGCGGCCTCTTCTCCATAGTTATCACCACCACCATTTGAGCTAGATACTATTGATCCATCCACTACCATAGTGTTATACACTCTACCTTAACCATGTGATATCACCTTTCCTCAGCCCCCTTCTGATACTGACAAAATAGGGGAGAATAATGAGTGATAGTTATTTGAGTAGTTTGGACTGATTGGCTAGATTAAGGGGGAGTTTGGGTGTTTGATGTGTTTTTGGGTGTATTAGGTTGATATAGTTGTTGATTTTTGATGTTCTTTGTGTTTTTGGGTAGATCTGGGTGTGTACGAGTTACATGTCGGTAGTTTTCAATTTGACAATGTACTTTACAATTTCGTCAATGAACATATGGCTATTTTCATGTTCATTATGTTTTCATTAAGTTTAATGTTCAATCTTAGTGGTAATATGACTTACCTTTGTCCTTGAGTGTAGATTGAAAGCCCTGCAGGAAGTTTTTGAAGTCAAGTACAAAACTTGTGTCAAATAATGTTTAACTTTAGTGAATATGCATTTGAAAATCTCGTGAGTGTTTTCAAAACGTTTTCAATTCAATTAAGTTTTTCAAATCCATCACAAAGGTTTTGTCATCATCAAAAAGGGGGAGAATATTAGAATCTAAGTTTTGATGATAACAAAATGTGATTATGTGTTTTGATGAGAGACTCATGGCTTGAAAGTGAAAACATTGATCCAAATGGTTATCAAATGGATTTCACAAAGTTAAGAGAAAGATACTGAGATTTTAACTGATGCACTCGAGTGAAGTAGCCACACTCGAGTGAGAACCAGTTTTGCACTTGAGTCTAAGAAGTGTTGGCCTAAAAGTGTTTTATATAGAAAGCTATTGACTTCAGAGATTTTTTAGCAACACTCGAGTGAGAGGCATTGCACTCGATCATGAAGGCAAACTCTTGGAAGTGCTTGACAAAAAGCCAAGTAAGAAATAGAAAATGATCGTTGCACTCGAGCACTATCTCAACACTCGAGTGAGAGCCTCAAGCTCACTCGAGTCCTGTGAGTGTGGCACAAGAAGTGTCTGTCTGAGAGTAAGGAAGAATCTAAAAATAAGAAGTGCACTTGAGTGAGGTTTTTTGCACTCGAGTGAAGAAGCAAACACTCATGAGTGAGAAAACTCAGTTCCTCAAATATTGGTGAAAGTGTAGAGCAAAAGGCTGTTCCAGAACGAGGATATATTGATATACTCAAGTGAGGAACTTAGAACTCAAGTGAACACCTCGACACTCGCAAGTGAGAAATCACACTCTTGGAAAAATGGTGCAAGTGTTATCCAGAAGCTGAAGTATGAAGTTTGTAATACAAATGCACATGTACGTAAGTGAGACATGTTGCACTTGAGTAAGAGGTCAGTACACTGCAAGTAAGAAATCTCACTCTTGCTAATTCTCATGGAAGTGCTGCACAAAAGCTAAAGAAGAAGTGCGAATATGAAGTTGCACTTGAGTGAGGCTTCAGTATACTCGAGTAAGGCCCTGACAGAACCAAAACGCAACAGACACAAAACGATGAATCCGAACATGCTTCAATGTTATTTACTCATTATGTTTTCACTTGTTATTATTACCAAACATTGTTTAACATATATTTCAAGTGTGAAACAGGAGATTGAACGTCTGATCAGAGATGCAAATATAAAGTCAAAAACGGCAGAAATAATCATTTCCATGACTAGCTATGAACTCATGCTACTCACCTACTACAATATCTTGTCAGGAGATTTCAAACAGTCGCATGCCACTCTACAAATGTTACGCTCCACTCCACAAAGCTATCGCACAACAGAAAAAATCAACTGGTTATAAATACTGGGCATTAGATACCATAAAAAATAAGAACATAGAACGAAAGCATACACAAGCCAATTTTCATGAAACTCTACTATTCATATTTTTCTCTGTATTCATATTATACTTCAGTGTTTATCATATCCACTCTGTGAGAGACTCTGTATACATTTCTAAATTATATTTTCATTTAATCTCATTGCAGAGGGACCTTGAGAGGGTAGCTATCCTTACAAGGGAAGCAGTTGAGAGAATTCCTAGTAGAACTTTTTGCTTGTAAGACTTACAAGGTGCAAGCAAGAGAGAACGTTACTGCTCGTAAGACTTACAAGGGTACAAGAGGGAGAGAATGTTGTTGCTCGTAAGACTTGCATACGTAAGTAAGAGAGAAAGGTTATAGGATTGTTTCTGCATATAAGACTTGTCGTAAGCGGGAGAGAAAATTCTAGGTATTAGAATATTTCTGCTCGCAGTCCTTACAAGGATGATTGTTGTTTTGTGGCATTTTGAAATCCCACTGAATCTTAGAAGAATAGTGAAAATCTCAGTAGGTCTTGATCTCTGAGGACTGGATGTAGGCCTGGGTTTTGGGCCAAACCAGTATAACTCTCTGTATGCTAATTTTCTCAACTCTACTCTATATTCAGTTATTTTTATAAAATCGTATCAACCAAAAAATTTATCATGTAATATCCTAAATTATGATTTAGAGTTAATGACTTCAAAAGTGATGTAATTAATGTTAAGCAAACAATTTTGGAGAATGTGATTAAATTTTGACCTGAATGTGTTAGAACCAGTGTCTAAACCCTGTATTTAAGATAAATTGTGGGTTAATATTTGAATTGGGTGAAAACATAAGGGGGAACATGGTTGTGATAATGGAATGATATAAATGTGTTGGATTATGATTTATGTACATTGTGATAACCAGGGGCAAAATGGTAAAGCTACCGACCAATTGGTCAATTACTAAAGAAGAAACTCATTGGTAATTTGAAGATCAAAGGTTGTGATTTGATGTAATAGGGTAGAATCATGTGTAGAGGGGTTATGTGAGATTATGGAGGGAAGCACAAGATCATGACATATGGCATTACTTGGACAATTGGATTTGGTCAAATGTTCAAACATTTTCCCTCTCTCCGCTCTCCCTTTAAGGTCAGCCAAATGGTCAATGGAAGGGCCAAAAATCTGATTCCCATCATCATCTTTACCTTCTCTCTCTATCCTCCATTGTCGTCCAAATCTAAGCAAGAAAGAGAAAAGAAAAGGTAAGATTTTGACTTGTAGGATGCTCTTTTTAGCTCAAATGGTTTTCATTAATATTGTTCAAGAGGTAGAGAGCTTTATTCCTATGTTTTCAGAATTTTGAAAGGTGGTGTTTAAGTGCTTGAACAAATTTAGAAGTTGGAGAATCAAAGATTTGGTCTTAGCAAGTTGAAGAGGTGAGCATTTGTGACATTTTGGTATATTTGTTGTGATTTTTAGTTAAGTCTTGATATTTGTGGAATTTGCCCTGGTTTTAGTGTCAACTTGAAATGAATGAATTGGATAGTGTATTGTGGAAGAATTGGTGGTATATTGTGTCTTTAAGCTATTAGAAGTTGTTTAGAAATTGAAAGGGAAAGTTTGGTTTTTGGATGATTTGTATGCAATGTGTGGATCCAAAACTAAATTTGTTGTTAGGATGTGACTTTGGGTGTTTTGAGGTTACCAATAGGTTCCTTATGGAATTTTGTGTGGGAATGAGCTTTGGTATGAATTTCAGAACCATTGGAACTATAATTGGTAAGTTTGGAAAATTCTGTCAGCTGCTACGTTTTGGCTTCTGATAAGCCTCACTCGAGTGAGGTAGGGACTCACTCGAGAGCAGTAATATATTTTCTCTTTTTCCTTCAGCATTTCAGTAGGATTCTCAGGCAAAGTTCAAGAGTGCACTTCCTAACTTGCGAGTGATATGGGGGATCACTCGAGTGTTTAAGGTGTCACTCGAGTGCTTGTATGTTCTGCATCTTGAGAGTTCACCTCGGGTTAACACTCGCAGGCTATTTTCCAAGAGTGTGCCTTGATACTTGCAAGTGTTGGGTAATCACCCAAGTGCTAGAGCTAGTACTCGAGTGCACTCCTCATTCTAGGGTTCTTGTTGCTCTCGGGTTGTCACTTTCTGTGTCTTACTCGATAGGCTCAGGTGAGTATGTGGCCATCACTCGAGTGTTGTGACAAATTTCTATCTTAGGTTGTGCTCTCGGCCAAACACTCGCACGAGTGATCTTCAGTTCTCGAGTGCAAGTCACTCCATCACTCGAGTGAGGTCTTCTTTACTCGAGTGTTTGAGTTAAAAAGTAGTGTGTTCACCTCTAAAAAGGAATCTTCGAGGTAGTTTCTTCTAACCCTTTAGGCTTATGTTTAGACTTTTAATAGCCACCTAAAGAGTTCAAGTGATAACCAACCTTATGTAATACCCCGAATTCGGAGACTTGAGGCTAGAGAATAAGCCTGAGATTAGTGGATTGCTAAGCCCCGGTTTAGCAAGATTCCAAATTGTGATTAAGAGATAATGACTCCAAAAGTAGATATGGTTAGTGATAAATAAACCCTTTTGGAGATTATGGTGTGAGTTGGCACCCGATGTGATTCGTATGTGCTGTGAGCAGCGCCAAAACCCTGTATTTAAGTTCAATTATGGATTAACCTCTAAATTGACTTAAAATAGAGGGGAGGGCGCATTATGAAAGAAAATGAATGAGAAAATGTATTTGGTGGTGATTCAAGAGGAATTGCCATAATCAGGGGCAAAACGGTAAAGTTACCGACCAATTGGTCAGTTACCAAAGAAGAAACTCATTGGTAACTTCAAGATCAATGGTTGAGATTGATTTGTGTAGAGATCAAAGGGTGGAATCATGTGTGTAAGTGCCTATGTGAGCTCATGAAGATGGATCAAGATCATGACAAGTGGCAAGATTTGGACCCTTGATCTTGGGTCAAAGATTCAACACCCTTCCTCTTTTCTCTCTCCCTTACTTGGACGGTTTTTGGCCCTAAAAATCTGCTCCCTTCTTCATCATCTTCATTTCATCATCTCATCTCTCTCTCTTGTTCTCCATGGCGCCATGCTTAAGGGAAGAAAGAGAAAAGAATAAGGTGAGATTTAGCTTGTTTCTTGTCCTCTAATGCTCTAATCACCTTCTATAAAGTTGTTCATAATGATGAGGGCTTCATCTCTATGGTTTTAGATTCTTGATTGGAGGTGTTTGAGAGCTTGAGAAAAAGTGGAAAGATGAAGAATCAACAAATTGATCTGGGAAAGAGGAAGAGGTGAGTATTTGAAGCATTTTGACCTAAGTTTTGTGATCATTGGTTAAGCTTTGTAAATTTCGAATTTTGCCCTGATTTTCATGTGATTTTTGATTGGATGAATTGGATTGTGTTTTATGATGAAAATGGTGTCATATTATGTTTTGGCATCATTGAAATTGGTTTTGAATTTGAAATGGAAAGAGATTGTAATGTAGGGTTGGTATTGTGATTTGGGTGACATGTTGTGGAAACATGCCAAAGTGATATGAATTTGGTTGATTTGGTATTTTCAATGGATTCCTTGTGAAAGTTTGTGTGAGAATGATGTTTGATATGAAAATGGGACCATTGGAAGCCAATTGTGCAAATCTGGAATTCTGTCTTTTGAAAGTCTGTTTTGGGCAGTCTGCTTGTGTGGACGTTTTGACTGGGCAAATGATGTCAGAAAATTATGAAACTTTCCAGTCTTAAAGTTCACATCCCAAGCTTCAAAATGGACACATAAATTGTGCCATTTCGTTTTGTCTTCTGTGAGTTATAGCTGTCCAAAGTTTGTGGTCTAAAATGGATTCTGTTTTGGGACAGTCTTGAGTTTTTGGGAATTCTGTATTTATGTGGTGATTTCCAGTATTGTCCAATATTTGTCCTGTGTAGAGGACTTGAATAGCTTTCATTTGGCTTTGGGATCACCCCATTTCGATTTTTGTGGAATTAGTTATGATTTTTGGAAGTTCAGCCAAGGAACTGGATTTTCTTGGCCGCGGCCCAAATGTTTCTGGGCAGTTTTTGGCCACGGCCAGTGGATTTGTGTGCCGCAGCCAACCCCCAAAAATCAGCATTTTGGACTTTTAAAAGGTGATCTTTGGTCAAGTGTTTCCCAAGCCTTTAGGCATATGTTTAGGCTTTGATTAGCCACCTAAAGGTGTTAAATGATAACCAACATTAAGTGTTTGTATGTTGAGGAATTGAGAAAAGGATTAACCCTATGTCCTTGCTTTGGTTATAGGGTTGATATTCGCCCTGATCGTGGTTCGGTATTCATTCTGATCGCGAGTAAGCGAAGCTGGAGCATACGTGGAAAGAGGGTAGGGATCTTACCTCTTTTGCCTGTATATGATATTGTGTTAATGTGTTGATGCATGTTATTGCTTTGCTTGATTATGTGGAACATATATGATGTTTGAAGCTCTGTTTCTATTTATGCTATGGCCATGAGTGTGTTGTTGAAACATTGAGCATGCAGATGTGTCATGGTATGGACATGTGATATGTATTGCAAGCATGTCTTGCATTATACACTTATCATACATGCATTTTGGTATCTATTTCCTACTGAGATTCTCTCGAATCTCACCCTCCCCTATCAACATTGTAGACAGGGAAGGAAGAGCAAGGATGGTGCAGGCATTCAAAGACGGTGAAGACTCCTTAGAGTATTTGAGTTTGGTAGTTGGTTATCATAGATGTTGGGATAATTATATATGATATGGATGTATATTTGAGTATGTATTCGGATACGTATTTGAGATGTGTATTTGAGGAGAATTGTGTAATCCCCATATGAGGGCTTGTATGGGCGAATGTGCCCTATAAGGCTTTGAGTTAATAAATGGAACCCGGGAGTTGCCGGGATGATATTGTTGTATACTCTGATATTTGTATAAATGTGATATTTCGCGTAATATAATTGTATTCGAAATTTGAATATGAGACCAGGTATATTATATTTTGAAAGGTATTTGTGAAAACCCTATCGTGAAGATGGATTTTAAATAAGTTTTGTTTCTTATTGGTCTCTATTTCATGTCAATCGCGTATTTCGGATATAATTACGGCAGGGGGTTACACCTTAAGTGTTATGAAGATAAAAATTTGGAATAGAGAATAACTTATCGTCCTTGATTTTTGGTTTATATAGGCTTTGACATTTGCCCTGATTATGAACAACCAGTGCCAGTGCACACCAGGAAAGAACAAGGGAGTGAGTCTTTTCCTTATACTGTAATGATACATGGTATTTTGTTTGATCATTGTTTGTGGGTCTATCACCTACGGCCCATCGGTGTTGACAGAGGGAGGATCGTGCCTTCAGGGCGGTGGAATACAGGGGATGAGACTATGTGATTGTGTGCATATGTGGTAGCATGTGTGCTGTGTTCTATGTTGTGATGTTGCTTGATGATTTACTTACATGCTTTGTGATTATGTGTGCTATGAGTGATTTGTTACTACTGGGATTTTTTTGAATCTCATTCTTCCTTTGACTAACCTTCAGACAGGGTAGTGGCTCCAAGGAGAAGGAGACGACCAAGGGAAGATAGGACTCCTTTAGGAGATTTATATTTTGGTTGTTGGTTATCAGTTTTGATATTGGGATACTATATGTAAATTGGGATCTAAATTTTGGATATAATTTTGTTTAATCCCCTATATGGGAATCTGTATACCCTTAGTATATATGTATGGAACTCGGGGGTTGCCGGGATTTTTGTTATACACTCTGATATATATAAATGTGATTTAAATTACACAGGGTAATTATATTTGAAACGTGAATTTGAGACCAGGTTAAGGGTAAAGTTTTGAAAGAATTTATGAACACCTTTGTAAGGAAAGGATATTAAATAACTTTTGATGATTATTGGTCTCTATTTCACTTTAATTACAAATTTTGAATCATAATTATGAAGGGGGTTACATATCACATAACCTAATTCACCCCACTCTTGGGTAAACCTTACCTCTTTCATTTGGTATCAAGCGAGGTCTTCTCCGTAGAGCCTAATAGCTTGAAAAGGATCCAGTAAATGGCAACAATGGGTGATAACATTCTTCCAGATGGAGCTTATATCACTAGACCTCCTGGTTTTGCTGGAGAACATTTTTCATTCTGGAAAGCTAAGTTCAGAGTGTTCGTGATGGCTAACGAATACGATCTATGGAATGTGATACAAGACGGTTACTATGCTCTAATGAAGAAAATCGAAGATAGAGTTGTGAGAAAGAGCCTAGAAGAATATGACAACGATGACAAGAGGTTAGTAATATTAAATAGCAAAGCCATATTAATGATATAGAGTGCCCTCAGTCAGAAGGAGTATTTCAGAATCTGTATACTTCTGACAGCCAAGGATATGCGGGATGCACTAGAAATCGCACATGAAGGTACATCTGGAATCAAAGAAAATAGGGTCAATACTCTAGTTACAGATTATAATCTATTTTGGGTGAAACCTGGAGAAAGGATCTCTGAATTCGAATTCAGGAATACACATCTTGTTAATCAGCTATTAGCACTTGGAAAAACTTTTGATCAAAACTCCCAAGTCAGGAAGATTCTTAACATTCTTAAAAAAGAATGGGAAGCCAAAGTAATAGCTATCGAAGAAGCCAAAGACAAATTAATGAGATCCGTAGCTGTTCTTTTTGGTAGTCTTTCTGAGTGTGAAGGAAAGGCGAAATTCAAAAAGGAACTTGAAGAGTTCGGTGATAAAAAGAAAAGAGGAGTCACTCTTAAAGTCATCAAGGAAGCTTATTCTTTAGAAAACAAAGATTTACCTGATGATGATGGTATGGGAATGATCGTGAGGAAATTCAAGAAATTCTACAAAAGAGGCCAAAAGAACTTTAAGAGTTACCAAGGTGGACCAAGCAAGAAAGAAAACAAATAGCAACAAATAATATGCTACGAATGTGAAAAGCCTAGACATATCAAATTTGAATGCTTCAAAAACAAAGACAAGAAAAGGCAAAAAAAGAAAGTATACATATCATCTACATGGGGTGATAGCTCGTCAGAGGAAGAAAGCGACAATGACAAAGTTGCAAATATATGCTTGGTGGCCAAAGAAGAAGAGTCAGACTCTGAGGTAATTGATTCTGAACCTACTTATGATGAATTATTATTTGAATATAATACATTGCATACTGAATTCATCAAGGTAGCTAAATAAATGGTTAGTCATAAGAAGAAAGTAAAGGAGTTAGAAAGTGTTGTCATATCACATGTGAATTGTGTGAAGAAAAAGACAAGAAAATAAGTGATTTAGCAAAATTATTGGAAATATTTACTAAAGGAAGTGAAACTCTTAAAATAATCTTGAAATCACAAAGAGTCACTTATGATAAGTCTGGAATTGGATATAACTCTACTCAGAATAGAAACAGAGGAAAGAAGAAGAAAGGTAGTAAGGCATATCTTAAATATTTTAAGAATTCTGTGCATACTTCAAATCCATTTGCTTTATCTAATTATTGCAATAGGAAATGTCATTATACCTCATCATGTCATTTTAGTAAGGGTAAGATCATTGACATATACAAATGGGTTCCAAAAGGGACACATGTACCAAGAGTGATTCATACTAATCATTAAGGACCTAAGAAAGTATAGGTACCTAAAACTTGATCATATTACTCTAGGTATGTCTCAAAGCATCACAAGAAAAGAAGTGGTATATTGATAGTGGTGCTTGAGACACATGACTGGTGACAGAGATAAGTTCACCATGCTAGAAACAAGAGAAGGAGGAAAGTTAACTTTTAGAGGTAACCGATCTGGACAAATTGTTGGAATTAGTGAAGTAGGAAAATTCGATGGTGTTTAGATCAACAATGTATATTACGTTGAAGGGTTATGCCACAACCTCTTAAATGTAAGTCAAAGCACTGCAAAGATAACTGGGTGATCTTTGATTTAAAGGAATACTTAATAGTAAACAAGAAAGATCTACCGCTTAACAAAGAATCCATCAAAGCTAAGATCTGAGCTCAAAGGGACGGTAATTGCTATACTATAAATTTAAGTTCAAATTCTTCTAAAAATTGTTTTCTTAGCAAATCAGAGGAAAGTTGATTATGGTATAAGCGTTTGGCTCATGTCAACATGAATCAACTTGACAAACTAATTATAAAGGATTTAGTTATTGGTTTTCCTAAAATAAAATTCAAAGGCGGCATGATTTGTGATGCTTGTCATAAAGGGAAACAAACGAAATCTTCTTTCAAGACAAAGAATGAGATTTCAATGTCCAAACCATTACAATTACTTCATATGGATTTAGTAGGATTAGCAAGAGTAAAAAGTTTTGAAGGAAATCTTTACACTTTAGTAATTGTCGATGATTTACAAGATTTATATGGACTAGATTTATTACTTCAAAAGATGAAACTTTTGTTGAATTTATTATGTTTGCTAAGAAGGTCTAAAATGAGAAAGGTATTTCTATTGTCTCTATCAGGATAGACCATGGAGGAGAATTTGATAATCAATTCTTTGAAGACTTATGCAACAACTAGGGAATATATCACAACTTCTTTGTACCTGGAATAGCTCAGCATAATGGAGTGTAGAAAGGAAGAATACAGTCCTTATAGAAATGGCAAGGGCAATGCTTAATGAAAAGGAGATGTCACAAGTGTCCTAGGCGGACGCAATGAGTTCTACATGCTATATCTCAAATTAAGCATACATCTGCAAGTCGCTACACCATATGAACTTTACAAAGGGAGAAAGACAAACCTTGCTTATCTGCACATTGTCGAATGCAAGTGCTTCATTCACAACAACGGTAAAGAAAACTTGGATAAATTTGATTCAAAGTCTGATAAAGGTTTATTTCTAGGCTATTCTAATAGAAGTAAAGCATATAGAGTTTTCAATAAAAGAACATACACTGTTGAAGAGTCCATTCATGTTGTGTTTGATGAACTTGATTCTCAGGCAAAGTCTTTTGATAAAGAAGAAATGGGGTCAATAAAGAAAACTAAACTATTTCAAATCAAAATGATTTTGAAACAAATTATTTTCAAAACAAAGAAAGTATCGATGATCATGCTTAACCAAAAGCATGGAGACATATTAAAGATCATCCAATTGATCAAGTAATTGGAGATATTCATGAAGGTGTCAAAACCAGAAATATAATTCTTAATGAAGTAACATTTTCTGTATTTATTTCTGAGATTGAACCTTCCAGTGTCGAAGAAGCACTTTTTGAAAATGATTAGGTGATTGCTATGCAAGAAGAGTTAAATCAATTTCAAAGAATCAAGTTTGGGATTTGATACCTAAACCAAAAGGTCACTCAATCATAGGAACCAAATGGGATTTCAAAAAGAAACTTGACGGATAAGAAATATTGTGAGAATCAAAGCTAGGTTAGTTGTTAAAGGCTATAATCAAGAAGGTATTGATTATAAAGAAACATATGCTCTAGTGGCAAGATTGGAAGCCATATAAGTACTCTAAGCTTTTGCCTGCATTAACGGTTTTAAAATTTATCAAATGGATGTGAAGAGTGCTTTTTTCAAATGGTTATATCATGGAGGAAGTATATTTAAAACAACCTCTTGGTTTTGAAGATGATACAAAACCTAATCATGTTTTTAAACTCAAGAAAGCTTTATATGGTTTAAAACAAACACCCAGGCTTGGTACGAAAGACTAAGTAAGTTTTCTCTTGATCAAAACTTTGTCAGAGAAAAAGTGGATACAACACTTTTCACAAACATAACAAAAATTATATGTTAATACTTCAAATTTATGTTGATGATATAATCTTTAGTGCTACTAATGAGTTTCTTTGTCAAGAATTCTCTAAGCTTATGCAGGGAGAATTTGAAATGTCCATGATGGGAGAATCAAACTTCTTTCTTGGACTTCAAATCAAGCAACAGAAGAATGGGATATTTATATCTCAAACCAAATATTTGAGGGAGTTATTGAAGAAGTATGAATAAAAAATGCCATTGGAGCTGATACTTCAATGAGCTCTACTACTCTACTGGACACTAACATGAAAGGCCCTGACTTCAACATCACTAAATATAGAGGAATGATTGGTTCATTACTCTATCTAACAGTAAGCAAGCCAGATATACAATTTAGTTCTGGGATGTGTGCAAGGTATCAATTAGCTCTTAAGGTATCACATGCAGAAACTGTAAAGAAAATCTTTAAGTACCTAGGAGACACTGCATAACTTGGCTTATGATACCCGAAAGGAGGAAATGAATATTTGATGGCCTATTCAGATTCAAATCACGGAGGATACAAAACTGATAGAAAGAGCACTAGTAGACAATGTTAGTTTCTTGGCGGTTATCTAGTATCATTGTTCAGCAAAAGGCAAAACACAGTTTCATTATCTTCCACCAAAGCTGTATACATAACTGCGATAAGTTGTTGTTCTTAAGTACTATGGTTGAAGCAACAACTTTAGGACTTGGGAATCTACTTGAAGGAGATACCTATTTACTGCGACAACATGAGTACTATAAGTTTGGCAAAAAATCCTGTACAACATTCAAGAACCAAGCACATAGATATCCAATATCACTTTATACGAGATCATATGCAAAAGAAGGATGTTAAAGTAGAATTCATTCCAACACATCTTCAACTCGATGATATAGTCACAATGCCAATAGCTAAAGATCAATTTTAATACATACGAAAGAATTGGGAATGGTTAATCCTAATGAGTTGTAAGATTTTCTTGCTAATTATTATGTTTCATGTGTGTTTTAATGATAACCTTACTAACTTAAGCATCATAGTATATAGAAATTTTTTTACAGGAATGTTTTGAAAGAAGTATCATGTCACTCAAGGTGCATAATGATCTCTTAAGTGCAGAGCATGTTATTACTCGAGTACTGGATGAATACTCGAGTGCATATGTGATCCATATGCTCTTTTTCTAGCCTGTAAAATAGAGGTTAACAGGGTATGAAGAAAACTCTAAAAGCATACTTGAGTTCATCAAGAGTTTTGACACACACTCGAGTGAGAAGTTATCACACTTGAGTGCATGAAGAACTCACCTGAAAGTACAGCAAGAACTCTCGAGTGCCACAGGTTCAAATGCATGAATTAGCTTCTAAATATAGTTTACTCAAGTGATCTTAGAGGAATTGAGTAGAAAGATAAGGAACATAACAAGATATACTTAAACCAGGTACATATCTACAATTTTTCTGAAATTTTTACTGTTTCACTCAAGTACAAAATGGATCACTCGAGTGCATAAGTATGAATACTCGAGTGCATAGGTTTCTCACTCGAGTGTCGGGGCTTATATTAGTTCCGTGATGGCTTAAATGACATACTTGCTCTTCTCACTTGAAAGTGTCTCCTCACTCGATAGTCACACGCTTCACCTTCACCATTACCCACATATTAAACGTCTCCAATCTCTTCACTCAACTGTTGTAACTCTTCAATCATCTCCAAAAAATCAAATTTCTCTCTATAAATTCCTCATTTGAGCCCTAACCGAAAAACATTTCAAAAAACCTCTCCAATCTTTCTCAGTCATTTTTGACTCCCAATCCTCTCTGATTCAATCAAAATGGTTCGCAAAAAGATTCCCCAGGTAACTCAGAAATCTCCCACTCCACCACCTTCTGATTCTGTATCCAGTGAATCGGCTTTACTGATGGCGACACCAACACCGACTCTAACTCCAACACCTACACCTTCTCTTACTCCAACACATTCTCTAAAACCAAAGGCTACAAAGAAGAAGGTAACCCAAGGAAAGAAAAAGCATCCTAAATCAAAAGTGGCTAAAGAAGTCTTTAAAGAGCCGATCGTCACTTGGTCGCAATCAAAGGAAGTGAAAGGAAGAGGGAAGGCAGAAGCCAAAGAAGTTCCACAAGAGTCTTCCTCTGACAGTTTATTCAACTAGCAACTCTAACAGGCAATCGAGAAGTCAAAGTTGGATTCCTTGGTTAGCAAGATTGCCTCCCAAGTTAGTGCCTCTACATCTCATCATGTTGGCCAGTATAGTCATGCTGGTTCTTCGTCAGGAGCACCATCGACTTCTCAGGCTCCAATAGAAGAAGATCAGGATATGGTCCCTCTAGAAGGTTTCAACACCCAGGAACTGAAGCTGTTCAATTAAAAGGTATATTACTCTGAATTTGCACATCATAGCTTTTATCCTATGGTATATCTGGATTTGGACTATTTGAGTATACATTGTGGCCTGAATTTTCAACCATACTTGGAGTTTTATGAACCTTGGTTGAGTGTTCACTTGCCTTATTCTCCTTCTGTTGTGAGAACTTTTTATTGTAATATGAAAGTACACAACATTATGTCTAGAACCAATGAGTTGATAGAGGAAGGAATCTCTACTACTGTTAGAGGCTAATCCATCATGATTACTCCCTCCATTATCAACACTATACTTGGCTATGTACTTCCTCCTACCAATCCACCCACACTCTTAGCCAATGAAGCCTTCTAGAAATTGAGACCAGAAGACCCCATTGGACCTCTAAACTTCAAACCCATCGATATGCTTAACTCTCACCATGCCCTTCACTATATCTACAACCAGAGTATAATCTACAAGTCCAAAAACTACACTCACTTTGCTCAGAAAGACTATTACTTGTTGGCATCCTTTCTAGCCAGCCAACAAAGGGATGATAGTGACCTATTCTTTAGTGAGATGAGAAGATTTCGATTTTCTTCATCAAGAACCACCACGATACCATATCCTTAACTTGTCTTTATCATACTTTGGCACAACAAGGTATGGTACTTAGAGGGAAATGAGAGGAAAAGGATACTGAGGTTTGGAAGAAATCAATTAACACATATGGGGATCACACTTTTGGTCAGTAAAACCAAGCCTGCACCTCAGAGATAAACCACAACATGAAGAGGTAATGAGGCTTAGTTTTCAGCAAGAGGTAAATCTCCAACTCCCTCATTCCTAGTGCTTCAATTTAGGGCTATATGGCTGATGTGATTAATCAAGTAATGGCTGGTTTGAAACAGGACTTATTGCTGAGTACGAGAAATTGGTTGTCAAGATGGAGTCCCAAGCCACCAAGTTAGTAGATAAGGCAAACACCAACTTTGACTTGATATTTAAGGCTCAAGAAGAGCAGTCGAGGAGAATCCATGATTTGGAGACCTATTTGAGTACACATCTTCTGACTCCTCAGACAGGTGTCCCTCCATTTTCAACCATATCTTTACCAACCACCACCGTTTAACCATCTCAGAGTCAGGCCCATGTTCTTTTCTCTTATACTAACCCTAAAACTACTACCACATTTGACATCACCATTGATCAGTCATCTTCATCCCAGCCTGTAGCCTCTGCTCCTCAACCATCATCACTATTATTTAAGCCAGATACTATTGATCCATCCTTTTCCATAGTGTTATACACTTTACCTCAGCTATATGATATAACCTGTCCTCAACCCCTTTCTGATGTTGACAAAATGAGGGAGAAGAATGAGTGATGGTTATTTGAGTTGTTTGGACTAATGTCTAGATTGATTTGCTAGATTAAGGGGGAGTTTGGGTGTTTGATGTGTTTTGGGTGTATTGGGTTAATAGTTGTTGATTTTTGATGTTCTTTGTGTTTTTGAGTAGATTTGGGTGTATTCAGGTTGCATGTTGGTAGTTTTCAATTTGACAATATACTTTACAATTTCATCAATGAACCTATGGCTATTTTCATGTTCTTTATGTTTTCATTAAGTTTAACGTTCAATCTGAGTAGTAATATGACTTACCTTTGTCCTTGAGTATACATTGGAAGCCTTGTAGGAAGTTTTTGAAGTCAAGTGCAAAACTTGTGTCAAATAACATTTAACTTCAGTGAATATGCATTTGGAAATCTTGTGAGTGTTTTCAAAAATTTTTCAACTCAATTAAGTTTTTCAAATCCATCACAAAGGTTTTATCATCATCAAAAAGGGGAAGAATTTTAGAATCTAAGTTTTGATGATAACAAAATGTGATTATGTGTTTTGATAAGAGACTCATGGTTTGTAAGTGTAAACATTGATCCAAATGGTTATCAAATGCATTTCATAAAGTTAAGAGAAAGATGCGGAGATTTTAACTGATGCACTCGAGGTGGAACTAGTTTTGCACTTGAGTCCAAGAAGTATTGGCCTAAAAATGTTTTACATAAAGCTATTGACTTCAGAGATTTTTTAGCAACACTCGAGTGAGAGGCATTGTACTCAAGTGCTGACTAGGTTTGCACTAGAGCATGAAGGCACACTCTTGGAAGTATTGACAGAAAGCTGAGTAAGAAATAGAAAATGATCATTGCACTCGAGCACTATCTCAATACTTGAGTGAGAGCCTCAATCTCACTCAAGTCTTGCGAGTGTGGCACAGGAAGTGTCTATCTGAGGGTAAAGAAGAATCTAAAAATGAGAAATGCACTTAGTGAGGTCTTTTGCACTTGAATAAGGAACTTAGAACTCTAGTGAACACCTCAACACTCACAAGTGAGAAATCACACTCTTGGAAAAATGGTGCAAGTGTTATCCAGAAGTTGAAGTCTGTAGTACAAAATATACATGCGCTCGAGTGAGACATGATGTACTTGAGTAAGAGGTAAGTACACTTGCAAGTAAGAAATCTCACTCTTGCTAATCCTCATGGAAGTGCTACTCAAAAGCTGAAGAAGAAGTGTGAATATGTAGATGCACTCAAGTGAGGCTTCAGTGCACTTGAGTGAGGCCCTGACAGAACCAAAATGCAACATACACAAAATGATCAATCCGAACATGCTTCAATGTTATTTACTTATTATGTTTTCACCATTATTACTACCTAACAATATTTAACATATATTTCAAGTGTGAAACAGAAGATTGAAGGTCTGATCAGATGTGCATATGGAAAGTAAAAAACAACAGACATAATCATTTCCATGGCTAGCTATGAACACATGCTACTCACTTACCACGATATCATGTCAGGAGATTTCATATGGTCGCATGCTGCTCTACAAATGTTACGCTCCACTCCATAATAACTATTACACAACGGACAAAATCAACTAGCTATAACTACAGAGCAATAGAGACCATAAAAAATAAGAACATAGAACGAGAGCATACACAAGCAAATTTTAACGAGTCCCTGTTATTCATATTTTTCTCTATATCCATATTGTACTTTAGTGTTTATCATATCCACTCTGTGAGAGAGTTTGTATACATTTCCAAATTATATTTTCATTTGATCTCAAGGTAGAGAGACCTTAAGAGGGTAGATATCCTTACGAGGGAAGCATTTGAGAGAATTCCTAGTAGGACTTTCTGCTCATAAGACTACAAGGTGCAACAGGAGAGAACGTTGCCGCTCATAAGACTTACAAGGGTGTAAGCAGGAGAGAATATTGCTACTCATAAGACTTGCATATATAAGCAAGAGAGAAAGTTCATAGGATTATTTCTACATATAAGATTTATCATAAGGGGGAGAGAAAATTCTAGGTATTAGAATATTTCTGCTCGTAGTCCTTACAAGGACGATTATTGTTTTATGGCATTCTGAAAGCCCACTGAATCTTGGAAGAATAGTGAAAATCTTAGTAGGTCTTGATTTTTGAGGACTGGACGTAGGCCTGGATTTTGTGCCGAACCAGTATAACTCTGTGTGTGTTAATCTTCTCAACTCTACTCTATATTTAGTTATTTTCATAAAATTGTATCAACCAAAAAATTTATCACATCACCAAATTCACCCCCTCTTGGGTGAAGCTTTCCTCTTTCACTTTCTTCCTTATAGTAGCTAGAGTCTATTATTCAGCCTTATCATGTTTAAGGTGTATCTTCATCATGTTGTATAGTCACCCCTATAACACCCGTTCCTTATGCCCTTTTATTATGCATTGGAAGCGATATCTTTATTATTACAACTTAGGATAATTAATAAATAAAGCTCTCAGCCAAAAACCTTCACAATTATTCTTGGGGCATTGTTCATTTGGTAAAACCATATTTACCAAATTAATTAACTTTATTCACGGGGTTACTATTCACTTGAACTTTTCAATTTTGCCATTCATTATTATCAAGGTTTTTCTCAGCCTATCATTTCCTTGGATTACTTAACTAATAGGCTCGTACTGTGCATTTACCCTTTCCTAGTTCAATTTTGTTCTTATGAAATAGTTCATCCATCATGCATATTATACAATTAATCACTTCTAACGTTATTTTATACATGACGATTAATGTGTAATAATCTTCAATTCTTCTTTGCAACTTCTTCACCTAGCACATCGTCCTACACTCCTCTTCTGTTCTCATGTGCCTATATGGTTGGTTGAGAGAGGGTGAGATTCAGGGAATCTCAGTAGCAAACAATACCAAACAATGCATGTAAGATAAATGCTAGTGCATGATATACTTGCCTTACGTAGGCTTATATTAACATAATGACATACCTACATGCTCAATGTTTCAAATTTCTTACATATGGCCATATCATCAATGGAAAACAAAGCTTCAATCATTCAATTATTTACACATACATAAGTAAAGCAATCATACACATCAACACACAAGCATACATATCAATACACACAAGTAGGGTAAGTTCACTACCTTTTGTCTTTGAGTCCCCTTTTCTTCCAACCATTGAAGTTGTTTGGAAATTCTCACATTCTTCTTCCTTGTCATCTCATGGCTCTAGGTACATAACCATACATTAGAGCCATGATAAATGAATGTCCAATATGGCTACATAGGCTTTTAGGATATGTCTCTTATATTTGGGCCCATATTGGCTCAAATTACTTTAATTGCCATAATTCCTTAGATTTGACCCAATCTGCCAGTTTTGTTGACCAATTTTGAAAAATCATAACTAATTTTATAAAATTTTAAATGTAGTGATTCAAAGCCCTATATGACTCTTATTAAGTCTACTTTGAGGGAAAATATCCACCTCTGCTAGTTTCACGCACAAAAACCCAGACTTCACAATTAATCCTCACTGCCACAAATGTCTTTCCAGAATTAATGCTTAACTTCATCAAATCATAACTTTTTGTGTACTTATCCAATTGCCAATATATCTACTTTAATTTTGGAAAATATCATGGCCATTGGATAGATTTTAATCATTTAAAAACACGGCAAACTCTTGATTGCAACAGGATAATTTCCAGATCTAATACCCAACTTTCAAAAATCATAACTTACTACCTACTTATCCAAATTTCACATTCTTTATATCAAATTAAAGCTTAGGATGCTTTGAATTTAGAAATTTTCATGAGCATTGAGCTTCACTTGGTCAATCAAATACACGTCATAACCTTATTGCCTCAAATCTAGTAGTGTTGAGCTTAATGTCATAAAGTTCCAATTTTAAGGTTTTTAATCCAGGACTTCTAAATTCGGGACCAAGGGCTATTCCCACATTTTTGTGTAGAATCCAATGGAACCCTTAAAAATACCAAAATCAAACACCTACCTTCAATTATGCCTTCTAGATGAAAATGGTCTCTTATAACCAAAAATCACAAGTTTCAAGTTTTAATCACTTATCTTCCTTTAAATCATCATTTGGCACAAAGTAAAACCATTTACAAGACCAAACCATTAAAAATTGTAAAAATACCCCTTTCAACTAAGAAAATAGGGCAACAACAACTAATCACAAAACTCAACCAAATCACCAAATACATAGCTCAAAATGAAGCTCTTACTCACCTCTCGCTTCCTTTAGGCTTTGTTTTTTGCTTTTCCAACTTTGGTTCTTGCAAGATGGCTCAAAAAACCTCTCCTCAAGAAACCAAAACCATAGATTTGAAGCTCAGGATGAGGAAAACAATGTTTATGAAGTGTATTTGAGCGAGAAAGGAGATTTGGAAGGTGAAAAATCAAGATGAAGCCCTTATCTTCTTCCTTGTTCTTCCACTTTTTCCAACTTCTCTCCTTTTTCAATTTCTAATATTTTTAACCATTTTTTCCCATTTAATCAAGCTGGACAAAATATCTAAGGGAATGGAGGGTTGAGATTGCTTCATGCATCTTGATGAAATAGATAAATCTCTTGCAATCTTACTTTTCAAGATGGAGCCTCAAGTTGACACTTGTCAAAAGCTTTAATGTTTTCTCATAATTACTCTTACTTTTTTAAGAACAATCCTAGCCCTTAGTCTTGTGTTCCAATTTTAACCTCAAGATCTAATGGCAAATGTCTCTTTTGCCCTTGATTATGGCAACATTTACTAAGTTGCCATTAGTTCTTTTAGTTCATTTTATTTTTCTTCCTTCTTTCTTCCAAGACGCCTTTCTTCTTTTTGGATCCAAATTAGGCTTTGTAACATTTTTGCCTTTAGATAAAGGAATTGGGTATTTTCCTTTAGCTATTTGAAACCAAATCCCATACTTTATTTTTTCCCAAATTAGTCCCTAAAAGTCATTCTGTCTCTCAAACATTCTTGGGACTCTTACTAACTGGGGCTTAGTAGTCTACTTGAGTCAAGCTTATTCTCAAGCTTCTGGTCCCAAAATTTAGGGTATTACAACCCCGGTCATTCTTATTCCTTTATTGTGTGTTTGTTTAGATTGGTTTTTGGAGAATAACTTTTAGGGAAAATTGCCCAAAAATACCTTTGGGGAAAATTAATTGCTGATTGCTACCAAGCGTGCAAGCGATCTTCCATTTTGTGCAAACCATCTTCCGTGTGTGAAAAAATCTTCCATATAAATGTGCAAACAATCTTCCGTTGTGTGCAAAATATCTTCCGTTATGTGCAACAGATCTTCCATGGTAGCATTCATCAATTAATTTGCCAAAAAGGTATTTATCAGCAATTCTCTCTAACTTTTACGATTTATAAGATAAATATGTGAGAGGAGTTTTGTCTCGGCTTACGGAAAAGAGCTTCTGAAACTGTAATTTTGGTGTTACCCAAACACTCACTTAATCCTATTTGATTATTTGCTATGGGTTTGAAAAGTAGTCTAGACATATTTCACAGATCTCACTTGTTGTGTGTGTAGGATTGGTAGGTCTCTCTGTTTCACTCATGAACATAGTTGTATTGTCTAGAATAAGAAAAGGTTTGATTTAATATTGGTATGTCTCTCTATTAATTCTATTGATTATTTGCTATGGGTCTGAACTCTATCTCACTCCTATTTAAATATGTCCTTATTTTGAAGGTTTTATTTACTAGCATATATTTCATTGTAGGGGAGAAATGAACACATAACCTTGAGAGTGGAGATGTCTCTTTAATCATGAATAGATTTCCCTTTCATTATATAGTGCTTTTGAAGCTAAAAGTGAGTAAAAAAACTTGATACATTTTAAACATCCGAGCTGGTTGAAATAGACATACTTGGTAATCTCTTTCACTTATCCTAGCATTACTTTTTTATTACATGTGATTCTCTTCTCCCAACCTATTCCATTTTGATGATTTTAAACATTACATATTTAAGGAAACACTGTGAATGTCACATAAATATGATAGTATTCCAAGTCAAATGTGCAGAAGACATAATAGAGAAATTAATTGTTAGAGTTGCTTAAGGAGTACTCCCTCTGGTCCTTTTTATAAGAGCTCAAAGTTTGAATTGCCTTGGTTATTTTTACAAGATTTTTCTGAACATTTAATAAGTTTTTTTTCCCATTTTTACCCCTCATTAAGTATATGTATTGCATTAATTACAAGGTTGATGATATTTATATTTACTCTATTTTTCTCTATTACTTACCCCTCATAAATAAGTGTGCATACTTGGAAAATAAAGTTTATTTCAGTCATACTTAATATTTTTAACTAATTTTAACCACTTTATTAAACTATGTAATTTGGTTATTGAGCTCTTATAAATAGGATCGGAGGCTGTATTAAAGTTGGTATTAAAATATGCTCCAATCACTTCTTTTTGGTAAGTAACTAGAAAAAGTTTAGGATTTTTTTGTCAGTATCCTTAAGCTATATAAAAATATTAATTGTGAAGTGGCAGGCTTAGGTACAATGATTTACACTAGGAACATGGAAGATCTTAGAATTTATATAGTTTATGTACATATGCACAAGAGAAAGTTGTACCTGTTGCTTTAATTAGTTAAAAATCTTTATTACTAGCATACTTAATGTAACGCCTCAAATTTTGATTAAGGGCTAATAATGATTATTGAGGATAATTATTGAATTAAAGTTGGAATTATTTAGTGTTTTGTGGCAATTTTAATTAATATGCCATAATTAAGGGGAAAATTGAAAGAATGGAATTATTGGTCATAGTTGGTGATTAATGGGGAAATTAATTACTAACTAAGAGAAAAAGAAGAAGGGTGATTAAATGGCTAATGGAGGGATTAAATAAGTTAATTGGGTGTTTACTTTATAAGAACCAATGAAAAGGTGACACTTGGCTAGCTCACAAGTAGAGAAATGGATGGGAAAAGTCAAATGCAATTCTTTAACATTCTTTCTCTCTCTTCCTCCCCTCATTTTCGCTGAGCAAGCATGGGGTTTGGAGAGATCATGATTTCTTCTTCTTCCTCACTTCTCTCTCTCTCTCTCTCTCATTCCTTCCTCCATTTTTCGTCTGCCATGGTTGCCAAGTGAGAAAAAGAAAAGCTTGTGATTAAGGTAAGCAAATGACCTCCATTGTTCAAACTCTCTTCTCTAAAGTTGTTCCTTAAGTCAAGAGCTTCTTTTACATGGTTATAGTTTTCCATTTGGTGTTGGTTTGTGACTTCAAGGAATTTTGGAGGTTGGAAAATCAAGAGGCTTCTTTGAGAAAGTTGTTAAGGTTAGTAAAAGAAACCTTTCCATCTATGTTCCATGCCATTTGATTAAACTTGAAAATTCTGGAAGTTATTGCCTATTTTCTAAAATGGTGGTCATTGCGTATTGGGCATGTTGTTGGTATGTTGGAATGTATTTTGGATAGATAGAAAGGGAGTTGGGATTGAATGATTAAGTTTGATGATTTTGAATTTTGGTGTTGGTGCTGCCTAAAGCCAAAGCATGATAATGGAATAGAATTTTGATTATTTTGATGGTTTAATTGGATTCTTTGAGTGATTTTGTGTGGGGATAGCTTTGGTTAAGGTTTTGGGTCCATTAGAGTCAATTGGGTAACCTTTGGGAAATGCTGTCAAAGTTTTTGTGTTTTCTAGTTTCTAATGTATATTTCTCGACTGAGGGAAGCATCACTCGAGTTAGTGAAATTCTTTAGTTTCCCATCAGGTTTTACATTGCACTTTTGCCAAAAGGGCAAGAGTGTTGCCTCACTTGCGAGTGTGGTGGGTTCTCACTCGAGTGCTGGTGTATTTGACACCCAAAACTTGCCTCTCGAGTTGCCACTTACGGTTAAAGTGCAAGAGTGTGTTTAGCATTCATGGGTATTTAGCCTTCACTCGAGTGCAAAGATCCATGCTTGAGTGCTCCTCTTCTTTGAAATTTCCATTTGCTCTCGGGTCCTCACTTTCTACACCTCACTTCTGGTAGTCGAGTGAGCATTTGGTATCACTTGAGTGTTGCATTCTGTGCTCGAGTGTTCTCATTCTCTGAAAGTTTCTTATGCTCTTGGTTATGCACTCGCTGTCCTTCACTCTCTCGTACTCGAGTATAGACTGTACCATCTCTCGAGTGAGGCCGTCTTCACTCGAGTGAAACAGTGAAAAATATTAGTGTTTGTGCTTCCAAAAGAGGATCTTTGGGGTAGTTTCTCCACCTCTTTAAGGCTTTTATTAGAGGCATTTAAGGGTACTTAACAGACAATAATGATAACCAATTTAAGTATTGTAAAGGTATTGAGTATTGGACTAAGTGATAACGCATTGTCCTTAATTATGACTTTAGGATTTGATATTTGCCCAGAGTGTAGAAGGCATGTGCCTGCTCAAGAACGGAAAGACCAAGGTAGTGATACTTTATCCTATATCATGTGTAATGCATTGCTTGTTAGTATTAGTCATTGAATACAGATACAGTTGAGGGGACGTGGCGAAAGCCTAGCCTTGAATACAGATACAGTTGAGGGGACGTGGCAGTGTGCCCAGCCTTGAATATTGATTGTTTCATTGTGACATTGCTTACTTACTTTGTTTAATTATGCATCATATACGTAAACTGTTGTTTCTGAGATTCTTTAGAATCTCATTCTTTCCAAATAACATTTCTTAGATAAGGCAAGTGGATCAAGAAGCAAATAAGTGAGTAAGGACGACTAGGACTGCCGGCGGTAGTCTTAGCTAAATACTTTTGGTTTTTGATTGGTTATCATTTTAGACAAATGTATATATTGTTGATCATAGATTTGTAGGATTGTGTAATCCCTGGTATGAGAAACTGAGATGGGCAATGATGCCCTACAAACTCTTGGATCAATGATATTATCCTGGGTGCATGTCTAGAATTTTGCTGATACTCTGATATTGTACATGTGACAAACCGAACAGTCCTATTGATTTTATTAAATGGATCAATGGAGATCTATTTGTACATGCGTTGTGAAAAGTTTTTAATTATCTCCGATTTCTCATTCCATTAATAACCGTGTTTAAACGCTAATCTCGGCCTTGATAGTAGCAGGGGTTACACTTAAGCTATGAATAGCTTGGTGTATCACTCGACACAGTTAAAGATATTTAACGTTTAATTACTATTAGTCATTGTACTTTTGATTAAATTAATATTTTTTAAGGTTATTGTATCTGTAAGCTTTTTGAGGTTAAAAAATAAATTACTTTATATTTAAGTATAATTCATTGTTAATCTCTCTTGCAAAGCATAAAGAACTAAAATCTTGCTCCTAGGTTGATACCAAGCAACACCTGCACACAACCTCAACATTTGTTTTTTTTTTGCATAAAAGTAAGTTGAAGAGTAGGCTTTTAAAATATACTTTGAGTTTGATGTTTGATTTGAGAGACTAGCGATGACTTGGGCACAAAAGAATTTTCTGGCACGAAAAGAGGCTGTCCAAGCAAATGCTTATTTCTTTTTTACAATAACAAGCAAATATTTATATCAAAAACACAAGAGATTAGGGTATAGGACAAATTTAGAAATCTTGATGCCCCATCCTATAAGATGTATCAGTTTTATAGTTTATTGTAACTGAATATGATTGTTAGTTGTAGACAATTGCTTTAGAGCATTGGCACCCCCGTGACTGTCCTTGTCCTAGTAAGTCGTGCCAACCATCTCCGGATGACCAAATACCAGCAGAGGCCCTACATCAGTACTAATACATGTAATCTAACATGTACTTTGTGATGTGCTTAATGAAAGCAACAAAATTGTTATTCAAACCTCGTTCCATAATCTTATTCTTCTTCCAAACCCAAATATAGTATTCGGAAAGAAGTATAACATTATGTGGATCCAAATATCATCCGAAAACTCCAAGTCAAGAAAACCCTGATCCTAGTATAATGTGTCTACATCATCCAAGTACGCTGCATACTGGGCTATTAGGGTGTCTTGATCATGGAAAGCCTGCAGGTATATGCTTCTTACTTACTCCCATAACTCTTGGTCCAGTTGTAGATCGTGTGACACATACACAGTTCTGGCTTTGGAGTTGGTAATGAAATCTGGATTGGACTCTATCTCATCAGTCTGTGGTTGATTAGTCTCCCCTACTGATGAGCTTACTAATCATGCCGGTCTAGGATGAGGCTTGAATATTGGCCTTGGTGGTACCCGCTTTCTCGGGGTTTGTAACATCCTTGTACTATCCTTAGTCTAGTAGTATTACTTGTTGCCCTTCAGGTATTTGCTGATTCTCTCGAGGCTGATTCATGGGTGGTGGTGATCCACTCCTCTAATGCATCATTCCATATATTTCCTGTTACCATATAACCAAGACCATATCGGTACATTATTTTGCTATTGTCCAAACCACTTGTTCTGTTACCAAAAATGTCAAACCCCTTAATATTTAGACATTTATCAGAGTATTAATGCGTAGTTCAATAGCAAAGAGAAATAGCATAAAAATACTGATACAAAGTACTTGATTGTATTATAGGAATCCCCATAAGGTTTATACGTAATATCTATATAACCCAAAATAACATAAAGACTATAACCAACACTACTGCTTGGACAGGTTTGAGATCTTCAGTTTTGGTATCTCCTTCCTTGCCTTTGGGGCCGCTGTCTCTAGTTGAGTAAATTTTTAAAATTTGGAAAGGGGTGAGATTATACGAATCTCAGTAGTAACACATACAATCAATCATATAAAATGTGATAAATAAATATGCAATACACCATATAATGTAACAAAATGAATGTACTACAAATATATCCATCTAATCATAATTCATGGTGTTCAAGATCAAATGGTTGTTTGATTGGCATTCAGGATCAAATGATTGTTTGTCCCTATTGACCACACTGTATACAATATTCCGGAGCAAATGACTGTCTGTTCATACTTGTCTCATCACCTCAGCTGGGTCCCAAGTGAGCCTGATGGTACTTGTGCTTTCCCACACCACAGCTAGGTTTTGTAACAAACAATTCATATCACAAAACATGACAACACAAAAATATAAATAATCACATAGTGTATGAAAGATAGAGTTACCTGAATTTTTTCCAACTATCTAGCTACTCCAGTTTAATGATTCTTGGTCCGGCTTTGGCAAATGTCAAATCCTAAAATTCCAAATTTATAATAAATGAGCTATGACTCATTCATGTCTCATTCCTGAATTCATATAGTTGGTTATCTTCACTAAAAATACATAATTATCAAAATGCCCTTAAGAATCCGGTCTAATTCCTTTTATATCCGGTAATACTGTACTTTACAAAAAATTATGACCCAGGCTATTCTTACACAATTTTGCTATATAATTCGTTTTTGACCTCATTTTTATCAAAATCACACTCCATTTCCCAAATTACCTCTTGCAGCCACATATGTTAGGGTTTTAGGGGTAAAATTGTCATTTCACACATTAAAGCCTCCATGCTTCATTTTTCACATGCTCCCTACACAATTTTTCATTCTAAACACAATGGGAACAACAAATCCATCAAATTCCAGCCCAAACACAGAAAATTACCCCTGGCCAAAATTTTAGAAAATTGAAAAATTGGAGTTTTCATTATTTCATTCAATAAAACACCTTCTTTTCACCCTAATTCACTTCTTGAATCTTTTAATTACACTTTCTACATGATTAATCAAAATGTGGACAGCACCTATCCTTAAGGTTATGTCTCCTAAATCACCAAAACTTGACAACTAAGCCAAACAATCAACCAAATCACCAACGATAACCATGAATCAACAAATAAAACAAGGTTTCTTGAATTACCTCTTGATTCACTCTTCTTTCCTTTGAAAACCGTCCCCTCTCCTTCTTGTTCTCCTTGATTTTCTTCTTGCTTCATGCAATTTCAAGAAGGATATGAGGATTAGAAGAGGTTTCTATGGATTTAGAGACAAGAATAAGTGAAATTTGCACCTATATTTACCTAGTTTTTCTTCTTGAACTCTTGTCTCTTCTCTTTGCATTTGTGTTCTTCAAAGCTTGTGCTCTCTCTCTCTTCTCTCTCTGTTTGGCCAAAATTTTGGCCCTTTGGAAGAGCTAAATGGTTCTTCTTCAAATATTTATTTCCACCTCTTTAAAATAATATTTATTTAATGGAATTTTGAACATATTCTTGACTTTTTATTTCTTCCTTTTTTCCATTTGGTTTCAAATGCTTCCACATGGCTTGATTTGTGTCCAAATATTTATTTTCTCTTTCCTTCTTCCTTAGTTTGATGTTACACCCTTATCTTGTTTTCACGTTTTTCAAAGAATTAGCACACAGTGCGGTGGGCAAAGAGGAATAGCATAAAAATACAACTGTTATTTATACAATGTGCTTTATTATATTACAGGAACTTCTCCATAGGAGTATATATAATGTTTACAGAACTTAAAATGATAAACACTTTTAGATAACCAACATCTCCTCTTATACTGGTCAGGAATCTTCTGTTTTCGGTAATTACAATTATGCTCTCTGAGCCTCTGTCTCCTACTAAAAACTTTTTACATTTATGGAAAGGGTGAGGTTCAAAGAATCTCAGTAGTAACATATACATTTAGACATATACGATGTGAAAATAAAGATGCCATGCACCATGTTATATAAAATGATTGAATATTTTGTACACACTGTCCAAGGCCAAATGACTGTTTAACCCTAGCTTAACCCTGTGCCAACCCTGTCTTAACTCTACGTCTCCTTTGGGTCCCATAACCCAACTAGGCTAATATGCGTGTCCGAGACACTATGCTCATGTTACAGAAGATGGCATACACAAACATACAATAATTACATAGTATATGTAACAAACAGTTACTGCCTGGAACTGCACCCTGTACTTGTCTATCTATCAATCCAATATACTGTGTTCTGGCTCGGGCAAATATCAAGTCCTATTATTCCAAATTCATAAAAACTGAGTTATTACTTATTCATGACTTATTTCCAAACTCATATTGTTAGTTATCTTTACCCTTAAAGTTCAAGGTAATTACGTTATGACATTACCTTTTTTTTAAATTTCGCACTTTGACTAAAATTGCTAGAAATTTTTAGTTACTTTGAAAATTCATAACTATTTCTTAAAAAATCCAAATGAGATGGTTCCAGTGGCTAATGAAAGATCTTTAAGTCCTCATTAAGGGGAAAATATCACAGAGCATCAACTACAGCTACATGTTTCCCTAATTCGTCAAACTTAAATTGTTACATATTTCATTCTAGAATCAAGGTCAAACTTTGAAAAATCATAACTTTCAATTCACTAGTCCAAATGGGCCATATTACCTATCAAATTAAAGTCCAGGATGTCTTACTTTCATCTTATAAAATTGCATAGCATTTGGACTAAATTTAACCAATCAAAAACACATTTCAAGTACTCTGCCTTCAGAAAACAAATTCAAACATATTTGAATACAACTTCTAAAATCATCATAAATCATCCTAAAACCTCTTTTAACATCATAATCATCACCATATGAACATCAAACCCTAAAAGGCTCCCTTTGGCCAAAATTTAAGGTTTGGGTATCTCAAGAAATCTCAACGAAATCACGAAATATTCGATCCAAATCAAAGCATATACTTACTGGAATTCGAATCTATGATCTGTTCTTAGTTCTAGCAGCACCTCCTCTAAGTAGATAGAACCAAACACCTCTAATTGAAATCCAAAACCATAGAAATATTGCTCTCTATGAGAGGGACAACATTAGAGAAGACTCTAGAAGCTGGAAACATTGAATTCAGAGGTGAAATTGGCTTTAGAGCTCATGAGTTTTTACTATTCATCCTTTCTCTTTCCTCTTTCATTTTCCCATGATTTTTCTCATTTTTCTCTCCTTTTTGGGCAGTTGAACGAAATTAATAAGAGGGAGGAGAGATAGGGTGTGTTTGTTTTGACGATTGGATAAGTAACTTATTTTTACTTAAACTTATGGAATCTTAAGATTGGAAAAAAGTTAGATTGGGTAAAATGATGAGTATTTGAACCGATCAAAATCTAACAAAATAAACCGATTAAAATCTCAATAATACCTCCAATAATCCAAATAAATTAATTAAACTAAATTTAATTGGTAAAAACACTATATAGAAAGTAATTTATGACATGTTTATAAAAAAATTGATTATAAAATCATAAAACAACTAAATAATAAATATAAACTGATTAAAATTAATTATTAATTATTATTTACATTTCTACAGTTATATATTAACAAAACTCAAAACTTGCTTAAACTCTTATCCCAAAGTATTCTCTAATTAGCAGAAGATTACTATCTAAAGAAAGAGAAAATTATTTAGAACATTTTTCATAAAAGAAGTTTTGTGATTATAAGTGATTTTGAGTACCTCATTGATCCTCAAAAATATGAAAATAGTCCTATCAGTATTTTTTTATACACATACAGGCACATCAGCTCCAATAAGCTTCATTTTGAGGCTTATGACTTTTTCCAACTTATGACTTTTTTCACCTTAAATCCAATCGCTGAAACAAGCACTCACTTTTGATTAAAACACTGTTCAAGTCTAATTGAGCACTATTGAAGTTCGATTTTCCACTCCAAACGCCGAAACAAACACGCTGATAATTAGCCAATTTTTGAATTTGCCCTTGGTTTGTGTAAAAATCACTAAGTTGCCATTCGGTTGGATTTCAACCGTCTAGTTTCTTTTTTCTTTGCTCTTGCTTTCTTCAAATCTTACTCTCTCTTTCTTTCTTATAGCTGAACGAAATTGAGCTCTTAAAATAAGATAAGAGCTTTAAAAATATCATTTTTCCACCTTCTTAAGATAATAATATTTTATGGCCTAATTAACACATGCCAATTTGACTTTTATGTCATCTTTTCCTACTTGGACAAAATGTCTCCACATGTCACAACTAATGTCCAAATAAATATTTTCCCTCTTGTGCCCTATTTAGATGGAAATTGCATAAAGAAAGGGGGAAAATAAAAGCTATCTTGCTTTATTGGTCAAATTACCATTTTGCCCATACATCTTTTTCCCATTTTTGCACTTGCAGGAAAATTTGGCACAATGTTTATCAAATTTTGAAAATTCATATCTAATTGCACAAATGTGTAATTGGTATGGTTCTAAAGGTTATGTGACCCTTATTAAGTCTATTTTTATGAAAAAATATAGCCTTTATCCAACTAGAAGCTTATAATTCCCAAATTTTCCATTTTTCGACGCTGCCACAGAAACTCTCTAGTTTCACTAGGACAACTTCAAAAATTCATAACTCTTTGTATACAGCTCCAAAAGACCTATATGACCTATCCAATTAAAGCTTGATAAGTCTACTTTTATTTTGAAAAATTTCATAGGCATTGATATCATTTTCCTATTTAAAAATTTCACACAACAAGATTGCTACACAGGGAAACTTACTGACAGCAAATTCAAATGTTTATGATTTGTGTTCTAAACATAATCATGTTGTGTGTGACCACTAATTGGCTTGTTTTTTCATTCCATATGCTATTTACTTCACCTTTTTATTCCCTTTAATATAAAGAATTTTGGGTGAATAAAATTTGGGATGTTACATTTGGCCTTTAATTATGAAGAAAATAAGAGGCTTATTGATTTATTAGCCAAATGACCATTTTACCCTTACATTTCTTCAATTTTTGAATTAAATGTTGTCTTCCATCTTCACTTTTTATTCTTGGCTGAAAATTTCATATTAAATTAGGCCAAGAATTATGCTCTTCCTTTCTTCATTTAGGGCTACAAAATTAGGACTTTAAGAAGACAAAGGTTGAACTTTTATGTCTTTAACTTGGCCAAATTTTATGTAACCTTTACTTCTAATATTTTGCCATTTCAAGTGCACCAAAACCCACCTTTTTATTGCATTTAATGTAACAAATGTACAAGAAATTTGGTGACTAAAATTTGGGATATTAGATTAATCTTTGTTATTTATTTAATTGGTGATTTTTTTTTATTTCAATTGTATTTGATAATGTTCAATCTTATAATAGCTGAAAATTTGATAATTATTAAATGACAATAGTGTGAGATTTCTTCCCTTGATTATCATCGAAATTCTAGGCTACATAATAGGAGATAGCAATAAATCAAAGATAAGATTACAACGGCCAACCTTTATTCTTTCAATTTATTGAGATTTTTATTAATATACAATTTAAAGATATATAAAATTTAATTATGTAAGAATTTTTTAGTGTACCTAGAATTCAATTGACTCTCTGAAGTACCTACATGAAACCAAAGAATCGAAACAAACTCCGATTACATTACACAGCAAATACACCAATGAGAGAAAGAGAGGACAACACTCTTATGAAAGATCCTTTTAGAGGGAGGAGAACCTTATTCTGTATGTGTTATTCAGTTTCTTTACTCTCTCAATCTCATGTGTAACCCCTCACCATAATTACATCTGGTTTATGAAATTAAAGTGAAATAGAGACCAATAAGACAAAATCAACATTTATAATCCCTCAACTTGAAGATGAGGTATTCAAAAAAATAGTTCAAAATATATTCAACTTGGTCTCACATTCACGCTTCGAATATAATTACTTGAGAAATCAAATCACATTGATAAATATCATAGTGCACAACTAACATCCCGACATACCCCAGGTTACATGTATATATAAAATGGGTGTATAGTTTCCCAAAAAAGGGGATTACATATCCAAAAATACTATTTACAACCCAAAATATATACAGTAATCCCAAATCCAAAACAGATAACCAATAACCAAATCAAATCACATTGATAAATATCAGAGTGCACAACTAACATCCCGACATACCCCAGGTTACATGTATATATAAAATGGGTGTATAGTTTCCCAAAAAAGGGGATTACATATCCAAAAATACTATTTACAACCCAAAATATATACAGTAATCCCAAATCCAAAACAGATAACCAACAACCAAATAAAATGTCTCTAAGAAATCCTAACGCTTTGGGTTGTTCGCTTCCCTTTTGAGCCACTTGCACTGTCTAAAATGTTAGTTATTGGAAAGAATGAGATTTAAGAGAATCCTGGTAGTAACAAATCACTCATACAATGTATAAACACATAGCATATGTGATCATGTTTAGCAGTAACTCAATGATTCATGGCTCACACCACGAACAACAGCACTCATGGCTGTAATCACAATGCGACAGCTTTCACTGTAATCTCAATGCCCGCTTTCATGGTAAACACTATGCCAGCTTTCGCTGTAATCACTATGCCCGCTTCTGTGGTAAATACTATGCAGCAGCATCATTTAATCTTGAAAAATGATCTCATCTTAGCTTGCCAAGTGTCACAAGTTTAAGGCTTAAGAGTGCCACGTGTCATGCAACCATTGGTCTTCCATTTTCTCTTTCTTAGGTAGGGCATAAATGGTAAGGGGAAGGGAGAGGCCTGATAATTTTCCTAGACTCTCGGGTTTAGTGCTCTAATCATAAAGTACGCGACCTAGATGGAGACCGGTGGATTTCCCAAACTCAGTTGCTAGGTGGCGCACTCCGGAGATGACAACACAAAAGGCTTAAAGTGGGTGTAATGATGTATAATGATGAGGGACACATGTCACATCCTTATTTGGCCAACATAAAACAACCTATTACTTTGTAATGTTTCAGTACACTTGTCATTTCCATATTTGGCCAACATAAAAGGTGTGTCATCATGAGCCGTCATTACATACTTATTGAAGTTATTTTAATGAAGTTGCTCTATCGGTGCATTACACAGAATTCTATAAGGCACCATGTCATGCATACCAAGTCATGCCATGCGATGCTCAATTTCCTCAAGTTTTAAAAATACCGCCTTTGAGTCCTGCAATAGCCAACAAATTTTCCTCTGACTACATACAATTGTAATCTACAATCCTGACTTCTCGATTTCTGTGAATGCCACAATGGATATTTGGAATTCCAAAAGTAACTCTACCTTTATTTGTAAATATCAGTGTTTATTTTATTCCATTATTTCCATATTTACATGTTTTCAACATTACAAAATTTGGTATATTACAGGAGGGATAGTAGAGGGAGTAGGTTCAGGACAGGAACAACACTAGAGGCTAGGTAGAGGTGGGTATAGATGGTCTAGGATTCAAGGTGCCATATGTCAATGTATCCACCTTCTTATGCAAGGACCTCAGAAGATTCCCAATCTCCTATGTAGCACTTGACTGGTCATGTTTCTTTGCTAACATAGCCTCATTATGCTTATTCATGTGATCTACTAGCTCTCCCATCTTGAAGTTTATATGGGTGATAAGTTCTGCATTTGTGTTGGCTATATCTACATAAAAACCCTTAAGGACTTTCTTCAAGTAGGTTTGCATTGCGAAATCGAAGAATGATGGAGTAGAAGTAGTGCTAGGGGTAGAGGATTGAGTGTCATCTAACTTGCTTGACTCAGCCTTTATTTTCTTCTTCTTAGGGCTTGGATTCCAGGGGCTTTTTTAGATGTATCTCAATGCTCAATTTCCCTATCTAGTTCCTCCCTACTGGAAGTAGCCTCTCAATAGGCTCATTAGACTCCAGGTACCAGATCTTATTATTTTGCAAAAAGAAAGAAATGAGTTGAGGAAATGGCATAGGTGTGGTCTGGGTTCCAAGAAACCGATATTTCTTGATCTCAGCAAAAATAAGCTCACCCAAATCCTTGTATTCTTTCAAGATAATAGATGCCATATTCCTAAAATATCTCTCAATAAAATGAGTAAAGTTATTAAATTTGTGCACGAGGGCTCAAGAATAGATATAGCAAAAGACCCTGTGAATATCACACATATCACTTGGGTTGAAAATAAGTGGTTCTACTCTCCCACCAGGCCTCAATATACTAAATATTTGGTTAGAGTCTAGATTGACTTGAATATTATCAGAGGGATCTTCTATACCTAACCAGGTGTTGATCTTAGATATAGTGATCAAGAATTCTTGCCCTCTTACTTTTGCTACCATTTCTTCTTCAACCGAATATTTTAATGCATCATCTGCTGGTTCCAAATTGCAATAAAAATGTCTAACTATTTTTTTGCAATAAGGAAGTTTCATAGATAGCCAGGGTATATAGGATTCAAGAGAAGGACTCAAATCAAATTTCAAGGCTTCTTGTAAAATTTGGAGATCAACATAAATCATCTTAAAAACTTTTCTTCGGGAGAAGTGTTCTTTATACTTGGGAGTTCATCAAGCTTTTTGTTGTTGAATCCTTTTGGAGGAAAGATTATTGCTTCTTCCTTTTCTCCTCCTCCTTCCTTCAGTGATGATATTGCTCCCTTTGAAGATGTTCCTTGCTTCCCTCCCTTGGATTTGTAAGCCTCATCTAACATGCTTGCCTTGCTTTAACAAGTTTCTTATCATACTTTGGTTTCTTAGAGTCTTTTTTAGACCAAGAAGGAGTTTCAGAGGAATCTGAAGGTGGAGGACTAGGAATAGCAAACTTCTTTCCTTTTCCCGGAGGTGGTGGTTTAGATTTTGCTCTTGTTTTAATGTGCTCTTGAATCACAATCCCCTTTGCTACAGATTTTTCTTGAGCCTTTTGTAAAGATTGGGCTTTTGGCCTGGTTAAAGTCTTTTGCTTCTTAGGAGGAGGAGATTCAAAGGATTTTGTAGAATCAGATGTTTCCTGGGACTCAGAAGGCTCTAAGGATACATTATTAGGAACTTGGTTCTCACTATTTTAAATTAGAAGCACAAATATGGTTATCCCCCTTTTTGAGTACTAACAGTCGAAAGCTAGAGCAAGAGAATCTAGAAGACTTAGAAAGTTTTTTCAGGGTGAAAATTACTAGGTTTTAGTCAAAATTTAGTGGGTAAGTGTTTGTGAGAAATTTTTGAGAGAGTACTAGGAAAATCATTGAAGAGATTTTGTGAAAATGACATAGTGCCGACAACTATAGTTACTGTGCCCGACATCACTCAAGTGATCCTGAGGTATCACTCAAGTAGTCACTCAAGTGATCATGCCAGAAAATAAAAAAAATAATACCATTAGAAAAAACATTCCTGGCATAAGTAATATTGTAATTACCCATATATGTTCCCTTTATGATTTGGAGGCACTTGATGGCAGATTTGATTTGAAACTTGGTTGATTTGCAATCTGCATTGATGATTACTCGAGTGATTTTGAGACATCACTCGAATGATCAGTCTCTTCTAACTTCTGACTGCTCAGATTCAACCGTTATACCATTTTAATTTGAATTTAATGCTTACTGCCTTGATTTTTAGGTCACCACTTAGTAGTCACTCGAGTGATGCTTACCATCACTTCTAGTTATCACTCGAGTGATCTATTGATTACTTGAAGTTGTCACTCGAGTGATTAGCATCTTTGTTTACCTATGCTTTACCTACCACATAACAGAGTATCAAAGTCCTACAAAAACAAATTATTAGATACTTCGATACTTACATAAGTAATATCAAAACATGATCAAATTACATTTTCTAAAATAAAACAACGTACAATTCTTTGGGATTTACCATTCCCAATTCTCTTCTTATAAATAGAAAAATGATCTTTCATGAGGGGTTTTGTAAAGATATCAGCTAGTTGGAGATGAGTAAGAATGAATATCACTTTGACATCCTGCTTTTGAACATGATCCCTAATGAGGTGATGTCTAACATCAATATGCTTGGTTCTAGAGTGTTGGACCGGATTCTTTGCCAAGCTTATCATTCTGGTGTTGTCACAATAGATAGGTATCTCTTTTCAAGTGCATACCAAGGTCTTATAGTTATTGCTTCTGTATAATACTCAGCTTCCATTGACAAAAGAGATATTGAGTTTTGTTTCTTACTGAACCATGAAACAAGTAAGCCTCCAAGAAATTGGCATTGCCTATTGGGAGTTTTTCTGTCAGTCTTCTAACCTCCATGATCAGAGTTTAAGTATGCAACTAAATATTCATTTTCTCCCTTAGGATAACAGAGACCTAATATAGCTCTGTCGGCAAGATATCTAAAGATTCATTTGACAGTTTTAGCATGTGATTCCTTCGGTGCTGATTGATATCTTGCACACATGCAAACACTGAATTGGATGTCAGGTATACTTATAGTAAGATAGAGTAATGGACCAATTGTTCCTCCATATTTTATAATGTTATTGTATTTTCCCTTAACATCGGCATCAAGCAATGTAGTTGAGCTCATAGGTGTGCCTACTCCATTTGCTTCATCCATCCCGTATTTCTTCAACAGCTCCTTTAAATATTTCTTCAACAGCTCCTTTAAATATACCAATTTAGAAATGCGCTCTTTATGTCCATTTGATAAACTTTGAATCCCTTGATGTACGTAAAGGCCAAGAGTACTCGTATATCTTTCAATCTTGCCACTAGAGCTTACGTTTCCTCATAATCAATACCTTCTTCTTGATTATATCCTTTGGCCACCAATCTTGCCTTGTTTTCAACAATTATTGCGGATTCATCAAGTTTGTTCTTGAATACCCACTTTATGCCAATGATTGAATGATCCTTAGGCCGGGGTACCAAATTTCAAACTTGATTCCTTTCAAATTGATTGAGTTCTTCTTGCATTGCTATTACCCAATCATTTTCTGATAGGGCTTTGAAGGTTCAATCTCAGAAATGAATGCAGAGAAACTAACTTCATTAAAGATTTTGTTTCTAGTTTTAACTCCTTCATTTACATCTCTTATGACTTGTTCTAGGGTTACTCTTGTTGTATTTCCTGGCTCTAGGTTGTCCTCGTGGTTCTTCTTCTTCCTTGGTTTAGTCATTCTCAGGATTACCAAGGTTTAGGATTAGGTTTCTCTTTCTCTTGATTTAATGCTATTTCCTGCTCATCATTAATAATTTTGTCAGAGGATTAAAATTCATCAAATACAACATGAATTGATTCTTCAACTACATATATTCATTCATTGAAAACTCTGTATGCTTTGCTTCGGTTAGAATAGCCCAGGAATATTCCTTCATTAGTTTTAGAATCAAACTCTCCTGGGTTATCTTTACCATTATTATGAATGAAACACTTACAACTGAAAATGACTTACAACTGAAAATGTGTAGATGAGCAAGGTTTGGCTTCCTTCTTTTGTATAGTTCGTATGGTGTCTTTCCAAGTTTTGTTTTGATGTAAGCTTTATTAGAAATGTAACATGTTGTGCTTATTGATTGACCTAGACAACTTAAGATACATTCTTTTCATTCAGCATGGCTATGGCTATTTCAGTAAGTACTTTATTCTTGCGCTTCACGACTCTACTTTGTTGAGGTGTCCTTAGAGCGGAGAAGTTGTGATTAATGCCATTAGTGTCATAGTATTCTCCAAAGGCTTGATTCTCAAATTCTCCCCTGTGATCTATCCTATACCTGTAATAGGCATACCTTTCTCATTTTGCACTTTCTGGGAAAAAAATAAATTTACTGAAGGTGTCATCCTTTGATTATAAGAAAATAGTCCATATAAACCTAGAGAAATCATCAACAGTGACCAATGAGTATGGGTTGCCACCAAGACTTTTAACTCTTGTCGGTCCAACTAAATCCATACGTAGTAGTTGTAGTGGTCTGTTAGTCATGATGTCATTTTTTGATTTGAAAGAAGATTTTGTTTGTTTACCCTTTTGACATACATCACAAATCAAATCATTTTTTAAATTCACTTTGGGTAAACCAATTACTAAATCCTTTTTGAGTAACTTGCCTAGTTAGTGCATATTGACATGAGCTAGTCTTTTACGCCATAACCAACTTTCATCGGTGTTACTTAGAAAGAAATTCTCAGAAAATTTTTTACTTATATTAAGAGTATAGCAGTTACCTTCCCTTTTTGCTCTGAGCTTTACTTTAAGATTTTTCTTCTCTAATTGTAAGTCTTTCTTGCTTACAATTAGACATTCCTCTGAGTCAAGATCACCCAATTATCTTTATTTGTACTCTGAATAACATTCAACAGGTTGTGGCACAAGCCTTCAACGTAATATACGTCTTTGATTTGTATACCTTTATCATTTTTGATTTCATCAATTCCTGCTATCCTTCTGGATTAATTTCCTCCAAATTTTACCTTTCCACCTTCCTTAGGTTGTAATATGGTAAAACTTTCAGAATCACCTATCATATGTCTGGAGCATCCACTATCTATATACCATTTATTGCTTCTAGCTGCTTCAAGACATATCTGCAATCAAATATAATTAAGTCTTAGGTACCCATATCTTTTTAGGTCCTTTTGGGTTAGTACATATTATTTTATGAATATATGAGCCTTTAGGTACCCATTTATAGGTTCCTATTTTTCCTTTCTTTTTATGGAAGCATGATAAAGTATAGTAACCCTTTCTATTGTAATAATTGCAATATGCAAAAGGATTCTATGTATGTATAAAATGTTGAAAATAACTCAAGTGTGTCTTACCTCATGTTTTCTTTCTTCCTTTCTTTATGTTTGATTTTGGATCATATCCAATATCATATCAGTCATTTACAAATTGTTAAGCTTTTAAAATAACATTTAACATCTCACTTTAGTAAATTTTCAAGAGTTTTTGTGAGATCAATATTTTTCTTTTTCAAAGATGGGCAATTTTCACAAACTTTGTTTCAAATTTCTTTAAGCTCTTCTTCAAGAACTTTGTTCTTCTTTTTGAAAACAACTAGTTCTTTAACTACTTTAATGAATTTAGAATATAAAGCATTGTATTCGGAAAGTAATTCATCATATGTAGGATCAGAATCAGTTACCTCATCTTCTTCTGTCTCTTCAAGTATATCTTACCTCCTGTTTTCTTTCTTCCTTTCTTTATGTTTGATTTTGGATCATATCCAATATCAGGTCGGTCATTTACAAATCGTTGAGATTTTAAAATAACATTTAACATCTCACTTCCTTTAGTAAATTTTCAAGATTTTTCGTGAGATCAGTATTTTTCTTTCTCAAAGATGGGCAATTTTCACAAACTTTTTCTGAACTTTCTTTAGGCTCTTCTTCAAGAACTTTGTTCTTCTTTTTGAAAACAACTAGTTCTTTAACTAATTTAATGAATTCAAAAAATAAAACATTGTATTCAGAAAGTAATTCATCATATGTAGGATCAGAATCTGCTACCTCATCTTCTTCTGTCTCTTATTGAGTGACTAGATAGATATTGGCTATTTCTTCTTTATTGCTATCTTCGTCAAAGGAGATGTCTCCCCATATAGTGAATACAAAAGCTTTCTTTTTGTTGAAGAATTTCTCTTTTCTCTTTTCTCTTTTCTTTGTTCTTCTAAATCATTTCTAGACATTTTGTCTTGATAGAGTGTTGATTCAGTTTTCTTTTATTCCTGAAGTTCCTTCATGAGCTATCTCCAAAGCTTGCCACATTTCTTTGGCCGTTGGAAGTGTGCAAATCCTAAAGTAATCACTTCGACTTAAAGCACTTTGGATCATCAGGATTGCTTTGTTGTTGAGAGTGATAAGTTTTTTTGCCATTCTCATCATATTTTGCTGGTGTCTTGGGAATTTTTTTTGAATCTTCTATCTTTACAAGACGGGGTTCCCATCTTTAATCACCTCCCACAGTCCATATTCAGTAGCATTACGAATACTCTGAACTTCCCTTTCCAAAAAGAGAAGTGTTCACCATTAAAACCTGGTGGTTTGGAGATATAAGCTTCGTTAAGAAGTATTCCTTCACCCATGCTTGTCATTGGATCCTTCTTAGGTTGTTATATCTGAACAAGAAGACCTACGATCTTATACCAAATGTTAGTACATAAGTTTCACCCAAGAGGGGGTGAAATAGGTGATCAAAGAATATTCAAAATGTATATAAAAATTGACAGAATTTAAAGTGGTTAAGAGCTAGGAGAAATATCACCAAAGTGTACATCAGGAGTTGTACTGGTTCCACCATAACCACTTTGACCTACGTCCAATCCTCAAAGTTTCTCTAAGAGTTTTACTATGTCTTCCAAGATTCAGTGGGTTCTTGGTACCTCAATACACAACAAGTTCCTTTATTGAACACTCGCTCCCCCATACACGATGTAAACCAATCCCTAACTCAAGGTTCCATAACCTTAAGTTGTCTTAATAACAGATATTGAGTTTGTAATGAAAATCTCTCTCACATAATAAATATAGAATCACTGAAGTACAGAGTGTATGAATGAATGGAAAACAAAGAAAATATGAATTGATTGTTGATGGCTTAGTTTATTGTTCTATCTTGTCTTCGCTAAATGCTTTCGTATATATAGTTGAGTTGAGATAACCATTGGTAGTGTTTCAACACGTTTGTTAGAATTACGCAACTTTTTTTAGCATTCTTCATATTTAAAAAATAGCTGCTGCGTAGGTGTTTGTTATGGGTGTTACATTCTTCGTAAAGTGACTTCTCTCTCTCTTACATGATTTCTTCATTATTTCCCAAAGAATATACTTATAATACTAATACAATGTACCGTTAATCATATAGATAACAAATCAATAAACAACAGATCAAATCATGCAATCTGAACTACACTACTCGAGTGGTCCTTCGAGTAATCTAGGGCCATCACTTGAGTGGTCCCTTTCAGAATTTGGTAGAGACATACCTATCCTCATCAGTTGAGTGATCACTCGAGTGATCTAGGAACATCACTCGAGTGATCCCTCGTAAACTTTATAGAGAGTCACTGGATGTTTTCTTGTCCCATTACTCTCGAGTGATACAAGATCACTTAAGTGACACCTTTAAAATTCTGCCAATGAGTTTCTGGATATTTTTAGCATACTTCACTCGAATGGTCACTTAAGTGATGAAGGGCGATTACTCTAGTGATCACTTCTAAAATCAACTAAAGTGTTTTCAAAGCCTTTTCTTACCTTGTCACTTGAGTGCTGAAGGGTCATCACTAGAGTGATCCCTTGCAAAATCAGTTAGAGACTTCATTCTTGTTCTGTTACTTCTTATCCTTCTTTTTCACTCTCTGCATGCTTCAGAATTCTGTTCCTTTGTTTGAAACTCTTTTTGTTCATTATTAAATCTTATTACACCATTTTTTATTGTCAAAACATGGGATTTAACAGTTATGGGTCAAGTTTTTTCCTCTTATTCTTTCATTCTAGGTGCTTTGTATGACCTTGTGGGCATGACATCTCCATTTAGCTGCTGGATATAATGCCCAGATGTCTTAGATTTACAATATACAATTTTCTCATGGACAATCTAATCCCTCTTGAGTTAATATAAAACTCATATTACCTTTCTCATATGCATAATGCTATACTTATAAAATCACAAAATGGTATTATTAGGGACCGATCTCAGACACTAGCATAAGTATGTATATATAAGGTAATAATCTTCTGTTTGCCTATATATTATTTTGATATGAATCATACCACTTTCTTAACACAATACATTTAGATCGCATCAATCATGATCATAGGACAAAATGCTAAAGTATCAAAAGTTAAAACATATTTCCATGATAATGTTAAACTCAAATGACATCATTGAAAGGATAAACCTTTCTAGGGCTCACACAACAATGAAGCAAAAATCCATTCACTTACTTCTTATTTGCAGTTCTTTAGCACATGTTGTATGAATCGCATGCTATAATGTTAGTCTTATACTTTAAGAGTGTATGTCATTTTGATTTTATCATTAACATCGTACAAACTTTAGTCTAGACACTCCTAGTATCTTAACTCAAATTCTTCAAAACCACTCACATTATATTACATCAATTTTGAAGAATTTGTTGTTTGGCTACAGGTATCATGGATGTAGGCTTCTATAATTCTATCCATATTTACAATCATGAATCTCATCTTGACTTACTACACTTTAAGTAAGGTGTCATATAGTTTGTGTTTCTCTACCATATCAATACTCTCACTGCTTTGCTAGTGAACATAACTATCTCATCTTTGTACACTCCTCCTAAGTGTCAAAGGTGGTTGCTCTTGTGAGAAAGTCGACTTTATCAACCTGTACGACATACTAGATATTGTATACTTACACACACATTAAAGCCATAATAAAGTGTCTATTACTTCATACCATATGCATGACAAAGGACTTGATACTCAGACATATTCTTGGTCATTAGTCTCAGTACTTACCACATTTCTCATAAATGTCCTTGGCCATTACGCTTGGCCAGGGGACTTTGCATAGGAATGCGTTGTTCAACAACAAATTTATGTGCTATAATATCTCTCATATAGTTATATATTTGCATATAGTTCTGCTATGATTCTTAGGGTCTTTTGTTTAGAGCAATGGCTACATGTACTCACAATGCTTTAATACCATATAGTACTCACTTTCAAATTGAACATGTTCCATAAACATTACTAGCCATATAGCCACTTGTAATACCACAATACATACTTTAAATACACATAATCAATATACCCTACAAGTATCTCAAGACTCTTTTGTGAAAACCATTTAATGTCTTTCATAATGTTTGGACAAGTACCATCCTACAAGTCCTGCCATAAATATATATCTAGTCTTGTATACGTCACTACATACATCACACTGCCAATAGTATTTATTTGTATGGAAATTATTTTCCATTTTCTTCTTGGTTGGTTCAGTTAGGAAAATTTATCAAGACTCAAGCCCACTCTTGAAATCGCTGGGGTATCCATGGGATTGTTTTCACTTATTATGAATCGCTTAAGAATCTTCTTAATGTAATTCTCTTATAAAAGAGAGGACTCTTCTTAAGCTATCCCTTTGGATCTTAAATCCAACTACTTTTCCTATGTACTTCTTTTCTCAAAAACTTATTAGTACTATTCTTTAATAGACACTACCAAATTCAAACTATTTATAGTCAATAATATACAATCCACTTAGAGGAATAACATCATAAACCATTGATTAATGGTTCTATTAAACCATTTGGAAATCACATTAGGTTACCACTCTTTTGAAGCATTAAACATCACTGTCTTGATAATTGTTCCAATCCATAAAAGGACTCAGTAAAAACATATGATGTCACCACCATGTGAAACTTCAAATACCACTTTTAGCCAAATCTAATAGTCAATGCATATAGATTTCTTCATCTAGATCTCCACTTAGTGTAGGTTTTTCATCCACATGATGTAAATTTGAATTCAAATGGTTAATTATTTCCAGATTAAATCTAATTTAAACACACAACAAGAGAGAAAAATGCCTTCCTATTATGCATACCCCTCTATAACCACCAGTCTTGAGATTGCATAAATTCACTTGAAGGTGTTACTTCTTGACTCGAGTGTTAGTCCCTCACTCGAGTGCATGTTCATGACACTCAAGTGCACTTCATCGTTTCAGCATCTTGATCCTCTCTGGAAGACACTTGCATGGTTGCACTTTCAGGACTCAAGTGCACTTCTTACCATCACTTAAGTATTGAGTCCCTCACTTAAGTGTACCAGGTAGTTTTGTATTATGCTTAACTCTTTGTGAAACACTCGCATGGACACACTTCTTGGACTCAAGTGCTAAGGCATCCAATACTCGAGTACACCCTTGTCACTTAGTGTATCAATAAAGTTTTATTTCACTTCATCAGCTTTTGCATTACACCTGCAAGAGTGAAGAACTATACTTAGTGTTTCAACCTTAATCACTCAAGTGCTTGATCCTCACTCGAGTGTATTAGTAAAAGTTTACTTTTTGAACTAGCTTCTGCCTAACATTTACAAGAGTGTGAAGCCATACTCAAGTGTTGATGCTTCCAGTACTCAAGTGCAACTTCCTCACTCGAGTGCATCGCAACTTTTCACAATAACTTTCTATAAACTTCTGTATTGCATTTGATAATCAAATAGACTTAAGTTTACATCTTCAAAACATAAGTTGCTTTACAAAACACTGTATTAACATATTATTATCATCAAAATATGGATTCTAACATTTTCCCCCTTTTTAATGATGATAAAACCTTAGTGATGGATTTGAAAATTTAATTGACTTGTAAACTTTATTGAAATTTTTTTTGATTTTCAAATGCATAAACACAAGGTCTTCTTCGAAGAGGCTAACAGCTTAAGAAGGATCTGATAAATGGCAACAATGGGTGAAAACATTCTTCCAGACGGAGCTTCAGTCACTAGACCTCTTGGTTTTGCTGGAGAATTCTTTCTATAACTTCTCATAAGGAAATCTACCCTCTCAAGTTCCCTTTACCTTGAGATCAAAAATACAATTGAAATGTGTTTACAAACTCTCTCACAAAAAGGATATGATAATCAATGAAGTACAATATGAATTCAAAGAGAAATATGAAATCAGATACTCTTGTAAAATATTCAGCATATGCTCTAGTTCTATGTTCTTGTTGTACATTTTTTGTCTATCTTTGATACTTTATATTTATAGGTAATCTAAGTTATCCATTATGAAGTGTCTCATTGTGAAGCAGAGAGTTTTGTTAAGGAGTGGCATATATGTGTTTGATATTTTAGACATTTGTTCAAGGTGGGTCAACAACATATGGTGACAAATGTCTAATATTCAATGTTAATGATTATGTTCATCGCAATTGACCATCTCATTTGAAACTATAATCTGAATGTTCATTCACCTATTTCACACTTAAAATATATGTTAGATAATGTTTAGGTATAATAACAAGTGAAAACATAATCAATATATAACATTTAATCATATTCGGATTGTTCGTTGTGACTTTGTAATGTATGTTGCTTCTGAGACAAATGAACTCAAGTTCTATACTTCACACTCAAGTTCTTTTTGATATTTGCATGGCAGTACAGAGTAATCTTGGTCACACTTTCAAGTGCATGGGATTACTTACAAGTGTTGTCAGCCATACTCAAGTTCTTGACAGCACTCAAGTGCACTTGCCAAATTCCAGCTTCCAACTCTATGCACTTGCAAGTGAACTTTATTGTTTATTAATGTGAACTCGAGTTCAAGTTCCACACTCAAGTTTTCTTGCCTATTGTTATTTTTCCAGGTCTTCTTTATCATGCACTTGCAAGAGTGAACTTGCACTTTCAAGAGTTTTCATGTAAAACTCAAGTTCTGAAGTGGGTTAACACCTCTTAACTTCATTCTTGTTAGAAAGTGTTAAGAGTGCACTAGAAGTATAGCTCTACACTTGAGTGCCTTGCCCACATTCGAGTACAACATTGCATGTCAGATTGATGAAGATTTCTTCATTCTGTTTCAAAATGCAAGTTGAAAAAGATGATTGGAAGTGTTATTGGCACGACTCGAGTGTTTGCTCAAAACTTGAGTGCATACATAAAACTAGAGTGCACTTTCACAACTTCATATTCTTGTCAACAGAACTTGAGTGTTGATCTAGAACTATAGTTCTCCAGGCAGTTTCTATTATGTCTTAACTCTTTGTGAAACATTTCTATAGGCACACTTGATGAACTAGAGTTCTTTGTCACATAAAAGGTGAGTATACCTCTGAAACTATAGTGTATCAATAAAATTCTAGTTTCTTTATTAGCTTATATATCAAACTTGTAAGAGTAAAGAACCAAACTCGAGTGTTACAACTTACAGAACCCGACTGCATCCCTCAAACTCGAGTACATCAGACATTTTCAACAACAACTTTCTATGAACTTATGAAATGCATTTGATAATCGAATGGGCTTATTTTTACATCTTCAAAACATGAATTCCTTTGTAAAACATTGTACTAACACTTTGTTATCATCAAAACATGGATTCTAACATCTCCCCCTTTTTTATGATAGCAAAATCTTAGTGATGGATTTGGAAACTTAATTGTTTTGTAAAACTTGTTAAAAACTTTTATTCGATTTTCAAATGCATAAACACCAAAGTTACCAAAGTTCAAAGTTGTTTACTGCTATTTTGGCATTTTTCATCAAGATTTCTATAAGATTTTTACTACAATACTTGTGACAAGATCAAGTCATAGTATATGATTCAAATTCATAGCTTAAATTTAGAATTCATAATTGAACAATAAAAATTGAGCATTACTTCACTGATTGATAAATTCAACTACAAACTTCATTACAAAGTTCAAAGTACACGAATACCTTAATACGTCATAAACCATAAACATAGCATAAAAACCAATATAAAACCATAAAATGCTCAAAATGCAAGCACTCCTTCTTCTCCCCAATTTTGTCTTCGACAGAAAACGGAGATTAAGGGAAAGTGATAAGATCAGTATCAAATGGCTGAGGTGGAGTATATAAGACTAATATAGTAAAAGGATCATTAGGGTCAAGCACAAATAGTGGTGAAGATACTTGAGGATCAGGCTGCTGAGTGGATTGACCACCCAAAGTGACATCCACAGTTGTTGAAGTGATAGGATCGGTGTATGTGAACAACACTATGGTGGTGGCTGGGGCGGTAGTAGATAGAGATGCAGAGGTAGTTAGTTGAGGTTCATAGGTCTGAGGCATAGAAGTAAGATGAACAAGTGGGTGAGATGCAGAAAGGTATCTAGTTTATTCAGTCGCTCATGTGATCCTCCTGTGTCTGAATCATCATATCAAAGTGAGATTAGTCTTATCTACCAACTTGAGAACTTAAGACTCCATTTTCCCAACCAGTTTCTCATACTCTACAAACAACTCCTTCTTCAGGTTGGCCATTGCTTTATTAATCACCTTTGACACATAGCCTTGTATGGATGCACCAAAGAATGAAGGAGACAGAGATCTACCTCATACAGAAGATTGAGCCTCATCAACCCTTTAAGGTATTATCTCTTGTTGTTGTGCAAGTGCTTTGCTAGAAGGAAAAGTTATTCTTGTATTATTCAACTGAGTCATACCAAATCTAGGTATCTTAACCTACTCGTTGCCATCCAAGTACCATATTTTATTATATAGGAGGATGAGGGATACAATCTAGGGATATGGTGGTTCTAGTGAAAGAGAATCTAAATATCCTCATTTCACTAAAAACCAGTTCTCCTACATTCTTCATTTGCCTGGCAATAAACGAAGCCATCAAATAGTAATCCATATAGGCAAAATGTGTGAAGTTTTTGGATTTATTGATGATGCTTAGGGTGTATATATAGAAAAGATGTGGTGAGAATTTGGCAAAGTAGTAGGCTTAAAACTTAATGGTCCTATAGGTTCTCCTGGTCTTAGCAACTGGAAGGCTTGGACAGGTGTGAATTCTTGGTCTAGGTCATATGGTGGTATGATAGAGCCAAGGATAGTATTGATAATAGAAGGGGTAATCATCACAAGTTGGCCTTAGACAGAAGTGATAATCCCTTCCTCTATCATTTCACTAGTTTCAGATGTTATATTCTTTACTTTCATGTTGCAATAGAAGTTTTTGACAACTAAGGGTGAATATGGTAGGTGCACAATTAGCTAAAATAATTGATTTTAAATTCTCTTCCCTCTCTCCTCTCCTTTCAATTTGGCTACAAAGGCTTGAGGGGATGAAAATATGATCTTATCATCTCTTACTCTCTCTCTCCAAGCTCTCTTTGACATCCATGGTAAAAGAGGAAAGAGAAAGAAGAGGTGAGCTCTATTTCTTGATATTTGACTTTGAAGATAACTCCTATTGCTAAAAACCTTTTCTCTAATCTTGATCATCTTGATGAGAGCTTCATCCCTAAGGTTTTAAATTTTCAAGAGGAGGTGTTTTGTGTACTCAAGAGAAGCTAGAGGTTAAGGAATCAAAGAACAAGTTGGAGAAAGTGATAGAGGTGAGAGAGCAATCTTTTGATATATTTATATATATATATATTGTGGCCATTAGTTGAGAACTTTGATTTCTAAATTTTAGCCCTAATATTTGTGTATATAGGGTTTTAGATAGTTCATAGTGTTTTGTTGATGATAATGGTGTCTTGTGTGTTCGTTTGGATAATGAAAACGATTTAGGACTTGATTGGAAAGTTTGAAAATTTCTAGATTTGAGTTTAAACTTCTGCCCGAAATAGAGTGTAATATCCTGAATTTTGAGACTCAAGGCTAGAGAATAAGCCTGAGATTAGTGGATTGCTAAGCCCCGGTTTAGCAAGATCCTAAATTGTGATTAAGGGTTAATGACTCCAAAAGTGGATGTGGTTAGTGATAAATAACCCTTTTGGAGAATATGATGTGATTTGGCACTCGAATATGATTTGTGTGTGTTGTGAGCAATGCCGAAACCCTGTATTTGAGTTTAATTGTGGATTAACATCCAAATTGACTTAGAATAGAGGGAAGAATTGAATGGGGTATTGTGTTGGAAATGGTGTCATAGTGTGTTTTGATGTCATTGAAATTGGTTTGGAACTTTGGAATGGAAATGTTGCAATGTTAGGTTTTGAAATGTGAATTTTGTTGACATATTGAGATTGTTGTGAAAACATGTCAATGAGATGTGAATTTAATTGATTTGGTGTTTCCAATGGATTCCTTGTGAAAATTTATGTGGGAATGATGTTTGGTATGAAAATGGAACCATTGGAAGCAAAGATGCAAAATCTGAAATTCTGTCCAGTGAAACTCTATTCTGGGCAGTCTTCTCGTGTGGATGTTTTGACTAGGCAAATGATGTCAGAAAATTATGAACCTTTCCAGTCTTAAAGATCACATCCCAAGCTTCAACATGGACATATAATTTGTGCCATTTCGTTTTGGCAACTGGGAGATATGACTGTCCAAAGTTTGAGGTCGAAAATGGACTCTGTTTTGGGGCAGTGATGAAATTTGTGTAATTCTGGAATTTTGTGGTGATTTCTGTTAATGGATCATATTTTTCCAATGAAGAGGACTTAAATACCTTTCATTTGGCTTTGGAATCACCTTATTTTGATTTTTCTAGAATTAGTTATGATTTTTCAAAGTTTGGGCAGAAAATCTGCCAGAAAATCCGAAAATGGGAATTATGACATCATCTCAATAAATGATGACATCAGCATGGAATTAAATATTTTCTCATCTTCTTTAGCCCTCATTTCGTGCTGAACCAGCTGAAACTAGTGAGAGAAAGTTGAGAGCTCTTAGAGAGAGAAAGAGGAGAAATCTCGCAAGGATCGAATGTGAAGCCCCGGGTTGCTGGCACGCAAATCGAGGAGAAAAGACTGGAGGTAGGGGACTTACCTTACTTGCATGTATTTGATATCTTTGCTTGTGTAGTGATGTATGTGATTGCTTTACTTGATTGTGTAGAGTATATTTGTATAAATGAAGCTCTGTTTCTGTTTTGCTATGGCCATAGTTTTGTTACTTGAAACATTGAGCATGCAGAAATATCATTATGGGGCATGCATCTAAATAAAGCTAACATGTCATACACATAGCATCTATCATGCATGCATTATGGTATCTGTTTCCTACTGAGATGCTCTCGAATCTCACTCTCCCCTACCAACAATTTAGACAGGGCAAGTGGCTCGTGGAGGGAGCGGCTAGGACTACTTCGAGATAAGATTGTGTAATCCCCATTTGAAGAATTGTAATGGGCAATTGTACCCTGTGTATCTTTAGCGAAGGTATGTACCCGGGATTGCTGGGATGATTAAGTTGTGCACTCTAATATTTATATGAATATGATTTATCTTCGCGTAGTAATTGTATTCGAAATGTGAATATGAGACCAAGTTTATAAATGATTTCAAAAAGTATTAGTGAAAACCCCGTCATGTGATGGGTTAGTAAATATTATTTGATTATTATTGGTCTCTATTTCATTTTAATCGCGTATTTCGGATATAATTACGGAGGGGGTTACATAGAGCTTGTGAAAGAAATGTTAATTTGGTTGTTTTGATGTTTCTATTGGATTCTATGCGAAAAAATATGTGGGGACTAGCCCTAGTAGTGAATTCTGACGTTTGGAAACATTTGTTGAAAAACTAGAAATTCTGGCAAGTGAAAATTTTGTGCAAGGCAGTTTGTTTGCATGGTAGTTTTGAATGAGTAAATGGTGTCTAAAAATTTTGAAACTTTCTAGTCTAATAATGCACATGCTAAGATTTAAAATGACATAAAATGGGTGTCATTCTAATTTATGTGCTGGAAGTTATGTATTTCCAAAATTTGGGGTTGAAATTGGAAGTTATTCTAGAATAGTATGGGAATTCATTGAAGTCTGTATTTTTGTAGTGGTAGATGGTAGTGGTTCATTTTTTTTTCTGTATAGAGGACTTAAAAAGTTTTACATGGGAATTGGAATCACTCCATTTCCATATTTGTAGATTAAGTTATGATTTTTGGAAGTTCAGCCAAGAAACAAGGATTTTCTTGGCCACAGCCAAAAGGTTCTTGGCCTTAGCTAGGGGACTTTTGGCCACGGCCAACCCCCAATTTCAGCATTTTAAACTTTTGAAAGGTGGTTTCTGAGCTAGATCTTGCCAACCCTTTTGGGCTTTTATTTGAGTTTTTTATAGCCACCTAAAGGACTCAAATGATAACCAACTCCAAGTGTTTTCTAGTTATTTAAGAATTGGAATAGGGAATAACTTATCGTCCTTAATTCTGAATTATAGGATTTGCATCTACCCTGAGCATGAAAGCCCTATGCCTGAGCACGAATAGAAAGTACAAGGTAGTGACTCTTTCTCTTATATCATGTATAATACTTGTATATTTGTGCTTATCATTGAATTGTGACGAATGTGAATACAGCGAAAGCTGTCACAAATGTGACTAATGTGAATACAGTGAAAGCTATGGTATATGACTATGAAAGCCGTTGTATATGGCTATGACTGCCATCGAATATAGTGAAAGCTGTCATATATGGCTATAAAAGCCGTCGTGAATGCCATGAATGTGTATATGGCTGGGAAAGCCATGTATACATCTGTGAATGTTGTCATGAATGTCACGAATGTGAATGCCACTGTGTATGTTGCTGTGAATGTTATTCTATATGTTGTTTTGTGATAATTGCTTACATGCTTTGCTATATTATATATCATATAACAGAAATGTTGCTACTAAGATTCATATGAATCTCACTCTTTCTAATGACTAACTTACAGCCAAGGCAAGCGAATCAAAGGAGAAGTAAGTGAATAAGGGCGGTTAGTACCCCCGGCTAGATGATTAGGCTTTTTGTGTTGGTTACAAACTTGAGGATGAATGTATATGATGTAAATATAAGTCCAATGTTGTAATGGTGGATGTATCTACCATAGACTTGTATATTTGTTTGTAATCCCCGGTATGGGAACTAAAACGGGTGATAATGCCCTGTAGCCCCTACTAGTTTGAGTATAACCGAGAGTTCGTCAGGAAAGTTTGTTGAGCACTCTAATATTAATGGATGGAACCGAACCGAGCAAGCCAAACATGTTTGGTAAAGTGAAAATAAGACCACGTTAATCATGTTTTGAAATTTTTTTAAAAACCCACTTTTTCACAAGGCCGAATCCTATGTTGCAGTTAGGACCTTTAATGAGTTTTGAATTATCCACTAGTTTCCAGTTTAACTTAATGACACATTTTCGAAGCTTATTATCGGCTATCAAGGAAGAAGGTTACAAGCATAGTTATGATAGTATGGAGATCATAATAATATTATAATATCTAGTATCATAATATGGAGATCACAATCTTATATAGGCTATAGGAAAACCTGGCTTTAATACCATGTAAGAATTTTGAGCATACTTGGAATTCGATTGACTCGCTGAAGTAACCATATGAAACTGAAGTGTAATATCCTAAATTTCAATCACCAAAATTTCTTGCACAATAGCAACATTAAATGGAATAAATGGTGAATTTTGGTGCACTTGCAACGACAAAATATTCAAAATAGAGGTTACATGAAGTTTCGTTAAGTTAAACATACAAGTTTAATTTTTGTCTCATTAAAGAGCCACAAAAATAACCCATAATGGAGTATGGAACAGCACAATTCTTGGCCCAATATATTTTGTAAATTTTGGCTAAAAACAAAAGGGAAAGAAAGAAGACAACATTTAATACAAAAATTGGAAAAATGTAAGGGCAAAATGGTCATTTATGGAATAATCAAGAAGACTCTTGATTTTTCTATAAATCAATGACTAATTTTTGCCAAGAGAGAAAAGAAGAAGGGGAAAATGAAATTTGGATACAAAGGATGCATTTGGAAGCTATTGGCCAAGTGGAAAAAGAAATATTAAAATATTAGTTTATTTGATGACATGTGCAAAAATTATAATAAAAAAGTATTATTTTGAGGAGGTGGAAGAAGACACTAAAAAGTTCTCAATAAACCCTTCCCAAAGGCCATATTTCAAAAAAACAAGAACAAAAAGAGAGAGAGAGTCTTGAAGAACATAAAGAGCAAGAGAGAACAAGAGGCAAGAATCAAGGTAAGTATCAAGCAATTTCATGTGTTTTTGCCTTCAAAATTCATGGAAAACACCTCCTAATCCTTATGCCTTCTTGAAACTACATGTATCAACAACAAAATCAAGGAAAAGAAGGAGAGGGCCACAGTTTTGGAGGGAAAGGAAGAAAACTAAGAGGTAATTCAAGAAACCTTGATTTACTTGTTGATTATTGGTTGTTTGTGGTGGTTTGATTGAATATTGGCTTGGTTGTCCTAGATTTGTGATTTGGCATGCATGAACCCTAAGGGGAGGTGCTGCCCAAATTTTATTAATCATGTTTAAAAGGTGTTTAAGTAGTTAAGCAAGTGATTGAAGATGAAAAGAAGGTGTTTTGTTGATTAAAATCATGAAATTCCATTTTTTCCAATTTATGTTTAATTTTGGTCAGGGTCATTTCTGGGTGTTTAAGCTAGAATTTTATGATTCCATTGTGTTTAGAATGAAAACATTGTGTAGGGAACATGTGAAATATGAAGCATGAAGGCCTTAGGGTGTGAAATGACAATTTTATACCTTAAAACCCTAAATTGTGGCTGCCAAAGGTATTTTGGTCATTTGAGTGTGAATCTGTCAAAATTGAGGTCAAAATGTATTCTAAATGTAAAATTATACAAAAATAGCTTGGTTCATAATTTCCAGAGAACTACAATTATATCAAGTATAAAGGGACTTGCACCAGGTCCTTAAGGGCATTTTGGTCATTTTTCATTTTTAAACAAAGATAATCAACTACATGAGTTTATAATAAGCAATGAATGAGTAATAACTCATTTATTATAAAATTTGGAATTTTAGGACTTATTGTCTGCTTGAGCCGGATCAAGGGTTTTGGATCGATAACTAAATCGAAAGGGATTTCAGGTAGTAACTCTATCGTTCATATACTATGTGATTGTTTGTATGCATTGTATTACTTTATCTTGTGATGTGAAATATATATTACAATACCTAGCTGTGGTGTGGGAAAAGCACAAGTACTATTAGGCCTAGTGAGACCCAGCTTAGGTAGTGATACAAGCTTGTTACAAATCCTCGATGCGGTAGGCAAAAAGTACAAGTACCTCCCAATAGGAAAAGCACAAGTACCATCTGGCCAAGCAGGACCTAGTTGAGGTGCTAAGATAAGTATGGGTCAAACAATCATTTGATCCTGAACAGAGAACACAGATTAGCTAGTAAGGATAAAATAATCATTTTAATCCTGAACACCAAACAGACAGACATATTGCAGTATTTATTTCTGTTACATGATATGGTGTATTGCATGTTTGTTTAATTGTATTTTATATGATTGATTGTATGTTACTATTGAGATTCGTATGAATCTCACCCCTTTCCATAAAATTTAAATTATTCAGCTAGAAGGAGCGGCCCAAAGGGAAAAGATGTAGATACCAGCAATTGAAGGTTTTGATCTAGTTTGAGTATAAACGTTAGTTATCTGTAGTACCTTTTCTAATTTTGGATATTGTAAATATTTTATTTTGAATCCTGTGGGAACTCCTATAATGTAATCAAGTATTTTATATCAATATTTATGCTATTTATATTTGCTCACTGAATTGCGCAACGTCACTTCGATATAAATGTCAAATTAATAAGAGGTTTGACATTTATGGTATCAGTGCAGTGGTTCTGGCAATATCAAATAGTATACTGATATGGTCTTGATTATATGCTAATAGGAGTTTTGCACGGGAGAAGGCACCGAAGGAGTAAGCCACCACCTTTGGTGATCAAACACGAGAAAGTCATAAGATACCAGAAGGATAGCGAATACGATATTACCGTATGGTAGGTGGAATACTAATAAAGCGAACATCGAGGAAACGTGTACGGACAAGGCAGATGTACGAACCTCCCCCAGACCAGCATCACTAGGTAGCTCATCTGTGGGTGACATGGAGCAACCACTATCATACGGAATGGAGTATGACCCGTATTCTGTCACCAGATCTAAAGCTGAGCCAATACATGTGAGAGATTATGTTCGTTAGCCAAACCAGGAGCTATGGGAACACCTTAAGGAAATATATATGAGTGCCATTTATGAAACACATGACAAAGTATGTGCTAGACTACTTGCACACATGCTTTATGCCCAGCCTCTTAACTGCAAGCAACCAATATAGCACAACCCGCCTGGCCATGTCGAGGTAAGAACCACAACTTCGTCCATACTCTTATCCAATGAGAACCCCCAATCATGGACTGATTAGTCACACATTTAACATGCTCTGATACCAAATGTAATACCTTATTTCCTTAATCAATCGATGAGTTTTAGCAACGGATTCAAACCGCTAAGCAACATTATTTTCAAGACTCTTTCAATTCCCAATCTTTAGATAGGACTTGAACATGTAGTTAAGTGGATTTTTCTGAATAATTTAAACATTTTAAAACTATCATAAAGTGGTTCATAACTTCTTTATAACTCATTGTTTCTTAATTTCCTTTTGTTAGGGTATTCAAGTGTCTTTCTCCTTATTACCCTTATGTCATCATTTGGTTATGAGCCTTTTGGTGTATAGATGCCCTATTCTACTTTATTTACCAAATTAATAGGAAACTATTCATTTACCATACGTCTATGAGGCTACTGTCGTCATTACTACTACTAGTACTATAGTCATGATCTTAAGCTATACACAACATATACATGATACAAAACAGATAACTAACAGAAATTCTTAATCTTTTGGCCACACCCTTTACTCATCCGTGACTACCTTCTTACCTTTCAAGCAGCTTGACTTTGTTGTACGTTAGTTATTATAAAGGGGTAAGAATCAAAAGAATCTCAGTAGTAACAATTCACTCATGTGACATATAATTTCACAGAGCATATAAACAATCATCACATAATATCATTCATAATAGTCATAACATCCTTAACATTCTTGACATTCGTAAGATGCATAACAATTGATGATATAAACATATATATAAAGCATTATACATTATATAAGAGAAAGAGTCGCTACCATGGCCTTTCTAGTTTGTTCTTGTACTGATTTCTCACGCTCAAGGAAAATATCAAATCCTATAAATTAGAATTTACAGACGATGAGTTATTGCTTATTCCAATTCCTCATAATTCAAACACTTAGGTTGGTTATCATTATGAATACTACACTAAGTCAAATGAAGAATCAATATGGTCAAACTAGTCCAATGTGCTTATTTCTACCCTTAGAGTTCAAGGTAATTACATTTTGCCATTACCTTCTTAATTTCGAACATTAACTAAAAACTTGGTAGAATTTTCAATCAACTTCGAAAATTCATATCTTTTTATACAAATGTCCAATTGCAGTAATTCCAAAGGCTTTGTGACCCTTAAAAAATATATAATTTCATTGGATACTTAGCCAATGGACACACAGTATTCCAAAATTATCATTCATTGGACACTGTCCCAGAAACATGCAAGTTTTACATGACCAACTTTAAAAATACATAACTCTTAGTGTATAGATTCAAATGACATGAATGATCAATCAAATCAAAACTTATTAAGTCCACTTTCATTCTGGAAAATATCATAGGCATTGGATACCGTTCACTTACTCAAAAAACATGCAAACCATTGCCGTGTAGAGAAACCCTGACTGGACAACAACATTGTAACTTTACAGTTTGTGTTCCAATGACCTAGAATTTATAACCAGGGCCTATTCCCACATAGTTTTTCATGTACAACACAATGGTAACATCAAAATGATCAAATTTCTATTCCTTCTATGTGTCCTATTTTGGTAGAAGTTAGACACACAATCCAACAATCACTAGACTTCCAATTAAATAGTCAAACTAGTTTTATATGTTCTTTAAACATCACAAGACACCATTTATACAATCAAAACCCCATGAAACCTCCAAACCCTAGCATAACAAAAAATTAGGGCAGAAATTCACATGCCAAAATCCTCAACCAATTAACACAATCCATAGCTCAAAATGAAGCTCTTACTCACCTCCAGCTCTTTCTCTAGGTTATTCTTTGATTCTCCAACTTTTGCCCTTCTTTGACAACACAAAACACCTCCTCTAGAAAAAAAAACCATAGAAATGAAGCTCTTAGCAAGAGAAAATATGTTTATGAAGAGATTTTGAGCAATAAAGGTGATTTAAGGGTGAAATTGGAGCAAGATGACATACCTTGCTTCTTGAACTTCAAGATTGCTTTCTCTTTCCTTTTTTCCTTTTCCATTTTTTTCTCTTTTCTCTTTTCTATGTTGGCCAAATTTTTAGATGTGTGAGGGAGTGAGAGATGTATTAATATCCATTTCTTGCCTTATTACATTCACTTGTCCGAAATTCATTCCAAGGAAATAAGATAATCCATATGTAAAAAGTTGGTGGTTTCTTTTAAAGTTAAATTGGTTAGTTAACCATGATAGGTTTGGTTAGGTAATTGGATATTTGCTCTTTCCTTCTTTTGCTTGTCTTGGCCAAAAATCACCATAAGAAAGGAAAGATTTTTTTAATTGATTTCTCTTCCTTCATCCTTTATGCCTTAGCAACAATATTTGACTAAAGGAGGAGGAAGAATTGTTGACTTAATTCTCTTCCTTTCTATTTTGTGCTTGGCCCACTTTTCTTGTATTAAAGGTGAAGAATTAATTGAAGTTGAATGTTTGACCAATGTCCTTCTTTCTTTGTCCCAACCGTACCAAATGAGCAAAAGGTGAGGGAGTATATTGATTAAATGCTTACCCTTTCTCTCTTAGCATTTTTCTTGATTGAATTATTGAAAAAAAGGAAGAGGGAGTTAATTTACTTTTCATCTTCATGATTACTCTTACTTTTTGAGTCAAATCTTGACCATTCATTTTGGTTTCCAATTTTAACCTCAAAATCAATTGGCTATTAACTCTTTTACCCTCATGGCAAAATTAATTATTGTGCCCTGAGTGTTTTTTGTCATCATTCTTGTCCTTTTTTCACTCATTTCTCTCTATCTTATATCCAAGTTAGGACTTAGAACATATTTTACTTTAGATCAAGGAATTGGGTACTTTCCATTCAACTAATTGGAACTAATCCCATACTTAACTCCAAATTAGTTTCTAAAAGTCATTATAGCTCTTGGACATTCTTAGAATTCTTCTCGAATTGGGCTTAGTAGTCTACTTTATTTAGGCTTATTCTTTAGCCTCTAGTCTCAAAATTCGAGATATTACATTCACAGAGCAAAGAACTATGATACATGATCTAAGACATAAGCTTCGGGAAGTGCAACAAAAACAAAATGTAGAAAGGGAAATGCATAATAATCCTAGTAAGCATAGAGAGGGACATGTACAACCTCAAGAACCTAATCAGGGGCCTTCGCCTAGTGTAACCCCCTACCTTAATAGCCATAATTATAAATAAAAAATACATCATTATGGTAAATTAGAGACCAACAGATAACTCAAAACTTATTGGAAGTCTCATCTTCAAGATAGGGTTCAGTCTTGTGATAAAGTGGGTTTTTAAAAACTTTTTCCCAAAGCCTATTCAATACGGTCTCACATGCAATTTTTGAATATATGTGGCCTGTGCAGTTCGATTCCATTCATAATATTGGAGTATAAACAAAATTCCCGACAACAATCGGGTTTCATCCATTCACTAAAGGGTTTATGGGGGCATATTCGCCCCTTTCAATTTCCCATACTGGGAATTACATAACACTATCCAAATTTACAACAATTACAATAATCCTAAAGTATGATAACCACTAACAAAACTAAAACTCCTAGTTGGGAGCACTAGCCGTCCTTGGTCGATTGTTTTTAATTCGACCACTTTCTCTGGCCGTAGGTTAGTTAATGGAAAGAGTGAGATTCAAAAAAATCCTAGTAATAAAAATTCACTCATATCACATATAAGAATCTCAAAAGGACATATGTACTGCGGGCTCAACTTCTTTCGTTTGATCATTTTTTCGATGTCGGTGACTTGAGACACCCTCAAGAACACATGATCACCAACTTCAAACTCTAGGGGTCTTCTCCTCTTATCAGTGTAGCTCTTCTGTCGACTTTACGCTAAATTGAGCCTCTTTTAAATGATTCTAATCTTCTCTATGGTCTGATCAACAAGATCCGGCCATTACAATCATCTCTCAGACAGCTTTGTCCAACACAAAGGTGATTGGACTTCCTCCCATAAAGCCCTTCATACGGAGCCATCTAAATGTTCACATGATAGCTATTGTTATAGGCGAACTCGGAAAGTGGAAGAAAGTAGTCCCAATTCCCTTTAAAGTCGAAGACATACACCCTCAACATATCTTCCAATATTTGAATGGTCCTTTCTGGTTGTCTGTCTGTCTGGGGATGATAAGTGTTACTAAATCTCAATTTCATACCCAAAGCTTCACGTAGAGCCCTCTAAAATCTTGAAGTGAAACAAGGATCTCTATCTAAATTGATACTCTTCGATGTGCCGTGTAGTCTCACTATCTCTCAAAACTAAATTTCTATCAGTTTGTCCGGAGAGTAACTAGCGTTAATTGGTATAAAATGTGCTGACTTCATGATTTGGTCAACAATCACCCAGATCACATCATAGTTTCTAATCCTGGGCAATCCCACAATGAGATCCATAGTCACACTTTCCCACTTCCATTCTAGAATCTTAAGACTCTGCAGTAATCATGGCGGCCTTTGGTGTTCAATCTTTACTTTCTAACAAGTGAAACACCTCGCCACATCTTGGTCACATTGCTCTTTAATCTCGGCCACCAATATATAGACTTCAAATCGTGATACATTTTAGTCATTTTAAGGTAAAGAGTATACTGACTCTTGATGCCTTATGCAAGATTTTCAGCCTCAAGTCATCCTTTAGTGGAACACAGATTCACTTTTTGTGTTGAACCAATCCACTAGGCGATAAATCATAATCCTGAATTTCTCTTTGCTCAATCATGGTCCTAATGGACTGCACCCGATCATCCTGCTTTTGAGCCTCTTCAATTTCAACCCTTATCAAATCACTTTCCTCTTGGGAAACACTTTAATTAGCACAGATGATCTGGTTCGACAAATTCAAGTCCCAAAAATCTTTTATCAATTTTCCCTCCTATATCATCATTGCTGCACCTAGTACCATCTTTCAACTAAGGGCATATGTAACGACATTAGCTTTACCCAGATGATACTCAATCTCCAAGTTATAGTCTTTTAGTAACTCCATCCATTGGCACTATCTCATATTCAATTATTTGTTGTCGTATAAATACTTGAGACTCTTATAGTCGCAGTACAATTCTACCATCACACTATACAGGTCATGTCGTTATATCTTTAATGCAAACACAATTCTCGTAAGCTCTAGATCATTAGTGGGATAATTCATTTCATAAGGCTTCAGCTGTCAGGAGGCATAAGCCACCACACGTCCCTGCTATATAAGGACACACCCCAACCCCTGCTTGCTCACATCACTACACACAATATAAGTCAAGCTGGGATCAGATATAATCAACACTGGCACTGTAGTCTACCTCTCCTTCAACTCAACAAAACAATTTTCACAATGTTTATCCTACTTAAATAGTTGATCTTTTCATGTAAGCTGGGTCATTGGCAAGGCGATAAGGGAAAAATTCTGAATGAATCTCCTGTAGTAACAAGCAAGACCTAGAAAACTGCGTATCTCTACAACAATTTCTAGCCTCTTCCAGTCCAATACTACTTCCACCTTACTGGGATCCACGAGACCCCTTCTTACGAGATAGCATGGCCTAGAAACTTTACTTCTGAAAGCTAAAACTGATACTAACTTAATTTGGCATAGAGCTACTTTTCACGTAATATCTCCAACACTATTATCAGATGATACTCGTGCTCTTCATTACTCTTGGAGTAAATCAGAATGTCATCAATAAACACTACCACAAACTGATCTAAATACTATCGAAAGACACGATTTATGTAATCTAGGAATATAATAGGTGCATTAGTCAATCCGAAGGGCATTACCAGAAACCCATAGTGCATTTACCTCATCCTAAAAGCAGTTTTCAGTACATCTTCTGCTTTCATACACAGCTGATGATAACCCTACCTTAAATCAATCTTTAAGAACACACAAGAACTAGACAATTGATCTAAAAGGTCATCAATTCTCAGGAGAGGATATTTGTTTTATATGGTTATCTTGTTCAATTCTCTGTAATCCACACATAATCTTAGGCCCCATCTTTCTTCTTAACAAACAATACTGGAGCTCCCCACTGTGAGACACTAGGTCGAATAAACCCTTTTTCAAGCAATTCTTTAATTTATTTCTTTAGTTCTGCCATCTCATTTAGGGCTATTCGGTATGGGGCCTTTGATATAGAACCAACTCTAGGCATAATTCATTCAGAAATTTGACTTCCCTTTCTAGAGGTAATCCGCTAAGATCGTCCGAAAACAACTCAAGGAACTCTTTGACCACAGGTTTATTGTTCAGAGTTTATTATGTCCTTTCCTGTACAGAAAAGAATACCATATACCCCTGTCACCCCTTCTCCAGATGTTTCTCAGCTTTGGCCATTGAGAGGAAGTTCAAACTAGTACTTACATTACCATCATTCTACGAAATAGGATACACTATTCTCTTGTTCCCACAATCAAGCAGCACATTATTCGCCGTTAACCAATCAAAACCCAATATGACTTCTATTTGATAGAGCAGCAAATAAATCAAATTGACAGTAGACTCATGCCTCTCCATAGTTATCACACAATTTAAACAAGCCTCAGCCATCACAAACTTGACACCCATCAGTATTGAAACAACCAGATCAAATGGCAGTTTATAAACATGCAATCCCATGTGCTTTACAAATCATAGGAAATGAAGGAATGACTTGTACCCGAATCAAATAAAACTTAAAGTAAACTACCATTAAGGAGAATTTTACCTTGAATTAGGTCGGGGGACTTTCGAGCTTCCTTATGTGTCATGGCAAACACCCTACCCTGATTCATTGGTCTTTCCTCTGTCGGTAGCCATTTGTAATCACTAGCATGTGTCCTGGCTGTTTGCAGTCATAAAAAATCAATTGCCCATAACACATTCTGCTATAATGTGACTTACCACAATAAGTACATATCCATACCGCTAGGGATTTCTAGTTCTCATGATCCTCTAATTGATCAGGCTTCTTGACACTGCCTTTGGATGAGGATCCCTGACCCCTCTACTTCTGGGGAATACTTCCCTTACAGGGTTCACCATGACTTCCACCCTTGCTTAGGTTCAAATCTCTCAAATTATTTGTTGTGATTCTATACTCCTCTACAACCTTGTTAAATACAGTAAATTGGTGGGTGGCTAACCTTTTCCTTAGCTCACACCGCAAACCAGGGATCAGTATATCGGAACTCCACTCCTCATCATCCATACGTCAAAGATAGGAGGAGTATCGAGCTAGCCAGATGAAGCGAGAAAGCTAGTCATCAAATGTCTCTGCATTACCTTGCTTTTAGGCAAGAATTCTAATTCCTTCTCTATTCTCACCGACCTTGGGAAGAACTTGTCATTAAACTATTCCCAAAACAGTCCCAAGTTAGAGGCTCATTCTAGTTGAGTAACGTCATAGTAATATTTCGCCACCATTGATCAGTATCTCCCTCATGTTTATATATGGTCAATCATGACTTCACTTCAGTTGGGCAGTCTAGTACTTCAAACATCTTCTTTAGTCAGATTAACCAATCCTCTACTGCTTAAGGATCAAATTGTTAGAACCGGCTATCACCCAAGAGGGGGTGAATTGGGTGTATGATAAAAAATTAAGAACTTTGGAAATCTTTTTGCATCTTAATGAAAGCGGTAAGTATGAAGGTATTAAATTATAAATCAACAGTTAGATTAAATAATATATACTGGAAATACAAGAGCTTAAGGAAGAGAATATGCAAACTATGATTTATCCTAGTTTGGTCCAATCTGTGATGGCCTATGTCCAGTCCCCAGCTCCTCCTGAGATTTTCAAATCCACTATCTTCTTGTTTAATTCGGGCACAAGAAAAGCCTTTACAATCCCACAAGTTTAGCAGGGTACTTGTTAAATCTTTTACAAATCTCTCACTGAAATTCTCCCCCTTACGGCAAGTCTTACAAGCAAAGCAATCCCGAAGATCTTCCTCTCCTGCTTACTCGTGCAAGTCTTACGAACAACAACGTTCTCTCCTGCTTACACCCCTATAAGTCTTATGAGCAGCAACGTTCTCTACTACTTGCACCTCGTAAGTCTTACGAGTAGAATGTCTTACTGGCAATTCTCTCTACAGCTTCCCCCATAAGGAAATCAACCCTCTCAAGGTCCCTCTACCTTGAGATCAATTCAGAAATATAAATGAAAGTGTTTAAAGACTCTCTCACATAGTAGATATAATACTCACTGAAGTACAATACAAATAATCACTCTCTTAATGATAAGTAATATAGAAACTGGAAAACAGAGAGTGTTTAAGTAGAAGCAGAGGATTCATATTTCTATCATTTTTCTTTTAGTTGCTCACTGTCTCAGTTACCCATCGACTTTGAATGCTCTCTCATTTATAGTTGATGAAGATGATGACCATTATGAGCATTCGTCCGTTAGAGTCCCATTGCTTCGTTTGACCGTTGTTTGTATTTGAACAACTAGCCACTGTCCGATGCAAAGCAGAGCATCCCGTTGAAGAGTGAGATGTTTCATTATGAGTTGTACGTCTCATTGTAGAGCGTTGGCGTTTTAGACATTTGTTCATGGTGGGTCAATCTTTTGTCGTGGTAGGTGGCCAATATTCGGTGTGTAATGATATCACCCGCCATAATTGACTCTCTCATTTGAAACTGTAATCCGAACATTAAATTTCTTGTTTCATACTACAAAATGCTTAATCACTAATATGATGAAGTGTTAGTCATAGGTATATTGGATCATTGGTCAAAAGCTGAATTTCTGGCTTCTGGGACTCATCACGTTGAGTGACAATATTTGACTCAAATAACCTCCCTTCTTGAAGATGCAATCCAAATGTTTAATCTCCTATTTTACACTTGAAATATATGTTAGTTAACATTTAGGAACAATAACAAGTGAAAATATAATGAATGAATAATATTTAACCATGTTTGGATTGATGGCTATGAGAGTCTAAACTTTCTGCGTTAGTTCTGTCAGGACTTCACTCGAGTACAAAGAAGCCTCACTCGAGTGCATTTATAATTTCATGTTCTAGCTTCCTCTCAGGCAAACACTTGCTGCTCTTCACTCGCAGGACTCAAGTGCAATTCAGGACATCACTCGAGTGCAACCAGTCTTGCTCGAGTGCGCTTCACGTTTCTTTGGTCATATTTCTTCTCGGGTTAACACTTTCATGTTAACACTTGCATGACTCAAGTGCAATTCTGATCCTCACTCAAGCGTGTTGTTCAATGCTCGAGTGTTGCTAAATTTCTCCACGCTTCCGCTACTTCTGGACAACACTCGCATGACATTTTTCAAGAGAGTGTTTTTAGACTCGCGAGTGATATGGGGCCACGTCAAACTCAATTTATATATTTGATTCTAAATATGAAAAATGATGTATCATAAGAAAGCTCTTGTCATATGCATTCCAATGCAAGCAGAATCAACTCCAAACTTCTTGTATCTACAAGTTATGATCGAAAGAGTGTCTATTGCACTAGACTGCACAAGTGTCAACTTCCAGAAAGCATAGCTCCTAGAATATAAGTTCAAATTAGGCACATTACCTATCCATGGAAAGCTCTTTGAGTCTAGTTTCATATGGCACTAGTTTTTGTCTCAATCCGATGTGTTGCTTTTGAGTTATGCTCAAAATACCGAACCTATCTTGAAAAGTGATGGTGATTTCACTATCAACTTCCACGGATCATATCTCCTACATCTGAGCTTCTTTAAATATGATCTTGGTGTTCATTTTTTGTGTTATGAGTCTTCGTTCATATGCCACTAATTTTGGGTCAATCCGACATGTGGTTTGAGAGATATGGCCAAAATACCGGACTTCTATCAAGCAGAACGTAAAATAGAGTAGAACAGAGTAGCCCCGACACTCGAGTGTGTTCAACCCGTACTCGATGCAACACCTCAGGCACTCAAGTGTTGAGCTCACACTCTAGTAAAACTCCTTTAGAAGTGCCATAACTCATATATAAGTCATCTTGCTTCGCATTAACCTATTTCAACCATCATTTGAGCATAGAAGCCTCCGGTATCATCATAGAAACCTCCAGTATCACTTCTAACAACTTAAACCTTGATATTCTCACTAGATCTTGTAATTTCTTCTTTCTTCAAAATCTTTCTTCTTTATTTCCTTCTTGATGATCATTCTCCATAACCCAACAAGACAACTTCTTTATTTTCTTGATTATCTTCAATCTTTGCTTAACTAATCTACAAGGTATGCAATATTAAACATAATAATTAGTCAAAGTATTATATAAAATTTTTGCTCTTATCATTTGACATTTATATTTGACATCATCAAAACTAATCATATCTAACACAAACCTTCCCCTGAACACTAGGGGTAGATGTTTACAAAATTTGGAGACCCAGTACCGTAGATCTCTCTTATCTCAGGTTGGAACCCCATGTGAGTCCTGGTTTGGTGCAGTATGAGGCGAGGACTCCTGAGCTCGAATCGACCCTTCTGCTATCTATTCATGATGTGTCTCCTCTTGAGTCTCTTCTTGGGTCGATTGAACTCTATCAGCATTAAGTTTTTCTTTCTCCTCTCAAAGTCTTCCCCCTCTCAGAGTCTTCCCTTAGTTTGTTGATCATATCCCACTACTCAAGTAACATACCCATCATCACTTGCATGGGATCGGTGGGTTGTCATGTATCTCTTCCACCTCTGGTTCTACACATCAACCTTTGGGCGAACCATTGTTTCTTTTCTCTCTACAAATGATTCACCACATCAATATCACAATAAATGTATACACATTCCTTGAAACTCATATACCAGCAATAACAGGAACATTCATATGTATACAACAAACAATCATAGGCTAACTATCATCGCTAAGCAAAGGAACTATGTCAATTATCCTAGCAAAACCTATCCTTGCCAGGAACTACAGATCTAATACCAAAAATGTAACCCCCTACCTTAATAGCCATAATTATAAATCAAAAATACATTATTATGGTAAATTAGAGACCAACGGATAACTCAAAACTTATTAGAAGTCCCATCTTCAAGACAGGGTTTAGTCCTATGATAAAATGTGTTTTCAAAACCCCATGAATCCAAAACTTAAGAGTCTCAACCAATGGTCACAATATATATATTAAAAGGTAGCTTTTACTCACCTCTTTCGCTTTCCCAAGCTTGTTCTTTGATTCTTCAACCTCCAACTTTTCTTGAACTCACAAAATACCTCCTCTTAAAAATCTAAAACCATGGAAATGAAGCTCTCATTATGGTGATCAAGATTAAGGAAGAGGACTTTGGCATTCAAGGTAATCTTCTAGGTTAAAAAGGCAAGAGATTTCCTTGATTTCACTTTCTCTTTACTCCTCTTGCTATGGCCGACAATGAGAGCTGAAGTGAGAGTAAATAAGATGATGATGATCACCTTTTTCTCTCACCCCCAAGTCTTGGTCGACTTTGAAGAAGAGAGAAGGAAGAGAAGAGTTGAAAATTTTAATTTAACCTATAGTCCAAATGATGCCAAGTGTCAACATCTTATAACTCCTTCCATGTACATACAAGCATGTGATTCTTCTCCCTTATTTACTTGGAAATTAGTCACACCACTTAAAATTTAAGTTATTAGTGGATTCCCTCTTCAGTTGTTGACTAGTTGGCCAGTAAATTCCTTTTCTTCCCATTTTTACCCTGACTATGGCAATTCCAATTAAATCACCATTAGGACATCATTTCATTCATTTTCCTCATGCATGCGCACCCTCCCCTCTCTTTGAATTCATTTTAAGCCTTAACAACACAATTAAGCTTAAATACAGGGTTTAATCACTATCTACTTCTAGTTCATATCACAATTCTTATTGTATTCTCCAAAAAATATTTGTTTAACATTAATTACATTCACTTTTAGAGTCATTAGCCTTTAATCATAATTTGGGGCATTACACCTAGACCTGCTATTGAGATCAAATGTTTGCCAATATGGGTAGCACATTTCTGTTAACAACAACCCCATGCCTTCTCAAGAAGATATGATCCTTAGTTAGCAAAGGATTGGTTATCTCGGTTGGAGAAAAATTTTAGAATTTTAGAATGCCAAGATGATGTTAAAGCTCAGTTTACTATTTGTTGGCTATTTAATTAGAAGGAGATGCAGATATATGGTGGAGGAATAATGAGATGACTCTACAAGCATGAAATATTCCACTAACCTGGTATTTATTTCAAGAACAGGTTAATGAGAAATATTTTCCCCGTTCAGTCAAAATTGAAAATGAAACAGAGTTCCTGGATATACAGCAAGATGAGAAAGAGAGTTTTGATGAGTATTTAGCTCGATATATCTGGTGGTCACGATACTCTTCTTATTTGAGATACTAGGATGATGAGGAATGCAGCTCAGACATGATGATATCGGGACTAAGGCCAGAATTGAAAGAGAAATTGGTCTCTAAGCCGTTTATCGAGTTTAAAAAGGCAGTAAAAGAGTACAGAATTACAGAAAGTAACATGCTAAACTTATATTCTGGTAGAAATATTAACAACAAGGGATCCTCTGGTAGTGAGAGCTCATCCTAGAATTGTAAATTCAAGAAGGTTCATCTAGAGGAAATAACAAGAAGCCCTATCAATCTGGGGGCCACAGTAACGAGAAATTCACTAGAAACAGAACATGCTGGCATTGTGGGAAGCCATTCTATCTTGGTAAGCCATATAGAGTTTCAGCAAAGCAGGCTCCACAAAGGCAGATAGTCTGTTATTTATGCTAGAAATTGGGACATTTTGCTAGAGATTGCCCACAGCAATAGCAAACAGGGGAGTCTAGACTAAGTGCTCAAGGTAAAGTTTTCACAATGACATAGGAAGAAGCCAAAAAATTCCCTAAGCTAATTCAAGGTATGATCTTAGTTAATGGTAATTCAGTACAAGAATTGTTTGATTTGGGTGCTAGTCATTCATTATTGTATATGACTGTGTGAAATGGCTAAGCCTGAGTGTGTATAAATTATCATATGATCTGGTGGTGTCTATACCCACGGGTGCAAGATCCATTACATCTACTGTTTGTCTGAACTGTATAGTCAATGCCAAAGGACACGAATCAACAGTGGATTTGATCTATCTACTATTGCATTGACTAGAAGTAATTCTCAGTATTCGTTGGTTAATAGCAAACAATGCGTTGGTAGACTACAAAAACAAAAGAATTATTTATCCTAATCTGCAACCAAATAGAAATATAGAAGTCAATCTTAATTTTCTCTCAACAGCTAAGGCTAAGAAATGTTTGCATAAAGGTTGTCAGGGGTATATAGTATTCTTTTCTATGCTATTAGATACTGGGACAACATTTAAAAATATCCCTATAGTGTCCTAAGGTGTTTCTGGAAGATATCAGTGATTACCCCTAGAAAGGGAAGTGGAGTTTACAATAAAGACTAAGCCTGGAGCAAGACCAATATCCAAAGCCTCATACAAGATGGCTCCAAATGAGATGGAAGAGTTGAAAAAGCAAATTGAGGAGCTATTAGAGAAAGGGTTTATCTAACCCAATGTTTCACCATGAGGAGCTCCAGTGCTCTTTGTCAAAAAGAAAGATAGAGGCCTATGCCTCTGTATTGAATTCAGGGAGTTAAACAAGGTAGCCTTCAAGAATAAATACCCACTTCTAATAATTGATGATTTACTTGATCAACTATCTGGTTCCTATGTATTCTCAAAATTTGACATGAGATCAGGGTACCATCAACTCAAGGTGAAAGCAGAGGATGTACCAAAGACAGATTTCAATACCAGATATGGTCATTATGCATTCCTAGTAATGCCATTTGGGCTTACCAATGCACCTGCAATATTCATGGACTACATGAATTGAATTTTTTGTCTGTATCTAGACCAATTTATAGTAGTCTTCATTGATGATATTCCTGTATATTCACAATGCAAATCATAATATGAGGAAGTTCTAGGCACACTAAGATATAAGCAACTCTATGCCAAATAAAGCAAGTGAGAGTTTTGGCTTTCAGAAGTTAAATTTCTAGGCCATGTAGTCTCACAAAAAGGGGAAAAGTGGAAGCAGTACTAAACTACAAGAGGCTAGAGATTATTACTGAAATATGCAGTTTTCTAGGCCTTGCTGGTTATTATAGAAGATTTATGTAGTATTTCTCCAAAATTGCATTGCCATTGACAAAGTTGACACAAAAAACTCAACATTTTGTATGTGATGATAATTGTAAAAGGAGCTTCATAAGCTGAAGGAGAGATTGACAACAGCATCAGTGTTAACAATTCTCGATCGACAATTGACCTATATAGCCTACAGTGATGCAAGCAAGCATGGATTGGGATGTGTCCTGATGCAGTAGGGTAGAGTTGTGGCATATGTCTCTCATCAGCTGAAGCCTCATGAAATAAATTATCCTACCCATGATCTTGAGTTAGCAACAGTTGTATTTACATTGAAAATCTAGAGACACTATCTCTATAGGGCAACCATAGAGCTGTACAGTGACTATAAGAGTTTGAAATATTTGTACGATCAAAAAGAGTTCAACATGAGACAATGTCAATGGATGGAGTTGCTTAAATATTATAATTTGAAAATTAAGTGTCATCCAGGAAAGGCTAATGTAGTATTAGATACATTAAGCCGTAAAATAGTGCAGGTGGTAGCCTTAATGATTCAAGAGCAAAAACTGATTGAGGACTTCAAGGATCTCAATCTGTCTAATCAGATCATAATTAGTGGCATAGTATCAGTCAAATAGAAAATGATCTGAGAACAAAGATTAAAATAGCATAGATACAAGATGAAAGTGTACAGCCTTTCAGAAGTATGATTGATAAGGAGGAAACTCAGGAATATGACTGTCACCGAGTGGATTAGTCAAATACAGAAAATGAATATACGTTTCACTGCAAATGGAACTGAAATGACAAATCTTAAATGAAGCACACAAGAGTAAATATACTTTGCACCCAAGAACAACTAAAATGTATCATGACTTGAAGTCCATGTATTGGTGGCCAAGCATGAAAAGAGATGTGAAAAAATTCATAGCTCGTTGCCTCACTTGTCAAAAGGTAAAAGTATAGCATTAACAACTATCAGGGTTCTACAAAAACCTAAAGTTCCTAAGTAGAAATGGGAGAGTATTACTATGGATTTCATGACCGGGTCACCCAAAATTAGAGATCATGATGCAATATGGGTGATTGTTGATCAATTCACGAAGACAGCTCGTTTCCTACCCATAACTATCGACTATTCTCCTAATAAATTGGCAGAGATTTATATCAAGGAGATTGTATGATTGCATGGTATACTCAAGACCATAATTTCTAATCGAGATCCTCGATTTACCTCCAAATTTTGGAGATCAATATAAGAGGCCTTGGGTACCGAACTTAGATTTAGCATAGCCTATCATCCTCATACGGATAGAAAAATAGAGAGAACAATATAGAAGTTAGAAGATATGTTAAGGGCGTGTGCATTAGATTTTAAAGGAAGATGGGATCAATTCCTTCTACTTATGTAATTTGCATACAACAACAGTTATCATTTAAGCATTCAAATGGCTCCACATGAAGCATTGTATAGAAGGAAATGTTAATGCCCTTATGCCGAACAAAATTGTCTAAGAGGAAATTATATAGGCCAGATATTTTAGATTAAACAACAGAGCAGATTAAGTTAATAAAGCAAAGACTATTGGCTACTTAAAGTAGACAAAAGAGTTATGTCGATAAAAGGTGAAAACCTTTAGAATTTGAAGTTTGCGACCACATGTTTTTGAAAGTTTCACCTATCACTAGTATTGGTAAGGCATTGAAAGTGAAGAAACTAAGCCCCAGGCTCATTGGTCCATTTGAGATATTATCAAGAATTAGGCCAGTAGCATATCAAATAGCTTTATCCCCAAATTTGAGTATATTACATGATGTCTTCTATGTCTCACAATTAAAGAAGTATTAACTTGATCCAGAACATATAATTGAATATGAAGATATGGATATGCGGGATGATCTTACCTATAAGGTTAAGCCTAAACAAATTATTGATCAACAGGAGAAACAACTCAGACACAGGAATATCCCTTTTGTAAAAGTATTCTGGAAAGGGTTATCTCCTAGGGAAGCTACCTTGGAAGTGGAGGAAGACATGAGCAAGTGTTACCCAGAATTTATGAATATGTACATGTAGCAAATTTTGGGGACGAAATTTTATTGATAGGGGGAGTGCTGTAATATCCTAAATTTCAATCACCAAAAATTCTTGTACATTAGCTACATTAAATAGAAAAAAATGGTGAATTTTGGTGCACTTATAATGACAAAATATTCGAAATAGAGATTACATGAAGTTTCGTTAAGTTGAGACATAAAAGTTTAATTTTTGCCTTATTAAAGGGCCACACAAAAAAAAACCAAAAATGGAGAATGGAATAGCACAATTTTTGGCTCAATTTATTTTGTAAATTTCGGCCAAAAACAAAAAGGAAAGAAGGAAAAAAACATTTAATACAAAAATTGGAAAAATGTAAGAGCAAAATGGTCATTTGTGGAATAATCAAGAAGACTCTTGATTTTTCTATAAATCAATGGCCAATTTCGACCAAGAGAAAACAGAAGGGAAAAATGAAATTTGGACGCAAGATGCCATATGGAAGGATTATTGGTAAAGTGGAAAAAGAAACATTAAAATATTAGTTTATTTAATGACATCTGCAAAAATTATAATAAAAAATATTATTTTGAGGAGGAGGAAGAAGATGAAAGAGGCAAGCTTCACCCAAGAGGGGGTAAATTGGGTGATGTAATAAAATTTTCGGCCGTTATGGTGATATGAAGATAGATGAAGAGAGAGTAGAGATGAGAGAATCAACACACAGAGATTTATACTGGTTCGGCATAAAAACTAGGCATACGTCCAATCCTCAGAGATCAAAACCTACTGAAATTTTCACTATTCTTCCAAGATTCATGGTCTCTCAGAACGCCACAAGACAACAATCATCCTAACAAGGACTACGAGCAAAAATACTCTAACACCTAGAATATTCTCTCCCCCTTACAGGAAGTCTTATGTGTAGAACAATCCCTATGTCCTTTTTCTCCTACTTACATATGCAACACACTCTCCTGCTTGTACCTTGTAAGTCTTATGAGTAGAAAGTCTGCCTCAAAATTTTCTCAACCGCTTCCTCTATAAGGAAATCTACCCTCTCAAGGTCCCTTTTATAATATACCAAATTTTGTAATACCGAAAAATTGTAAATATGAAAATAGTGGAATAAAATAAATACTAGTATTTACAAATTAAACGAAGAGTCACTTTCAGAATTCCTAGATGTCAATTGTGTCATTCACAGAAGTCGAGAAGTCATGATTGTAAAATACGAGCGTAAGTAGCGGAGGAAAATTTGTCAGTGGCTGCAGGGCTCAAAGGCACCATTTTTGAGATCATAGGAGTTCAAGCTTCTTGTGAAGTACCTCGATATGCATGCCACGGTCCAACGTAGAATTCTGAGTAATGCATTGATGGAGCAACTTTATTAAAATAATTCAATAAAGTATGTAATGATGGCTCATGATGACACACCTTTCATGTTAACCAAATAAGGAAATGACAAGTGTCCCGAAATCATTACAAAGTAAAAGGTTTTTTTTGTGTTGGTCAAATGAGGAGGTGACATGTGTCCCTCATCATTACACATCATTACATCCACTTTAAGCCTTTTATGTTGTCATCTTCGGAGTGCGCCACCCAGTAGTTGAGTCTAGGAAATCCACCGATCTCCGGCTACAATATCCTAAATTGTGATTTAGGGCTAATGACTTCAACAGTGATGTAATTAATGTTAAGAAAACACTTTTGAAGAATATGATGTGAAATTATATCTGAATATGTTGTGATCAATGCCTAAACCCTATATTTAAGTTCAATTATGGATTAACATCTAAGTTGAGTTAAATGATAGCGAGGGTGCATATTAAGGTAATATAGAATGATAAAATGTGTTTAGTGGTGATTCAAGTGGAATTGCCATAATTAGGGGCAAAACGGGTAAAATGAAAAGTTATCGACTAAGTAGTCAATTGCCGAAGAGGGAACTCCTTGGTAATTCAAAGATTAATGGTAAAGATTCAATGAGCAAAGGAGTAAAATCAAGTGTGTTTGAACTCATGTGTGACCATGGAAGGTGAACCGAGATCATGACAAGTGGCATGTTTTGGACCATAGATGATGGTCAAATATTCAAACTCTTTTTCCTCTTTTTTCTCCCCCTCCAAGTCAGCTAAAGGCATGAAAATAAGGGAAAAATCTGTGCTTCATCATCATTTCACTTTCTCTCACCCCAACCTCCATTTTCGTCAAGCTCAAGAGGAAAGAGAAAGTACAAAGGTGAGATTTTGTCTTGTTAGATGTCCTCTAATGTTCAAGTACTCTTCGTTGGAGAGCATTTGTGTGGATACTGGTAGAGGGAGCGGACCTAGCGTGTTGGCTCCTAGAGATCATGAAAACCCTAAGTGAAAAAGGTATGAGTTCTTTCTAACCCGATTTAAATGCCGTTGATAGATCCTCTATTAAGATCGGTAAAATTTTAAAATTCTTCCGCTGTGCCTGCCGATCCTAACACATTTGTGACATTTTGATATATATATATATATATTATGATTTTTGGTTAATTTTTGATATTTTTGGAAATTGCTTTGATTTTGGTATAATTTGAAATGCGTGAATTTGGATAGTGTTTGGTGTGGGATTTGATGGCTTAATGTGTCTTTGAGTAGTTGGAGTTAGTTTGGAATCTTGGAAGGAAAAGTGGTGTTATTAGTTAATGTATAGGAATGGAATGACCAAACCTAAAAATTGTTGCTAAAATGAGAATTTAGTTGTTTTGGTGCTTTTAATATGTTCCTTATGAAAATTTGGTAAGGAAAGAGTTGTTTGTGGATTTTGAGAACTATTGGATGTTTTAGTAGAAAGTTTGGAAAATGTTGTCAGTTGCTGTGATTTGGCTTCTGATATGCATCACTCGAGTGCACCAAAGTCTCACTCAAGTGCAGTATGTTGTTTCACTTTTTCCTTCAATTCTGGTCGCACTTCCTTGCCAAGGAAACAGAAGTGCACTTCCTCACCTGCGAGTGGTATGGGTTATCACTCAAGTGCGTTGGGTCTCACTCTAGTGAGTATGTATTCTGTACTTTAGGGTCGTATCACGGGCAAACACTCATGGCTAAATTGTTAAGAGTGTATTCTGGTACTCGCAAGTGTTGGGTCATCACTCGAGTTCCAGAAGTAGTGCTCGAGTGTACCTCTCAGTCAAGAGTTTTTGTTGCTCTCGGGTTGTCACTTTCTGTGTCTCACTCGATAGGACTCGAGTGAGTATAAGGTCATCACTCGAGTACTGGGTTTAGGAATCAAGTACTATGACAACTTTTTGTCTCAGGTTGTGCTCTCAGCCAAACACTCGCACGAGTGATCTTCAGTTCTCGAGTATAGGTCACTCCATCACTCGAGGAGGTCTTCTTCACTCAAGTATTTGAGTCAAAAATTAGTGTGTTCACTTCTAAAAATGCATTATCAGGATAGTTTCTTTCAACCCTTTAGGCTTAAGTCTAGGCTTTTAGTAGCCACATAAAGAGTTCAAATGATAACCAACCTTAAGTGTTATGAAGATAAGAATTTGGAATAATGAATAACCTATCGTCCTTGATTTTTGGTTTATAGGCTTTGATATTTACCCTAATCGTGAGCAGCCGGTACCAGTGCACACCAGGAAAGAATAAGGTAGTGCCTCTTTTCCTTATACTATATGTGATACATGGTATGTTTGATTTATCATTGTTTGTGGTTCTATCACCTACGGCCCATCGGTATTGACGGTGGGAGGACCGTGCCTTCAGGGAGGTGGAATCCGAGGGATAAGACTATGTGAAAACTGAAAGGCTATTTGTAAGTCTATCACCTGTGGCCCATCAGTGTTGATGGTGGGAGGATTGTGCCTTTAGGGCAGTGGATACAAGGGATGAGACTATGTGATTATGTGCATATGTGGCAGTCTGCGTGCTGTGTTTTATGTTGTTATGCTGCTTGATGATTTACTTACAAGCTTTGTGATTATGTATGGTATGAGTGATTTGTTACTACTGGGATTCTTTTAAATCTCATTCTTTACTTTGACTAACCTTCAAACTAGGCAAGTGGTTCCAAGAAGAAGGAGACAACCAAGGGCTTATAGGACTCCTTCAGGAGATTTATATTTTGGTTGTTGTTGTCAGTTTTGATATTGGGATTACTGTATGTAAATTTTGGATATAATTTTGTGTAATCCCCTATTTGGTAATCTGTAAACCCTTAGTATATATGTATGGAACCCGGGGTTTGCCAGGATTTTTTTTACACTTTGATATGAATAAATGTGATTGAGATTACACGGGTAAGTATATTCGAAACATGAATTTAGGACCAGGTTAAGGGTAAAGTTTTGAAAGAATTTATAAACACCCTTCAGTAAGAAAAGGATATTAAATAAATTTTGACTATTATTAGTCTCTATTTCACTTTAATTACAAATTTTGAATCATAATTACGAAGGGGGTTACATCAACCGAGTCACGTAATTTACGATTCGAGCACCAAAGCATGACGTACTTTACTTGACACTTGCCCAGGACATCCAAAGCACATCAATCAAGATTAAGATTTGGAAAAATTTCCAAGTAGTAACTTATCCCTCACATACTATGTAATATGTTATCTGCAGGTTTGACCATTGTGAATTTAAAACATTTAGATGAGGAGGGCTACGTCCCAGTAGAATTTCTCAACTCTGTGGCAAGGGACGATTGTCTTTGAATTGGTAAATTTATGTTTTTTGCACATCGTGAATTTATCTCTAAATGTTGAACATGCTGTTTGTATTGAAACTTTGGTTGGCATGCATGTTATATGTATGCATCATATATAGTGATATCTGTTACTACTGAGATTCATTGAATCTTACCCTATTTTTGTAAACAAATTTTCAGCATAGGCAGGTAGTTCCTCAAGCAAGAAGGTAAACACGAGCGAATGAGGCAAATGATTTAGAATTTAATTTTTCGTTGGTTATCTGTTTTAGAGATTGTATTTATTTTTTATTTAAGTATGGTCAATCTAGTACTGGCAAGTCAGTAGATATGTATGTAAGCACTTGTATATAAGCAAACGCATAGCAACATCTGAACAAGTAGTGGATAGCAGTCCATCTAGGGCCGTTAATTAATTGTAGTAGTTTGGGTTCCTGTAGAGAACATATTGGTAAAAACTCTGATATAAAGAAATGAACCTAAAATGAATGGCTTAAAATAAATCATAAAATAATATGAGACCAAATCTAAAATGATTTTTGAAAATATTTTTGAAAACTCACTCAAGTGCAGCTCCATATTCTGCTTGAAGTTGGGACTCCTGATCTTTACGAAAGAATGTCGATCTCCTTTTTAAAGATATAACTACACTTAAGCCATCCATATGCTTTGAAAACAAGGGTGTTACACCTTTACCTTGAGATCAAATTGAAAATACAATTTGAAGTGTTTACAGACTCTCTCACAAAGCGGATATGATAATCACTGAAGTATAATATGAATACAAAGAGAAATATCAAAATTGAGACTCTTGTAATTTTTTCAATATATGCTTTTGTGGTTCTCACTTTCATTTGTCTATAATGCTCTGTACTTATAGCAAGTTTGAAATAGCCGTTGTGTAATGTGCCCTTAAGGAGCGTGATCTTTCGTTATGAAAATGAACATCATGTTGTGGAGCGGGATATAGGTGCTTGTATTTTCAGATATTCATTCATGGTGGGTCAACGACATGTGATAACAGCTGTCCGACAGTCAGTGTGTAATAATGATGTCATCACAATTGACCTTCTCATTTGAAATTATAATCCGAACATTTATTTTCCTGTTTCACACTTGAAATATATGTTAGTTAACATTTAGGTATAATAACAAGTGAAAACACAATGAGTAAATAACATTTAACCATATTCAGATTGTTCGCTGTAACTCCGTATTACATTCTGCTTCTGAGACATTTGGACTTGAGTTTGTCATTCTCACTCAAGTGTATCTAAGCTCATCACTTAAGTATTACCTTCACACTTAAGTGTTCTTTGATTTTTGCTTTGTCATACAAAGTATCCTTGATCACACTTTCATGTGCATGAGAACACTTTTAGGTGTTAGGTGGTCACACTCGAGTTCTCAATCCTCACTCAAGTGCAAATGTCAAGTTTCAGCTTCTGACCCTCTACACTTTTAAGTGTACTATTGCACTTGCAAGAGTATTCATGTCTCACTCTAGTACAAAATCTCAATACTTGGTGCTTTGTCTATTTAGCACCTCTTCACTTGATACCTGCAGAAAGTGTGAGATTTGCACTAGAAGTGTAAGTCTATACTCGAGTGTCCTTACCTTTCACTTGAGTGCACCATCTCATGATAACTTGATAGAGTCTTCTGGTTCTGCTTCAGCATGCAAGATTGCATACGTTCACTTTAAGGCGTTACTTCTTGACTCGAGTGTTAGTCCCTCACTTGAGTGTATGTTTATGAAACTCAAGTACACTTCATGGTTTCAGCATCTTGATCCTCTCTGGAAGATACTTACATGGCTGCACTTTTAGGACTCAAATGCTGAGGCATCCAGTACTCGAGTGCACCCTTGTCACTCGAGTACATCAGCAAATTTTCATGTACTTCATTAGCTTCTGCATTACACCTATAAAAGTGAAGAACCATGCTCGAGGTTTCAAACCTTCATCACTAAAGTGCTTGATCCTCACTTGAGTGCATCAGTAAAACTTCACTTTATAAACCAACTTTTGTCTAACACTTGCAAGAGTGTGAAGCCATACACAAGTGTTAATGCTTCCAGTACTCGAATGCAACTTCCTCACTCGAGTGTATCGGTAACTTTTCACAGCAACTTTCTATAAACTTGTGTAATGCATTTGATAATCGAATAGACTTAAGTTTACATCTTCAACACATAAGTTCCTTTATAAAATACTGTATTAACACTTTGTTATCATCAAAACATGGATTCTAACATTCTCCCCCTTTTTAATGATAACGAAACCTTAATGATGAATTTGAAAACTTAATTGACTTGTAAACTTTATTTGAAAACTTTGATTGTCCATTCAATGTGACATCCACAGTAGCTAAAGTGATAGGATCGGTGTAAGTGAACAATACTGCAGTAGTGGATGGTGATGTAGTAGTGGTTGGTTAAGGAACTGAAGTAAGAGGGATAGAGGTAGGATGAATAGGAAAGTGAGTGTTCAGGAATGTTTCCAACTCATTTAGTCTCCTCATGTGATCCTCCTGAGTCTTAATCATCATGTCAAAATTGAAATCGGTATTATCTACCAACTTGAGGACCTGAGACTCCATCTTCTCAGCCAATTTTTCATATTCTCCAAACAACTCCTTCTTCAAGCCGGCTATTGCTTTATTAATCACTTCGGTCACATAGCCTTGAATTCATGCACCAAAGAATAAAGGAGAAGGAGACAGAGATTTGCCTCTTGTAGAGGATTGAGGCTTATCAACCTTGGAGAGTGTAGTTTCTTATTATTGTGCAGGTGCTATGCCAACCAGTAAAGATATTCCCATATGAATCATTTGAGTCAAACAAAATATGGGTATCTTGACCTTCTCAGTTCCTTCCAAATACCAAATTTTGTTATGGCAAAGGATGAGGGATACAAGTTAAGGATATGGAATGGTGCTGGATCTAGATGAAAAGAATCTGAATCTCCTCATCTCACTAAATATTAATTCTCCCACATTCCTCTATTGGCTGACCAAAAAGGAAGCCAATAAATTAAAATCCCTATAGGCAAAATGTGTAAATTTCTTGGATTTGTTTATGATGCTGCGGGTGATATATAATGAGGTATATGTAAGAGTTTGGCATTATGATAGGCTTGAAGTTCAAAGGGCCTACTAGTTCACCCAGTCTCAACAATTGGAAAATAAGGTCAGGTGTGAACTCTTAGGCTGGATCTAGGGTGATATGATATAGCCAAGAATGGTGTTTAAAATAAAGGGGGTAATCTTCATAGATTGGCCCTTAATAGTGGTAACTATCCCTTCCTCTATCACTTCACCATTTTCAGTTTCAATGTTTTTCACCTTCATATTGTAGTAAAGGGTTCTAACTACTATAGGTGAATAGGGTAGGTGCACAATAAGCCAGGGTTGATAAAATGATAGAGATGGTCTCAGGTTTAGGCCACAATGGTTATTCAAATAATCAAGGTCTACATATACCATAAGACAAAAGCTACGATGAACGAATTCATAATCATATACCTTATTGTTGAAAGGTTTCAATTCCTGTGTATTGAAGATTTCAGGAGGGACTAGATCAAGTTCTTCTTCCATCGAAGGTTGAGAAGTGACTAGTGCTCTTGATTGTGAACCATCGCAACAAGACTATCCAAGGACGTGATGAGATGCAAAGGCACCAGCTTGTAAGGCAATCTTACCAACTAAGACATCCAACTTCGACTGTTCTATTGTTTGTCAGGGTTAATTGTCATCTTCACTGTCAAAGCAGGATTCTGGTAGGACTATTGTGGCTACTTTCTTTGCTCTTCCTTTTACTTCCTTCGATTTCGACCTAGTCACAATTGGTTCTTTGAATGCAACACCCTTTGGCTTTTTCTGTGGAGGTTGAACATCCTTCACCTTAGGTCTGGGATGATTCTTCTTCGCAGGAGTTGTTTTCTTCTTGGTGACAGTAGGCTTAGGAGGAAGAGGAGGAGTTAGAGTTGAAGATGGAGTCAGAGTCAGAGTCGATCTTACCATCAGTGTCACCATTGGTGTCGAAGCCTCACTAAAGAGTTTGTATACAGAGTCAGATGATGATAAAGAGGTTTCCTGAGCTACTTGAGGCACTTTTGTAAGCACCATTGTGAAGAATCATAGTGAGATAAAGAAATAAAGAACTTGGTGAATTTTCTAAGCTGTAGTGATTCAGGGCTTGGTAGAAGGATTTATATAAGAAATATGTCATTTGGAGTGAATTGAAGGGTTGCAAATGATTATTGATGGCAATAATGGTGTCTACTCACTGGGCAATGGTTGAATCTGAATGGGTGTTGGTTTTGAGTGAAGAAAATGCTTAGGTGAGTTGAAAGAGTGTGATGGTTTGAGCTTCAAACATACTAATATAAACCCTCAACACTCGAGTGTTCAACTTATGCACTCGAGTATGAATGCATTTGCACTCAAGTTTGCCTTTTAGCACTCAAATATTGCAAAGAAAATTTTCAAAAACTTACAATTGTGTACCTGGTTTAAGTGTAATTTGTAGACACTCATGTTTATTTTCCATCCTCATGCATCTTTGTACTCAAGTCTTTGTACTCAAGTCCTCCAAGATCACTTGAGTAAACCATGCTTTGTGCTTGCTTATTCTTCCTACATTCGAGTCTGTCATACTACACTTTCAAATGTGTTCTTCGTGCACTCAAGTGTGACCTCTAGGACTCGAGTCTGAGTCAACACTTTTGATGAACTCGAGTGTGCTCTCAGAGTTTATGTACTCTATATTAATCCCTATTTCACATATTGAAAGCAGAGTATGTGAATCAAGTTTTAGACTTAAGTATTGAATTTGCACTCGAGTACTATGGCTTTGCACTTGATAAGCATATTTGCACTCGAGTTTCATGCCAAAAATTCAGGTAACTTCAATTTTCAGACTTGTAAACATTACATTCCTGCAAAACAAACTTCTACATACTCTGATGCTTAAGTTAGTATAGTAATCATCAAAACATGTACAAAAAGATATACTCTACTTTTTTACAACTCATTAGGATTAACCATTCCCAATTCTCTTCGTATATATAAGAATTGATCTTTTGCTATTGCCTTTGTGAATATATTGTTGGAAATTGTGCCTTAAGGGCCAATCATTGTACTTTGAACATTATTATTTTAATGAAATTTCTCCATTCTGTTATCATAGTATTTGCATGTTAACTATGATAATTGTATCCTTGGATAATTCATAAAGATTGTCCTAAAATGTCCCTGGTCGGTCATCTATGCGGGAGCAGAGATGAAACAAGACCGGTATGACTTTGATAAGATATAGAGATACGAATCAAAGTCTTAGGCACTTGTAAGAGTACAAGGTGCTGGACCGACCCACTATGAGAAAGCTACATGGATCAAGTCATAAGCTTTTCTCATGTATAACCACGTCACAATGCCTTTGGACCTGAGGTCATCATGGATTCCTACATGAGAGTTGCTAAGCTTTGAACTAGTCAAAAGTCACTTTTGACCGGGTGATGATAAAGGCTATGATCGGGCTTAGTGATTTTTCATGCAGAGGAATATGAATGATCAAGATGGAATTTGTCCCTCACATTAGTAGACAGATATTACTGGGCCCCTCGATGAGTGAGTTTGAGAAATGTATGGCCATACTATGATGAAAGGAGTTTCTATCTCTGTTATCAGGCTACTCAGGAATCGAGAAAGTAATGGTCAGGAACAAGAGGATGACATTATCCATGCCTTATCCTTGATCGATATATCGTGTGACAAAAGGAACGTGACATGGTTGTATGACAGGTTGTATCGTGATAATGATCCTCATATGAATTGGGTAGTCGTAATATCTTGCTAGAGGCTGCTTGCGACTTTTGGGTTAGTATAGTTATTGGCCCACTGCCAACTTCATATGGGCCTACAGGGTCGCACACAAGAATGGCCCAACACGAGATAATGTTTAATTTAGGGTGGATGAATTATATATATATATAATATAAAATTCATTAATAATATTATATAGATATATATATTTTTGAAATATATATCTTATATATATATTATATGATATTATTATATTTAATAATATTATATATAAATATTCGAAATATATATCTTATATATATGTGTGTGTGTGTGTATTATATGATATTATTATATTGTGTTAGTTTTAAATTTAATTTATTAAGATATATTAAATTTAATAACTAACATGATATAGATATAGTATCTCAGATTTAATTTATGAAGATAAATTAAATCTAATGGCTCTTTATTTGGATTAAATAAATAGATTAAATTAAAACTGTTGGACAGATTTAATTTAAACTGAATTTATTTAATTAGCTCATCAAGATAATTAATTGTTAATTATTTTCAAAATTAATGATGATTAATTTTGAAATTTGAAAATAGCCCTCATAGGTTATAAACTTGATAGAGCAGATATATTCATACAAACATGAGAATTGAGAGCCGCAAGTGAAACCCTAGGAGACATTAGAGGTGCTAGCACGCAGTTTCGGTTGGAGAGCATTCGTGTGGATACCGGTAGAGGGAGCGGACCTGACGTGTTGGCTCCTAGAGATCGTGAAAACTCTGAATCATCAAAAAGGTATAAATCCTTCGAACTTGGTTTAAACGCCGTTGATAGATCCTCGCTAGGATCGGTGAAAATTTTAAAATTCTTCCACAGTGCCTACCGATTCTAACAGTGGTATCAAAGCCAGATCAATTGTTCATTTAAATTGAGTTTATGATTCTTATACATGTGATATATATGGGACGTGTACATATGTTTATAAGAAACACTCGAATATGCATGTGACTTGGTTAATACGAAACGAAATTATTTAGAAAGATGTGATCTTGTAATTCTGTTGATTTTCGTTTTCGTTTAAATTGAATATTGAAATTCTTTCGTTTTCGGTTTTGAAACATGTACGTGATTTTCATTTTGAATAAGCATGAAATTGGGTAGGGTGCCTGAGATCGTAGTTGGCAGCAATCAAATCGGGTCTAGGTTCGGATATCTATTCGGGTAATAGGGATCCCAACTATAAGGAAGACAATCTGGATCAGAAGCGTTCTGGGCCATTATTGTTTTTGTTTAGAAAAATTGGGTTCGAAATTTAAAAATTTAAAATTTTCAAATATTTCTTTTAAAAGGAATGTGCCTTTTAAGCGGGACCGCCGTGACCACCTCTGCGTAGTGCAATATAATCTGATCACGACATTTATTGCTTTTCATATTGTATGAATTCTTGTTGTGGTTTATTATTTATCCTTGTTTGGGTATGGTGAACAACATGGCTTTAGAATTTTCCAAAGGTTGTAATATTTAAATACGGCCTGCGTGCCGTGCCTTTCTCTAAATACTGTCGATGTACATTCTCTTCTCATCTCACTCCCCTCGAATGTTTAAACAAGGTTTCTCTCAATGTATTTCTTTTTTTTATTTAGAGAAGTCCTCTCATTGGCTTGGGAGGATTTTAGGTTAGGTAAGCCATGTTGTGTCACGTTTAAATTATGCTTTTGATTAGATCATTGCATGAATACTTTTACGTTTATATGTATTTATCTGTATGACATACGACCACGATTGCATCCATGTAAACAAAACTAATTAATTAAGCCCTCTGAATCAAATCTTAAGTCATAATGCCATCAATTAATGAATACTTGTCAAAACCTAGATCGCTCAATTGTGGAAACCACCAAAGTGGATGCACTTGAGTTATCTTGATGAGACAAGCTTGAGTAATGATGCTGCTCATAATATTCATTATTGTTTTGACTTAATTGAGATTAACAAAACGGTTTTGAATCTCAAGGCATTAGATGGGGTTAAACATGCCGGATCATATGATGATTAAATCCCATAAAGATCTAAGAGTTACATGTGATGTAATTGGTAAATAGATTACCTACCTAAATAACTTGAATTTAAGCGTCTTGCCAAAGTGGACTTAAGTTTAAGCCAAATATGGATCTTAGCCCACTAATTATTATATTAAGGGTTGTTAATTTAGGGGGAGATTACTAAATAACTTTGCATATTTAAATTGTAGAATCATGTCACTAGTAATACTGCTACACTATCATTGCGATCGGTCCTTGAGAAGGACAAACTCAATGGGACAAACTTTCTTGACTGGTTCAGGAACTTGAGAATTGTTCTCAAGTAGGAAAGAAAGGCTTATGTTCTAGATCAACCCATTCCTGAGGAGCCTGCAGCCAATGCTCCAAGAGCTCAGAGAGATGCTTACACAAAGCATAAGGATGACTCTATGGATGTAGGTTGCTTGATGCTTGCCACCATGGTTCTAGAGCTCCAAAGAGATCTGGAACTCATGGAGGCTCATGAGATGATTGTACATCTCAAGGAAATGTTCCAGCAACAGGCAAGGTAAGAAAGGTATGAGACCACAAAGGCCTTACATTCCTGCAAAATGGCTGAAGGTGCATCAGTTAGTACTCATGTGTTAAAGATGAAAGGCTATATTGATCACCTTGAGAGGCTTAGATTTCCCATGAGCCAGGAGTTAGCTACGGATTTGATCCTCAACTCACTCCCGAAGAGTTATGACCAGTTTGTTATGAACTACAACATGAACAACATGGAGAAATCAATTTCTAGCTGCATGGGATGCTCAAAACTGCTTAGCAAAGCATTAAGAAAAAGCCTAGCACAGTTTTGATGGTTCAGAAAGGAAAGGGTATGGAAAAGAAAGGGAAGGCCAAATGAAAGGGTAGTGGCTCAGGTGGTAAGACCAAAGAGTCAAACAAGCCTGAAACCAAACCTACACCCAAGAAGGCAAAGCCTCCACAGGAAGGAGTCTGCTACTTCTGCAATGAACCCGGTCATTGGAAGAGGAATTGCAAACTCTACCTGGAAGATCTGAAAATGAGGATAAAATCAAACGATTTGAATCCGACCTACCTATGGCATTGTCGTCTAGGCCACATAAATGAGAAACTCATTTCTAAACTCCATTAAGATGGATTTCTAAACTCATTTGATTTTTAATCATATGATACATGCAAATCTTGCTATTAGGAAAGATGACTAAGGCAGCATTTACTAGGCACAGTGAGAGGGCTACTGAATTATTGGGCCTCATACATACAGATGTATGTGGACCATTAAATATAGCTACCAGAGGAGGTTATGTCTACATCATTACATTTATAGATGACTTTAGTAGATATGGCTATATCTATCTAATAAAACATAAATTTGAATCTTTTGAAATGTTCAAAATATTCCAAAATGAAGTACAAAACCAACTTGGTAAAACAATTAAAGCACTTCGATCGTATCGAGGTGGTGAATATTTGAGCCAAGAATTCATTGACCATCTTAGGAGTTGTGGGATAATCTCACAATTGACTCCTCCAAGAACACCACAATGGAATGGCATTTCTGAATGGAGGAATCAAACACTATTAGATATGGTTCAATCTATGATAAGTCAAACAGATCTTCCACCATCCTTTTGGGACATGCCCTAGACACAACTGCGTTCACACTAAATCGTGTTCCATCTAAGACAATTGAAAAGACACCATATGAGATATGGACTAGAAAGAAACCAAGTTTATCTTTTCTCAAGATCTGGGGATGTGAGGTGTATGTTAAGCAATAAGCCTCTAATAAATTATCGCCCAGATCCATAAAGTGCCTTTTCGTGGGGTATCCTAAAGAAACAAAAGGATACTATGTCTATAATCCCACCGATAACAAAGTGTTTGTTATTCGAAATGGTAAGTATCTAGAAAGAGAGTTTGTCTCTAAAACAACCAGTGGGAGTGACGTACATCTCGAAGAAATTCGAGAGCCACAAGATAGTATAGAACCACAGATGGAAATTAGAGAAGACTCACAACAAGTTGCTGAGCCTCCTTAAGTAACACAAGGTCCACGAAGATCTGATAGGACACGGCATTAGCCTCAGAGATATGGATTTCTGATTGCTGAAGACCGTGATGTGTTGCTTATTGAGCAAAATAAGCCCACCACCTATCGAGAAGCCACAGTGGGACCAAACTCTGAGAAATGGCTAAATGCCATGAAGGCTGAAATGCAATCCATGTACGACAATCAGGTATGGACCTTAGTAGATCCACCTGAAGGTGTAAAAACTATTGGGTACAAATGGGTTTTTAAGGAGAAAACTGACATGGATGGCAATATAAATGTCTTTAAGGCACAACTGGTTGCAAAAGGATTCACTCAAACTCATGGTGTAGACTATGATGAAATCTTTTCCCCAGTTGCAATGGCCAAATCAATCAGAATCCTTCTTGCCAATGCAGCATATTATGACTATAAAATATGGCAGATGGATGTCAAAACAGCCTTCCTTAATGGAAAGCTGCTTGAGGATGTGTACATGACACAATTGAAGGTTTTGTGAGTCCAGAGGACTCTGGTAAAATTTGCAAGCTTCAAAAATCCATTTATGGATTGAAGCAAGCATCTCAGAGCTGGAATCATCGTTTTGATGAAGTAGTCAAAGAGTTTGGATTCATTCAAAACATCGATGAACCTTGTGTTTACAAGAAGGTTAGTGGGAGCATAGTTATATTTCTAGTGCTTTATGTAGATGACATCCTACTCATTGGGAATGATATTCCTACCTTGCAGAGTGTCAAGTCTTGGTTAGGAAAGTCCTTTTCAATGAAAGACTTAGGTGAAGCCACCTATATCCTAGGGATTAGGATCTATAGGGATAGATCCAAAAGACTAAAAGGCATAAGTCAGAGCACATACATAGACAAGATACTACATAGGTTCAGTATGCATGATTCAAAAAGGGGTTACATGCCCATGTCTCATGGCATCCATCTTAGCAAGGATCTGTGTCCTAGTACACCTGATCAGCGAGATCGCATGAGTAAGGTTCCATATGCCTCGGCCATTGGATCCATCATGTATACCATGTTATGTACTCGACCGGATGCCTCGTTTGCCTTAAGTATGACCAGCAGATACCAACAAGATCCTGGTGAGGGTCATTGGACTGTCGTCAAGAATATCCTAAAGTACTTAAGAAGGACTAAGGACCTATTTTTGGTCTATGGTGGATTGGATGATGAGCTCTGCGTAACCGGTTACACAAATGCAAGTTTCCAAACTGACCAAGACGACCTTAAATCACAATCTGGATATGTATTCCTCTTGAATAGTGGAGCAGTAAGCTGGAAGAGCTCCAAGCAGAGCACTATAGTAGATTCTGCAACAGAAGCTGAGTATATAGCAGCATCAAATGCAGCTAAAGAAGCCGTTTGGAACAGAAAGTTCATTACTGAACTAGAGGTGGTGCCTACCATCTCAAATCCAATAAATTTGTTCTGTGACAATAGCGGTGCTATTGCATAGGCCAAGGAGCCTAGGTCACATCAAAGGACCAAGCATATACTCAGGCGATTTTATCTTATTAGAGAAATCAATGATAGAGGTGATATAAAGATATGCAAAGTAGCAGGAGAAGATAATGTTGCTGATCCTCTTACTAAGCCACTTGCACAGGCAAAGCATGACCGTCATGTTAGGGCAATAGGAATTAGGCAAATTAATGATTGCACCTAGGGCAAGTGGGAGGATGTTGGAAATTGTGCCTTAAGGGCCAATCATTGTACTTTGAACATTATTATTTTATTGAAATTTCTCCATTCTGTTATCATAGTATTTGCATGTTAACTATGATAATTGTATCCTTGGATAATTCATAAAGATTGTCCTAAAATGTCCCTGGTCGGTCATCTATGCGGGAGATCCTTTCTCCGAGTTTAATTCGAAACAGATCATACTTTGTAATTAGGGTGTTGATTCTATTTTCTTTGAGCAATTTCAAGTGCTTCCCACATGTCCTTGGCTATTGGCAGTATGCAAATTTGGAAATACTCCTTTTGGCTTAGGGCACTCTATATCATTAAAATAGCTTTGCCATTTAATGTTACTAACCATCTGTCATTGTCATCATATTCCTCTAGGTTTTTCTTCATGACACTATCTTCTTCTTTCTTTGTTGGAACATAGTCACTGTCTTATATTACATTCCTTAAAACGTATTCGTTAGCCATTACAAATACTCTAAATTTAGCTTTCCAAAATGAAAAATGTTCTCCAGCAAAACTATGAGGTTTAGTGATGGAAGCTCCATCTGGAAGAATGTTCTCACCCATTGTTGTCATTTAACGGATCCTTCTCAAGTGGTTAAACTCTTTAAAGAAGACCTCACTCTGATACCAAATGAAAGAGGCAAGCTTCACCTAAGAGGGGGTGAAATGGGTGATGTAATAAAATTTTCGGGCATTATGGTGATATGAAAATAAATGAAGAGAGAGTATATATGAGAGAATTAGCACACAAAGATTTATACTGGTTTGGCCAAAAATGAGGCCTACATTCAGTCCTCAGAGATCAAGAGCTACTGATATTTTCACTATTCTTTGAAGATTCAGTGGGCTCTCAGAACGCCACAAGACAACAATTGTCCTAGTAAGGACTATAAGCAGAAATACTCTAACACCTAGAATATTCTCTCCCCCTTACAGCAAGTCTTATATGCAGAACAATCCCTATGACCTTTCTTTCCTGCTTACGTATGCAAGTCTTATAAGCAACAACTTTCTCTCCTGTTTACACCCCTGTAAGTCTTACGAGCAGCAACATTCTCTTCTACTTGCACCCTATAAGTCTTACAAGCAGAAAGTCTTACTAGGAATTTCCTCAACAGCTTCCCCCATAAGGAAATCTACCCTCTCAAGGTCCCTTTACCATTAGATCAAATTGAAAATATAATTTCAAGTGTTTACAAACTCTTTCACAAAGTGGATATGATAATCACTGAAGTACAACATGAATACAGAGAGAAATATGAAAACTAAGACTCTTGTAAGTTTTTTGACATATGCTTTCATAGTTCTCATCTTTCATCTGTCTTTGATGCTCTGTATTTATAGCAAGTTTGAAATAGCCATTGTGTAATGTACTATTGAGGAGCATGATCCTTTGTTATGAAATTGAACGTCACGATGTGGAGTGAGATACAAGTGGTTGTATTTTCGGACATTCATTCATGGTAAGTCAATTGCATGTGATGACAGTTGTCCAACATTCGATGTGTAATATGATGTTCGCCGCAATTGACCTTCTTATTTGAAATTGTAATCTGAACATTCATTCTCTTGTTTCATACTTGAAATATATGTTAGTTAACATTTAGGTACAATAACAAGTGAAAACATAATGAGTAAATAATATTTAACCATATTCGGATTGTTCATTGTGACTCTATATTGTATTCTGCTTCTAAGACATTTGGACTCAAGTTCATCATTCTCACTCGAGTGTATCTGAGCTTATCACTCGAGAGTTACCTTCTCACTCAAGTGTTCTTTGATTTTTGCTTTATCATACAGAGTATCCTTGATCACACTTTTGAGTGCATGAGAACTGTAACCCCCTCACAGTAATTATATCAGGATTATGAAATTTAAGTGAAATAGAGACCAATAAGACAAAAATCACATTTATCATCACTCATATCCAAGAGATGGGGTGTCCAAACATAAATTCAAAAACATTGTTCATCTAGTCTCACATTCACTTAAGAATACAATTACCTGTACAATTATATCACATAATAAATATCAGAGTACGTAATCAAAATCCCGACAACCCCGGGTTACTTATATATATAGAATGGGTTTAAAGGTTTCCCAAAATAGGGATTACATATATAAAATTTTTATATACATACAGTAATCCCAAAAACCAACTAGATAACCAACATCTAAAATACAAAATGTCCCTAAAGCCCTAACCACTCCTGGTTGGCCACTTCCTTTTCGAGCCACTTGACCTGTCTGAAAATGTTAGTCATATAGAAAGAGTGAGATTCTAAAGAATCCCAGTAGTAACAAATCACTCATACAATATATAAACACAAGGCATGTAATGTTATCATGTTCACCAGCATCATCAGCAACACAATGATCCATGGCTCGTACCACAGACGATAGCACTCACGGCTGTATCACAATGCACTATGCCAGTTTTCACGGTAATCACAATGACAACTTTCGCTGCAAACACTATGCCCACTTTCGTGGTAATCACTTGCTAGCTTTCGCTGTAATCACAATGCCCGCTTCCGTGGTAATCACTATGCAGCAGCATCACAAAGCACAAAGTATCTCAAAGCACAACGTAACACAAGGCACAATGCTCCATAATGAACAAAGCTCCATAAAGCACAAAGCTCCACAATGTATTTCAATGCATCTCAAAGCAGCAGCAGCAGCACAATGCATGATAGGCAAACATACAATACATTTACACAAAGTATAAGAGAGAAGTTACTACCTATATCTTTCTTGACGTTCTTTGGCACAGTGGGCTCACGCGTCTGACATATATCAAATCCTATACCAATTTAGGGACAATTGATTAATCTCTTTTCCAAATGCATATTTCCATAATACTTTAAGTTGGTTATCTTTTAGGACTCTTTAGGTGACTATTAGAGGCCTAAACATATGCCTAAATGGTTGGAAGAACTACCATGAAGACCCCTTTTTCGAAAGGCAACATAGTGATTTTTGGATGGCTCACTTAAGTGAAGATGACCTCACTCGAGTGATGAAAAACTTATGCCTGAGTGAGAACGGCTCTCACTCGCGAGTATTTGACAGTGAGCAGCTACTCCGGTCAAAAAGTGCTCAAATTACTCGAGCATAAGGCTTTACACTAGGGTGATGACTCTAAATCCACTCGAGTCCCTGAAAGTACAACACAAAGAGTGACAACCCAAGAGCACATGCAACATTAGAGGGACAAGCTCACTCGAGCATACCCCCCAATGCTCAGGTGAGAAGGTTTCACTTCCAAGTGTCGGAACACACTCTTGAACATCAACCAGCGAGTGACAACCCGAGAGCAACCCTAATCAAGAACTCACACCATCACTCGAGCAATACCATTCTCACTCGAGTGATCACCAATATCACTCACGGTAAAGGAAGTGCACTCGAGCCCTCTTCATGAGAACCCAGGCGAAACACAAAGCAGAAAGACAAAACACAAGGTAGAACTCGAGTGAGTTCCTCCCTCACTCGAGTGAGGCTATCAGAGTGCCAGATCGCAGCAACTGATAGAATTTTTCAAATTGGTCAAAACCGCACCCAATGGTTCCCAAACTCCCCACAAAGCTCAAACTCACTCAAAATGACTTAGGGAACCCATTGGTAACCTCCAAAACACTCAAATACCATTTTAACCACAATCTATGCCCTTGGGTCTCAATGACACAACACCCAAATTTCATTCAATACTCTTCAAAACTTCAAAACCATATCAAATACCCACAGAACCTCATAATGAACTAGTCCAAATATAAATCACTATGAAATTCACACATTTCAAAATGACCATAAATCAAGGCAAATTTCCAGAATTTCTCAAACTTATCCAAAACTCATAACATATATATCAAAAAGCATCAAATGCCTACCTCTTCACTTTGCCAAATCCAGAATCTTGATTCTCCAACTTTCAATTTCGTCCAACACTCAAATCACCACCTTTCAAGATTCTGAAATTACCACAATGGAGCTCTCAGTGAGGTGTACAATATTAAAGAAGAGGATTAGGGCATTAGAGACCAACTAGAACATCAAAATCTCACCTTTCTTCTTCATTTTCTTCTTGGTCACTGGAAACAATAGAGAGAAGAGAGAGATGAGGAGATGGAGATGATGATGATGATGATGATGAAGTTTCTTTTCCCTTGCCCATACTCCCATCGAAAATGAGAGAGGAGAGAGAGAAAAGTGGATTTTTGTCCTCTTGTGCCACATCCAATAGTCCTCTCAATGCCACATGTCAACATCTTGTCACTTCCTCTATGAGCTCACCCAAGCTTAATGCACAAGATTCCGACCCATATGCAACAAATCTCTACCCTTCATCTTTAATCTCCAAATATACTCATATCAAAATTTACATCATATTTCTACACAAGTATTAAATGACACTAATTACAATCAATTTCCGAGTATTAGCCCTTAATCCCAAATTGAGTCATTACAAGAACACTTTCAGGTGTTGGGTGGTCACACTCAAGTTCTCAATCCTCACTTGAGTGCATATGTCAAGTTTCAGCTTCTGACCCTCTACACTTGTGAGTATGCTATTGCACCTATAAGAGTGTTCATGTCTCACTCGAGTACAAAATCTCAACACTCGATTGCTTAGTCAGTTTAGCACCTCTTTACTTGATACCTACAGAAAGTATGAGATTTGCACTGGAAGTGCAAGTTGACACTCGAGTATCCTTACCCTTCACTCTAGTGCACCATCTCATGATAGCTTGATAAAGTTTTCTGGTTCTGCTTCAGCATGCAAGATTGCATACGTTCACTTAAAAGTGTTACTTCTTGACTCAAGTGTTAGTCCCTCACGCAAGTGCATGTTCATGACACTCGAGTGCACTTCATGGTTTCAGCATCTTGATCCTCTCTAGAAGACACTTGCATAGTTGCACTTTCAGGACTCGAGTGCTGAGGCATCCAGTACTCAAGTGTACCCTTGTCACTTGAGTGCATCAGCAAATTTTCATGTCACTTCATCAGCTTTTGCATTACACCTGCATGAGCAAAGAACCATTGTAACACCCTTATTTTCAAAGATATAGACAACTTAAGTGTAGTAATATCCTTAAAAAGGAGACCAGTAATCTTTTGTAAATAGCGGGAGTCCCAACTTTAAGCAAAGTGTGGAGCTGTACTTGAGTAGGTTTTCAAAAATCATTTTTAGATCTGGTCTCATATTATTTTATGATTTATTTTAAGCCATCCTTTTTAGGTTCATTTCTTCATATCAGAGTCTTTACTAATATGTTCTCTGTAGGAACCAAAACTACTACAATTAATTAATAGCCCTAGATGGATGGCTATCCACTACTAGTTCGGATGCTGCTATACGTTTGCTTATATATAGGCGTTTACATACATGTCTATTGGCTTTCCAGTATGAGACTGACCACACTTAAATACAAATTAAATACAAACTCCAAAATAAATAACCAACAGAAAATTAAATTCTTAGTCCTTCGCTTCATCTGCCCGTGTTTACCTTCTTGCCTGAGGAACTACTTGCCCAAGTTAAAAATTTGTTTTGGAAAAATAGGGTAAGATTCAATTAATCTCAATAATAATATATATCACTAATATAAAATGCACATATATCATGCCATGTCAACCAAAGTTACAGTACAATCAATATATTCAATATTCAGAGATAAATTCACAACATGCAAAAAGCATAAAGTTACCAATCAAGGACAACCATCCCTTGCCATAGCACTGGGAAATTCTACTCGGCCTTAGCCCTTCTCATCTGAATGTTTTAAATTCACAATGATAAAAACATGCATATAACATATCACATAGTATGTGAAGGATAAGTTACTACCTGAATATTTTTTCAAATCTTGATCTTGATTGACGTGCTTTAGACGTCCTGAGCAAGTGTCAAGTCCTATAAATTATAATTTATAGGCAATGAGTTATTACCTAGTCCAATTCCTTTATAAATTATTCTCTTATGTTGGTTATCATTAAGGTTACTACATTAGGTCCAATATGTAGCTAATAAGCCTAAACTAACCCCCAAATGCTAAACTTAGCCCTTTAAGGTTCAATTCTATTACAAAAACTCTTTACTTTGAATTTTCACAAACCATAAGCTGGTAGATTTTTCACTGAACTTTTAAAATTCATAACTAATTCTAGAAAAATTCAATTGGGGTGATCCAAAATTCTATGTGACCCTTATTAAGTCTATTTTAAGGGAAAAATACTTCCAGTTTTTACATTTTCCCTTGCTGCCAAAAAATCTAACAAGTTTTAATAGTCTACTTTAAACACTCATAACTCATAGAGTACTTATTTAAATCCTTTATAATACCTATCAAATTAAAGATATTTAAGTGTACTTTAATTCTAGAGAATGTCATAATCATCAGGTGAAGTTTGAACAGTAAAATTGTTGCCACAACAAATCTGCCAGTAAAAAACGCAAACTGGCAGCTTTGTTACACAAGCAAACTTAATTTCCAGTCTTTAAAGTAGTCTGTCAAAAATTATAACCAAAGGCTATTCCTACACAATTTATTGTGTAGAATCCAATGAAAACCTCAAAAATACCAAAATCAGACTCCCTCACCCAATTTTGCTTCTATCCAAAATATATGTCTAAAAAGAACAAAAATCCAACTTTGTGTTTTTAACTACCGACAAGTCTAGTACTTCAACAAGCATCATATATAACCTTATATATGATTAAAAAATCTTCATTTTTCAAAAACATCCCTTGAAAAAAATATATAGGTGGTTCAAGAGCTAAGAAAAACTTAATGAAAACACAAAGTGATCGGTTAAAAGGGAAGCCTATGCTTACCTCTTCACATTTCTACAGGTGGTTCGGTATTCTGATGGCACTCCGACAGACTAATTGACACAAAACACTTTAGATGAGAAATCTAAGACAATAGAATTGTAGGTTACAGTGAGTAGAGGAAGTTTCCTAAAAGACTTACCGGACGATATGTAACCCCCCTTCCCACCTTAGGCCGAGATTAAGTTATTAAACACATAATTAAGTTGGAATTAGAGACCATATCTTAAATTGGGACTTATTCAAGTAATCTTTTGCCAAAATCAGATTTTCAAAAAAAATTTGAAAACTTATTCACAATGGTCTCGTATTCACAATACTAAACAATAATGGCCTGTGCAGGTGGATTCCATTTACAAATATCAGAGTGCAAAGTAAATTCCCGACTCACTCAGGTTCCATTCATTAAATAAGGCACAAAGCCCACATACTTTTCCCTTTCCTTAGGGATTACACAAAACTATACAATATATCCCAATACATATACAATTGATCCAAAAATATCCAAATGATTTACATGATAACCAATAACCAAAAAGGAACTCCTAACACAGAGCTCTACCCACTCTTCATCACCCGTTTGCCTTTCGATCCTTCAGCCCTGTCTAAAATGTTTAATTTTAGGAGAGTGAGATTCTAAGGAATCCCCGTAGTGTCAAATCAACCATAGTATGTACAACAATAAGGCATGAAATCAAATCATTATCCACACAAAGCAACTACATCGGCAGTTACAACGGCAATGGTTAGTATGACACATGTCATCCCTTACGATTGCTTACGCTGCATTGCATCACAACAATCCACAAAATATATTTCACCACTGCTGGGATTCATATAAAGCATTTCATATTGCATGCCACACTGGCAAGATGCACACAGCCCACAGCTGGATTCACAAACGCTGCCCCACGAGTCGGATTTATAAAGATCCATGTTGATTACGGCGGCAGTTCAACGGCCAACCTAGAGATGACCAGCGTCAATCCCTATACGACTCACGCTGAAGTGCTCACACCGTAATTAACCATGGCACATAGTTCACAAAGTTCAATGATAAGTTATGCATACCAAAACATCATACACAATATGAGAGAAGAGTCACTACCTGAGTCCTTCCGTACGTGTCCTAGCGCCGGTCTATCCCGAGTGGGGCAAATATCAAATCCTATATTCATAATAAGGGACGAAGAGTCAATTCTCTATTCCAATTCTCAATGACTTCTTAACACTTAATTGGCTATCATTATTGCTCTTTTAGTACTCAAGAATACCTCTAACAACAGCCCTAAGGGGTTAGAAAACTCCCCAAAGATCCCCTTTTTGGAAATAAAAACTGACATTTTCTACTGAGGCACTCGAGTGAAGATGGCCTCACTCGAGTGAAATTGTATGAATACTCGAGTGAAGGAGACCTCACTTGAGTAATGGTACAGTTTGCACTCGAGTGCTAAAGAGTGAAGGATAGCGAGTGAACACCCGATAGCATAAGGACTTTTCAGAGACTACAACACTCGAGCACACTGGACCTCACCCGAGTGAAGGCCAAATGCCTTACTCAAGCACCTGCGAGTGAAGTCCAAAAAGTGAGAACCCGAGAGGATAAGAGAAATGGCGGTAGCCTAGATGGCTCACTACACTCGAGCATAATACAGCTCACTCGAGTGAATGCCCTATACCCGCGAGTGAGAAGGCACACTCTTGCACTATAACCGCGAGTGACAACCCGAAAGGCAAGTCCTTAGTGTCAAATACACCAATCACTCGAGCATGAGAAGGCTCACTCGAGTGATGTTCATCCCTTACTCACAAGTAAGGTAACACTTGCCTTTGACCCCGGAAGTGCAACAAGAACACAAAACCCAAAAAAGCAATTTGTACCTCTACACTCAAGTGGAACCCATCACCACTCGAGGGTCATTCATCATGAACTTGAGTGATGCCCCTATCACTAGAGTGATGCAGAGAAAACCAGAAAATGCAGAAAACAGAGGCATTTTCCCTAACACTTGCCTAATTGATCCCAATGGACACAAAACTTTACCTAAAGCCACTCCCACAGAAAAACACCCAATAAACTCAATAGGATCTTCAGAATCATCAAAATCCTACTCCATTATCATGCTTTAGGTTTTGGGCAACTAAATCAACAAAATACCAATCTCATCCAAATATCATATTTCAATCACCAATCAATCTACCTATCCTAAACTCACTCCAAGATACCATTCTCATGCCAAAAACATACCAAATGAACAGTGGCACTCATTTTCGGATTCAAGCCAAATTTTTCTAGAAATTAAAAACTACTTCAAGTGACATGAAACATAGATAGAAAGATTGATTTCACTCACCTTATCAACCTTCTCAAAGGGAGTTCTTGATTCACCACTTCCCAAATATTCGTGTGGCATAAAACAACACTAAATGGCCAAACTAAAAACACCAAAATGAAGCTCATCACTCAAGGATCAACATTTATGAATGGTGTTTGAGTAAAGGAGGGCATTTACTTACCTTAAATCAAGTTTCTCTTTCTCTTTCTTGCCTAACTTGGCCGCCGGATTTGCAGAAGAGAGACAAAGAGAGAAAATGAGAGAGAGAAGAGAGATGGAGTGAAGAGATGGAGAAAAGAGGCAATGATGACCCTACTCCCTCCTTGTCCAGCCGAACTGAGAGAGAAGAGAGGAGAGAAAATATTAAACAATGCATTTGACTTTTTCCCATGCTCTCCCATACTTCCACTTTGACACATGTCACACTACCATTGGCTCTCATAAAGGTAAACGCCCAATTAGCCACTTAATCCCTCCATTAGCCATTTTAATTTCACACATCATTTTCTCTTGGTTAGTAATTAATTTCCCCATTAATTACCAATTTTTGGCCAATAATTCCATTCTTCCAATTTTTCACTAATTATGACATATTAATTAATATTGCCATAAAACACATAATAATTCCAATTAAATGCATAATTATCCACAATAATCATGATTGGCCCATAAGAAAAAATTGGGATATTACACGATAACTGCAATTTGGGGTCGAAATCGGCTCTGGTAGTCAAGAGAACTCACTATTCACTCCTCCTTCTCTCTTCTTGTGTTTTGCAGTTTATGAAATCAGATTTCTCTTTCTCTTTGAGGGCTGAACGAAATTGGCACTTAAAAGGGAAGGGAATGGTTGAGATTTAATCTTGCAAGGTGATCTCATCTTAGCTTGCCAAATGTCACATGTTTAAGGCTTAAGAGTGTCACGTGTCATGCAACCATTAAAGTGGTTGTAATGATGTGTAATGATGAAGGACACATGTCACCTCCTCATTTGGCTAACACAAAAACAACCTTTTACTTTGTAATGATTTCGGGACACTTGTCATTTCCTTATTTAGCCAACACGAAATATGTGTCATCATGAACCGTCATTACATAATTTATTGATGTTATTTTAATAAAGTTACTCCATCGGTGCATTACTCAGAATTCTAGGTGAGATCGTGGCAAGCATATCGAGCACGCCAGACGACTTCCGAATTCCTCCGATTTCACAACTGACGCCTTTGTGCCTTGCAACCACTGACGAATTTTCCTCTAACTTCTTACACTTGTATTTTACAACCCTGACTTTCTCAATTTCCATGAATGACACAATAGACATCAGGGAATTCCAAAAGTAACTCTACCTTTAATTTGTAAATACTAGTATTTATTTTATTACATTATTTATATATTTAAACATTTTCAGTATTACAAAATTCGGTATATTACAACCATACTCGAGCATTTCAAGCTTCATCATGCAAGTGCTTGATCCTAACTCAAGTATATCAGTAAATCTTCACTTTCTGAACCAGCTTCTGCCTAATACTTGCAAGAGTATAAAGTCATACTCGAGTGTTGATGCTTCCAGTACTCGAGTGCCACTTCCTCACTAGAGTGCATCAACAACTTTTCACAACAACTTTCTATAAACTTGTGTAATGCATTTGATAATCGAATAAACTAAAGTTTACATCTTCAAAACATAAGTTCCTTTACAAAACACTATATTAACACTTTGTTATCATCAAAACATGGATTCTACCAAAAGACACTAGAAAGTGCTTAATAAACCCTTCCCAAAGGCCATTTTCGGCCAAGCAAGAAGAGAGAGAGAGAGTCTTGAAGAACATAAAGAGAAAGAGAGAACAAAAGGCAAGAATCAATGTAAGTATCAAGCAATTTCATATGTTTTTGCCTTCAAAATTCATGGAAAACACCTCCTAATCCATATGCCTTCTTGAAACCACATGTAACAGGAACAAAATTAAGGGAAAGAAGAAGGAGAGGGCCACGATTTTGGAGGAAAAGGAAGAAAACCAAGAGGTAGTTCCAAAAACCTTGATTTACTTGTTAATTCTTGGTTGTTGTTGGTGGTTTGATTGAATATTGGCTTGGTTGTCCTGGATTTGTGATTTGGGATACATGAACCCTAAGGGGAGGTGCTGCCCAAATTTTTATTAATCATGTTCAAGAGGTTTTTAAGTGGTTAAGCAAGTGATTAAAGATGAAAAGAAGGTGTTTTATTGATTAAAATCATGAAATTCTATTTTTTTTCCCTATTTATGTTTAATTTTGGCTAGGGATCATTTCTAGGTGTTTGAGCTGGAATTTTATGAATTTGATGATTCCATTGTGTTTAGAATGAAAAAATTGTATAGAAAACATGTGAAATATAAAGTATGAAAGCCTTAGTGAGTGAAATGACAATTTTGCCCCTTAAACCCTAAATTGTGACTGTCAAGGGTGTTTTGGTCATTTGAGTGTGAATTTGTCAAATTTGAGTTCAAAAATGGATTCTACACAAGAAATTATATAAAAATAGCCTGGCTCATAATTTCTGGAAAAGTACAATTATACTGGGTATAAAGGGACTTGCACCAAGTCTCCAAGGACATTTTGGTTATTTTGCATTTTAAGGCAAAGATAACCAATTACATTAGTTTAGAATAAGACATGAATGAGTAATAACTCATTTATTATAAAATTTGGAATTTTAGGACTTATTGTCTGCATGAGCCAGATCAAGGGTTTTGGATCAATAACCAAGTTGAAAGGGATTTCAGGTAGTAACTTTATCTTTTATATACTATATGATTGTTTATATGCATTGTATTGCCATGTTTTGTGATGTGAAATACATGTTATAATGCCTAGCTGTGTTGTGGGAAAAGCACAAGTATCACCCTGTAGGAAAAGCTCTTTGTACTATCACGCCTAGTAGGACCCAACTTAGGTAGTGATACAAGCTTGTTACAAATCCTCATTGTGGTAGGGGAAAAGCACAAGTACGATATGGCCAAGCAGGACCTAGTTGAGGTAGTGAGACAAGTAAGGGGTCAAACAGTCATTTGATCCTGAACAGTGAACAAAGATTGGCTAGTGTAAGGACAAAATAATCAGTTTGATCCTAAACACCAAACAGACAAACAGATTGCAATGTTTATTTCTATTACATGATATGGTATATGTTAGAATCGATAGGCACAGGGGAAGAATTTTAAAATTTTCACCGATCCTAATCGAGGATCTATCAACGGCGTTTAAACCAAGTTGGAAGGATTCATACCTTTTAATGATTCAGAGTTTTCACGATCTCTAGGAGCCAACACGTCAGGTCCGCTCCCTCTATCGGTATCCACACGAATGCTCTCTAACCGCGACTGCGTGCTAGCGCCTCTATGTCTCCTAGGGTTTCACTTGCGGCTCTCAATTCTCATGTGCATATCAATATATCTACTCTATCAAGTTTATAACCTATGAGGGCTATTTTCAAATTTCAAAATTAATCATCATTAATTTCGAAATTAATTAACAATTAATTATCTTGATGAGCTAATTAAATAAATTCAGTTTAAATTAAATATGTCCAACAGTTTTAATTTAACCTATTTATTTAATCCAAATAAAGAGCCATTAGATTTAATTTATCTTCATAAATTAAATCTGAGATACTATATCTCTATCATGTTAGTTATTAAATTTAATATATCTTAATAAATTAAATTTAAAACTAACACAATATAATAATATCATATAATATATATACATATATATATATATAAGATATATATTTTGAAAATATATATATCCATATAATATTATTAAATATAATAATATCATATAATATATATACATACATATATATATATATCTATATAATATTATTAATGAATTTTATATTATATATATATAAATATAAAATTCATCCACCCTAAATTAAATATTATCTCGTATTGGGCCATTCTTGTGTGCGACCCTGTAGGCCCATATGAAGTTGGCAGTGAGCCAATAACTATACTAACCCAAAAGTCGCAAGCGACCTCTAGCAAGACATTATGACTACCCAATTCATATGAGGATCAGTATCACGATGCAACCTGTCATACAACCATGTCAAGTCCCTTTTGTCAAATGATATATCGATCAAGGATAAGGCATGGATAATGTCATCCTCTTGTTCCTAACCATTACTTTCTCGATTCCTAAGTAGCCTGATAACAGAGACAGAAACTCCTTTAATCATAATATGGGCATACATTTCTCAGACTCACTCATCGAGGGGCCCAGTAATATCTGTCTACTAATGTGAGGGACAAATTCCATCTTGATCATTCATATTCCTCTGCATGAAAAATCACTAAGCCCGATCGTAGCCTTTATCATCACCCGGTCAAAAGTGACTTTTGACTAGTTCAAAGCTTAGCAACTCTCATGTAGGAATCCATGATGACCTCAGGTCTAAGGGCATTGTGACGTGGTTATACATGAGAAAAGCTTATAACTTGATCCATGTAGCTTTCTCATAGTGGGTCGGTCCAGCACCTTGTACTCTTACAAGTGCCTAAGACTTTGATTCGTATCTCCATATCTTATAAAGTCATGCTGGTCTTGTTTCATCTCTGCTCCCGCATAGATGACCGACCAGGGACATTTTAGGACAATCTTTATGAATTATCCAAGGATACAATTATCACAGTTAACATGCAAATAATATGATAACAAAATGGAGAAATTTCTTTAAAATAATAATGTTCAAAGTACAATGATTGGCCCTTATGGCACAATTTCCAACAGTATATTGCATGTTTATTTAATTGTATTTTATATGATTGATTGTATATTACTACTAAGATTCGTATGAATCTTACCCCTTTCCATAAAATTTAAATTATTCAGCTAGAAGGAGCAACTTAAAGGGCAAAGATGTAGATACCGGCAATTAAAGGTTCCAGTCCAATTTGAGTATAAAGGTTGGTTATCTATAGTATCTTTTGTAACTTTGGATATTGTAAATATTTTATTTTGCATCCTGTAAGAAGTCCTATTATGTAATCAAGTATTTTATATCAGTATTTATGTTATTTCTATTTGCCCACTGAACTGCATGATATCACTCTAAATAAATGTTGAATTAATAAGAGGTTTGACATGAAGCATCAATGCGAACTCCAATTACGTTACACAGCAAATGCACGAACAAGAGGAAGAGAAGAAAACACTTTTATGAAATATCCATTTAGAGGGAAGAGAACCTTATTCTCTGTGTGTTATTCATATTTTTTACTCCCTCAATCACACGCCCTATCTATAGTATACATATAGTCACATATGAATAGATGTAACTCTTAAGTGTATAGTTACATAAGAATAAGCACAACGATTAAGCTATAAAGGGATATTTCTTTTTATGAACTCATGTCTCTTCAAAATAACCCCTCTTGAATCAAGATTGAGCCCTAATCCACCAAGGGTGGTGGAATAATATATTCCAACAAATTATTTCTCCCATATGTCATATAGCTTAGCTGTCATAATATTCTTTCACATTGATTGCATAAAACATCACTTTTAGTAAATTACATTATATTCCACAAAATATCCCTTCAATTCAGATTAATTGTCATAATAATTTTTTACAACCATACTTTGAGTTTTGAAGCCCTATTTTCTATTTTACATTTCTTTTTTTTTTTGTTTAATGAGTTTTGAAGCCCTATTTTTTGCTCTTCATTTATCTTTTCATGTTTAATTTTTAAATTTTGTGCTCCCCATACAACGCACGGGTACTCCCGCTTGTTGTAATATGTTTGGTGTTGTATTATGCCTATAAAATATTAAAATGTCACTCATTATATATAGAATTTAATGATCATAGGAAACAATAGCAAAACACTTGGGAATTTGTGAAATTTTAAGAAATATTATAGACTACATAAGGTAAGGCATATTAGAGAGTCCTAGCTGGACATATAATTGGGTAAAATTATGTACAAGATCTGAGTGGTCATTTTAAATCCAAGATAAAAGAGTTAGCCTTCCAATTCACCGCCATGACTAGTGGTAGGCAATATGACACACACACACACATATGTGTGTGTGTGTGTGTGTGTGTGTTCGCGTGCGCGCACGCGTGTGTGTATACATATATATATATTGCCTTCAAAATATTACTTTCATTAAATTATAAAGCCATATATACATTAGTTCAAATGATAACAACTATAGTAGAAACAATCAAAATTAACCAGTATATAATACATTATCATAAAATTACCTCTCAAAAATTCCATTAGATCCAGTGGAAGTCTTTTGATCTAATCGACAAGACACAACCCCTTCAACGAAGCTTTGACAAGCCAATCTGCTACCTTGTTCGCTTCCCTATGAATCCATTAAACATGGCTCCTGATTAGTTTCCTTGTTTTGAGGATATATTCCAAAACAGGTTCAAACCTCCCGTCAAAAGATACTAGCATCATCATTACCTCATTTAATCAATGTCAAATTATCAGACTCAAATATTATATTATTCGACTGGTTAGGCTTAACAAAAATCATAGCTTCCAACAATGCATAGCCTTTTGCCATTAAAGTAGAGTCTACTTTGATTATTCTACATCCTATATCTACCAGCTTACCATCGTAGTCACGACCAACAAAAGACATAACATCTCTATTTTGATTTGGGGTGAAAGAACTATCCACATTAATTTTTAAAGCATTAGCTCTTTGTTTTGCCCATTTACCTTGGGGACGAGGTGTAGGTACTTTATTTTGCAGTTCAGTCTCATCTTGCGATATCCAACGATTTCCTTCCCAGAACTCCTTTCGCCAACGCTCTACTTGCAAAATAACAAAGCCAGGATCAGGAGTGACATTTTTATATAGAAAATCACACCGACCCTTCCAAATGTACCACATCATTGTTGCAACTAATCCTTTATGCCACTGAGAAATATCGATTTGCAAAAAGACCGGTTCCAGCCATGAATGCATATCAGGGTCATTAGATTTAGAAATCAAAGAAAGAGAGCAACCAAACCATGCTCTTCTCACCCAATCACAATGTAAAAATAATTGAGACTCATTTTTCCACATCATTTTTGCAAATCAAGCACAGATTAGTATCACAACAATCTGATTCCACCTCTAGTTTCCCAAGTCACGATCCTTTCAAAGGTCTAATGGGCTTCCCTCGATAGACCAAGACATCAACTACTCGCAAAATATAACCCCAACTAGTTTTTTTAAATGCAAACAGGAATTCATTGCCCAATAAAAAGGCTACAAAGAAACACGCTCTCAGCGTGATACAAAACCAAAAAACAACAATTAATCTTGATCAACCGCCGCCTCCGTAAAAGAAGGTAGGGGTTGATCAAGAATAACAAAATTCTCAGACATACTATGCACTAATCTGGATAGTAATCAGTAAGAATATTATCCTCCCTAAGAACAAACATAAGGAGGACTTGCCATTCTTTTTCCATCTAAAGATGTGTGTCTTCTATTACATCCCTAAATGGATGATCTCTATCAGCACCCCTCATGATTAAGTTAATGGCTTCCAGATAGTCTGTGGAAATAATAATATGCTTTAATTTCATGGTCCAGCATATATGAAGGCCCTGAATAATTATAATGATCTTAGCAACTACTGGGGGCACCTAAACAAGTCTGCTAATATACCCACTAATCTAGTTACCATCTTCATCCTTGATAGCTCCTGCGCATCCTGTCATGCCCGATTCCAGCACCAAGGCATCTGTCTCTAATTAAGGAAACCCAGGTCGACCCCTCAAGCTAATCTGTTCTTCAGCGATTGCATTTTTGTAGAAGCGGCATGTGTTTTTTAAGTCCATATCCCAACTAGCTCTGAAGAAACTCGAATGACCGTTCTAAACTCTAGCCTACTAATCATCTCCGAACAACTTCGAACACATATGGCCCAGCACACATATCCAAACAATATCGGCCAGCTGACTTTTCTAGTGAAGTTTCTACCCGCCTCGTTCCTGAGATTCCATTATTTCCACTCCACTCCTTGTAAGGTAGAAAATTTATCCCATAAAACTGGATTAACTAAGGATATCTATCTTTCCTTTGCATTGACACATTCCCTTAGTAAGTGCATGATGTCCTCCTCAGCATTGCATCCAGCATTGCATCCAAACGAACATTCCGTATTCTCTAACAATCCTCTTTAAACCCTCATCTTTGCCGTATGGATCCTTCCATGTGCTACAAGTCACATAAAGGATTTAATCTGTTCTGGTACTCGCCATCTCCACAGCAATCTCCAGCCTGAATGATCCTGGTTTTGAGACCCTACAAAACAAAAATGATATGCAGAACTAATAGAAAAACAACCATCAGTAGTCGGTTTCCAAAAATATTTATCGTCACCTCTTTCCACACAAGGTGGATGAGTGTTAACAATTCGCTCGATCACCAGCCACTGGAACCGCATGCTTAATTTTCTAATATCCCAATCACCCCATAGATTCACAAACTCCTGAACCTTCTCATTGATATCTACGAAAGCTTCCATGTATGGAACTAATTCAATCAAAGGTTTATTTAGTTCTGACCAGTTATCAAACCAAAAAGAGGCTAAAGCACTATCTCCAATTTTAATTCTCACCTCTTTTTGAAATTTCTCCTAAATAGAACAAATACCTTTCCACGTACAAGAAGCATTTCTCCTCGACATAGGTCTATTCATATGATCCCATTTATATTTACCCCTAAGCACTCTCATCCATAAAGCATCCTTATTAGTAAGAAGATTCTAGCACAGCTTCTTCACGAATGCTTCATTCTATTTACACATATCCCTTATATCTAGCCCACCATCCTTCTTATCCTTCTTAATCTAATCCCATAAGATAAGATGTAATTTCCTCTAATTTCCTCTAATCATCTTTCTTATCCCATAAAAAGCTCCTGCTTTTCTTTTCAAGTTCCCTCAAGATTCCTCTAAGTAGCAGCATGGTTTGCATATCATGAGCCGAAATAGCCAATAGAACAAATTTAATAAGATTAATTCTTCCGGCCATGTTCAAACACCCTTTCTTCCATCCTAATAATCTCTTCCGCATTCTCTCAAGAATAGGATAAAACAAAACCTTGGATACCCTTTTATGAAATAAAGGTATCCCAAGATATTTACCCAAATCTTCAGTTAAATGCACTCCTATCGCTCTGCTAAGCCCATGTGCCCTGTTGAAATGAACATTTTTAGAAAAATAAACCCGAGTCTTACTTATGTTTACTTTCTGTCCAAAGACATTGCAGAAGGCATGTAAACAATTCAGCATCCTATCAACCTGTTCCTCTAACGCCTCGCTGAATAGAATAAGATCATCCATAAAGAATAAATGAGAAATTGGAGGACCGCCTCTACTCAGACGAATTGGCTTCCATTATCCAGCATTAACTACATATTGAATAAAATGGCTCAACCGCTCCATACACAAGGTAAAGATATAAGGAGAGAGGGAATCTCTTTGTCTGATTCCAAAGGAAGAACTGAAAGTAGTAGTAGTATCTCCATTCCACAATACTTGAAAGGATGGACTCGATATGCATACCATAATATGATCACAGATATTCCCTTCCATACCCACAGCTTAAAGCGTATTCTATATGAATGACCTCCTGAAGACGACAATTGAGAATCTTGGTGATGATTTTATAGCTAACATTACACAACAAAATGGGCCTAAAGTCTGTAATACTCTCTGGTTTATCCATTTTCAAAATGAGCACGATATTTGCATTATTAATGTCTTTAACCCATTCCGGATTTTGAAAAATGTCATTAACCAAACCCACAATACGGTCCCCCACTATTGAACAATATTCTTGATAAAACACCGCTTGAATACCATCAAGCCCCAGGGCCTTGAAAGCCTCAATATCAAATGTTGCTCTTTTGATCTCCTCTTGTGACACCTCCGCATTGATCTTGGTAATTTATTAGTCACTCAAGCTTTGAAATCCAATACTAGTATTAATGCTATCACCATTTTGAATGCCACTCTGGAAAAGGCTTTTATAGTATTCTACAGCCATACTTTTAAGCTCATCCTGATCAAAAGTCCATTCATCATTAACCTTTTTCAAACCTTCAATCCTATTACGCCTTTTCCTGACAGTTCCTGTAGTATGAAAGAATTTTCTATTTTGATCTCCCCACTTCAACCAATGACATCTCGATTTCTGGTACCACACCAATTCTTTCTGGGCTAGAAGTTTATTGTACTCTTTCCATAACTCATTTTCAATCCAGATCAAGTAATGGCTATCTCGCTTAGCCCTCACCCTCTCAATACCTTCAAGCCTTTAAAGAGTCTTCTGTTTCCTTTCACTAAGATTGCCCACTCGTCTTTTATTCCATTCACCGGCCTTATTAGTAAAGTTAGCAATTTTTGTATTCCAGTGATCCCCCCTCCAAGCTTCCTCCACCATATTGCGAAAACCTTCCTCCAAGAACCATGCTGTTTGGCAACGAAAAAGGGTTTTTGGCCTTCAGTAATCTGAAGGAAAAGATTTCAACAGAATAAGACGATGATCCAATCCAAATTTACACAAGTGATGGACCCTTGTAAGAGGATAAGACTGATTCTACTCTGAGTTCATAAAGGCCCAATCAATTTTTTCTTTTACAAAACTATGATCCCAAGTGAAACTTTCACCAATGGTTTCGGTTTCAATGAGCTGACACTCCAAAATATAATCTTGAAATTGCCTTATGGATCTTACGTTTGGCTCATAACCCCCACATTTATTTTCACCATACAGATATGCATTAAAATCCCCTATAACAATCCAAGGCATATTAACTGAATCACTGAACTCATTTAAATCATTCCAAAAAGCTTGACAAAAGATACGATTCAGTTCTGCATAGATACAAGAAAGCATAAATACTTTTGGTTCCTTGATCATCACCACTCTCATATGGATAGCCTGTGTAGTAGAGGAAATATAATGGACAGAAATATCATCCGCATTCCATAATAACCATATACTTCCAGCAAACCCGATAGCTTCCAAATGAATCCAAGCATTGAAGCCCAATTTTCTAATAATCCTGTTAGCCTTAATACTGCTCACACGAGTCTCCATAAGGATCATAATCTTCATAGCATTATTTCTTAACACATCTCTAATTCTATTAGGAAAATTTTTAGACGCTGCACCCCTGCAGTTCCAAGATAGTATATTTATAGAATTCATAAAATAAATAGATAGGATAGAACCACTTACCTGAAACTGCTGAACTATTGGCCTAGCCCAATAACTTGCATGATTTCCACATCCACTAACACATATTTACCAGCAATATTAGATTCTTTAGCCTCAGCCACAATTTCTGCAGTAATATTTTTACCTAGATCCGGTGCTTGCTGTATGGCCATGTGATCCGATGGCCTTGTTGGGTGTACACAGTCTTCATTGTTTTGCTTTATGACTCCACCGTAGGTACTTGGTTCTTCTTTACATTGATGGGAACTATAAATATCCTTCTCCATGTATTCGGCCCTATTTGGTAAAACCAATTCGTTGGACCCTTTATTTGAAGCAGACCTAAAAACCACAACATGATTTCTTCCCAATTGTTTTTCTTGAAACACTGGTTTGGATTTTTTGGCCCACTTGCAATTGAATTTTTTTTTTACATTTTAGCTTTTCCCAAAAAGGGCCCTTTTTCTTCTTGATCTCATTTCTAGTCACCTCAATCTCTTGGCCTTCATTCGGCTGTTAGAGCAAGCATTTCACCTAAGAAGGGGGTGAATTGGGTGATCTTAAAAATTTCGTTGCAAATATAAAATTTGACGTTGAAATTAAAACATGAAAGAGTAAGGAGAAATATCACCGAAGTGTACACCGGGAGTTATACTGGTTCGGCCACAACCACTTTGACCTACGTCCAGTCCTCAGAGCTTCTCTGAGAGTTTCACTATATCTTCCAAGATTCAGTGGGTTCTTGGCACCTCAGTACAAGCAAGTTCCTACACCTGGACACTCGCTCCCCCTTACAAGTTGTAATTCAATCCCAACTCAAGGTTCCACAACCTTAAGTTACCTCAATAACAAATATTGAGTTTGAATGAAATATCTCTCTTCACAGAGTTAAATAAGAATCACTAACGCATAGAAACACAAATATAATGAAAACAGAGTAATGAACTTGATGATACATTCGTAAGTGTGTTCTTTTCTCCTTCTCTGTTCAGATGTTCACATATATATAGATACGTTGGTAATGATTGCTGGAACATATTTCTTCATGTCCGTTGGAGCGTGCGCAGCCATTATTGACTTTTCCAGATTTTGAAAAACATACGTTGTGGTAGGTGACGGTCGGTGACATTTGAACGTTTCATTTGACTTTCACTACTTGATATGATTTCTTCATTGTTCATCTGTAAATAGGCTAAGAATACTAACACAATGAAAGATTAATCATATAGAAAACAAAATAATCAACGTTTGAAAGGTTTCTGGATTTCTGGGTTTACTTACTCGAGTAGCTACTCGAGTATCACATGAAGTTTACTTGAGTACTTACTCGAGTATCATCGGGAAACCTTTGATTTAACTGCAAGTCAATGAATAAATACAAGATTACTCGGGTAGTGAATGGAATAACCAATTCTTAAACCTTTGAAAATATATGTTTACTCGGGTACTTACTCAAGTAATGCACACACAACTTTTTGAGTTACTCGGATACCAACTCGAGTAAATCTTCACAAAAACTTTAGGTTACTCGATGCCTTACTCCAGTAATGTTGCAGGATCTCAAGGCTGCGAGCACTTACCTGGTTACTCGGATACGGACTCGAGTAATGTATTCATTTTTGCATAGGTTACTCGGGTACCACCTTGAGTAACTGTACTTTTTGTGCTTGTCTTACCCGGGTAATGACTTGAGGTTTTCCTTGAAAATATCTCTGCATACTCGGGTACCTACTCGAGGAAACTACTTCAAGTTTTCACTTCCTTCTGTACGTTACTCGAGTACCTACTCGAGTAATGTTGCAGTGGTACAAAATGCCGAGAGCATCATTTTTAAGAAACAGAGTTACTCGAGTACCTACTCGAGTATCTTTGGCAACCTGAAGGCAACTGGAAGTTTTTCACATGGTTACTCGAGTAGCGCCTCGAGTAACATTGGCAGGCCGAGAGCAACTCCAAGTTTTTACCTGGTTACTCGAGTAGCTCCTCGAGTAACATTGGCAGGCCGAGAGTAACTTGAAAATACTTACACTATTACTCGAATAGCTCCTCGAGTAACGTTGGCAGGTTACTGGAAGTTGTCTCTGATTACTTCAAGTTTTGTCTCATTACTCGAGTAGCGCCTCGAGTAATGCCTTAGAAAACCTTCTTCTGATCAAGTTTCTCAGCTTTTTCTCTTGACCTTTCTTCATTCTTCCAATGCTTATCTCAAGTAATACTTATCCCTGTTATTTCTTAGTTCAAACTTGTTTATTAATCATTTCCTTTTCAAACCATTCTTTTGTTATCATCAAAACATGAGATCTAACATCGGCCTACTTCCTCCTCGTTATTTTATATTATTTTCTTCCTCTTTCATTGAATCATCAGGGCCCACCATGTCATCTTCCTCCAGACTTAAAGCCATCGCATCTCCCACCTACTTAGTTAGTCTACCGTCTTTCTCCTTCACTGCGTCCAACTTTAAGCCGCTACTTCCACCTTCCTCGAAAATGGAAATCAAGGCTTCCATTTTCCTATTATTCTTTCCTTCACCTCTACTCTTTTTAAGACTCTGAATTTCTTTCTTCCTCCACTGCACCTCCACCCCTTTATTTTTCTTATTTGTCTTCGATATATCTTTAGACAAGATAGGTGAATCCAGTCCTTATAAGACACTGAATCTCGATCCTGAATTTTGGTCAGCGTCTTTTCCTCCTTTTTGATCTAAACTAGCCATTCTGTCAGATTGATTTCTTTCTCGATTGTTGTTTTAGGGGCACGATTTGACTGAGGACCTAACCTGCATTCAAGGGACTCCTTTTCCACCGATATACCAGGTACAGCTAGTATAGGTTGTTTAATGGTTGGTTCTCTTCTCTCTGCTGATGTCTGCAATTTTTCCATCACCGTCTCAGACGGTGGCTTATGTAATTCTAATGTCTTAAATGTTCATGTATCTACTGTGTGGCCATACAAACCGTATCTAAAGCAAGTAGCATTAAGTCCCTCATATTCCACTGTATAGACTCTATTTCTGAGAATAAATCTTGATTGCAATTTTTGGTTGAGATCGACTTCAACACTAACTCTTGCAAATTTTCCTCTTTCCACCATCTGCTTATTGCTTCCTTGATTAGCTAGAGCGTTTGTAATACCCCGAATTTTGAGATTCAAGGCTAGAGAATAAGCCTGAAATAAGTGGATTGCTAAGCCCCGATTTAGCAAGATCCCAAATTATGATTAAGGGTTAATGACTCCAAAAATGGATGTGGTTAGTGATAAATAACCCTTTTGGAGAATATGATGTGATTTAGGATTCGAATATGATTCGTATGTGTTATGAGCAACGTCGAAACCCTGTATTTAAGTTCAATTATAGATTAACCTCTAAATTGACTTAAAATAGAGGTAGGGCATATAATATGGTGTAAATGAATGAGAAAATGTATTTGGTGGTGATTCAAGAGGAATTGCCATAATCAGGGGCAAAACGGTAAATTTACCGACCAATTAGTCAGTTATCGAAGAGGAAACTCATTGGTAACTTTAAGATCAATGGTTAGGATTGATTTGTGTTGAGATCAAAGGGTGGAATCCCATGCGCATGTTCCTATGTGAACTCATGGAAGATGGAACAAGAGAGTGACATGTGGAACCATATGGACCCTTGATTTTAGGTCAATGTTTCAACCCTCATTCCTCTCTCTTTTCTCCCTTTTTGGACGGTTTTGTGAGGCCTTTAGCTTCCAAAAACTAACCCTCCTTCTTCATCAACTCATCTCTCTCTCTTATGTCTCCATGGTCGTCCATCAAGAGGGAAGAAAGAGAAAAGAATAAGGTGAGATTTGGCTTGTTTCTTGTCCTATAATGCTCTAATACCCTTCTTTAATATTGTTCATAGTGATGAGAGCTTCATTGCTATGATTTTAGATTCTTGATTGAAGGTGTCTGAGAGCTTGAGCAAAAGTGGAAAGATGGAGAATCAAGAAATTGGTTTGAGAAAGAGGAAGAGGTGAGCATTTGCTTCCTTTTGATCTAAGTTTTGTGACTTTTGGTTAAGTATGGTGAATTATGAATTTTTCCCAGATTTTATGGTATTTTCGTGTGGAATGTGAATGGTGGAATTGGATGGTGATTTTTGTTGAAAATTGTGTCATGTTGTGGTATTTAGTCATTAGAATTGCTTTGGATTGGATTGGATATATTGTGTGCAAAGTTTGGAAATTCTGTCCAGTTTGAATTTTGTCTGAGCAGTCTGTTGGTGTGGACGTTTTGACTGGGCAAATGGTGTCTAAAAATTATGAAACTTTCCATTCTTAAGGTTCACCTCCTAAGCTTCAAAATGGACATATAATTTGTGACATTTCGTTTTGGGAACTGGGAGTTATAGCTGTCCAAAGTTTGAGGTCAAAAATGGACTCTGTTTTGGGGCAGTGATGAAATGTGTGTAATTCTGTATTTGTGTGGTGATTTCCAGTAATGATCCATATTTTTCCTATGAAGAGAACTTAAATAGCTTTCATTTGCCTTTGGGATCACCTCATTTCAATTTTTTGGAAATTAGTTATGATTTTTGGAAGTTCAGCCAAGAAACAGGATTTTCTTGGCCGCGGCCAGAAGGATTCTGGGCTGGGGCCCAAATGTTTCTGAGCAGTTTTTGGCCGCAGCCAGTGGATTTGTGGGCCACGGCCAACCCCCAAAAATCAGCATTTTGGACTTTTAAAAGGTGATATTTGGTCAAGAGTTTCCCAAGCCTTTAGGCATGTGTTTAGGCTTTGATTAGCCACCTAAAGGTCATGAATGATAACCAACTTAAGTGTTTGTGAGTTAAGGAATTGGAAAAGGGATTAACCCTATGTCCTTGCTTTGGTTATAGGGATTGATATTCACCCTGATCGTGGTTCGGTATTCGTTCTGATCGCGAGTAAGCGGAGCTGGAGCATACGTGGAAAGAGTGTAGGGAACATATCTCTCCTGCAAGTATTTGATATATATTTTAGTGTGTGTTGGTACATGTCTTTGCTTTGCATAATTATGTGTGATTTGAAGCTATGTTTCAATTTATGCTATGGCCATAGGTATATTGTTCGAAGCATTGAGCTTGCAAATTGTCATTGTGTTATCATGAGTTGTGTGATACAAGCATGTCATGCATTAAACATTTATCGTACGTGCATATTGATATTGTTATCCTACTGAGATTCTCTAGAATCTCACCCTCCCCTACTAACCTTTCAGACAGGGCAAGAGGCTCAAAGGAGAGGCAAGCAACCAAGGGCGACGGGGCTTTCTTCGGGATATTTGAGTTGGTAGTTGGTTATCATAATTGGGATGATTTGTATTTATATTTGGATATGGGTTGTATATATTATGGAATGAGTTATTGGATATTTGTATATGTATTGGAGAGGACTTGTGTAATCCCCATGTGGAAATTGTAATGGGCAAAGTAAAGATATGAACCCAGGAGTTGCCGGGATGATATTGTTGTACACTCTGATATTGGTATAAATGTAATATTCCGTGTGATGTAATTGTATTCAAAATTGAATATGAGACCAGGTAAATTAGATTTCGAAAGTTATTTGTGAAAACCCTATCGTGAAGATGGGATTGTAAAATGTTATTTGTTTCTTATTTGTTTCATATTCAAAATTGAATATGGGATTGTGAAAACTCTATTGTAAAATCGTGTATTTCGGATATAATTACGGTAGGGGGTTACAGTGTTCATATCCAATTTAAGGGTTCTTCCTATTAAATTCCCTATCTCAAACATGCACTCCTCTAAATAAATATGCATAGGAAGGGTAGGAACCCTGATCCAAACAGGTACCTTCCTTACTTTATTGCAGTATGGATTAAAATTAGGGCTCCAACGTTGTACTGCCAAATAATGGCCTTGGATTAGCCATGGACCATCAAAAAGTAGCTTAGAGCATAGCCCTTTGTCCACCATTCTAAACACAAAATAGTTGTTTGGCCGGTCTATTAATACGAAATTATCTGATCAAAGCAAGCTCTTAACTCTATCCTTCATCATATATAGATTCGTTCTCCTTCCTAATACTGTTATAATGAGTGCATCTTTCCATGGTCTACACAGCTCCTTCAATTTGTCATTGGAGATGTTTAGAGAAGGAATAGAACATAATTTCTCCCTTTGTTCCTCTGTTAATTCTAGAGTTTGTTCTTCCTCTTCTTTTATCCATTCCAACATCTGTTCATCAAAATTTCTATCCAAAGATTCTGTTGTTTCCCCCCAAGAGTTTTGCCTTATAGGAAATTTGACTCTTACTGCTATGTACCATACTCTGTTTCTGTTGTATTTCCTGTTCGACGTCCTTCATCAGTTTATTAGAGGGGCGTGTTTTCTTTATTTCATTACTCCTTCCCTCTTCCGTCCCAATTTCAACCTACATTTTCTTGATGTTCCTCCCCATTAGATCATCCTCTTCTTTGGAATTTCCTCCACCACCTTCAGAAGCAATTCTAGTAGTTTCAATGTTGGCGGATTTGCCATTTCGCTCTCTCTGTCTCTCACTAGCCATTTCTCTGCGGTCTTTCTTTTCTTTTCATGCACTCCTAACCCTAACTAGTTTTACTGGTAGATGTTGTGTGTTTTATAATATAACATATTTTTTTAAACACTAATTTTTTTAACTAATATTACTAATTAATTATAACATTTTTTAATTAATAAAAAGAATTGAGGAACCGGAGGGAGTAATACCAAAATATGTGTGTTTGGATTATCTTTTGGAAAATAGCTTCTGGAGAAAAAGTAAAGAATAACTTCTGGAGACTAGATTATGAGAAAAAAGTGATTTTGATAAAATGAGAGTGTTTGAGTATTGTGGTCAGCATAACTTTTTTCATGGTCAAATTACAAAAAAGGACATTAACTTTTGTGATAATTACATATAATGAATAAGATTATATTTTATGTATTATTTAAGGGTTAAGGTCCAAATTTAACATCAAAGTTTTTCCTGAGAGGCGTCGGTACAAATAAGTTCTGGAAGATGGCAAAATAATAATGAACAATTAAAGAGGATGTAAATTTAACAAATCCGTTAAATTTGACCTTACGACGTTAAATTATAAGAGAAGAAAACCCTTAACGACATTAAAAAGGATGCATCTTAACTCATTATTTAACATTAAATTTCATAATAAATACCAAAAATGAAATAAATTTGTCTATATATAATGTTAACTAAATTAACTAATTTTTCTAATATAATCAAATTAGATAAATAGTTCTTATATTAAAAATAAAAGGGAGTATTAAAATTTCAAAATTCTTAAAAAAAGGGATTGAAGAAAAAAACGGTGAAATTAAAAAGAAGAAGAAGAGAGTGTGTGGCGTGGGATCCACATTAATAAAAAAAAAAGACTAATTAGAGAGAGTTGTGGGATCCACATAGGAAAAAAAGCAACAAAAAAATTGGATTTTCTCAAAACCATGGTTTTGAAATCCAAACCATAGTTTGAGATCAAAACCTTGGTTTTACAAAAATTAGGGTGTTTGGATGATTTTGGCAAAACCATTGTTTGAGATCAAAACCATGATTTAGCAAAAAATTGGATGTTTGGATGGTTTTTTACAAAACCATGGTTTTATCTCCAAACCATGATTTTGTTCCTCATCCAAACACACACCAAGTCTCATAAACCCCATGAAACATTGCCAAAGAATGTGCCACAAAGCCATGAGCGAAAATGGTAAAAGTTTTTAATTAATAATTTATGCCAATGATGACTATGAGATTTAAAAAACTAATCTGGGAAAATTGGGGAAAAGTCCCCCAATTGCAAATTTAGTTGGTGATGTATGTAAAATAATTAATGAAAATTTAGAGAAACAAGAAGGAAAAGAGGTGGGGAAAAATATCATTTGAACTTCAAAATCTCAAATCAGTCTTGTTAGCTATAAGAGTATAGGTATTAACATTGTTGTCAAACTTGTGCGTTGACTTTCTGAGTTTACCATTTTTACATTTCTAAATTATAAAATTGAGTCAAGTCATTGTTAAACTCGTGACAGTTTGAACTCACGAGTTTACATACCGAGTTTACCTTTTTAACATTTATAAATTATAAAACCGGCTAACTCACCATTAAACTCGTGTGAACTTCTTTGATTGGATCATGCTCAATAGTTTTATATATAAATTTTATAGAAACTTCTTTGTCAAATATAATAAATTATGAATGTTGATGGATTTAATTTCAATTATTTGGATTTAAAATATATTTAAATCAAATTTTTGTCATTTTTGTATATTTTAATTACTTAATTATACACCATTAATACCTATTTAATGGTAAAAATAAATTCTTAAGAGTTTATGATTCGATTCCATGATACAAGTTTATATTATTGTCACCAGTTTATTTAAACGCGTGAGTTTGACAACCGTGGGTATTAACTATATTTGTGTAGCAATGAACAACTCATTTCAGTAAAAAATCACATATATGAGATTTTGAAGTTCAAGTATTTTCTTATCCTTTTTTCAAAAAGAAAAAAAGAAAGGGAAAAAGATACTTAAATACCACTTGGATTTCAAAATATCAAATTGGTGATTTCTCAAAACCCTGAGTTGTCAATTACTATATTCTTTTTGTTAATCTCATTACTTTTATTGTTGATAAGTAAAATATTTGCATATTTATTTTCCCTCATATGATGATTTTGTGGATGATATTTGAGTTAATGTAATGAATTTGGGTTTAATTGATAAATAAATAATGATTTTGGCATAAATATTATTATTATTATTATTACCACTATAATATAATATTTCCTTACTTTTCTTTTGATAGCCACGTACAACACTACATTAAGAGGAATTGGAGAAGGCATTAAATGAAAGGAGGGAGCACCAATTGTCAAAAAAAGCAAGCAACAAATTTAGAAAGAAAAGAAGCAAGTCAGTGGAAACATAAAGAAAGAGAAGTCAAAAGAGGCAGCCAATATTGAATAAAAGGAGGGTTGCTGTCTTATTCATAGATTATATTCAAACCCTTCAATTATGTATTTGAGCCTATATATATTCATACTCTTGGAGAAAACTAAGGGGGCATACTTCTCTAATAAAAGGAGGACGAGTTGGAGCATAGAGAAAGAGGTGTTGTTTCTGAAAGAGATTGACATCATCTTAGAATTAAATTTCATGCATTGTATCACTTATTGTATGCTTCTTACATTGAAGGTTTTACCTCCTATATAGAAGGTTTAGGTAGTCCTCCTTTATAGATGATATAGGTTACTTCCTACATAGAAAGTTTTACCTCCTATATGGAAGGCTAGATTTTTTCATTTTCATGCATCTTGTAGTTATATCTTTGTGTTTTAGAATTTAATAATTAAGTTTTATGCAATGTTTATGAAGTTTTCAATTTATTTTGGTTTTATTTTTAATTTCATCATGAGCTAAATTTTCATTTTTTTTAGGGTGATAATGTAGCTTACTAATAACGGCTTGGATCTTAACTTATTAAATCTAGTTTTAATTTTTCATTCATGATTGAGTTTTGATTATTATTTTCAATGCTTTTAGTTAATTGGTCATCATTTGAATGATTTCAATATATATGTTGAGACCGAAAAGAGATGCACATATGTAACTCCTATAATCAAATATCATCATCAAATATCAATCAATCAATCAATCATCATCAATCATCAATCAAATATATATCTCTAAACCTCGTCCGTCTATAGTTATTGGTCCTTAAACATCTACTTGGCATCTTTATCCCAAAACTAGTGCCCACTTAGTGCACTAAAGAAGCATTGGTCATGTCAGTCAGTTATATGGAAATATTGAGGACCAAAACAAACGTGTGGCCCACCCAAGGTTAATGTGTGTGTTTGGGGGGAGCGTTTGCACCCTCCAAACGCTCAATTGGCCCTTTAAGTTCAATTGGCAAACTGGAAAAAAAAAATGCAATGTTTGTTTCACCGGTGAGCAATCGAGCTTAATTCTATTTTAATAGCTTTTGTCAAAAGCTCCATTTCTTAGCTTTTACTGATTTAGCTTTTGGAGAGAGTGAGAATGGTTAAAACATTTTTTCAGTTGTATCCAGTGTACTATCAGACTTATTGCAATTTTACCCTTAATGTACTTTTTTTGCTACAAAAATTAATTTCAACTATTATTTGGTGCTTTTAACCCTTAAAATATTTTTTCAACTGTACCAAATGTGTTATCAGACTGATTGCAATTTTATCTTTAATGTACTTTTTCAGTTCCAAAAATTATTTTAAACTATTTTTTAGTGTTTTTAACCCTTTAAAATATTTTTCCACCCACTCTCTCTTACTATTATCACAAAAGTCACTTGTACTTAACTCAATTCAAACAAGTTTTATTTTTACAAAGTCATTTTTCCTATCGCTGTTCTAAACATAAATCACATTACACAATCGAGCTTTTACCGAAACTAAAATTATCAAACGCTAAATTGAGAAACTCTATTTTTCCCATCGCTCTTCCAAACACACCCAATATCTATTGGTTGATTGAATATTCTACATACTGCAGCGTTCATTTATTTGGTTCCCAACACGCATGCTCCTGCAAGTACCCATTTTACTTACTGCAGCGTTCATTTACCAAGTACCCATTTACCAACGTGTTATTGTCGTAATAAGCTTGTGTTGTTCTTCCTTGTGTTGTTCAGGGTTTTCAACTTTCTTCACCCAGAACTGAAGTTTTCAAATTTCAAACTTCAAACCACGAGTAACAATTGCAGTTCCCAGTTCCCACTGCTATATATACGTGTCGTGCAAATTGCTACTTCCATTCCATATACATACCTCAAATTTATGTGTTTGGGTGAACTCCAAACTGTGGTTTCAAAAGCCCCTTTTCATAAATCGAGACAAAACTCCTCTTACATATTTAACTCATAAATCGTAAAAGTTATTCTCCAAAAACTAATCTAAACACACACAAGTCTTTCTCTTCCAAAACTCTATCCCTACCTCTCAAATCCACGAGTAACAGCATCAGGTAGGCATATTAGACATGCACATGGTTCTTTATCAGTGTTCTTATTGGAAAAACAATTTGTTGGGAAGAAGGACCTCTTCAGAAATGATAATCAAAGCATTGATAATGTAATCAGTATTCTTATTGTACGACTAACCAAGAGATCATGAGAGAGATGAGAGACTGCACAACCGGACGCCACCGTTCTGGAGGAGGCAAGCTCTGCATTCTTTCTTACTCTCTCTGTTTTATTTTAGTGTTTACTTTATTATATTTAGTAGCCAATATATACTTTCTCTTATTTAAGGTTTCGGTGTCATTGCTTTGATTATCATTTTAAGGAATTAGTTATATGTTTAATAGTGTTGTGGTGCATTACTAATCTTTTTTGGCTATAATTAGTTCCACTATCCAACCAAACAATTTATACAAACGAGTAGAAAAATTAACTTGGGCTACTATACGATAAAGGATTAACACAAGAAGTAAATAATCAATTATACAACCATACAACCAGATTTTCTACAATTAATACAAGAAGTAAATAATCAGATTAAGCATGCTTAAGTAAATAACCAGATTTTCTGAGAAGACAGATTCTTGATCAGTTAGAAGATAACGTACATGGATTAAGCATGCTTAAGGCTTTGTTTGGTTGGAGGTTTTAGAAAGTTAGGTTAGGTTGAGGAAGGATTGGAGATTAAAAATGGGTGTTTGGTTGGAAGGAGGGGAGGTGAGGAGAGGGATGTTTTTTTGTCTTCTAGTGATCACCAAACCTAAATTGTGAACCCTCCAAAATTGAGATTTTTTCTAGGGGAGAGAATATTTATGTCAAAGTATGACTAAATTGCCTATGGCAATTATTCAAAATGCCACCACTTCCCTCGCCTGTTAAAACCCTTTGCCCGCACCATTCCGTTTTTTTCATCCTCTCTCCCGCTCGAAATCGCATTTTCCCTCTCCTGCTTTGCGCGCTCTACAGTTGAGCGTAAGCTCCGGCCTCTCCTCCAGCTGCCGTCGGCTCCGCCTGCCTCTATAGTCACCATCGTTGGTCGTCTAAGGTTTCTATCGGTTCATTTGCCATGTAGATCGATCGGACTGCTTTGCTGATCTACTCCTTTAACGTCGTCTAGGGTCCCTCCTCCACACGCCGCCACAGCCGTTGCCTTCTCTGTTGGTTGCTCCTATGTTCAAGTATGGTTATTTCCCATGATGATCTTTCTATTAAAAAAAAGCGATATTGAGTTGTTTCTAAACTGTTTTGTCATTCACCACCGACTTGACTTCATAGGTGAAAGGTTTTTGTTTTGCATCTTTTAGATTCCCACTGCTCTGTATATTGTAGCTGCGATAGGTTGATTTCAACTTGTATGGACTTATTGTACAATTCAAGATAGTAAGACTCTTCATTAAGATGGAAACACCACTGTTTTTGGCAAAAGAATATACAAAAGATGTAAAATACTTTGAAGAATTTAAGATTAAGAATTTACTAACAAAAGAATAATCATGCGTATACATGGATACATGCACAACACTGGATTTAGCTTAAGTTTTTCCAAGGAAAATCAATTCAAAAATAGAAGATCACAACTCCATCCTCATACTACGAAGGAAACGATTGAAAAATGAAAATAAATTCCTTGGTGTAGTTAGCCAGCACAAAGTGGGTCCACAATAGGGTAACTTCTATTTTACCCAGGGTTATCTAATTCGGACCGGCCCGGCCGAACAGGACCGGAAATCGGCGACCCGGCCTCTAAATCGGTCCAGTTCGGTGACCCGGTCCAGGTCAGATTTTTAATTTTTTTTAAAAAATATTTTTTTTAAAAAAATTCCTTTAGAATTTCATACTATAAGTCTAAAATATTTCATTTCTCTCTGGTTTGGTCCTGGTTTAGCTCCGGTCTGACTCACTGACCCTTGACCCAGTACCCCAACTGATTCACTGACCGGTCCGAATTTAATTACCTTGGTTTTAACTGGTTTTTTCACTGCCCGGATAATATGAACTGAGAAGCTAACATTGGCAGACCTTCTGAGACCTAACTACTCCTTCACACAGCCTTGACATGCACAATGTTCTGTCTGCAGTGTACACTGTGCGTAAATTGTTTGTTTGTACTTAGAAGCTAAACATTGCTTGTTTGTACTCAATGTTCTGCCTGTAGTGTACACTATGTGTCATTTTTTCTGGTACCAAATAAGATGATACAATTCAATCTTTCTCTGAAAAAATAAAAAAAAATTCTTCGACAATCTTCTGATTGTGCATCACTGGCCATACATTATTCAAAATGCTCTCTTTTGTTTATTTGTTTATTTGCATGTTTGGCCAAACAAATTCAAAATGAATAGTTGTTTTGTTTATTTGTTTGAGTAAATAATTATTTTCTCACATTTTTTCTATAAACAAGGATATTTTTTAAAGTAAGTTATATATTTTTATATATTTATGGTTTGTAATTAATTTAAATCTAATTTTTTTATTATAACTCATATTTGTATATATTATAAAAAGAGAAGAATATGTAAAAGAAGTGTATATCATTGTTAAAATAATTATTTTATAAATAATAATTTTATAAATAATTATTATTAATAAATACATTGTGAAAGAAGTGTATATAATTGTTAGAATAATTATTTTATAAATAATAATTTTACAAATAACTATTATTAATAAATACATTATAAAAAAAGAAGGAAAATATGTAGAAGGGCATTTTTGTCCATTTATAATTAACTCACCTAACCTAACTTCCTGAACAAAATAATATACTAAACCTCACCTACCATCTTCTTAAAACAAACAACATTATAAGATAACTAAACTTAAATAAATCTTATTTAATCTAACTTATGTTGAATCAAACAAATATGTTGAATCAAACAAAGCCTAAGGCTATGTTTGGTACGAAGTAACAGGGGGTAGGGATAGGGATTAGATCAAGGATTAAGTCAAAATATATCGTTTGGTACCATGGACTATGAATAATCAGGGATTGGGAATGCCACGAAAGAGGGATTGCTGCAAAGCCACCTCCCCCCTGGTTTTGTGTTTTCAATCCCTAGATTCCAAAATTGTAGAGACAAAATTACCCTTGATTTAAATTTTTTCAGACAAAAATACCCTGATTTTAACCTAATAAATCTCTCTTACAATCCCAATCCCTCACAAAAATACCCGCGAGGGACGTGATCAAAGTTGGAATAAACAATGTCGCTACGGCCGGAACCACGGAATTGCAGCGGAGGTGGTTGAATAAGCATTTCAAAGGAGGAATGGCTGCGAGACTTCGCGGCGGCGGAGGGTTTTCTGGCTAACGCCGGCTTGCCGGTTGATCGTGGATGCTCTACCACCATTGCAGACTAAATTTGAACGTGAAAGGGAAGAAGAGATTGCCAAGTAGCTCGAACGCGATTTTAGTTTGCCATAGATGAAGGTGGGGCATAGTGTGACGGAGAGATTTGGTATTTCGTTACGAAATTGACAACACAAAAGGGAAATTCTATATATGGCAAAATCAGAGTTGGCGGATGAAGATACAGTAACCAAAGAGAAGCTAGTAACACAACCGATCCATATACGTGTCAGAAAGATTTCACAAAATGGTTTTTCTAGTAATATATGTAGGAACTACCATTGATTTGAGCAAGGATCAACCTGCCTTTCCATATTGCCAGAGATTGTTAGACTAAATTGGAATCCATAACTATATATTGCATAAGAGTTCTTGAATGATATCAAAATTCTGTACGAGGGTCGTGGGACACCAGTAATACCCAACCAAAGCAGATTTTACAAATAATGGCGTCCATTGGTTGGATATAGAAAGTTTTAAAATTAAATTGGTTATGAATTACCTAGTTACTAATGGCTCCAATTACCACCTCATACCAAACATATTTTTAAAATATCAATCCCAATCCTAATTCCAATCTCAATCCCTATCTCAATCCATCAAAATTCAATACCACGCACCAAACATAGCCTAAGTGTTTCCATAGCAGTTCCTATGTAAGCAAAAAGACACACCACAGTATTCTAAAATAATATGTAGCAATATATACTGTTTCTAAATAATAATGTATTGATATTTTCTTTACATCATTAACCTGCATTATGATGTAAAGAAATGTCACATCATGGATGAAAAACACTTGCAATTTATTTCCAGTTGGAATAAAAGAAAAATAATTGAGTATCAACCACACTCAGAATGCAATCAAAGTGATTCATAACGTACAATTATTGAGGTCAGTATTTATAGTAGATTAACGGCAAATATCTATATTCTAAGATTCTTTATTTCCCTCAATTAAACTGATTTACACAAAGGTATTTTTTGTTGTGTTTATTGTAGGGAAATAAAATATGATAATTCTACCATTTTTAACATTTATTTTGTGTAATACCTTTTATTCCAAAATAATCATGATACTTATATTTAAACATAATAACAATGATAAAATCCCTTAAATAAATAAAAAATTATATAATAAAATAGGGACTTATCACATATCCATACTAATTTTTTTCTAAAAGTTATACTCCATCCGTTATGAGATATTCCTTTGGGTTTGTTACTTTGTTATGTTCACTTAAATAAACACTAGCAAAACGAATTCATAACTATGTTAATCATCACGGGTATGATGTTCCCATATTTATGTTCGGATATTTAAGATGTTATATATAGTACTTTAAATTTAAATGTATGAATACTTCCACCTAATGGAATCCAGCCAATAAATTTATTAAATTAATTCGGTTGCTCCTCGTGCAAATTGATGAGTTTCCTTATATGATTATATTTTGATTTCATGGTACTATTTAGGAAAAAGGCAAACAACAAGAATGCTAGACAAAGAAGATGTTCATACATCATTTTCAAGCGGTTCTCATTTTACAAACCCCTGGAAATATATGTGTCAGATCCTCCAATGGAACAGGGCAAAGTATATGTCCGCAGTCAGAGGTTATTGACCCATGTTCTCAACAGCCACCTCGTCTGGTGTTGTCAGATGTATCTAATATCTATTTAATTGTTGCTTTCATTGTGTTAAATGAAATTTTGTATCATCCAAAACATTGACAAAAATAATTGTCCAACCACAGATGTCTACACTATTGAATTCCAAAAAAGAGGACTTCCTCATGCACATATCATTTTGTAGTTGGTCGATGCTGACAAACCAAGGACTCCAGTAGGTGTTGACAAAATTATTTCAGCTAAAATACCAGACAAAGATAAAGATCCAGAGTTGTATGAGCTGGCGGGAAGCTACATGGTACATGGACCCTACGGAAATTCGAACAAGAATGCACCATGCATGAAGGATGGAAAATGTTCAAAGTACTTTCCAAAACGATTTCACAAACGTACCCTATTTGATAAGAATAGTTATCCTACATACCGTAGGAGGAAGGATGTACGTACGGTATCTAGGAAAGGCGTCAAGCTTGAGAATAAATTTGTTGTTCCTTATAATGCTAGATTGCTCAAACTATTTCATGGTCATCTAAAAATGGAGAAGACAAATTAGTCACGTGCTATCAAGTACCTATTCAAGTACATTAGTAAGGGGAATGATCGTGTCATTGCAGGAATTTACAATAATAGTGACTCACCAGGATCCCAAGATGCTTTTGATAAAATAACTCACTACCTTAACTGTAGGTACATATCATCATGCGAGGCATCATGGAGGATATTTGCATTTGACATTCATCATAGATATCCATCAGTTGAAAGGCTGAGTTTCCACCTTCCTTAATAGCAACCAGTTTACTTCACTTGAAGGGACAAAATGTCCTCATTGGTTAACAGGCAAAGAGTGAAAGAATATATGTTTCTTGCATGGATGGAGAAAAATAAAGATGACCAATTTGCAAGGACACTAACTTACTCTCAATTCCCTAACTACTTTACGTTTGTGAAGGAGAAAAGATTTTGGAAGCTACGTGAGCGTGGATTCTCAGTAGGTAGATTGAGTCATTGTACACCATCTTAAGGTGAACTATACTACCTTCGGTTGTTGTTAACAAAGGTTCAAGGACCATAGAATTATGTAGAGATACAGACAGTTAACAATATTGTTTATCCAATGTTCAGAGAAGCATGCTATGCTCTTAGGTTACTTGATGATGATAGAGTTTATAGATGCCATAAAAGAAGCACATTATAGGTATCTTCGCCGGTTTTTCGTCACCATGTTGTAAAGCCATTCGCTTTCACAACCTGTCGTCGTATGGGAGCAGACGAAAGAACTTATTTGTGAAGATTTGTTGCATGTGAGTCACAACAACGAAATTTATTCAGGTTCGTAGCAAACACGTAGTTTCATATTTCTTCTTCCATATTCTATTGTACTAATTTTTTAAAAATTTTCTCCAACAATCATCCTACCTATATGCTTGTGTCTACAAATTGAGTAATAATTTAAATATACGTGCTAGCAAAGAAAAGTAAAATACTGATGCTTCTTAGAATATTAAGGGAAAAAATTACAAGCAGTAAAATGTTGTATGTAACCCCCTCACCGTAATTACATCAGGTTTATAAAATTAAAGTGAAATAGAGAACAATAAGACAAAATCAACATTTATAATCCCTCACCTTCAAGATGGGGTATTCAGAAAACAATTCAAAATATATTCAGCATGGTCTCACATTCACGCTTCGAATATAATTACTTGAGAAATCAAATCATATTGATAAATATCATAGTGCACAACTAAAATCCCGGCATACCCCGGGTTACATGTATATATAAAATGGGTGTATAGTTTCCCAAAATAAGGGATTACATATCCAAAAATAATGTTTACAACCCAAAATATATACAGTAATCCCAAATCCAAAATAGATAACCAACAACCAAATAAAATGTCTCTAAGAGATCCTAACTGCTCTAGGTTGTCCGCTTCCCTTTTGAGCCACTTGCCCTCTCTGAAATGTTAGTCATTGGAAAGAATGAGATTTAAGAGAATCCCAATAGTAACAAATCACTCATACAATATATAAACACATAGCATATATGATCATGTTCAGCAACATCTCAATGATTCATAGGAAACGCCACAAACGACAGCACTCACAGCTGTAATCACAATGCGACAGCTTTCGCTGTAATCTCAATGCCTGCTTTCACGGTAAACACTGCCAACTTTCGTTGTAATCACTATGTCCGATTTCATGGTAAACACTATGTAGCAACATCACAAGGCACAAAACATAACAAAGCTTCACAAGGCGTCACAAAGTAGCAGCAGTAACACAATGCATGACAACATACATACAATACATTTACACAAAGTATAAGAGAAGAGTCACTACCGTGTTCTTTCCTGACGTGCTCTAACACAATTCGATCACGACCAGGGCAAATGTCGAATCCTATAAACTAAATTAGGGACAACCGATCAATCTCTTTTCCAAATGCTTATTTCTATAATACTCTAAGTTGGTTATCATTCAAACTCTTTAGGTGGTTATAAAAGGCCGAAACACATGTTAAAAGGGTTGGAAGAAACTAACATAAGACCCCTTTTCGGAAGCATAACACTGATTTTTAGCTGGCTCACTCGAGTGAAGATGACATCACTCGAGTGATGGGAGGCTTGCACTCGAGTGAGAGTGGCTCTCACTCTGGAGTGTTTAACAGTGAGCAACAACCATAACCAGAAAGTACTCACAACACTCGAGCATAGAGTTTTGCACTCGAGTGATGACTCCAAATTCACTTGAGTCCCCAAAAGTGCAACACAGAAAATGAGAACTCGAGAGCAATGAGAAACTTTGGAACTGGAATTGCACTCGAGTCCCCAAGAGTGAGACATAGAGTGTGCTTCCCCAAGCGCACATACACCCTAGAAGAGGGAGCTCACTCGAGCACAGCCCTTGGCACTAGAGGAGAAGACAATACTTGGAGTGTCAGAACACACTCTTGACAAATGGCCTGCGAGTGCTTAGCCGAGAGCAACTCTTAACATGGCATTACACTTGCACTCAAGTGAACCCATGCTTACTTGACTGATGGCCTGTATCACTCGCGAATCAGGAAGTGCACTCGCACTTTTAGCATAGAAGTGCAACAAGAACTGAAAGAATTTGGGCAAAATATGGACAATACTCGAGTGAGACTCATCCTCACTCGAGTGAGGCTTATTAGATTGCTAGATCGCAGCAAAAGATATAAATTCCCAAATTGGCCAAAATTGATTCCAATGGTTCCCAAACTCAACACAAAGCTCATACCCACTTAAAATCCCATAAGGAACCCATTGGTAGCCTCAAAACACTCAAAAACTCATCCTAACAACAATTCATACTCTTGGGTCTCTAAAACACACAATACCCAAATTCATTTAACCCACTTCCAAAATTCAAAACCACATCTAACACTCAAATAACCCTACGATAAACCAATTCCAACATCAATCATCATATAATCCATGCATTCAAAAATTGGCATAAAACCAGGGCAAATTCCAGAATTCGTCATACTCAACCAAAAATCACAATAAATATATCAAAATGATCTAAATGCTCACTCTTCACTTTGCTAAAACCAAAACCTTGATTTTCCAACTTTCAAATCTGCTCCAACACTCAAACTATCACTGATCAAAATTCTGAAATCATCAAGATGAAGCTCTTAATACTATAAACAAGATTAGTGAAGAGTATTTGAACATAGGAGGACCATTACCTACCCAAAATTCAAGCTTTCCCTTTCTCTTTCCTTGCTTCAAGTCGCTGGAAATGGAGGATGAGGAGAGAGAGATGATAAGATGATGATGATGATAGAGGCAAGCATATATTTTTCCCTTCCCAAAGCTCAAAACTGAATAGGAGAGAGAGAGAGAAGAGAAAAGTGAATGTTTGACTTATGTGCATGATCCTTTGGCCCACATAATGCCACTTGGCATAATCTTGCTCACTTCCTCCATGAGCTCACATAAACTCAAAGAACATGATTCTGACCCATAGCTAATAAATCTCAACCATTGATCTTTAATCGCCAATGAGTTTCCTCTTCGGTAACTGACCAATTGGTCAGTAAATTTCTAACTTTACCATTTTGCCCTTAGTTTTCACTATGCTTAATAAATTATCACCAAGTACATTTATATCAAATTCACATCATATTTCTCCAAAAGTGTTTAATTACACTAATTACAATCAATCTCAAAATCATTAGCCCTTAATCTCAAATTGGGTTATTACATTGTAAATATATGTTCAGGTGTAGAATTTTCAAGCAGTGACAAGGACGATGAAGGGCTCCATCACACGAACAACTTCTATTGCGTAATGGGAAAAGTCTAGACGATTACCTATCCATGCCAAAGCCAAGCAAAGAAAACATGGTAGACATACATATAGAATGCATTAACGATAGCTATCAGATCACATGGGGGAATAATTCTTAATGTTGCCTCAAGTGGAATAGCAGCAACTCTTCTACCATTTAGAAGGACAACACATTCATGGTTTTACATCCCAATAGATGTGAATGAGGACTCCATCTGTAGCATCACTCACAACTTACCATCATCTAACTTAATTAAAGTAACAAACCTCATAATTTGGGATGAGGTGCCAACAGTCAAGCGACATTATATCGAGGCATTCGATCGCACTTTACAAGATTTAATGAAGTCTAACACTATATTTAGAGGGAAAACTGTTGTAATGGTAGGTGACTTTAGACAAATATTACCAGTTATACCCAAGGGTGGCAAAGCTGAGATAGTGGATGCGGCCATCAATGCATCTCATCTTTGGCGTGAGTGCAAGCTACTACATTTGACTAAGAACATGAGGTTGTAGTCATCGAGTGATCCGGATAAGCAAGAGAAAATTAAGACTTTCTCAGAATGGTTATTAAAGTTTGGCGACGGGAAGATTGGTCTTCAACATGATGGTATAACAGACATATCAATACCACCAGAGTTGTTACTTCATGATGATTTAGATCCATTGAAGTCTATTGTTGAATCAACATATCCACACTTATTAGAACATATTGCAGAAGAGAATTACCTAACCAATAGGGGATACTGACTCTTATAACTAACAACGTTGATGTGTTAAATGATTACATGTGCTCTTTGTTGCGAGGTTAAGTGATTGAGTACTTCAGTTCAGATTCTATATGTTAGACTAATAATGCAAATGGGAGCTTTGAAATTTTGTACAATTTTGAATTCCTCAATTCAATTAAGTGTTCAGGGATACCTCATCACAAGCTTATTCTTAAGGTTGGCATGCCAATAATGTTAATAAGGAATATTGACCAAGTTGCTAGGTTGTGTAATGGAACTAGGTTACGAATAACATATCTTGGCAAAAACTTCATAAAGGCAAAAGTACTGAATGGAATAAGTGTTGGTGAAGAGAATCTTATTCATCGTATGGACATGAATCCTTCAAAGACCAAATTGCCTTTTAACATGACAAGGAGGCAATTTCCAATTATCATTTCATTTACAATGACAATCAACAAAAGTCAAGGTCAATCAATGTGCACTGTTGGACTATACCTTCCAAGCCCTGTTTTCTCACATCGTCAATTGTACGTTGCATTATCAAGAGTTAAGAGCTTTAGTGGTTTGAAATTGCTCATTTTGGATGAGTACAAGAGATGTACCAATGTAACAAGTAATGTAGTATATATAGAGGTTTTCCATAATCTCATTTCTTAATGAAATGTAACATGATTTTGTGAGTGGTTGCACAATGTTATAATCCTTTAAATTTGTTTGTTTTATTCTCTTACAAGTTTTGGCAGATTTAGCCATGGTCATGCATAAAACATATACCCGTGCATCGCACATTTGTCTTGTTAAAACCATAACTTGTATATGAAATATGAATATATTCATATGGATTATGTGGTCTTAATGAGTTTTATAAATCTTAATGCATAATTAATTGTTTCAATTCATATAGGGATATATTGGATTATCAATTAATTATAGAATTACTTGACCTTGGAAGAGGCCAATAATTAAATTAGAGAAACTTGACTATTAATCATATAGAATAAATGTGACTAGAATAGATAAGTGATTTAATTCGAAATTTGCTAAATGAAATATGATATCTAGGACTTTGTCTTATAGTTGTTTTTATATCATTTGCATTCAAATTTAATCATTTTTAATCTCAATTACCAACTAGTCGATCGACTTAATAGAATTAATATTACTAATTTCGGTATTTAGTGATCAATCCTCGTGAGAATGATAATCTATTCACTTCTGTATTACTTGTTTACAACAATGTACACTTGCAATTTTAAATAAATTATTTATACTTATAACAATTATCAACAAAACTAAATTGAGATTTTGAAGTTCAAGTGATATTTAATTATTTTTTTTTAAAAAAAGAGGGACTTCTAATTATCATAATTTTTTTTGATATCATTGGCAAAAAAAAAAAGTAATTCAATTTGGATAAAAATCCGAACCTAAACCTCGTAGCCAAACGAGTGTTTGGGCGTTCTTGGGACATTGCCGGGCTTGCTAAACTGTATATTCACTGATCTACTCGGAACCCAATCGAGAAAGGGAGTTGGCTTGCTTCTGTTGCAGCTTATTGTCCGCTGCACCCAAAACTACACCGTTTTAGTGTAGTTTTAGGTGCAAAATGATGAGTTGATGTCTTTTTTTTTAATGGTGTCCAGTATTTTGAAGGATTTTTCTAGAAGCATCTAGTATCTTAAAAATATTTTAAGTAGTATACAATATTTTAAAATAATTTTTGGTGCTTTTAACCCCTTCAAATATTTTTTTAGTTGTACCCAATATCTTACTAGATTGAACGGTTAAAAGCAGTAAAAATTATTTTAAAATACTTTATACTACTTGAATATTTTAAAGTAATCTTTGAAACTGAAAAAATATATTATTGATAAGATTATATTCAGTCTGATAAAACACTGGATACAACTGAAAAAATATTTAAAGGAGATAAAAATACTAAAAATTATTTTAAGATATTATATACTACTTAAAATATTTTAAAGATATTAAATGCTTTCAGAAAAATCTTTCAAAATACTAAACATCATTTTAAAAAAAACGGCGGCGGGGGGACCTATCATTCTGCACCCAAAACTACGCCAAAACGGTGTCTTTTGGGTGCAGCGGACAACTAGCTGCAGCGGAGGCAAGCCAACTCCCAGAAAAAGAACTGAACAACTACGGTGCCCTTCTTCTGTGCTCCCTCTAGTTTTCCTGTATCTTCAATCCCATTTGCAAATTCATTCACCTTCTCCATTTTTCTTCATATTCTAGGTCTTTATCCTTTTTGCTGCCATCCATGGCAGAGGTCATGGACATGGCTCCTGACTCTCTCGACAAATCTCCTTCCGCTTCCGCTTCAGCTTCCGCTTCTGTTCCATCGCTGCAGGACCCACTGGCCCCGGCGCCAGCCCTAGCGCCGGCTGATGATGATCTCCCTCCGCCGCCTCCGCCGTCATCGTCTGTTCCTCCTACCCCACATTCTTCATCCCGGAGAAGGGAGAGGGATTCCAGGGATAGGCGGGATGATAATAGGGATTTCGATCGTCATCCGAATCGTCGTGGAGGAGATTACTACGATAGAAACATCTCCCCTCCGCCCCCACCTCCCAGAGACCGAGATAGGGATTTTAAGCGCCGCCGGAGCCCTAGCCCTTCCTACCGCGACCGACGTTATTCTCCTCCGCGGCGCTCTCCTCCATCTTATAAGCGATCGAGGAGAGGAAGTCCGCGGGGCAGTTATGGACCTGATGACAGGTGATGATAATCTAGTTCTGTTGGACTGCTTTTATGGGTAATTGAAACTCTGCTTAAATTATATTCATTTTGTAATTGTGCAAATTGGTTTCACTTAATTATCTGCTTACTGGATTTTTATAAGATTAAGGACTGGATTTTTATAAGATTAAGGTGCCATGTTGCATGAGGAAGCTAGTATAGTTACTCTCGAATTCAGTGGTTGAATGTAGTTCATAGGCATTTGATGAGGCTTTAGTGAATGTTGGATTTGATTAGAATGGTGGTTAAGGGAAGAAAAGTGAAATTTTCGGTTTGATGATTTTATCGTATTACATTTAAACTAACTTTTTATTTATTAAAATATGTTTACATGGGGGAGAATTGGTGAAAAGGGGGGAAAATAGTTATTGGAGCTAGTTGTAGATTGGTTGAGCCCTCCGTTTACTTTATCCATATGTTTAGTAATTAATCCATGTACATTCCTATATGAAGCTAAGTTGTGTAAGATGCAGTTGATCTTGCGTTCATTTCTTTAGGTTCCTTCATTTATATAGAAGTGAGGGAGTTTAATTTAGATTTTTATGCAATGGAAAAGATGTATTTTTATGTTATGGATATGTAGGAGAGTAACTCAACTTGTTTTTGGCATGTCATGGGCAGGGCCTATCTATGATGTTCGTCATTTTTGTTGGTTAGGTTACGTCATTCAGATGACGGATCATTATTTCTTCTTGCATCGTTATTGTTTGTTGTCATTTGTGAAAGCTATTTCTTTTAGAATTTATTTCCATTTGAGCTATATTTCACTTGGAAGTAAGGATCAACTTCTTTGTCCCAGCTAGGTCTCATGGCTTCATTGCCTCCCTATTTGAGCTGGTACAAATCTGTTATGTAATTATGATGGTAAAAGGAGAGTGAGTTAGTGGGGTTAGTTAATGGATGGAGGGGCTGAGTATATTGTAATAAGGTTTTTTGGAATAATGAATTCTGATTCCCCCCTCGTATCCTCTCTATTCTTTGATTTCCTTCTTCTTCTCTCTTTTTCCCCATCCTTTCCCTATTCTTTCTATTCATATATACCAGTAGTATTAAAAAAGCCTATTACAATATACTTGACCCTTTAATCCGTTAACTAACCTGTTTAACTAACTCTCCTTTTATTATTATAATTACATAACAAAATCCTTCTCATATTAACTATTAGTTGAAAGCAACTCGCATCATTCTTGGAACTTGGTTTTATCACGAAGATAATGTTGATATGAGTAATATAGTTATATACCCGAGAGGTTAAATAGGTGCTGTTGTTAAGACTAATAACAATTACTACAATTGATAACCTTTTTTGCCATAAATTATCAGAAATTTTTTTATTTTTTTTATTTTGTGGTCTAGTATTCCCAATTCTCAAGGAGTCTTGTTATATTCTTTTCACATACATTGTGATATCCATTTTTACATAGGAAGCTCTGTGGTCATTAGGATAAGAGCATTCTGCCCTTACAATTACTTTCTTTGACAAGGATTTGGAAAAAGGAAAGCCTTAATAAATGATAAGGAGGATTATATGACATGGAACCTTATAAGTAGAAGAAACTTAAATCCTTAGCATATCCCAGGCCTTTTTGGTGGGCAAAATGAAATGGAATGGAAAGGAAATAAAAAAAGAAGAAGACCTAGATGAGAATCAATTCCTGAAAAAAGAACAATAAAAAACATGTTTACAAGTGAGTAATGGTAACTGGGTTATCATAGATATTGTCCTCTTAGATTGTCATTCAAAGGAATCCTTTTCCTTTTTTTTTTTTTAAAGTAACAAATGGAGCCTTTGAGATTTCTAGAGTTATGAAGATTCCAAGAAACTTAGGGCTTGTTTGATTCTATTCTTTGTTTTTTGTTTCCGGAACAGTTTTATAAAACAGTTTTTGGAAACAAGTTTTAAAAATAAAAAAACAAAAATAATATATTTGGATAGTTGTTTTGAAAAATCTATTTTTGTAGTGATGTGGTGGTGTGGTCATAGGTGGTAATGTGGCAGTGGTCGTCACTGGTAGTGTAGTGTCGATAGTGTATAAGTGGCATCCTTAGAAAATAAAAAATAGGAAAACAAAAACGAGAAAATAATGAAAAACAGTTTTTGTTTTTTAGTTTTTAAAAACAACTTTTTGTTTTTATAAACAATTTTTTGAAAACAGTTTACCAAGCAGGTTATATTGTTTTTAAAAAAAAAAAAAAAAAAAAACAGTTTTTCAAAACAAAATCAAATAGCCCCTTAAGTTTTCAGGAAGAAAAACTTTGAATATAGACATTGTGCTGACTGGAAATGTTGAAAAACCATAAAAGGAAGTATTCCTCACAATCACCCAAAGATCTTCCTCAAGTCTTTTGTGACTTGCTTAACCCATTCTTCTTTGTTGACTTGAGTTAACCCATTCTTAGGATACCAATTATAAGAAGATCTTATATTCACTTACTTCATTGATATATCACAATGCTTAGGGATTACAATATATATAGGAAAAGAAAGGAAAAACAGAGAGACAGAAACCGATGGTAGGTGCGTGATAGACGGAGGTGTGGACGGAGGTGTGTGAGAGTGTCAACAATGGCATGCTATTCGATGCTGATATTTCTGACTTTCTACACCAATAATTTGAATATCGTACCTACCTGAGGGAAATTCGCCCTAACCCTATTTTAAAGCTCAAAGCTACTTACATTGATTCCATAAGAGAAAGATGTTGAGAAAATTTAGGGAAGAGAGTCTGCGTATATGTGATGCAACTTTATAAAGAAAAGAAGGAACCTTTCAATTGTCCAAAATGCTTGGTAACCTTCCGAATCTTCAAATCTTAACAGATAGGTAGATCTTGGTTTTGCTCTAGAATTTGACAACAAGCTAGACTATGAGACAATCTATATTTTCTTGGATTAAAATTTTTCTTGATTTATGTCAGTTCTAGATTTTTCTCACATGATATACTGCATGATAATCCTTGATGCTTACTTTACCTCATTATATGACCAAAGCAGGCTTGCCTATGGTTATTTTGGTGGCTATGAACGAGGTGTGGGCGGAAGGCTTGGTTATGGAGATGAGCGGTCTTATGGAAGGTTTTCCCTTCGATCTACAGGTGCATATCAAAATGGAACTCCAGGTATCTTATTAAGTCATTGGCTCTCTTTACACTGAGATTTCAGTAAGAATCTACCTTTTCCACACTTGGACATTTGGACTTTGTTTTCTTGAGCCTGTGTTTAATCATATTTAGTGCTCATATAGGAATTTTGAATTTTTTTTTTTTTTTTTTTTTTTGCAAATTCAGGTAGAGGCCTAATAGAAGTAGATTTGCGGGGGAAAATAGGATTGCTGGCGCGCTAATTTTTAATTTTATAGAGTTTGATGTTTTAGGAAATGCTAACGTTTGGTTTACTCAGTTGCTATTTTTAGTTTCTTTTTGGGTGTATTGTTCAACTTGTATGTACTGTCATTTGTGAACATAACTTTATTATGTTTTTGGCATGTTCCACTAGAGCTAGAATCGAATCGTGCTTATGCAAACTTGCCAGGCAGTGGGGTGCAAAGGTCTGTTCTCTACTTTGTATTTCTTGAATCCCCTAATGAAAAATTATTACCTGTCATGTACCATGTGTTCCTTGTAGTACATGAATATATCATGCATTTTATTGGTAGATGTATAGTTAAGGTAGGAAATGTAGGTGGCATAATTTGTAATACATTGAAGAGACATTTGAGCAATGGCTTAATTGGAAAAACTATCTCCAATGGTTTCAAAGTGTGCTAAGCTAAATTAATGGAAACACAAAGGAGAAAATATATCAATGGAGCAATGCCTTAACCAGCTTCTGATGATCCAAGTTTCGACACATGGTTTGTAGAAAATAATCAAGTCATGACTTGGTTATGTAATTCTATAACCCTGGACATTAGTGAAGGGTATCTTCTGGCAAACACTATAAAAGAGATATGGGATGTAGCCAAAAGGACCTACTCTTCTCTTGATAGCACCGTGGCCTTGATCTATTTAAAGCGTCGATTCTGAGATTTGAGACAAGGTAATATGTTGGTGACTGATTATTACAATGCTTTTTTGAAACTTAGGCAGCAACAGTGATGTGGACCCATTAGGAACTTGCCCTAGAAAACCCAGAAATTATAGGAAAGGTTAGCAGATGCGAAAGCGAATTATGACAATAAAGAGCAACAGAGAATTGATCTAGAAACTAAGACCCATTCCAGAGAACATGGATGGAGGGAAAGAGAGGAGGGTTAAATTACCTTTTTGGGTTGAAGGTATTTAAATGTTAGGCGGGAACCCAAAATTTGAAAAAAATGAGAGGATAAATTTTTTGTGGGAATTCAAAATTTTAAAAAATAAGAAGGTAAATTTGGGGTTTCAGTTGGACAAAATTGTAATTTATCCGCCCTCCCCTCCCTCCCTCCCCCTCCCCTCAAACCAAACACACCCTGAGTATATTAAACCTAGCACCTAAAGGAAACACGGCCCAAGAACTCCAAGTATAACACAAGAGTCGTTCAACCTCTTATGCCTGATAGTATCCTCACAAGAATACAAAGAAATAAGTTGCCTGAATAATTCTTTTATTGAAATATGAAAACCGAATATACAATGCTTGACTTTAAATAGGATATAAGACTCAACATAAACTAAAACCCCAAAAGCCCAATATGGTTAGGTATAGAGGAGGTAAAAAAGTCACTTTAGTGATCATGGCTGATTTGAGACGTCCCTTTAGGCTTTGTTTGGTTCAACGAAGGTTAGGTTAAATGAGGTTTACTTAAGTTAGGTTAGAAGAGGTTATAATGTTGTTTGGTTCAACGAAGGTTAGGTTAAGTGAGGTTTATTTAAGTTAAGTTAGGTTAGAGGAGGTTAAAATGCCCTTCTACATATTTTCCTTCTTCTTTTATAATGTATTTATTAAAAATAATTATTTATATAAAATTATTATTTATAAAATAATTATTCGTGTAAGCATATAAATAATTATTTATAAAATTATTATTATTTGGAAAGTTCGTTGAATCAAGAGTTCAAGTTTTAAAGGGGAGGACAGTGTTGGAATTTTAAAAAATTGTCATGGGCAATTTAGTCACAATTGAAGACAAATATTCTCTCACCTAGGAAAAACCCCAATTTTGGAGGGTTCACAACCTAGGTTAGGTTACCACTAGGACAAAAAAACATCTAACACCTAACCTAACCTTCTTTCAACCAAACACTACTTTTTTACCTCCAACCCACCCCACCCCAACCTAATGTCCAATCAACAAAGACAACCCCACCCCAACCTAACCTAACCTCCAACCAAACAAAGCCTTAGTGATTGGATGGAAGGACATCAGATATTGGAGAGATGATGGCTGAATATCTCAAAATCAAAATTTTTGGCTAAATGAATAATTTGAATATCGTTTAAATGAGTTAAAGGATATGATAAAAGGATAAATATTTAGAAGATATGGTGATTAGAATCCATTTAAATCAGATATAGCCAGTTTTAAATGAATTTAATGGACATTGTAGGATAATTAGGTTTTTTAAAGCTGATTCCTAAAGATAATCTAATAATACCCAAATATGTCTTAATTAATTAATAATTAATTAATTAATTAATGACACCTAAGACTCTTTAAAAACAAATAAATTTCGTTCATGGGCTCTTAATTATGTCCAGCCTACTACAACTTAAATACTCAAATAATAAGTAATAAATGGACTAATGGTTGCCACTTGCGACTTGGGCTCACTTGTAGCTGATCTAAGCCTACCTATTTAAGCCTTTGCAGGCCGTTTAATACTTATTGGCCCATTTGAAAGCTATCTTCAATTTGGGCGCCATTGGTTGCTAGCCCAAACTCTTTAACGCATAGATAAGTGATATCCCTCGGTTGTGCATCTTGGGCCTCATACAGCTTCTCCTTAGTTTGAAGATCCAAAATAACTCATTGCAAGGCCTCTTTCATGGCATGTTTTCTTAGGAGGAATTGGAGGCTCAATGACAATAGCAAGGAAACATGCCATGAAGGAGGCCTTGCAAGGAGTTATTTTGGATCTTCAAGCTAAGGAGAAGCTGTATGAGGCCCAAGATGCACAATCGAGGGATATCACTTATCTATGTGCTAAAGAGTTTGGGCTGGCAACCAATGAAGCCCAAATTGAAGATAGCTTACAAATGGGCCAAGAAGTACTAAAGGGCCTGTAAAGGCTTAAATAAGTAGGCTTCGGTCAGTTACAAGTGAGCTTAAGTCTGGTAGCCATTAGTCCATTTATTGCTTATTATTGAGTATTTAAGTTGTAATGGACTGGACATAATTAATTAAGAGCCTATGAACAAAATTTATTTGTTTTTAAAGAGTCTTAGGTGCCATAAATTAATTTAAGCATATTAGGGTATTATTAGATTATCTTTAGGATTCTGCTTTAAAAAGCGCAATTATCCTACAATATCCGTTAAATTCATTTAAATATGCCTATATATGATTTAAATGGATTCTAATCACCATATCCTCTAAATATCTATCATTTTATCATATCCTTTAACTTATTTAAAGGATATTCAAATTATTCATTTAGCCAAAAATTCTGACTTTCAGATATTCAGCCATTATCTCACCAATATCTGATGTCCTTCTATCCAATCACCAAAGTGACGTCCTAAATCAGCTAGGATCACTAAGGTGACATTTTTTACCTCCTCCATACCTAACCATATTGGGCTTTTAGGGTTTTAGTTTATGTTGAGTCTTGTATCCTATTTAAAGTCAAGCATTGTAAGTTTAGATTTCAATAAAAGAATTATTCAGGCAACTTACTTTCTTATATTCTAGTGAGGATACTATCAGACATAAGAGTTTGATCGACTCTTGTGTTATACTAGGAGTTCATGGGCCGTGTTTCCTTTGGGTGCTGGGTTTCATATACTCAGTGTTTTCTGGAACATGTGTTCACAGGGTTCTTAGTTTCTAGATCATTTCTTTATTTCTCTTTGTTGTTATAATTCGCTTCTGTATCTACTAACCTTTCATGTAATTTCTAGGTTTTCTAGGGCAGGTTCCTAGTGGATCTGGTGCGAATCCACAAGGGAAGATCCCACGAACCCACAACTAATTATGAAATATACACACCCCAAAAAAGCTAAATACAGATCGACGATCCACTTGAACCCTTGAACATGAAAGAACGAGGACCCGAAGTGTTGGAAAACACCACAAGGTTGATCAAACCTTGATAAGTTTGTTAGTTCTAAAAATAACCCTAGAGAGAATTCACTCTCAAGAAATAAAGTGCAGAAGTGCAACTTTCATTTATCATTCAAATTTGAATTGTGTGTTACAAATGAAGAAGCACCAAGTATTTATAGGAAAATATGACCTAATTGCAATAAGTGCAATTTTAAAAACAACCAATACAAATTGTAAAACCATGTGCTAGGAAACCTAAAAGTTTAATACAATAAACACAAAAGTCTAATACAATCTAGAAGAAAGTTGAAAAATCAAATACAACATGTTAAAGAAAACAAAAGTCAAATCTGCTACCAACTACTTGTTGATTTTCGCACACCTAACTTCAAGAAAATGTAGTCAGCAAATTAATGTTCAAAATGTGCTTATTTAGGCCTAAATGAGTCCTCCCATATGTAGTATTTGGTCCAAGCTCTTTAGTTTCAAGTTTGTAAGCCCAAAACTTGATCAATATCTCCATTTGTAGCCCATATGAAGTTAGTGACGATTTCAGCAGTTTTGTTCAGCTTTGATCCAATTGCTACTTGCTTTGTCCAAGTACCTTGCACTAGCCCATTTAATGCTTCCTTAATTTTTTTGGCTCTTGTTCTTGTGATTGGTTCACTTGGTATTTACAAATGATCGCTTGAATTTGACACAATTTGCTAGATCGCATCATTCCCTCTCTCTTCAAAAGGATTCGTCCTCGAATTTTCACTTGCATCAAAAGGAGATAAATCAGCTACATTAAAAGTAGCACTAACATAATACTCACCTGGCAAATCAATCTTGTAAGCATTATCATTTATTCTTTCAAGCACTTGAAATGGACCATCTCTTGGAGCTAATTTTGACTCTGAGCTGGAAATCTTTTCTCATATGCACCCACACCCAATCTCTAGGTTCAAAAAGTACACGCCTTCTTCCTTTGTTGGCCTTGGATGCCTAGTGTTCATTTTTCTTTTCAATTTGCTGTTTCACACGCTCATGAAGTTGCTGCACTATTTCAGCTTTCTTTTTTCCATCAAGACTTCACCCTCTCATCAATAGGTAATGGTAATAAATCCAAAGGAGTTAGTGGATTAAAACCATATACTATTTCAAAAGGAGAATAATCAGTAGATGAATGCACACTTTTATTATATGCAAATTCAATGAATGACAAACAATCTTCCCAATTTTTCAAGTTTTTTTGAATCACAATTCTGAGTAATTGTGATAAGGTTCTGTTAACAACTTCAGTTTGTCCATCAGTTTGTGGATGACAAGCAATAGAAAATAACAATTTAGTACCAAGCTTTCCCCACAAAACTCTCCAAAAATGACTCAAGAATTTGGTATTCCTATCCGAAACAATATTTTAAAGAATATATCATCAATGTATATGGCATCATCAATTTTATGGCATGCAATGAAATGTGCCATTTTAAAAAATCTATCAACAACCACAAATATGGAATCCATTCCTCTTTTTGACCTAGGCAAACCCAAAACAAAATCCATTGATATATCAATCCAAGGTTCACTAGGTACAGGTAAAGGAGTATATAAACCATGTGGCAAGACTCTAGATTTAGCCTTTTTACATGTTATGCATTTAGCACAAATTCTTTCCACATCACGTTTCATTTTAGGCCAAAAGAAATACTCATGCAAAACATCCAAAGTCTTTTTCACACCAAAGTGACCCATTAAACCTCCCCTATGTGCTTCTCTAACAAGCAATTCATACAATGAACATTGAGGCGCACACAGTCTATTTTCTTTAAACATGTACCCATCAACTCTATAAAATTTAGCAACTGTTTTCTTTTTACAATCAAGGAACAATTCAGCAAAATCAGCATCATTTGCATACAATTCCTTGATATATTCAAAGCCAAGCAACTTAGTATTAAGAGTTGAAAGAAGAGTATACCTTCTAGACAATGCATCAGCAACCACATTGTCATTACCTTTCTTGTATTTGATGACATATGGAAATGTCTCAATAAATTCCAGCCACCTTGCATGTCTCTTGTTCAGCTTACCTTGACTTTTAATATGCTTCAAAGATTGATGATAAGTGTGAATCACAAACTGTTTTGGCCAAAGGTAGTGCTACCAATTCTCCAAGGCTTTTTTAAGCGCATAGAGCTCTTTGTCATAAGTTGGATACTTCAAGGCTGCTCCATTTAGCTTTTCACTAAAATAAGCAATTGGCTTTCCTTCCTGCATTAAAACAGCTCCTATCCCAACTCCAGATGCATCACATTCAATCTCAAAAGTTTTGCTAAAGTCAGGCAATACTAACACAGGTGCAGAACACAATTTTTGCTTAAGGCCAATGAATGCATCTTCTTGTGCTTTATCTCATTTAAAACCAACAGATTTTTTAATGACCTCAGTGAGTGGTGTAGCAAGTGTGCTAAAATCCTTCACAAATCGCCTATAAAAACTAGCCAAACCACGAAAACTTCTCACCTCAGTTATGCTTTTAGGTGTTGGCCATTCTTTTATAGCTCACATCTTTTTCTCATCAACTTCTATTTCTTTAGCACTCACCACAAAACTAAGAAAAACAAGTTTATCCATGCAAAAATCACTTTTTCAGATTTGCAAACAGTTTTTCTTTCCTTAAAACATCAAGCACACGATGTAAATGATTCAAATGCTCATCCAAATTCTTGCTATAAATCAGAATATCATCAAAATAAACCACAACAAATTTCCCAATGAAAGCACACAAAACATGGTTCATTAATCTCATGAAAGTGCTAGGTGCATTAGTTAACCCAAAGGGCATAACTAACCATTCATATAATCCATATTTAGTTTTGAAAGCAGTTTTTCACTCATCCCCTTCTCTCATTCTAATTGGATGGTACCCTGATTTCAAATCAATCTTAGAAAAGACAATAGAACCATGCAATTCATCAAGCATATCATCTAATCTAGGAATGGGATGGCGATACCTTACAATGATATTGTTGACGGCTCTACAATCAATGCACATACTCCAAGTTCCATCTTTCTTTGGAACTAAAAGCACTGGAACTGCACAAGGGCTTAAACTTTCTCTAACATACTCCTTTGCCTTGAGTTCTCCCACTTGTTTTTGAAGCTTCTTTGTTTCTTTAGGATTGCTTTTATATGCTGGCCTATTAGGAATTGTTGCTCCAGAAATGAAATCTGTAGAAAGTATTTAAATAAATTATTATGATTTAATAATTAGTCTATTAGAGTTAGTTAGAGAGGATTTATTGGATAACAAATAGGAGAGATATTTGGATTATTTGTAAATAAGTTAGATCAGATTTAATTCTATTGTAACCTCCCTAGAAACGTGGCCTCTTAGCTGCTGGCCCTAATGTGTATATATTCAACCATTTGATCAATGAAATAACCATCGGGTGAATTACAATTCCTATTAACAGCCATATATCCTATATGGCATTAGAGCAATTATAGGAAAAAAAACAGATTCAATGGCTGATTCACTCGGTTCAGATTTGGGGTCGGACCTTCGGTCGGAGACGCATCCATCTTCGGCGACGGGAGGTTCCCTCGTAAATGGCGCACAATGCCTTTCCACTGCTGGACTCGAGGGTTCGGCGGTGTTAATTGTCCCAGAAAAGCTCTTCGGTGACGGTGGGAATTATCTACAATGGGCGCAATCAATGCGCCTCGCTGTTGATGGCAGAGGACGTCTTGGGCATCTCACCGGCACCACTACTGCTCCTCCACAAACCAACGAGAAGGCTTACCAAACTTGGCAATCTGAGAACTCTGGTGTCCTCATGGTTGGTCAACGCAATGGCATCAGGAATTCGAAAGAGCTTCATGTTTCTTCCATCTGCACATGACATCTAGGAAGTTGTCAAAGAAGCATATGGAGATGGAGCCATCGTACCACTAATCTTTGATTTACAACAACAGGTTTGGGATCTGAAACAAAATTCCCTCTCTTTAAGTGACTATTACTTGACAAAAACTGCACTTTGGTAGGAAATTGATCTTATAAATGATGAACATGAGTGTTGTGCTTCTCATACCGCTAGCCACCTGAAACGGATTGAAAGAGCACGTCTATTTGAACTACTTGCTGGCCTCAATCCTTCTTATGATGATGTTAGAGGCAGAATCTTATCCTAGGAACCTACTCCATCAGTTCGTGCTGCATTTGCAATACTCCGAGATGAATTCACTCGGAAAAAGGTTATGCTTAGGGGAACACGAGTACCAACAAAATCTTCTGCGCTTGCAGCCAGATCATCTGATCAGCGTAATGCAAAACCCCGACATCATGTGACCACTACCAGAAAATTGGCCACACAAAGGACACTTGCTAGGAAATTCACAGCAAACTAGCCGATTGGAAACCGAAACGGGGAAAAGGTCGTGGATATGTGTGGCTGAAACCTCTGCAGATGCTAACACTGAGTCTGTACCTCTCTTCTGATGGTACTCTACATCTGATCCTTGAGAGACTTGCTGCATTAGAAGGTAATCATCAAACTCGTAAGCAACCAAGTGTCACCGTAGTCCACCGAGGTAATTTTTCTAAGGCATTAGCTACTATTCAAGGTATGACTTATAAAAAGTGTTGGATCATTGACTTTGGCGCATCTGATCACATGTCCGATGACAGCTCCTTATTCTTTAATGATGCACCTATAAAAAGGAAACTTACCATAAAAATAGCCGATGCCTCTCATTCACTAGTTACTGGTATTGGAAGTATAAGAGTTTCAAATACATTGACTTTACATGACGTTTTACATGTCCCAAACTTAAAATGTAATCTGCTATCTGTCAGCTAGTTGGCAAGAGATAGGTGCTGCCATGCTAACTTCTTTGCCTCTTGTTCTGTATTCCAGGATGTGTTGACGGGGATGACGATTGGAACTGCTAAGGAGTTTGATGGACTTTACTACCTGGATGACTGTGCTAATAAAGGTGTTCACCATTGCACTAATGTGTCTCTCCCTAGGTCTAGTGATTTTGAATTGTGGCACAAACGCTTAGGACACCTGAACTTTCATTATATGACCAAATTGTTCCCTTCCGTTCATTCTAATAAAATTTCTGCTGAATTTCATTGTGATTCATGTGAGCGCGCTAAACATCACAGAACTACTTTTCCAAGTATTCCATACAAAGCGTCTAAACCATTCACAACGATTCATAGTGATTTATGGGGACCTTCTCGGGTTTCAAACCGGTCACATGCCAAGTGGTTTATCAGCTTCATTGATGATCACACCTGAGTGAGTTGGGTATATCTACTAAAAGAAAAAACGGATGTTTATCAAACCTTCTTTGATTTCTACACTACGATAAAAAATCTGTTCAAAACCACAATTCAAATCCTTCATACAGACAATGGTATTGAGTACTTTAACCAGTCCCTTTCCCATTTTCTAAAAGACCATGGCATTCGTCACAAAAGTACATGCCCACACAGCCCCCAACAGAATGGTGTGGCTGAAAGAAAAAACCGGCACATCCTTGAAACAGCCAGGGCAATCATGTTCAATAGCAATACCCCTAAATTCCATTGGGACGATGCTGTCCTCACAGCTACTTATCTTATAAATCGTCTGCCAAGTAAACCCTTGTCCTATGCTACCCCTCTCCAAGTCCTTCATGATCACTACAACTTACCCTACCTTGAAAATACCCTACCATTAAAAATCTTTGGCTGCACCTCTTATGTCCACCTTCACCACACCAATAAATTAGACCCAAAAGCTGTTCGGCGCATCTTTCTAGGATACTCAGCAACACAAAAGGGCTACAAATGCTATGATCCCGTTCATAAACGCCTATATATTACTTGTGATGTTACCTTTCACGAAGATACCCCTTTTTATCCTCAGGCTGAAATTCAGGGGGAGAATGGGAACGAATTCCACCCTATCACATCCCAATCAGAATCAGAACCTATTCGCTTCATTGAGTATACACCTACATTAACCGAACCTGTAGTAGCTACAACTCCACCTAAATCCGCTGCAACTTCACCTATGACCGACCCTATAGTAGCTACAACTCCATCTATAACCGAACCTACTTCAGTTGAAGTTCCCAACCCTGAAACAATTCCTAGAAATAGTGAAGAAAACACAAGCCGAGGGGGAGACAATTCCAACACCTTAAGAGTTTATACATGGAGACACAAGACAGGTAGTGTTCCTCAAACAACTTGCACAATCCATGAATCTGACCTGGAGACAGATCCACAAGCACAACATTTGAGCAAAGAAACTCAAGTACAAAGTGACCTTGACCTTTCAATTGCAGTCAGGAAACCACCCAGAGCATGCACAAGACATCCTATTCAGAAATTTGTGTCATATCAAGCACTTTCTTCTCAATATTGTGCATTTGTATATCATCTTGACAGTATAAGAGTTCCTAACAACATAGATGAAGCACTAGCTGTTCCTGAATGGAGACAAGCAGTCATGGAAAAGATGAAAGCTCTCGAAACAAATGGAACATGGGAGGTAACTAATATACCAAAAGGGAAGAAACCAGTAGGATGCAAGTGGGTCTTCACCCCAAAGTACAAAGCAGATGGAAGCCTTGACAAATATAAGGCAAGGCTGGTTGCAAAAGGGTTCTCATAGGTATATGGTATGGATTACAATGAAACATTTGCTCCAGTAGCAAAATTAAGTACCATAAGAATACTGCTCTCACTAGCTGTCAATCTAGACTGGTCACTTCATCAAATGGATGTCAAAAACGCCTTTCTCAATGGTGATTTGAAGGAGGAAGTCTATATGAAATTACCTCTAGGATTCCCAGGAAAAAAGGGAAATCAAGTATGTAGATTAAAAAAATCATTGTATGGCTTGAAACAATCTCCAAGAGCCTGGTTTGAAAGATTTACACACGTATTGAAGAAGCAGGGCTACACACAGGGACAAAGTGATCACACCCTTTTCTTCAGACGTATAAATGGAGAAATAGTAATCCTAGCAGTTTGTGGATGACATAGTTATCAAAGGTGATAATGAAGAGGAAATTGACAGAATCAAGAAGGCTCTAAATAAAGAATTTCAAGTGAAAGACCTTGGTGAGATGAAATATTTCCTTGGAATGGAGGTTACCCATTCCACTAAAGGAATCTATATCTCGCAGAGAAAGTATATCCTTGATCTTCTTAAGGAAATAGGGATGTTAGGATGCAGACCAAGTAACACACCAATCAAAGTTCAAAAGATAAGTAATGATGAAGATCTAGGCAAAGACGTCGATATGGGAAGATACCAACGGATGGTGGGAAAGTTGATCTATTTATCACACACCCGTCCTGACATTGCCTTTGCAGTCAGTATGGTCAGTCAACACTCTCATGATCCTAAACAAAAACACCTGAACGAAGTATATAGAATTCTGAGATACCTGAAAGGCTCACCTGGTAGAGGATTGTTGTTTAAAAAATCCAATGAAAGGAATGTAAAAATGTTTACTGATGCTGACTGGGCAGGTGACCAAGAGGACAGAAAGTCCACATCCGGATACTACACATGGGTTTGGGGAAATCTAGTCACCTGGCGAAGCAAAAAACAGAATGTGGTGGCTAGAAGTAGTGCTGAGGCAGAGTTTCGGGCCATAGCACTCGGAATCTGTGAAGGTATTTGGGTCAAACGGGTACTTGAAGAGCTAAATATGATTGCTAATCTGCCTATAAAAATGTACTCTGATAACATGGCAGCAATCAACATATGTCACAATCCAATTCAACATGACCGGATGAAGCATATGGAGATTGACAAACACTTCATATGTGAGAAGATTGATGATGGGATAATAGACCTTCGATATGTGCCTTCTCAACAACAGACAGCTGACATCCTTACAAAGGGACTCACAAAAGACAAGTTCGAGTTCTTAGTTGGCAAGTTGGAGATGATCAATATCTATACTCCAACTTGAGGGGGAGTGTAGAAAGTATTTAAATAAATTATTCTGATTTAATAATTAGTCTATTAGAGTTAGTTAGAGAGGATTTATTGGATAACAAATAGGAGAGATATTTGGATTATTTGTAAATAAGTTAGATCAGATTTAATTCTGTTGTAACCTCCCTAGAAACGTGGCCTCTTAGCTGCTGGCCCTAATGTGTATATATTCAACCCTTTGATCAATGAAATAACTATCCGGTGAATTACAATTCCTATTAACAGCCATATATCCTATAAAATCAATTTGGTGTTCAATTCCTCTAATAGGTGGTAAGCCTGGTGGAGTTTCTTCAGGGAACACATCATCAAATTCCTGTAACAAAGAACCAACAACACCTGGAAAGGAAGAGTTAATGTCATTAGTGTTCAAAAAAGATTCTTTGTAAACAAGGAGTAGCAAGTGTGTTTCACTCAAATTTGGCTTTTAAATTGATATATTTCATTCTTGCCTTTTTCCACTCTTAGATTCCTCTTGAGATGCTTTAAAGAACTAAGCAATTCATAATCAAGCAATCACAATTTGCAGAATCAACACAACACTTAGAAATATGGAATATCAAAATGAGTATTGGACAAGGAAATTTAAGGATATCAAGAGTTTAAATGACACATACTTTACAAATTCTATGTATGACAATAGATATTGCTCAAAACACTTCCAATGCAATCCTTTTTTTTTTTCAGTATTTTTTTTCTTTTCTTATCAAATATTTTCTTTTTTTTTCTTTTTCTGATGCTCTTGTCTTTTTTTTTCTCTCATTTTTCTCCTCTACTGAAATTTAAAGAGAATGCAGAATTTATCACAAACAACAAAACTCAAGAAACCTGAACCCAAAAATTCTAGAAAAACGTCTATTTTGGAAAGACTATAACTAACCGTGGAAATTTTGGATTGAGATGATACCAAAACGAACAGAAAGATGAGATTCTAAAATATGAGAATGACCTATTAAAAGATGTAAAGCACAAAGGAAAAGAGGTCAAATAAGGACAATATTTCAAGACGTTCTGGAAAAACGAAGTTGAACAAACCCAGAAATTTTTCAGAAAACACAACTAGATTAAAATAGATAGAACTCACAAATGACAAATCAAATTGAAACGATTCCAAACCGAGATGAAAAAAGAGATTTTGAACTATGAATATGACATACTAAATATTGGAAAACACAAAGAAAAACTTGACGAACAGAAGTAACATATCTGGACACGGACAGACAAAAGAACAAAGCACAAAACTTAAAACAAAAATGGAAACGAAGAACAGATAGATATGATCTGAGTTTAGATCCGAAGATACCAAGATGGTGTGAACCCACAAGGGAAGATCCCACGAACCCACAACCAATTTTGAAATATACACACCCCAAGAAAGCTAAACACAGATCGACGATCCACTTGAACCCTTGAACATGAAAAAACAAGGACTCGAAGTGTTGGAAACTGTCACAAGGTTGATCAAACCTTGATAAGTTTGTTAGTTCTAAAAAGAACCCTAGAGAGAATCCACTCTCAAGAAACAAAATGCAGAAGTGCAACTTTTATTTATCATTCAAATTTGAATTGTGTGTTACAAATGAAGAAGCACCAAGTATTTATAGGAAAATATGATCTAATTGTAATAAGTGCAATTTTGAAAACAGCCAATACAAATTGTAAAACCATGTGCTAGGAAACCTAAAAGTTTAATACAATAAACACAAAAGTCTAATACAATCTAGAAGAAAGTTGAAAAATCAAATACAACATGTTAAAGAAAACAAAAGTCAAATCTGCCACCAACTACTTGTTGATTTTCGCACACCTAACTTCAAGAAAATGTAGTCAGAAAATTAAGGTTCAAAATGTGCTTATTTAGGCCCAAATGAGTCCTCTCATATGTAGTACTTGGTCCAAGCTCTTTAGTTTCAAGTTTGCAAGCCCAAAACTTGATCAATATCTCCATTTGCAGCCCATATGAAGTTAGTGACGATTTCAGCATTTTTGTCCAGCTTTGATCCAATTGCTACTTGCTTTGTCCAAGTACTTTGCACTAGCCCATTTAATGCTTCCTTAATTTGTTTGGCTCTTGCTCTTGTGATTGGTTCACTTGGTATTTGCAAAGGATCGCTTGAATTTGACACAACTTGCTGGATCGCATCAAGGTCCACATCAAATAGGACTTATTTGAAGTGCACCCATGGAAGGTCGTCAAGGATGCTCAATTGTATATCAAGATAGTGGAAGAAGAATTCACGATTTTTTTCCTTGGACTTAACGATTCTTTTGAGGAGATAAGGGTCAGAATTATGGAGGTTAAAACCCTTACCACATCTGTTTGATGTAATTAACCATGTGTAGTTCAAAGAAAGCAGAAAACTCCTCAATCGAAGCAGCCAAAATCACATTGAGGGTTCAGCTCTTGTCATCAAAGGACCACAAGATGAAAGAAGAAATAATAAATGGTGCAATTATTGCAAGAAGTGTGCCCAGTGTCAATTAGGTGAATTCTATTATAGCTCTTAATGTTGCACGAACTAGTGAAGATACATGGATTGTTGACTCAGGAGCTACAGATCACATGACTGGCAATCGAATGTTGTTTACAACTCTTCAATTGTGTCCTAAAAGCTTCCAAGTCAAAGTTGCTAATGGCATATTCACTAAAGTTGAAGGAATTGACATAATCATGCTATCTAAGTATCTGAGAGTTCACAATGTCCTATTTGTATCTGCACTTACTTGTGATCTAATATGTGTGAGCAAATTAACTAAAGGGCGAATATACCGAGTAATCTTTGATGATGATTTGTGCCTTTTTTAGGATTTAAACTTGGGGAAAGACGATTGGGACTTCTAGAGAGTGGGATGGACTTTTCTACCTAATAAGATCAGAGTTGAAGAATAAAGATACTTGGAATGCATGGAAGGCACTGGTTAGCTCAAGTTCTCAAAATAAAGATGTATTTTTGTGGCATTATCGCTTAGGCCATCCTAGTTTTGATTGTATGAAATGTGTTTCGAAGTTTATTTAATAAAATTCCGTTCCTTTTCATTGTGAAACTCGTCAATTTGCTAAACAAACGTGATCCTCTTACCCAAAACAGCCCTACACACCCTCCACACCTTTCCAACTAATCCATAGTGACATTTGGGGTCATGCAAAACAAAAGCCTTGGCAAATGCAAAATGGTTTGTCACTTTCATAGATGATCACACTTGAATTACGTGGGTTTACTTGATGAATGAAAAATCTAAGGTAGGTAAGGTTTTCCAAAATTTTCAAACCTTTGTGAAAAATCAATTTCAAACTCCCATCAAGGTCCTATGGAATAACAATGCTAGGGAATGCTTGAGTGGCACCTTTAAGGAGTTTCTGGATCAGCAAGGAATTTATCACTAAACCTCTTGTCTTTACACACCTCAACAAAATGGGGTGGCTGAGCACAAAAACCACCACTTATTGGAGGTAACTAGAACTTTATTAATGAAATGAAATGTGCCTACGATCTTCTGGGGTGATGCAATCCTAATTGCCATCTATCTCATCAGCTGAATGCCTTCCAAAGTCCTCAGTTATGTCACTCATATCCAAAAACTCCTTGACGCTTTTCCAAATTGTCCTTTTATCAACCCAATACCCCATTGCGTGTTTTGATGTGTTGTCTTTGTTCATACACATGATGGAAGCAGATTTGATGCCAGAGCCCAAAAGTATATATTTCTTGGATACTTCTCCACTCAAAAAGGGTACAAGTGTTACTGTCATGCCTCAAAGAAATAGTTCGTCTCCAAAGATATCGTATTTTATGAGAAGAATGCCTATTATCCCAAATTACTCATTCAGGGAGAACACTCAGATATCGAATGGTTAATTTCATGTGATCCCACTTCCAAAGTCCCTGATACCACTGATACCTTACCAATCCCTGATATCATCCCATCATCATCTTCTAATACCACTCCTCCAACCAACCAACCAACCTAAACCTGTCCCACCTACACCTAATTAATTGAAAACACAAGTTGAAATCATTTCTGGGATGAATATAGAAGGTAGATCAAAAGGAGAGTCCAGGCAACAATCTCAGGAAGAGGAAGATAATGGTAGAAATGTCCCTTCCACTCAAAGGAATGACCATGACTCTGACTCGGGACTAGATCCTGAAGAGATAGTCTGGCCTATTGCACTTAGGAAAGGGGTAAGATCTTGTACTCAGCATCCAATTTAAAGGTTCATTTCATATGATAATATGTCTGTAACGATGTAGAGTTTTGTTGTAAACAGTGCACAGATTAAAATTCCAAATACTTTCCAACAAGCTATGACTCATCCGAACTGGAAGCAAGCTACAAAAGAAGAGTTAAAGACACTTGAGGAAAATAAAACATGGGAAATCACAGCTCTTCCCGTAGGAAAGCAACCGGTAGGATGCAAGTGGATCTTCACCCTGAAGTTCAATCCTGATGGGAGTATCAATAGGTACAAGGAAAGCCTAGTTGCAAATGGGTATACTCAGACTTACAGAATTGATTACTAGGAGACCTTTGCTCCTATAGCTAAATTCAATATAATCCAAGCACTGTTGTTAGTTGTAGCTAACTTGGATTGGTCACTACATCAGTTGGATGTTAAGAATGCATTCCTGAATGGTAACTTGGAGGAAGAGGTCTACATGGACGTCCCTGATGGAGCTCTAGCTCCAAACGACTCTTTTTGCAAACTCAACAAGTTTTTGTGTGGGTTAAAGCAATCTCTAAGGGCATGGTTTGGACGGTTCACCAAGGCAGTAAAGAAACTTGGGTATAAATGAGGACAATGATACATTGTTTATCAAGCATGATAATGGGAGAGTCACTATCCTGATTGTTTATGTTGATGACATTGTTATTACAGGAAATGATGAAGATTCTATTGCTCAACTAAAGAGGGACTTGTCAAATGAATTCCAAGTGAAGGATCTCAACCAAATGAGATACTTCTTGGGTATAGAAGTGGCAAGAACCAAAAAGGGCATCAATATATCCCAGCGGAAGTATACCCTAGATCTGTTACATGAAACATGAATGTTAGGGGTACAATCAGAAGGAACACTGATGGCAGAAGGTTCTCACCTAGAGATCAAACTAAATGGTGTCCCAGTTAATTTAGAACAATACAGAAGACTTGTTAGGAATTTAATATACTTAACCCACATGCGTTCATATATCAACTTTGCATTTGGAACAGCAAGTCAGTTCAGGCATTAGCCACAAGAGGTGCACATGAATGTTCTATATAGAATTTTGAACTATCTGAAGCTTAATCTTGGAAGAGGAATCTTTTTTAAAGAAGGCATTGCCAGAAACATTGAAATCTACACCGATGCAAACCATGCAAGAGATAGGGAGAATAGGAGGTCAACTTTAGGATACTGCATATATGTGTGGGGAAATCTGGTTACGTGGAGAAGCAAGAAACAAACTATGGTTTCAAGAAGCAATGCAGAAGTGGAGCTGAGAGTTGTTGTCGAAGGAGTATGTGAAGGACTCCAGGTTATCAGGCTATTGATAGAGTTGGGAATTTTGTACGAGGCAACCCATACAACTCTGGTGTGACAACAAAACCAGCATTGAAATGACAAGAAATCCTATTTATCAAGATCAAACGAAACATGTTGAGATAGACATGCACTTTATTAAAGAGAAGGTTGAAGTAGGCATCATGAACTTGTCCTACATACAATCTGTAGATCAGATTGTGGACGTAATGACAAAGCCACTAGGTAGATCTAAATTTGAAGGGTTTCGATGCAAGCTAGGAATGATTCACATCTATCCTCTAGCTTAAAGGGGAGTGTTGGAAATCAACCCTTGATTCTAATACTCCCTCCGGTCCTAAATATAGGACAAAGTTTGTAGTGTAATTTACACTACAAACTTTGTCCTATATTTAGGACCGAAGGTAGTATTAATTACCTCCTGATTATATGCTAGTCAATCTTTCCTATTTTGTTTCCCAATATTACTGATTGTTATCCTGTTATTGATTTCTGATTATTGTAATCGCTGATTTCTCTCTTCTTGATTAAACCTCAGCCTCTATATATTGTAGCCATTACTTCTCAATAAAATATATGAGAGAATGCAAATTCCTCTGAACTTCTACAGCCCATCTGAAAGGATATATTCTGTGTGTTTTTTGATATGTGAAAGGATATTTTCTAGCAGGCATAAACTTTTGGCATCAATTTGTGTTCTGAATTTTCTTATTAGCTATTCATTTGCAACCTGAGGATATTTCAAGAGCCTTTAAAACCAGAGAGATAACAGTTGATTGAGCTTACTTTGGTGATGGGCATGTGCATTGGACATTAGCCACGCGCTCAATTTCTGTGCTACTGGTTGTGCATTAATGTTGCTCAATGTACCAACTTTATTTATTTATTCAATTGCCTTTTCATTTTCCATTGCTTTTAACTTACTATGATCCTTCTCTTGGATTTCCCGCAGTATCAATTTGGATGGTATGATTTGTTCTTATTAATTTATTAAATCAAAGATGCTCTCGAGTTTTTTCAGGGAAGGGTTGATGTCCTACAAGCAATTTATTCAAGAGCTTGAGGATGATGTATTACCAGCTGAAGCAGAGCGTAGGTATGTTCTGCAAAGAATTATCATGAGCACAGTTCCTAAGCATCGAATTGATGAAGATTTATGGAGATGCACATTGATGATATGTCCAATTGAATTTTCTAGGTATCAAGAGTACAAATCAGAATACATTTCTACCCAGAAACGGGCTTATTTTAATGCTCATAAGGATGAAGAGTGGTACTGATATTTTCTGATCTACACATTATGTATTCATTCTTGAAACTCTATGTTTTATAACACGTGAATTCCGTTTTTTCTCTAAAAAATTTTTTATTTTTCAATGTAGGCTGCGAGATAAATATCATCCAACAAATTTGGTCGCAGTCATTGATAGGTGAGCATAGATGAATCTTACAGGCTAATGAACAACTGAACATATTGTTCTCTCCATGTTGGAAGAGCATGCGTTGGTATTGTTGTTCATGGATTACTGGTAGTAGGAAGTGCATTAAACCTTTATAAGATATCTAATATGTAATGGATTATATTTTCTATGTCGTATTTTAGGAGGAATGAGAATGCACGGCGGCTGGCAAAGGATTTCTCGCTTGATCTGCAGAGTGGAACTCTTGACCTGTATTCTTTTTATCCTCTTTCTTTGTCTCTGTTTAAGGATGAATATTTGCCTTTCTTCCCTTTCTCTTGCTTTCAATATATTTCTTTGATCCATAATATGCGCGCGCGAATTGTTGCAGAAATCCTGGATTAAATACTTCATCTTCCCAACCAGTGCAAGGAAGTGACGCAAATTCAGAGGAGGAAGCAGACACTGGCGGTAAACGAAGGCAGCATGGTAGACGACCTAATAAAGAAAATGATTTCTCAGCTGCTCCGAAGGCTCACCCAATAAGTTCTGAATCTAGACGAATACAAGCAGATGTTGAACAGGTTCAGACCCTTGTACGTAAGCTTGACGCAGAAAAGGGGATTGAAGATAACATTTTATGCAGCAGTGACCACAACAAAAATGACGATAAGTCTCACAGTGGATCTGTGGGTCCCATAATAATTGTACGGGGCTTGACATCTGTTAAGGGATTAGAGGGTGTTGAGCTCCTGGATACTGTTCTTACTTACCTTTGGCGGATTCATGGGGTTGATTATTATGGTATGATTGGGACCCATGAACCTAAGGGTCTTAGGCATGTGAGGCCAGAAATAACAGGTCATAAAGAATCAGGTAAATCAGGGTCTGAATGGGAAAAAAAACTTGATTTGTTCTGGCAAGGAAGGTTGAGTGGTCAGGATCCTTTGGAAATAATGACTGCTAAGGAGAAGATTGATGCTGCAGCAGTTGAAATGTTAGATCCATACGTTAGAAAAATTAGGGATGAAAAGTATGGATGGAAGTATGGTTGTGGAGCCAAGGGCTGTACAAAGCTTTTCCATGCCTCTGAATTTGTGCACAAACATCTTAAATTAAAACACCCAGAGCTTGTAAACGAGTTGACTCTGAAAGTACGTGAGGATCTCTATTTTCAAAACTACATGAAGTAAGTATCCTGTGATCTTTGTTATTTTTGGGGATTTTTTGTTTTGGGGAATTTTTTTTTTTTTTTTTTTTTTCAAGTGTGAGTGGATGAATTACTTATTCTAGCATTGCTATCATTTTAGTGACCCAAATGCTCCTGGCGGAACACCTATTCTGCAGCAACCACAGGTAGACTTTGCTATCCATCACAAATATATGCTAGGAAAAAAGCTATATTTCTGGATTTTGATTGACTCAGATTATCTTTATGTTTTTGTTTTGCTAAAACGTTGTTCCTAGTTTTAGTAATTTCTCTGGGATGATTTTTCATTATATTTTGGACTATTTTCCTTCTATTTGTAGAAGGACAAACCTCTTCTAAGACGTAGATTACCTCTAGAAGAAAGATTGAGAGATGATCGAGGCAATCGACGAGACCATGAACAAAGTGACAGAATGAATGATGGTGATAGGCTTGGTAACTCCCCATCTCATGGTGAGATGGGAAATCACGATGAAACTATGTATGATTCATATGCTGGAGCTGCCGTTCCTCCATTTACCTCAGATATGCCACCTCCTCCACCAGTTTTGATGCCTGTACCTGGTGCTGGGTCAGTTGACCTTCCTATCTTCCTTTCTCTGTGCGTTCAGAGGCACTTCATTGTATTCTTCAATTTACTAACTTGTAACACTACAGGCCATTGGGACCCTTTGTTCCAGCTCCCCCAGAAGTTGCTATGCAGATGTTAAGAGAGCAAGGAGGAGCATCTTCATATGGGTGGACCAGCACCAATAATTGCTGTCCCCCCAGCTTTTAAACCTGACCCCCGCCGGATGCGAAGGTATTTTGAAGAGGCCTTTCTTTGGACGTTTGCATAACTATAGCATCTTTATTTTGGACTCCTCTGTCTATGCTCATTTCTGTCATCTTCAATCTCTAATGTCACTTCAGTTTTTTGGCTCTCTGTCCATTGTCCAATGTGTTGCGATTGTCCCATTTACATATTACTTCATTGGGCGATGGAGAAAATTGATCAAATGGACAATATTCTTCTTGGTTGTTTTGTTTGTTATTGGCTTTGTGAATTATTTTAACTTTACTTTTATCGATGGTTCATGTAGTTATCAAGATCTGGACGCTCCAGAGGAAGAAGTCACTGTGATAGACTATCGGAGTTTGTAGGCATCTTTGACTGGCTAAGCTTCCACAAAGTCAAAGAACATCAAATAACATTTGTGGAGTTCAAATCCGTTCCTGTCAATGATAATTTACGTTTTAGCTAGAGCAGAAGCTGACAGTATCAATGGCGGTTAGGCTCTATTTGATTGTCTTAAACTGTTTTTAGAATCATACATGGAAGATGTGAGTCCTGAGGTATTAACTTTTATGATGTACCAGATTGGCAGAATTAGCCTTTCAGATTTCCCGAAACAAAAAAAAAAAAAAAAAAAAAAAAAAAAAAAAAAAATCCTTTTAGACCATCTAAGGATAATTTAAAATGACATTAGGAGTCTAATTTGCTTAATTATTGTCTGGTCAGTTACTTTGATTGGGCGATTGTAATCGAATAGAAATAATTGCACAGATAAAGGTGTTTTTCTTTGTGGATAGAATTATTATGCTTGAAGAATTCATTTTTCAATGGAATCTGTGATTTATATTTGTTGGACCTGAATGCATCAGCATTATGCATATTGCATAGCCATCCCTTTTGGTGAATCAGAAATTTGGGTGTGCTGCCGATTCTTGTTTTGGACTCTGATGAAATGGCGATTCTCGTTGTCTTTCTGACTTTCGCCATGTATTCATTCACTCCAATCATATTGTTCAATTTTTTCTTAATCTTCGTATGGCCCTTTTAAAGGCACTCTGAATTTGCACTTTGACGGTGTTTTTCGTGCTGCAAGTGAATTTTTGTTGGTCCCTTCATTGGCATTCCCCATCAAGCAGGCGTCAAACCGATCGTCAATCAATTCTGTGCTTTCCTTTTAAACCTATTTTTATGATTTAATATGCTTTACTTTTGTAAGTAGTGTGTTGGTTTCCTTAACTACCCTTCTTTATAATTTTTTGGTACGCTTAACTACCATTTTAATCAACTGAATTGGAATTACTATTAATCAAAACCCTTTTAGATTGAAGTTTAAATTTAGGATCAAAATAGTAGATTGAATTTTTATATTTAGGATCAAAATAAAATCTTTATCTAGCTCTTATATTTAGGACTAGTGGAAGTATCAATTATCAATTATCAATATTGCTAGTTTAAAAAAAAAAATTATTTGGAGAGGGTCTTAAAATATTACAATTATAAGAAGTTATTTATTATTTAGTAGTCTTATGATTCTAAATTGTGAGATAACATCCAATATTTTGATGCTATTTCTCAGTTTCGTCCGGCACCTTAATCTTATTTATAGTACCTTAATCTTATTTATAGTATATCCATTATGCTGGTGTTATTTTTTTAATGCATTTAGGACTCTAAGACTCTAAACCATAAATAAGATGAAAATACTAGATGTAATTGGAAAATGACATCAAAGTGCACCAGGAGACATCTAAGATGTTGGATGTTACTTCACCTTTTTGGATTTTATATGAACAAAATTGAGATTTGCTTGTCAATTATATGTAATTCTCTAATCGATAGTGAATTTTTATTACTAAGTCCGCATGCTAAAAGTTAATTAGAAAATTGTTATTATTTAGTTACTTTTTTAATTTTATGATATCTCCACAAATTTTTGTAATATCTTGATTTTTATTGTTGATAATGGTCTAACAAAATTTTGAAATTTTATAATGTGAATTTTTATTACTAAGCCGTTAATTAGACAATTATCATTTAGTTAATTATTTGAATGGTATGATATTTTAGTATATTTTTGTATTTTTATGACATTCTTTTTCATAGACAAGGCATGTGATGCAGCTACACAAAGTAGCTTCTATAGCAATTGGTGTTAGTATATTTTTTACTTTTATTTTTTATTTTTTTTTATTTTATATGAATTTGATTCAATACAATTTAATTTAATATAAATCAATGTAAAATAAAAAAAAACTTCTATTATGTTTTATAATTATTGCATTTGTATATTCATAAAAGATTACATGATTATTAACGTATTTATATAAGTTATAAATTTTTATAAAATAATACATGACATTTTTCAATTTTTTTCACATATATCCTAAAGCAATATCTTAATTGTTAATGTTAATTAGAATTTAGGGTTTATATAACTTTTGGTTCCTGAAGTTTGACCCAATTTTGGTTTTGGTCCCTCAAGTTTAAAATCAGTGGTTTTGGTCCCTAAAGTTTGACCCTTGGTCTCTCAAGTTTGAAATTTTTTGTTTTGGTTACTCAAGTTTAAAAATGATTTGATTTTTTCTGGATTGGTTCGGTTTTTTTCGGGTTTAGTTTGGTTTTCAATCAAGTCCTTCTCAAACTTCAGGGACCAACAATTATAAACGGAGTAAACTTGAGGGACTAAAACAAAAAATTTCAAACTTAAGGAACCAATGGTCAAACTTCAAGGACCAATGGTCAAATTTCAGGGACCAAAACTACCGATTTTAAACTTGAGGGTCCAAAACCAAAATTGGATCAAACTTCAGGGACCAAAAGTTATATTAACCCTAGAATTTATCATGGTATGAGAAAATCAGACTCGACCGATTGGATCAAACCAGAAACCAGTGAAGATTCACATCAGACCTTGCTAAGTTTAATTCTCACTTTGTCATCGTCATTCTCCTCAAGGAAGCTTGCACTCGTCCTCACTGAATCTTTCATGAGGAAAAAGAGTAGAGAAGACGACGTAAAAGATGGAAGATGATGAACAGCCCTGTCAACATTTATTTGTATGATTACTTAAATTTATTGAATCAACATTTTCCTTTAGGACTGTTTGGTATGAAGGATTTGGAAGGAAATGAGGAATGGAGGGGAAACATTTTTATGAATTGAATTAAAAATATTAGATGATGAACAACCCTGTCAACATTTATTTGTATGTTTACTTAAATTTATTGAATCAACATCTTCCTTTATGACTGCTTGATATGAAGGATTTAGAAGGAAGAGGAGGAAAGGAGGGGAAACATTTTTATGAATTGAATTAAAAATATTAGAGAAATTGGGTTTAAAGTTTTTGATTAATTTTTCTCACTTTTTCACTTTATTAAAATTTTATGACTATACTTCTCCAATTTTTGAAAATCCAACTTATAAAATCCCCCCTCCCCCCAACCCCACAACCCCCGCCCCCCAAAACAAAAAAAAAAATCCCTCCTACCGAACAACTCATTAGATCAGATTGAGGGTATTAACATTAAAGAAAAAAAAAGTATATTTTATAAATTTAAAAGACTAAACTAATTAGTAAAATTCAAAAATATGAATAATAATAATAATAATAATAGTAATAATAATAATAATAATAATTCTTTAGATTATAAATTAATAAAATAAATTTTATTATTTGAGGTAGCTAATTCTCCTTGAAATTATAACTCATCTTAAGTCTTACACTTGTCGTGTATTTGGATTAGTTTTTGGAGAAAAAGTAGTAAAGATGATTTTAGATAATAGATTCTAAGTAGAATATATATTCTGTGAAAAAAAAATGAATTTGATAAAATGATAGTATTTGGATATTGTTATCAAAATCATTTTTTTCATGTTCAAATTTTCAAAAATGACATTAGCTATTGTGACGATTAAATATAAATGATAAGATTTGATTTTAAATATTTTTAACATTAAATTTCATAATAAATACCAAAAATTAAATAAATTTGTCTACAAAATTAAAATTATAATATTAGTCAATTTTAAAGCATGATAAAAAATAGCTCAGACATATATGTATTAATAAATTGTATAGATTAAAATCATTTATAAATAGTAATTATCTAAAATAATATATTTTAAATTAAAATACATAATTTATCTGATGGTTAAATGTTCGATGGTTAAAAATGGAACCTTAAAAAAAGAAGAGTGATGTTTTTGTAACATCTTATAAAATTTAACAAAGGTGGCAGCGGAAGAGGGAAGAAGAAAGTGAAGGAATGAGAAAAGGCCAAAAGGGACAATTATGGGTAGGGGAAATTATTTTGGCTTCACCACCCCGGGATATTGTATCCGAGGCAAGGATATTGTATCGAGGTAAGGCTGAAGAAGCAAACACACTCCATCCTTGGTCGATCTCGGGCAAGGATTCAACAAGGTTCGAACCCTAGGGCTTTATCTAGTCCCAAAATCGGGTGAGATTGATTTATTCAATCTGGCTTTCAATTTGTTCACCGCGTCATCTGTTCACTGTGTTGTTGTCAACCCTGTGTCTGACTCCGTCGCAATTGTTCTTACTTTGTTTTAAATTTTACATTTTAATCTGGCTTTGAATCTGGTCTGGGTAATAGTCGGAATATTTGACGCTTTTTGAACAAAGGTTGAGCTTGCTTCTATTTTTCGAAGAAATTGATAGTTTTCCTTCAATGATGTGTAATTCTTCTGCGCTCTTCATTGGATTATTAGGTACTTATATGCTTTGGATTGTTTTTTGTTCAATGTTGGGTTTGTTGTGTGTTGGGTTTCTGTTATATCATCATGTATTTAGGAAATTCTCAAGGTTTTTGTGAAGCATGATCTTGTAAATGACTTGGCTCGAGTTGAGTCTAACAATTTGGAAGGATGAGTTTAAATTGTCGTTCTTCAGTGGCTTGGAGGAGTTGCCTGAATCAATTCTCTTACTAAGACATCTTCATCAAAGCATCTGGAACAAAAATGAAAAAGGATATTATATTAACCATTCATATTTTAAAAAAAAAAATTCTGAGTTTAATGTGGGTCCGCCTATGCCATTAGGTGTGGTTAACTGCCAGTTTGCCTTCAAAAATCTCTGCTTCATGCAACGCCTTCATGAAATGGTGAATGGCTGTTTAATGGGAGATTGTTTACCTAAAGCTGTGACAGCAGAAGAGTGAATCCACTGTTAGTGTATTCTTTTGATTCATGTTTTCTAGAGATCAAATGATCATATCATTTACAATATTCAGTAAGTTGTTGAATCTGCAAAGAGTCGCCAAAAAATGTAGCATGAAGCAATTAGTTTTTCCTGCATATGTCATTAGATTATGGTTACTATTCGTATGATTCATGACTTGGTGAGTTAAAGGATATGAGTTTGATGGTATGTTGACTTTGTAATCATCCTTCAACAGGTGGTGATGCCCTAACTACATAATTTTGGTACTCGATAGCCATTGCTAGTTGTCCTCAAATGGTAATGGAAGCGACAACAATTCTCTCCTGCTCCAAGACAGCCCCTTCTGGTTTATCTGTTGTAGGCAATAAGCTTGCTTTGAGACTTTTTAACAAATATTTCCATGGCCATGCTCTTACCAATAATAGTGTTCAATGCCACTCAAAATTAAATCTTAATGGTATGCCATTGAGTTGCACTTTTTATTCAAACCCCTTTTCTGCATTTTCAAAACTAAGAAAAAGGTGTAACTTGATATCTCCTCCCAGATGTTCAATTTCCAGTAATGCCAATTCAGAATCACATAATCCAATCCTAAAGTGTCTGACAAACATTTCCTTTGATTCAATAAAGTCAACCCTGCTACAATTGACTCCCATTGACATTGTAAAGTGGTCTGGGATATTATCTGTCATAATTGCAGCCGGAAAATGGACTCTGAATACTCTCTTCAACCCCTTCTTCTGGATGTATTTCAGCTGGACTTGGTTGTTCTGGCCATGGCTGGTGGCCCTTGTGGTTGCAGTTTATGGGTTATACAGTTTTTGGAAACACTTTCATGGTGAGGCAACCATATTTGAGCAGCTGGCTATAATTACTTCAGTCTTTACTTGGCTCACTCTTGTCCCTCCTGCGTATTTCAATGGCTACCTTGAAGGATGGCCTTTTGTTTTCTTCTTTGTCTACCATTACTTCTTTTTCTTCAGTGTTACTGTCAGAAAACGATTATACGGAGATTATTACCTGCGCCCCCATGACCCCAAATGGGATGTGAACCTACCAAAGTGGAATCGCCTTTTGTTCAGTGTTGGTGTCATGGTTGGCCATTGGCTTGCAGCTTTTGAAGGGCCAGAGCTTCATCAAATTCCAGGTGGATGGAACAACCTTGGTATCTGGACATTAATTATAGTAACTCTGCTGATGCAGTATAATGCCACCTTGTATCTGTCAAAGTACTCTGAAAAGTTGGTTGTACCTACCGCTGTTGTGCAATTCGGACCTTATCGCTGGATCCGTCATCCGATATATTCATCAACTATGCTTCTCTTTGTTACTTACTGCGTTGCTCTTCAAGCACCTTTGAGCCTGCTATTTGTTGTGGCAGTTTGTTTGTTGTACTACAGGCAGAAGGCAGTGCAGGAGGAAGCTTTGATGGTTGAGAATTTTGGCCGGAGGTACACAGAATATGCAAGCAAAGTTAAGTACAGGTTTATTCCTTTTGTTTATTGATTGTTTCCCTGATGTTTGTTAGTTATCAAAATCTCATTTTGAATGTTGAGTTAGTTTGTAGTAAAACGGGAATGTGTTATGGATGTAGTGAGGTATATGTCTACCTTGTTCTCTCCTTGTATGTTTTAACTTCTTAACCTTGCCAAATCCGCATCTGGCCAATTTGATGATCTTGTGGTTGCAGTACATTGTTATGCACACTTCTTCTTGATTTGTTTTTCCCTTCTCTTATTTTATTTTATTATTTTTTTTAAAAAAAAAAGCTATTGATAGTATTGACTAATACAGATTAAAATATTGTGGTGTCTAAAGAAGGGAGATCTTCCAATGTGGTTTTTATCTACAGACACTATAAATTAATTTTTCTGTGCACTTTAATTATACTCTATTTGGGTTGACGCAGAAGCAAAAATAACCGTTTTACGAGAATTAAGAAAGTTGGTTCCGTTAATAACGTCTGAGATTGAATTTTTCTCTAAGATGTCCCTTTGCTGTGCATTTTAATTATGCTCTATTTGGATTGACATAGAAGCAAAAATAACCGTTCTACGAGGATTAAGAAAGTTGGTTCTGTTTTAACTACGTCTGAGATTGAATTTTTCTCTAAGATGTCCCGATTATGATATACTTGGGCAAAAAATGGGTAGTTATTGCTTAGGAGGTAGGAGTACTTTTGTATGGCTACAAATGCTATTCTCTGGGCATTTTACTCCAAAACACCTATTTATGGAGAGAGTGAAAACATATTAACTTTTGGAAATTACTTTACGCAACTTGAGGAAACTTTCTTTTCAAATGGCCTTATTTATTATAAGGAACTATTGTCTGAGTTCCAACTTCCAATAACATTAATGCATAATTATGAAAAAAAAATTGGAAAGGAGTAATATGAGAAGAATGTTTGTCCAATATTATAGACTAAAAAATGTTTCTAGAAGTTTCTCTGTAAATAGAGGTTGGGAGTGGTATGTCCCAAGAGAATTAATTCAGGCATTGATTGATATAGTTGGTGAAAAATATTCTCGTTTAGTTTATTTTAAAAATGCAATACAATTTTTATTATATATAAATTATTAATATCCAAATTTTATTGCTTCCAATTCTTTTTATGAGAAACAAATAACTAGTTTATCTCGACCAAAGAATATAGTTAAAAATAGTTAGAATCAATGTTACTAAATGTCAGTATTTTTTTTCAAAAATATCCTCATGTGTAATTAACTTGTTGGCAAAAACATTATGTTATTAACGTGATACTAATATGTATTTTATTGTTGCTTATAAATATAGGGTAAAAAATTGTAATACATACTTCATGAAAAGAGCTGCATCTTATAAATAGGGTTGAGGATTCTCCCAAAATTCTTTCGCAAAAAAAGGATTAGAGGGACTGCTTCAAAGTTCAAATGTTGGAGCAGAATTTTAAATTTAGACCATATATTATTTATTTTTATTGTGTATCAAACCAAATTTTAATGAAAGTTTGTTTTAAAAAATGGTTAATAGACTCTACAATTTGGTCAAATTCTAGTTTTAGTTCCTATAATTCTTTGTTCATATGGTATTATAAAGACTTGATTTGAATTTAAAGTCGTAACTTTAGTTAACGCCATCAAATACATGGACTAAAACCGAAACTCATTTAATGGTAGAGTCGATTATATAGGTTGGGCCCAATGCCAACCTTGTAAAAATTGTGGCTTGGGTTATAAAAAGAAGACCCGTTTTAATGCGGGTCTTTTTTATCTGAGCCCACATAACCTATAATTGTGAAGGGCTAGCTCGCCAATCCTTGGGCTAGCCCATATTTATGTTTTTTTTTAATTTCTGAAATTCAAAAATAAAAAACAAAAGTATTTATTTACTGTAATGTATTTTTAATTTAGATTTGTGAAAAAAGATTTTTCATTTTATGTTAGGTAATAGCCTAATAGGTAATTAGATAAATATCATTATATTATTTTTAAAAAAAATGAAAAAGCAATATGCAAAAAAATTTCTAAAAATGTTGACGGGCTAACTCACGTGACCCACCTTGATGGGTTTAGTTAATTAAATGCTAGCTTATTTGATACGGGTCATTTCAGCATAACCCATTAGGCTATCAACCCACGGCAGGCCAGACTATAACTGATGGGCTAGCCCGTATTATTACCTCTATTTAGCTTCATAGTTAACACCGATAAACCCATATCAAATTCTTGTGAAACTATTATAAAGACTAAAATTAAAATTTAATCAAGTTAAATTATAAGAACTAACCGTAACATTAACCCTTAAAAATTTGATATGCACATTGTATATTTGTATGGTTTATCTCGACTATCGATTCAAAAAGCAACCAAAATGGATAAGTTGATATGGTCAGAACTGGATGATTTGTTATTGCAAAAAAAAAAAAGTAACCAGAGAACACTTCAACAACCAGATAACACAATCGTATTAGAGCTAAAATTTTATCAAAAAAGAGTCAGAAACTGATTAAGATTCCAGGCTCTCTCTCTCTCTGTTTTTTCTTTGACCAGCCCCTCAATAATATTTTATCCAACAACAGGGTAATAAGTAATAACATAGGAAGAGTATTTATTAAGAAAACATTTTTTTTGGGGTATAAATCAAGAGAAATTTTTCAATAAAAGTAAAACGATACCCACTACGTAGGACCTGACTTCATACTGGATGACATTGGGTATAACCCACAATGCCCCCCCCCCCCAGCAGCACAAGAGACCCATTACAAGGGTCCTATATAGTATGAGTACATGAGTTTCATTTTATTGAATAAATTGCTCTTTCCTCGAATTCCTTCAAAGAAACAGAGAGAACAACTTTTTCTTTTTATCTAATTCTTTATTATTTACAACACCGTATATAATAATAATTGTTAAAGGCATTTAGAATTTTATTTATTTTATCCTTTATATGAATATATATTTATATAAAAAATTTTTCCCTGTGCTTGAGAGTTATGCCATAATTCTAGGAATACGATTGTAAATATCAATATTATAATATAACCATACTATTTGAATAGAAACTCTAACATGCCAGAGACTTTACAATTCAATACCAAATAATTTCAATGCAATCAGAACAGAAGATACAATAGAGGAAAAGAAGCCACAATAAAAGATTAAAACCCAAGCTTTATGTTTTTTCAAAAATTAAGGAACAAAAATTTGATCTCAAGATAGCATTCCAAAGAAGAGAAGCTATATTGATTGAGCGATATACATGTATATTTCTATTAGTGGCCAAAAGATAAAACAAGCGTGAAAAATTACATCATGCCTATAGAAACATTTCATGTTTTCCTATAAAATTCTTAAACCACAATCTTTAGACAGGCTACCACCACCACAAAGTAACAAACCACCTGAGTTTATTCTATTTTTCATCAACACACTATCAGTCAAAAAATTCCCAGCAGAAGAATTATAATCATACCGATCAAGATCATAGTAATTTGATGATCCTAAATTTGACAATCTGATCACATTTTTGTCGAAGTTCTTGATGTACTCTTGAATGCCATGATGAGGCTCAGAGGCTTCAAATGGCTTCTTTGCAAAGGAGAACTGGAATTTGGAACCACTTGGACTTGGTTGATCTTGCACAGATGCCATGATATTAATGCTTTGATTTGGTTGTGAAACTCCATTCTGGTTAGTTATGGATTGTTCAGGAGAGCAGAATCCCTGTGAAGATAACTAAATTAATTTCTGAAAAATTTGGTTTTAGTTTTTCCTTAATTATTTTAGGCATAAAGGCCAACAACACAACTACATGATGATGTCATGGAGTTCAATCAAATAAGAAATAATGGAATCAATAGCAGCACATGAATTTATCACTCTGTTCCCAGTTGGATCCCATTTCAATACTTTTCTTCCAAGTAAATAAATAAAGAATGAGAGACACACACACATAGTGAAAGACCATTTTATGGTGGATGACTAAAGCATATCACGTTGGTTTCACAAAATAAACGGTTTGAGATAATTAAAAAAAAAGAAAGAAAGCAGTCATCATCTGTTTAGCAAAAAAGCTCCATAGTGAAAATTAGAAATTAAAGCACTTAAACTAACCTCAGGTAAATGGCTGTCTGATGGTAAGGAAGACCCAAATAAACTGAATGGCGGGTCTTCTTGTGATGAAAAGTCAGAACTATCAAACGGGGATAATGATACACACTCATCAAAATATGCCATGGCATCTTCTGCAAGACGTTTTGACATCTTTCTTCTTTCAATGCTAGCCTGTTAGCACGGTTTGGTTAACCAACAACAGAACAGGTAAAAATAGAAAATAGTAGGATATCTGCATAGTTAGTTGCTAAGCATTACTTTTCTATATCTATGGCAGCACATTATACTCAAAACCCAAATGATCAGATTAATTACATTTGAATTGCATGCTTAAGATCTTCACATCTAAGAACAAACAAATCAGGGAAATAACGGACATCTTTAGCTTATGAGTAGGTGCTGCAGCGGTGTGTTTGTTATCAAAACCGTTCAAAGCTGTGAACGTTGCGGCTTTCAGTATTGGCCTTGTGCAATTAACTATTTGGAAAATTTTTTATGATTAGTAACATTAGATTTCAAAATAATGGTACAAAATGTATATGATGTTTTTTACTAATAGCTAACGCACACAAATGTCTTCAAAGTATTGGATAGTTTACATAATATGGTCAATGCTTATGCACAGAAAGATACATGCATTCATGCACATGACATGGCCAGTGTAATAAAATGCACTAAACAACTAAAAAGGCTAAAGAAATGTTACTTTTCTTGGACGAGACTTCAGCACATTTGGGGTCTTTGGATATGGAAGAACTTCTTTCAAGATTCTATCCAGTTCTTGCGTCCGATGTTCTTCTACAGCCAGGTCAGCCCGAAGTTTTCTAGCCCGCTCCTGGGACTGCATGTTTAAAACAGGGTTGACTTCACGCAATGTGGAGACAGATGATTCAAAACACAGCACACAAAACATGAAAAGAATAAAATCATTCAGTCGAGCATACATCCTTTCATAATTTAGACTGCAGAAAAAGGCCCTCGTGGGCACAGAACTCACCAAAATATTTTGCATATATATCAATAAAAATAGGGGAAGAAACAATTTGAAAATCACCTCCTCAAGCTTTTTGGAATACTCTCTCCTAATCTCCAACACCAACTCCACTGCACCAGGGTTTACCAAGTCAGGAGGAATATCAGCCACGTTTGTAATAGCCACAGCAGTAGTATTACTCCTTCGGATAGCCTAAACTTCCGGAAAAAAGTTAGAGATTAGCCTTCTTCAGTCAAACTAGTAGAATTTCACAGATGAATTGATCAGTTGAATCCAATCATTTAGTAAGTGAATAATCGAAAATTTTGAAGTATATGCAAAACTACCTATTCAAAAAGAAGCTATAAAAGTCAAGCAACCACAACAGTATTGATATGACTCCTAAACCACTATAGGAATTATCAGAGGCGAAAGTTGGAATTAGGTTGACTTAGTTTTTAAATACTTTTAAGTCAGTTTTTATTTTTCCTGACTCAGCGAAATAACAGGGCCACTATGACTGTTGTAGTCCACTAAGTCCATTAGCTCTACTTTTCTGTTATGCCCGAGATATTAACAGATATTGGTTCTTTGTCATATTTATCTCATCGTAATTCTGCTTATAAACATGTTAGCAGTCCTATAACCTAGCATATGAGTGAGATACCAGTGTTGTTTAGCAGGTTGTTCCCTGTGCCTATCTTCTTCCTATCTTACTACTCAGTTCTGTACCTACCAACTATGAACTTTTATAAAATCAATTGAATTTAAAAACACATTCCCTAAAACATATGAAGGCATAATGCAAAATAAGACACAAAGCAATCACAAGCATGAAGAGTGAAACTTCAGAGAACTATGTTAGTCTCGAAAAATGCATTGACTATCAATTTTTTTAATTTTCTGCTTCTAACTCCCGAAGCACATGTTTCTCATCTTGTCTTTTTTCATCTAAAAGTGATAACCGCACTAAGAGGGGTATAGCAATGGTATTGACTCCTCAATTACTTATAATTTGTAAAATGTATTTAAATTACACTGGCCCCTGAAAAGGTTTTCTTTTCATTTAAGCTCTATTATTTTATTACGTGGCTTGGCCCATACTGGCAAGCCTGATGCCTGGCCCTTTTTTCTAACTGGATTGGCACAGGTCATTTTGGCCAGGCGGCAACAATTATAAAGAGATAGGAGAGGCTCAATCTGAACCAGTCAGCCCCAATGAAGCTTCCAGAGACCAGTTTCCAATCGGTATTTCCAAAAAAACAAGAAAAAAAGAAAAAAAGAGTTGAAAGAGAAAGAGTGTGAGTAAAACAAAGACTCAGAAGAAAGTGGACACAAGATACACTTTAACAGGTTAACTATGGGCTAGACCAGTTATTGTGCAAAATCAGTTATCTCAGTGGCACTAAGGTGTTAGTGAAGTATTGACTCAGTATTGCTTGTATCAATTCAAAAATAACCAGATGCCTTAGATTTGGAAAAGCCAAAGGTCAGGAAATTTACATTCTCAAGGTCATTCTGAATCTCAAAAATAGCACGCCTCACTTCAGAGCGAACCGTTTCATATATATCACTAGCTTCCAACATATCTAGTGGTACCGGCTGCAGAAAGAGACATTCCATAAGTTGTACCACATAGCTTTTAGTTGTCATCAAGAAATACTTCTTAGTCTAGAAGCAGTAAAGTTTCCTAATAGTAAAATACCAAAACTCACACCAATGAGCCATGACATCCATTATCTCTGCAAGCAAGTACAATTGCATGGATATGTACCAGTGACACACCATTGGACTGTCAAGAACTCACCTTCATTTGTTCACAAACTGCTTTGATGGTTTTCTCTTCAGAATCACATACTGAACTTGCTGTTGAAAGTGAAGCTGCAACTTTACAGTTTTGTTCATCCAAACGAGACTGGGAAAAAAGCACAATAGTCAACAAGCATAAGTTAATAAGTAAATTGCTTCGTGTAAGTGTATGTAGCAATTAGATCAAAGAGGAGAGTTAGGTGCAATTTTTAGATGTTTTCTATGATGAAGTTTTCTAATAAAACAAGACAAATGAAGTATTTAACATGACAATAATTCAAAAACACATTGTCCAAATGTTATATTTTGATGTGAAAACTAGGTTAAAAAAATACCATAAAATTGTTATCAAAGTTCACTCCTTAGATCATTTGGGTACATACCAAAATTACAGCTGAATTATCAGAAGCCGCAAAAGAGGAATGCTGACTAGACCAAGTCAGCAATTTTTTTGTTTGATTGACCACACCATTGTTGCTTCTGGGCAAACCACCTTTCTTATTACTCCCCAATAACTCTAAATTGTTTCCATCCTTAGAAATTGTTGTGCTACAATCTTGCTCTTTTTCACTCTGCAAATACAACAAATGCAACATGTTGAATCTTTTCCCTACCCTTCTTTCCATGCTAACTATTAAAATAGGACAAGGGAAAGCATCCTAATGGCTCAACCGCAGAAAGAGAAAAAGGGAGAAAACTCATTCAGCTCTTGACAGATAGGTGAACTATCACTCTGGTCTCCGCATAGACTTCCTTTAAATTTAGTCAATCAATCCCTAAAATGCTAAAAAACCATTTGAGGTGGTTTGGACATATAAAATAGGCTGTCGGAAGAGGAGGATAAATCAGACAGTATAACAATCCTTTGTTGTCGTTGTTGTTTGTATTAATGACTAAATGCTTATAATTGCCTTACGCACGTATTTTGATCCAGAATTTAACATTAACACCGAGTCTAACTGTTTGCCAGATTTGGGAGTCCATCTCTTGGCATCAAAATTTCAATGATTAAATTTGGCGCTAAATTTTGAATGAAGCTATGATGAAAGGACACACAACATATCAAGCTTATTAATACATGGAGACTATATTGCAATGAATGAATAATATGGATGTCGGAAACGAAAGTTTGACTACATAAATGGATTCAAAATAAAATTTTCCTTAAGGAGAGACCCATGCCTCAGAAGTAGAATAATGCGACCTGGAAACCGGAACCTGCGAAGCCGAACGATTGCGACGGCTGGTGTCCAGTCTGGACAAACTCCGACTCGTTTCCTTCCGACCCACCTGCCCCTTACAGCTTGCTACATTATCTCTCGTCACGAATCTTCCTCTCCAACCAAATCCACTATTCGAATTCGTAGACTTCGCACTAGCAGGATCTAAGGTAGAAGCTGTAGTTTCGTCCACTTTAGGAGTTCCTTCCATTTCCATAGATCCGATTTGACCATCTCGAGGTGACGTACTGCTCCAAAACAAAGGATTATCCCTCTTGTTAACAAACTCATTAGAAATATCGGAGCTGGTCCTTGAGAGAGCACTCACACTCCTTGACCTTCCAATTGGAGCCTTCTTACGCGCTTCTTCTCTAAATTCTCTCGCCGATACGGTAACCGAAGGAGAAGTTAAATTCCCTCTCCTGGAAGATGATTTGAAGGCTGCAACAGCCATGGCATAAACGGAAAATTGAAAGTAACTAATTTCGGAGCCTAAGAAAATTGTGAGAAAATTGAAGGGTTGGGTTCAAGGGTTCAAGTTTTGGAAATTGAGAATATACCGCGTGATGATATAGAAAGAGAGTGGGAAACTGAACAGAAAAGGAAAGAATGCGGATACATTCCATAGAAGAGCAAAATTCTACGAAATTGACCCATTCGGTGTGTTCCGGGCGAGAGTCGGGTGTCTCCATGTATTTTCGTCTTCATTTATTTTTTATTAAATGTATTTATTATTAGGTAAATTTTTAATATTTATTATAAAATCTCAATTACTAAAAGTTAATTTAAGAGACAATTATATTCAAGTTTCACTAAAAAACAAAGAAAAAAAAAGGTCCTTGAAGTTGTTAATGACAAATTGAGGGATGTTTATTGATAAGTTGAGGAGTGTCCACTGACAACGTTAAGAACCATTTTTTCATTTTTTCTTTTGTGTAGAATTTGGATGTAATTGTCCCTTGATCCTATGATAAATACACTTAATAGAGGAGAAAATCAATAGAAACATCCTCTCCCACTTAACATCACGATGATGGGAGGGTTAAGTAGCTTTTGTTGACTAAAGCAAAACTCAGCTTGCATTCTATTCAACAGCAGTGGCCTCTATCCTCAGTATTCACATTTTTTTTAACCTGAGCCTTAGTATTCAAATGAATCACATTGAAGGATGATTTTTTTTAGGGTAAAAATGCACCCAATACCCCAAACTACTTTTAGAGGTACAATCAACATCCTAAAATATTTAGGGATGTAAATTTGACCTTAATATATTTAAAATGGCACAATATCACCCCCAAATTAACATACTTTAACCTCCATTTACTCCTCCTCTCTTATAGCTATCTGTTCAATTCCTTCCTTCTTTATTGCTTCTCTTGCAATAAAGCCCAAGAGAGAATGGCATACTTCACATCCCAAAAACATAAAAACAGAGAGAGAGAGAGAGAGAGAGAGAGAGAATGTTGTCACTGTTCTAACTCTTTATTTGATATCCAAACAACAGTGAAATCAAAAGAGACCATAGTTAGTCTAGATTTCATACGGTGGAAGGAAAAAGTCTTATTCATCCCACAGCATCCATGCTAACTCTTTACTTGATCCAACCTTCTCGATGGCCTTAACCACATCCATGCTCTCCACCACGTGTTTTCCATCTAGCCACTTTGTCTTCACCAAACAATTGAAGAACTGAGATCCATTGGAGTTAGGGCTAGCGTTGGCCATCGACAATATTCTTGGTCCAGTGTGCTTCCATGCTAAAGCTCATTGATTCTCCACCGGTTCCGTTCTGGCCGTGAAATCCCACCTTGGCGCATGAATCCCGAGATCACTCGATGGAAACTCGAAACCTTGTAGCCCCTTCTCACTAGTGCTGGGAAAACGGGCCGGCCCGTGACGGGCTCGGGCCTAAACGGGCCGGCCCGTTTAGGCCCGAGTTCAAATTCGTACCATTTTAGGGCGGGCCGGCCCGTGGGCTTTTGGCCCGTTTACGTTTTTGCCATTCTTTTTTTATTTCTTATTCTCATAAAGACTAAAATACCTAATTTAAAATATAAATATCATCAACACTAATTTAAAACATAAATATTATCTAAGTTTAATAGAATATAAACACTAAAACTTAAGTCCAAACCATAATTAATGTTCATAACCAATTAAATAAGTTCACAGCCACAATCAAACAAGCCTACAAGCTTCAAATATCAGTAATAATATAACACCTGATTTGGATTTTAGCGTATACATGCAAAAAAAGAAAAAAGAAAATCAAAGAAGAGAAGCTTCAAATGAGGTTTGAGTCAGTGTGAAAGCATTTCTGATATGAGGGTTAGGTTAGGTTAACTTTACCCTCTGATCAATGCTTGCTACCCATTGCCTTGTGCACATTTATTAAAAAAAGAAAAAGAAAAAAGTTAAACGGGCCTAAAAGGGCTGGCCCTACAGGGCTTGCGGCCCTACAGGGCCGGCCCTTTTAGGCCCGCTTCCATTTTTAGCCTCTAAATCATAGGCCCGGCCCTTGACGGGCTCGGGCCTATCGGCCCGAATTCCTGGCTCTACTTCTCACTAGTGTATAGTGCCCGAAAATTCTCCACCGTGCGTGTGAGGCTTCATTTATTGCAGGAGAAGCAAAAGAAGGAAGGAAGAAAGATGCAGAAACTAGAGAGACAACGAGTGCTTGCCGTAGAGAGAGTAAACGGAGGTCGCTTAACGGTGGTTAGTCTGGGGTGAACATTGCTCCATTTGAAATACATTAGGGTCAAAATTGCACCCCTAAATACTTTAGGTGCTAATTGCACCTCTAAAAATAGTTTGGGTTACTAGATTGCACCTTTACCCTTTTTTTAATTTTGTTTCTTCTATTGAATATAAAATTGGGAAAAAGAAATAAAATGAATTTTGAAATTATAAAATTCCAAATCACGTTTGTTAGAAATAATTGATAGGAGAATGACGAAACCGAATAAGCAATTTATAAGGGAAAATCCCTATAAAATACCTCAAAAATTGCAAAATTCCGTTTCAGTACAGCGAATTCCAAAAACCCGAATCAGTTCTGTGTCAGTACGGAATGAACAGTGCGGGGGTGCCAAAAGACGATTTTGCCCTTCAGTCCTCATTCTCGCCACTTTCAGAATAACAACACGAGCCTCTTAATTAATAACTCCGGATTCTTGATTAACAACTCTGTTTTATTCTTTCACATATTCGCATCTCCAAAATATAGTGTTTTTAATGTAAAATATGGTGTTGTTAATAAAGAAAGAGGTGTTATTATTGGCCCTGAAACTTAAATTATGAAGTTGTGAAATAAGAAATGAGAGTTGTTAATGTAGAATATGGTGTTGTTAATAACAAGATCGATATTGTTATTGTGAAAGTAAAAAGATGAAACTGGAGTTGTTAATTAAGAATCTGGAGTTGTTAATTGAGAGGCTCGTGTTGTTATTTTGAAAGTGGCGAGAATGAGGACTAAAGGGCAAAATTGTATTTTGGCACCCCCGCACTTTCATTCCGTACTGACACAGGACTGATTCAGGTTTTTGGAATTCGCTGCACTGAAACGGAATTTTGCAATTTCTGAGGTATTTTATAGGGATTTTCCCAATTTATAACTTATTTTTTTGAGAAATAGCTGATTTAGAATTTTATAATTTCAAAATTCTTTTTCTGTCTTTTTCCCTATAATTTTTTTTTTCTGAATAAGCATGTTACTTTTTTTTTCAAGCAAGTAAAATGTAAAGGGAAAATCCCTAAAAAGGGACTTGAAAAGTGTGAAGAGACAGAGGGGTGTTATGAAATTCAAAAATCTTGCAGAGGTGCTTCTGATTGATCAGGGATTTACAAATTAGAGATGGAATGACGAGTTTGCCCCTAGGCAAATTTACAAAGAAAAGAGAAAGAGAGGGAGGTGTTTTATTGGGCGTGGGTGATTGGCTATTATGGGGCGGTTTTTGAGGAATAAAAGAGTGGTGGGGAGCGGTGAGTTCTTGGTTGCATTGAGAGGAGGAGTGGGTTAGAAGTGGGTGGGGTCGATTTGAGGAGGAAGGAAGGAGATGACGGGGCTAGGGAGTGTGGCGCATTGTGCCGTTAAAGTATAGAAGTGGTCGACTGTTCCAGCGGCTGAGAAATGACAAAAAACAAAAACATAAACCAGTAAAAGCTGTCATTTGGGCTGAGTTGGGTGTGATTTTGTGGTGCAAAAGAGGCGTCGATGGGGGTCAGAAGTCGCCTGGTCCATCGCAAGCTGATAGAGGGCGACAATGGCGGTCTGGAATTGGCCGTTTCTTAGGTTAGCGCAAAGCTTGGTTGGTGAGTTGCTGCAAATTGCTGTTCTGGTGTGGAGTTGCAGGTTGGAGCCAAAGTTCGGTAAGGGAATAGGTTTAAAAATATGTCGCATGTGTAGTTGTGAAATTCTTAACCTAAACTGTGAAAACCAAATTTAAAGTTGGGAATGGATAACTGTGAAACCATGTTGGAATGTGGAAATTATGTAATTTTAAAGTTGATATAACGTAATGCGAAGTTGTGAAATCTATATCAAAACTTGTTACACTGTTTGATGATGTGGGAAATTTAGCATAATGGGTAGTTGGGAATTTCTGAGGCATAGGTGTGAAATTGTAATCATAACCTGAGAAAACTGAAATTAAAGTTGGGAATGCTTACTCTCAAGTTGTGAAATTGTGATGCGTGGATGTGAAGTGCCAAACCTAACATGAGAAAACTTAATTTGAATTTGAGAATGCTTAATCTGAAATTGTGAAACTTTGATGTGTGGATGTTTTTGGAGGAATTGTGAACTAGTGTTGTAATGTAGGAAATTAACCTATGAAAACCTAATATAAACTTGGGAATTGTTTATATGACACTGTGAAAGCATGTTGGTATGTGGGAGGTGTAATTTCCAGGTTGGGAAATCATATGTAGAATTTGTGAATCCGTAATGAGAACTTGGAAAATTGTCTAATGAAGTGGAGAAGTTTGAGAATTCCCTATTCAAAATTGGTTGCTTGAGTGTGAAATCCTAATCTTAACATGGGAAAACGTGACAAGTTTTTTGGGAATGGTTAATATGAAATTGAAAAACATATTGGTAATTGGGAATGTTTGATATCGTACTTGTGAAAACGTAATCAAAAGTTGGGAAACTTTAATAAGAAGTTGTGAAGCTTTGTGTAAAGGTTAATTTTGAGAAGTAGTGAAATTGTTATCACAAGTTATGAATCCTTTTATCAAAACCTGTTAGACTGTACTACTTTCATGAGGGGAATTAGGATTCACAAGAATTGAGACTGTGAAAGAACCATTTAAATTGTGACCGAACAATGTTAATGAATGTGAAATGCTTCTTGTGCAGGTTGAAGAAGATGACGTTACAAAAAGGGGAGACATCAAAATCAAAAGCACAAAGCCGAAAAAATGTAAAGAGTAGACAAGCAAAGAGCACAAATGTGAAGACAAAAGGAGGAAACAGCAAACATGTTAAGAATCAACCAGTACATGGTAGGTTTATGTTGTTTAGAAATAAGTATGTGGCAAACTTGGGGGAGAAGAAGAAGAAGATGACAGAAGAAAGCAAGGCTGCAGGAAAGTCATGGTGTGAGCTGCAGGATGATAAGAAGAAGGAGTACACCAAAAGAGCTAAGCAAGGAAGGCCAAAAAAGAAGAAGAGCAAAATTAGAGTGTCCTTTCATACCTGCTGCTCACTTCGAGGATTTACATCATTACTGGAATTTGTCAGTCAGAATGAAAAATTGAAGTAAAGGGTTAGGAGAATAGGTTTTGGAAATTTGTTGTAGGTGGAATTGGAGAGACTCCCCCATGACTTGATTGTAGCCATACTTAGAGCATATGACCCACCAACACAATAATTCAGGATAAGGGGGAAGACACAAGAAATTGAAGCAAAAGATGTGGAGAAGTTGCTTGGTAGTACATGTGAAGGGGCTGAGGTTAGGGTAGATGTGGAGGACATTGATCCATTGTATGAGAGGTTGAAGAGTGAGTATGGGAAAAAGAAATACACTGACATCTTGAAGAACATAAAATCTGGGGAAAACGGGGACAACTTTGAGTTTCTCTTCGTCATATACACTTTAGGAATTTTTTTATGCCCGTATTCTAATGGAGTCATAAGTGATAGGATGTTGAGAGTCATGTGTTGCACAATAGAGGGATTTGAAAAATATGATTGGGCAACGTACTTGATCAAAGAGTTCTAGAAGGAAATGAGTGATTACATAAAAGTGTATATGAAGAAGAATGAATGTGAAGGGACCTGCAATATGGGTGGTTGCCTCTACTTATTGCTGGTATGAAACTTGTTCCATTTTCATTACTTTATTATTCACGTTCATACTCATCACAGTTATTTTCTTGGTGGTGTAGCTATTCTTTGCGGAAAATTTCCCTTTGAAACAAAATGTCCACCATGAGTCTACCAACCCTATTGAGTTCTAGACTAAGGAGAAGATCAATGAAATGGTGAACAACGAAAGGATGAGCAATATGTTAGGATCGGTAGGCACAGCAAAAGAATTTTAAAATTTTCACCGATCCTAATCGAGGATCTATCAACGGCGTTTAAACCAAGTTGGAAGGATTCATACCTTTTTGATGATTCAGAGTTTTCACGATCTCTAGGAGCCAACACGTCAGGTCTGCTCCCTCTACCGGTATCAACACGAATGCTCTCCAACTGAGACTGCGTGCTAGCGCCTCTAATGTCTCCTAGGGTTTCACTTGCGGCTCTCAATTCTCATGTGTATATGAATATATCTGCTTTATCAAGTTTAGAACCTATGAGGGCTATTTTCAAATTTTAATTTCGAAATTAATTAACAATTAATTATCTTGATGAGCTAATTAAATAAATTCAGTTTAAATTAAATCTGTTTAACAGTTTTAATTTAACCTATTTATTTAATCCAAATAAAAAGCCATTAGATTTAATTTATCTTCATAAATTAAATCTGAGATACTATATCTCTATCATGTTAGTTATTAAATTTAATATATCTTAATAAATTAAATTTAAAACTAACACAATATAATAATATCATATAATATATATACATATATATATATAAGATATATATTTCGAAAAAAATATATATCTATATAATATTATTAATGAATTTTATATTTTATACATATATATATATATATAAATATAAAATTCATCCACCATAAATTAAACATTATCTCGTGTTGGGCCATTCTTGTGTGCGACCCTGTAGGCCCATATGAAGTTGGCAGTAGGCATATAACTATACTAACCCAAAAGTCGCAAGTGGCCTCTAGCAAGACATTACGACTACCCAATTCATATGAGGATCGTTATCACGATGCAACCTATCATACAACCATGTCACATCCCTTTTATTACACGATATATCGATCAAGGATAAGGCATGGATAATGTCATCCTTTTGTTCCTGACCATTACTTTCTCGATTCCTGAGTAGCCTGATAATAGAGATAGAAACTCCTTTCATCATAGTATGGCCATACATTTCTCAGACTCACTCATCAGGGACAAATTCCATCTTGATCATTCATATTCCTCTGCATGAAAAATCACTAAGCCCGATCGTAGCCTTTATCATCACCAGGTCAAAAGTGACTTTTGACTAGTTCAAAGCTTAGCAACTCTCATGTAGGAATCCATGATGACGTCAGGCCTAAGGGCATTGTGACGTGGTTATAGATGAAAAAAGCTTATGACTTGATCCATGTAGCTTTCTCATAGTGGGTCGGTCCAGCACCTTGTACTCTTACAAGTGCCTAAGACTTTGATTCGTATCTCGATATCTTATCAAAGTCATACTGATCTTGTTTCATCTCTGCTCCCGCATAGATGACCGACCAGGGACATTTTAGGACAATCTTTATGAATTATCCAAGGATACAATTATCATAGTTAACATGCAAATAATATGATAACAGAATGGAGAAATTTCATTAAAATAATAATGTTTAAAGTATAATGATTGACCCTTAGGGCACAATTTCCAACACAATATGGGAATTTTGTACCAAATGAGGGGCAGTGAAGTAAGGGCGGCCAATGAGGACGCACAACAAATGCCTTATTTAGACCCGGTATGTTTGTTGTTTGGTTAATAGATGTTTTCCTTAATTGAATAAATTAAATCAGAAATTAAATTCTATTATTGACATAGGAGTTGAGGGATCTCCATGCGCGACTTATGGAAGTTATTGATGAACACCGTAATCGACTTATCAAATTTATGGTTGAGGAGTTAAACAATGTGCAGAATGCACGAGAGTAGAAGGGAAAAGTGCAACCAAACATCCCTGTTGTGACAGTTGATGATAGGGATGGTATAGGTTTGGATGACGATGGTGGAGCAGGTGATGATGATAATGGAGATTATGACAGTGGATGTACACCTGATGTCACCGGTGATGATGGTGAGCAACATAAAGCTTCTAACGATGATGATGATAAGTGTGATGATGTGGATGATGAAGAAGGTGGTAATGATGATGTTAACATAGAGGGAGTTAAGGTGGGGGATGAAGGGGATAGTAGGAAAGTAGGTAATGAAAGGGATGAAAAATCTTTATCTCCATTAAATATGTCCCCCATTTCAGTGCCTGACCAAGTAGAAGGAGAAGGTGTAAGAGGAGTACCACTGTTGAGAGGCCTGAACTGCCAAGAAGATAAAAAAGGAAAGGCAAAAAGGGCGATTATATTTCCATTTGTAGAGTTGCATGTGGGTTAAAAGAGGAAGAGGCCAACTGATGATCAGGAGACTTTTTTCAACATTGTTTCCTGCCTAGCAACAGGACTAGAGCGTGATACGTGAGTATAACAGTTCTGTTCTTCAGTGTATCATTACTACATATGAACAACATATTAAGTCATAACCACGTTGACATTTGCATTTTATGGAAATAAATTGCAAGTTGTCGATTGACATCTTGGATGAAGAATTAAGTTGAGATTAGCTGTATAAGCTAGGGGGAATTCAAATAATAAGCAATACAGTATGTATGTGTACCTGTATAAATGGAAGGGGTATACCAAAATATTCTGTAGTACCATTCATTGTCAAGTAATAGTAAGTCGTGTGTCATGGTTTATAATCCGGAATTAAGTCTAGTTCATATATTCGATGTTGCAGGTTATGTCAGTTGTCTCTAAGACTTTAATGTATGAGTTTAAGGAGGTAAGAGGATAACCGAAGCGACATATATTTGATGCATGGTTCATGGTAAGTGAAACTGTCCACCCACTCATTTACATGTTTTCATGTTGGAATATCATGTCGTCATCACACACCACAATGTTTTTGTCGTAGACAAAGTTGTTAGGTAGCCCAATAGGGTGGAAAGTTTTCACTATGCAGCAATAATTGATGCCTAAAACTATTAGGATGGGCTCAACATTCGTGAGTGGCCACTGGTTTTGTGTTGCTCTAGTGACAAGAATATGCAATTCTACGTGTTAGACTCGATGAAGCCTAAAATGACAGATAATAAGTCAAGTTGGAAGGGTGTCGTGCAAGATGATTACATTTTTATTGTCAACTTAATTGTAAGTTTAGCTCACTGCAAGTGGTTAATGTTGTCACACGCTTAATTTCCCACACCATGTCATTAACTTGTTATGTATTATATTTGTGGCTTTAGAGGGATCGTTTTCTTAACAATATGGAGCTAGTGAAGCCAGATAAGGTCAAAAAGAAGGCAAAGAGCGGAATTGTGTGGCCTCCTATTCTCCAACAAAATAAAATGTGAGTTTTGCCATTTTCTTGAAATAAATAATTGATTTTCTTGTTATTTAAACTAATGCAACCTTTGACTAACTATATGATGATAGTAAGGATTGTGGTGTGCACGTGATGATATGGTTGAGCTAGTAGGATCCCGATTGTGTCTTGGACTATCAAAATGTATACCGCTGAAACTATAACCTTGTACTTTTTTAGTCAAATTGAAGAACATTTACTTGGTCACTTATTTATAGGAGGAGACTAAGCAATTAAGGAGCGACATAATGTAGTGGTTAGTCAATCATTCGCTAAACTTATGCTGTGACACTGCATTGGAGCTCATTCCCCCTACACTATCCACCACCAAAAAACGTTCTTAGCATGTCTTACTGTTTTGTATGCATAGAGTTGTTATGTTTTTTTGTTGTTATCATATGGGAGGACACAAATTGTTTTGGCCTTGTTTTGTGTATTAATCCATTTGCTATTATGATTTGGACAAGCTAACAAGAATTTAATAACATAAGACTTTATCAGCTGCATTGACAAATTACCCTGAAAATGTTCAGTGTTTCCCCACCTGAGCTCTTTTGGTTTTGCCAATTAGATATTACAGATCATCTTGTTGCGATAAGCATTTCACAACATTACATAAGCATTTTTGTAGATAAAGATGCTCACATTTTTTTTTAAATGTCCCCAGAATTTGAATGTGGTTTCACAATGCTAGCTAAGAGTTTATTAAGTTCTGCATTTTGTTTCCTAATATTTGTTTAGCATTTCCCGACACGTCCTGCCATGTTTCCCAACTTGGATGCCAATAAGACCTGAAGCTATTTTGTTTTTCCCCAAGTTACATTATAATTTATCAACTTTATAAAACTCTTTCACAAAATTAGATAAGCAGTTCCGCAGGTTATACCGCCTACATTGTTCAAATCTTGGTACATTTAATACTCTACAAGTGAATGTGGTTCCACTATTCTAGATATGATTTTATCAAGTTATGTTTTGTGTTTACCAAAATTTGATAAGCATTTCCTCAGACGACCCTTATTGCTTGTGAACTTGGTTGTGAACATGCCCTGACACTACTTTGTTTTTCCCAAGTTAACATTATAAGCTACCAACTTTTGTTATCGGTTTCACAAACTTACATTAGCTGTCTGCATATGATAACGCAAACATGTTTTCACGCTACGTACATTCAATCCCCTGAACATGAAACTGGTTCTGAATGCCAGATAATGGTTTATCAATTTTTGTTGATTGTTTCACAATATAGGATAAGCAATTCGTTGACGCTGTCACAAGTTTGTGAACGTGGTCGCAAACGAACCCTGAAGCAAATAATTTTCCCAAGATTACATTAGAATTTTTCAAATTTATACAAATGATTTGCAATATTAGATAGGCCGTTCGCAGCTGATAACGCTAACATTTCTCCTATCTTAGAAACTTTAATCCCTTGAATGTTAAACTGGTTTCCCAAATCCAGATAAGGGTTTATCAACTTTTTTTATCTGTTTCGTAATATATGATAAGATTTTGCAGACGCTGTCACAAGTTTGTGAACTTGGATGGAAACAAGCATTGAAGCAAATAAGTTTTCCCAAGATTACATTATAATTTGTCAAATTTATACATAATATTCGCAATATTAGATAAGTCATTCGAAGCTGATAATGCTAATATTAGATAATCCCCTAAACGTTAAACCGGTTCCCCAAATCTAGATAAGGGTTTATCAAGTTTTGTTATTTGTTTCGCAATATAGGATGAGCATTTCACAGAATCATCACAAGTTTGTGAACTTGGACGTAAAGAAGCCCTAAAGCAAATAAGTTTTCCCAAGATTACATTAGAATTTGTCACATTTATACAAATTATTTGCAATATTAGTAGGTTGTTCGTAGTTGCTAATGCTAATATTAGAACATTAAACTAGTTTCCCAAATCTAGATAAGGGTTTATCAATTTTTGTTATCTGTTTTGTAATATAGGATGAGCATTTCACAGAAGCCGTCACAAGTTTGTGAACTTGGACCCAAGAAGCCTTGAAGCAAATATGTTTTCCCTAGATTACATTAGAATTTGTCACATTTATACAAATTATTTGCTATATTAGATAGGCCGTTCGTAGCTGCTAACGCTAATATTAGATAATCCCCTAAACGTTAAACTGGTTCCCCCAATCTAGATAAGGGTTTATCAATTTTTGTTAACCATTTTACTATATAGGATAAGCAATTCACAGACGCCGTCACAAGTATGTGAACTTGGATGCAAAGAGCCTTGAAGTAAATATGTTTTCCCAAGATTACATTAGAATTTATCTCATTTATATAAATTATTCACAATCTTAGATAGGCCGTTTGTAGTTGATAATGCTAATATTAGATAATCCCTTGCACCTTAAACTGGTTCCCCAAATCCATATAAAAGTTTATCAATGTTTGTTATCCATTTTGCAATATATGATAAGCGTTTTGCAAACGCCGTCACAAGTTTGTGAACTTGGTCACAAACAATCCCTAAAGCAAATAAGTTTTTCCAATTTTACATTAGAATGTGTCAACCTTATACAAATGATTCACAACATTAGATAAGCCATTCGCAGTTAATAACGCCTATCTTCAAAACTTTAATCCCCTCCACTTTAAACTGGTCCCTTAAATCCAGATAAGGGGTTATCAAGTTTTCTATTATGGTGTGCAATATTTTATTAGCATTTCAGCAGATAACGCTTAGATATTTCCCCATCTTCATACATTTGTTACAAATTTCTCTTAACCAGTTGTTTTTTTTTTATGTATTTAGCATTTTTAGATTACCATTTTCGTACTTTGCCATTTTTTTCCAACTAGGACAGCAAAATCCTCGATTGTTGCAGGATTTTTCCCAAAAATGCTTAAGAGTTTATCAAGAAACGATGAGCATTTCCCAAATGTACATTAACATTTAACATGTTCATGGACAGCTTTTGCAGCATGATTCTACAAACATCAACACTCCATGATAGTAAAATTGCCTTATCAGAACACATCAAAAGAGGCCAAAAGCCTTATTCTTCTAATTCTTATATACATAAGTTTCAAAATAAAGGAGTGGACAATATATACTAAAAAAACATGACATACTTATATGTAGGCCTCATAAAGGGGTATGACCTTACATACACAAAAATAGGGAATACAATGACAATGCCAAAAAACCAGGAACAAGAAACATTGTTCTAACACTTGCATTGCCAACAGGACATTAAGAAAGTGGTTCCTCTTAATGTTCCTTTGTCATTGACATAACCCTATATCAATTACTAATTACTTACAACATTTGATAACCCATGTTACCCATCCCTTTATCCAAAAAAATAACATAGAAGGGTCAGACCAAAGTATATATACACCAAAAGATTTTGCCTAATACTGCATGAATACTAACTTCAACATGGATTGTGATTTTTGCAAGTCCTTCATGTATGCCCAGCTTCATGGCACTGTACATAATGATAGATCCTTTTGCTTTGGAACTGTGATTCTTGCCTTATTGATCTTGGTCTTCCAGGTGGTCTACTTGTAATTGGAGGGTGCAAGAAAATATTTTTAGACATATTGTGCATGGTATAAAGGCTATATTCATTCAGGTTTGGCATGTCTATTGTGACAACAGAAAAAATGTTGTGCTCGTAAATCTTTGCTTGAGTTTTGATCTTAAAACAATCATCAACATATTCATAAATGTTGCCATGGATAACCTTCATAGCTGCACAAGCATGTGTGCATGGAATCCCACTTATTTGCCAAAATGCACAACTATATTCACGTTGTCGAATGTCAACCCCATGGTCTCCACGTGCCGTATGCACACAAAATCTTCCCTGACCATAATCTTCACACCACATAAACTCACTTTCGATTACATTTTCCCTCACATTTGCCTCTATATTTAGCCCAACACAATTCTTCCACTTCCTCATTGACAAATATGAAGCATGCATCTTCTTTGCTATTTTCTTATGATGTGTATGGATTAGTTAGACTACATTATACTTTCTCTCCTTCACCATCCAAGCATTGAAAGACTCGGCAAGATTGGTTGTTATGTTGTCCCAACACTTGTAAGGGAACTTGCTCATTGCCCGCTTGTCAACATCCCCATTATTCAAAATCCAATCATATAACTCTTTTAAGTGCCCCTGCATATGTTCCATTACCCTATCAAAGTCATCTGGAAGCCTTGCATATGTAACTTTGTCAAGAAGAATAAGTCCATCCTCTTTTAACTGGGCACTTATTTTCCTTTTGCCCTTATTTATTTTTAGTATCTCAGTGTTGAAGTTCTCCTTCACGTCTATAACAAAATGTATGCCGATAACCTCCAAATATTGTTGGCACACCACCTATTATGGCATTGTGACAATATGACACAACAGTAATTTCAATTGAACCAACAATCCTTTTAATCATATACATAAACCAAGTCCAATCATCTAGTGTCTCTCCTTTCACAATTGATGTTGTGAAAGGCAACAACTCATTATTTGCATCATAGGCCGTAGTTGAAAGGAGCATTCCCCTATAGGGCCCACTTAAATGAGTTCCATCAACATATAATACATGTCTTACACCTCGTAAGAATCCCTCAATACATGACCCATATGCAATGAAAACTCGTTCAAACCTTTAACCATCTGCTACCCATTCAACCACTATTTTATCATTTGTTTCCTTCAACCTTTGGCATATCTATGGGATTAACATGTAAGATTGTTCTGGTCTTCCATGAATGTCTTCCATTGCCTTCTCCTTTTCCCTATAAATCTGTTTATATGTTAGGTTAACACCATACTCCCTTTGCAAAGTCTTCATAATCTCAGTTGGATGCTTCTTTGTATGGTTCCTAACCTCGTCAATGATTATTGATGATGTCAAACTAGATCTCGCACTATGGCCAGTCACTTCCAAATTATCTTGAGCACTATGCACATGATCTCTTATAAATTTGGTGACACAAAGTATTGTTGCATTCTTGCCATCTCCATTTGCACATAATTTCCCGGGATATCCTTCTACTTTACACTTGACATATATCTTCTCCTTGGTATTCTTCTCGTACTTGGGCAAAAACTTATATGAAATGCTATATTTGTACAAAGCTCTTCTTAATGCATTCGCATATGGAAAATGTTGCCCAACTCTTGAAATTAGTCTGCCCCATTTCAAATTGCTCCTCTCATTAACATGTGTCTGTTCAGTGTCATAAGTTAGATTGCCACCACTAAATACAACTAACATAGGCTGAACATCACTGCCGTCACTCATGGGATAAACCTCTGCTTCTGGTGACTGTAGCAGGAATCTCTCAATCCTGCATTAAAGATTTACAAAATCTCATTAACAATTGCCGACATTTAATTTCAAAATACCAACATATTCATTACAACAACTTTTTGTAACTTACATATCAAAATCATTTCTTCACAACGGTTGGTTCACATTATCCTTATGGGATGCAAACACATGAGCTCTACTGTCATTGAATCGAAAAAAATTTTCTATTTCTCCATCACTATCAAGATCAATTAAAGTCCTCTTATCAAACATAACTTTATATTTAATGTCACAACTACTCCCCACATCACCGTCTATATTGCAATTATTTTCCTTAATTCTTCTAGCCTTATCCCTTCTGTTAGCATTTTTATCTTCACACTACCTCCAATGTATTTAACTTCACCATCATTATTACTTTCAAAATTTCCCCTACATGAAAATAACAAAACAACTCCTTCATTGAACTTGCCCTACTATTTTCATCCATTTTGTTAAATCCCTTACAACAAATAAATGAGCACACTATCAATAGAAGAAGAAAACTAACTACCCACTTTAGTGTTTAACAGATCTGTATTAGGGTTTTTCAGCTTATCTTACTCATTTCCTACAAAATCCACCATCTTTTCTCTTCACTCTTATAGCTCTAAGTCACCTCATCTTCCATCGCCATCTTCTACTACATTTACCTAGTATCAGCAATTTTTACCTTTGCACTAACATCAAGCATCACGTCCCTCCAACCCAAGTACCTAGCTCCAAAACGCTCACTTCCAATGTAAATGATGATGACAAAAAATAATGATTGATGATCGATGAGGCAAGGGAATATCTGTACATACCTCAGCTGGGTTACATTTCGCTAGCTTGTCCTTCACTCTTGTCTTGTAGCTCTTTCATGTCACTTTTGCACATACCTCTCTCTTCTTTTCTCTTCATCTCATATGGGAAAACTGGTCATTTTATCTCCAAATTGTAAATCCCTGATAAGTCACAAACCACCTCTGCAGGATTTTTGAATTTCATAAACCCCTCTATCATTTCACACTTTTGAGGTCCCTTTTCAGGGATTTTCCCAAATGCAAATTGCTTTTGAGAATTGACTTATGAGAAAAGAAACCACGTGTTCCTTTTCTTTTCTTTTTTCCCGAATAGGTAAAAAAACTAAAGGAAAAATTGCCTTATTTAATGATATTCTCTATTTTTTCATCAAAACAGTTTTTAGAAACAAGTTTTGATAAAAAAAATGTTTGGATAGTTGTTTTAAAAAATCTATTATGGATCTCAGAAGTTGACACTCGATGTTCTCATGAATTCCAGACTAGCAATCACTATTTGAATTATAACTTTCAGAATATAATGAATTTTGAGTTGATTCTTTTTGCATTGGAATGTAGACTGCAAGATCTTTATGATAATAGGTCATTTTCCTTATTTGGATTCAAAATGAATCCATCATGGCAGAACACTTCAGTTATGGATCAAGTGATATGTTAAGATCACTCGAGTGACCACTCAAGTGATCCCATTTTATAGATCACTAGCACATCACTCGAGTGATCCATTAAGTACTCTATAAAGATCACTCAAGTGATCACTTGACTGATGCCTTACCAAAAAAATAGAGCACACTTCATAATACTATTAGGATCGGCAGACACAGCGGAAGAATTTTAAAATTTTTACCAATCATAATCGAGGATCTATCAACAACATTTAAATTAGGTTAGAAAGAACTCGTACCTTTTTCAACTTAGGGTTTTCACGATGTCTAGGAGCCAACACGTTAGGTCCGCTCCCTCTACCGGTATCCACACGAATGCTCTCCAACCGAGACTGCGTGCTAGCCCCTCCAATGTTTGTAAGGTTTCCCTTACGACTTTGAATTCTCATGCGTGTATGAGTATATCTGCTCTATTAAGTTTTAACCTATTATGGCTATATTCAAATTTCAAAATTAATCATCATTAATTTCGAAATTAATCAACAATTAATTATCTTGATGAGCTAATTAAATAAATTCAGTTTAAATTAAATCTGTCCAATAGTTTTAATTTACCTATTTATTTAATCCAAATAAAGAGCCATTAGATTTAATTTATCTTCATAAATTAAATCTGAGATACTATATCTTTATCATGTTAGTTATTAAATTTAATATATCTTAATAAATTAAATTTAAAACTAACACAATATAATAATATCATATAATATATATATATACATATATATATAATATAAGATATGTATTTCGAAAATATATATCTATATAATATTATTAACGAATTTTATATTATATATATATAAATATAAAATTCGTCCACCCTAAATTAAACATTATCTCGTGTTGGGCCATTCTTGTGTGCGACCCTATAGGCCCATATGAAGTTGGCAGTGGGCCAATAACTATATTAACCCAAAAGTTGCAAGCGGCCTCTAACAAGACATTATGACTACCTAAATCATATGAGGATCGTTATCACGATGCAACCTGTCATACAACCATGTCACGTCTCTTTTGTCACACGATATATCAATCAAGGAAAAGACATGGATAATGTCATCCTCTTATTCCTGACCATTACTTTCTCAATTCCTGAGTAGCCTGACAATAGAAATGGAAACTTCTTTCCATTGTAGTATGACTATACATTTCTCAGACTCACTCATTGAGGGGCACAGTAATATCTTTCTACTAATGTGAGGGACAAATTTCATCTTGATCATTTATATTCCTCTGCATGAAAAACCACCAAGCCCGATCATAGCCTTTATCATCACTCGGTCAAAAGTGATTTTTGACTAGTTCAAAGCTTAGCAACTCTTATGTAGGAATCCATGATGACCTCAGGTCTAAGAGCATTGTGACATGGTTATACATGAGAAAAACTTATGACTTGATCCATGTAGTTTTCTCATAGTGGGTCTGTCCAGCACCTTGTACTCTTACAAGTGCCTAAGACTTTGATTCGTATCTCCATATCTTATCAAAGTCATAATGGTCTTGTTTCATCTCTGCTCCCATATAGATGACCGACCAGGGACATTTTAGGACAATCTTCATGAATTATCCAAGGATACAATTATCACAGTTTACATGCAAATAATATGATAACAGAATGGAGAAATTTCATTAAAATAATAATGTTCAAAGTACAATGATTGGCCTTTAGGGTACAATTTCCAACATATACAAGTGCTTAAGCATTTTCCTGGTGATTAAACAAGGATTAACATACAAATTGGAAAAAGTCCTTTTTGTGTCAGAAGCTTCCAACGACTATTTCAATGGTCATATTTTATAAGCCTCAACTGGAAGAAGAAAACCTCAACGATCATCGATCTTCATCAACTATAAATAGAAGAGCATTCAAAGCATAAGTCGATAGCAACAATGCTAAAATGTTAAAATCCTGAATCATGAACTTTAACCCGAATACTCTCTGTTGCTTTCTAGCTTTGATATCGTTTTCCTTAGAGAGAGAGAGATTATTTGTATTGCACTTCAGTGTTCATCTTACTTACTTTTGAGAGAGAAGATTCATTGTAATCCTTCATCATCAAGGTTGTATCCTTACGGTGTGTAAGGGGGAGTAACTCGGTGAGAAATTTGTAAAAGGCTTCACAAGTGCACGGCTAAACTTGTGGGATTGTAAAGGCTTCATAAGAAGATCGTGGATTGAAAATCTCAAGAAGAGTCTAAGGATTGGACGTAGGTTATCATGGATTGGACCGAACCATAAATCACAGTTCGCATATTCTCTTCCCTAAGCTCTTATATTTATAGTATATATTATTTAAAAAATTGACTGTTGATTTATAATTCATTACTTTGATACATATTGCTTTCACTAAGATGCTAAAAGATTTTCAAAGTTCTCAAGTTTTATCTTTACACTCAATTCACCGCTTCTTGGCTGTCAGTCGGTTCTAGCACTATTGTCATTAGGCATTCTTTTCTTTTTCTTACTAAACCATTATATTACAAAAAAAAATGGATAGTATGCCTTTAAGACATAACATAAAAGAAAGAGAGAAAAAGAAACTTAGTTTACCCATTCAAATATTGGACCAAATCAATGGAAATTCCTGAACGTGCAATTAATAAAAAAGGGGTATATATGCTTTTCATACTCTCTAATTGATTTTTACTAGGATTGCATATCTATTCATTCATCTTGAAATTTTATTTCAAGAGTTTAGAATTAATACACTTGTTCTTCTTGATGCATCGTGAACAACCTTTTTTTTTTTTAGAAAATAGTTGTGTTTATATTAATGTCATTAGTGTATTTCGTTTACTTTGGCTATTATAATTATTTATCACTCTCTTTTATAATTCAATATCAATATTTTATATTTTATATCCATAATTTATTAGTTGGCCCCCTATGATTCAAGGAGTTATCATAATAATAATTTAGACCAAAAATCAAGGAGTTATAATAATCAGAATTCAAAATAAATCTACAAGAACCTTAATTTCTAAGAAATGTAGTTGGCCCCATAATTATAGTAAGGTTATATATATTAACATCATTAATGTATTTCGTTTCATGTTCTCCATTCTTCATTGTTTTGTGAACTCAATTCTTTATCCCAATACAAGTCAGCCTTATGAACTCATTAGGGATATTGACGACCACTGTAACCCCCTGCCTTGATAACCGTAATTAAGATTTGAAAATGCGTAATTTAAATGAATTAGAGACCGACAGATATGTTTTTCTCAAATTTCTTTTCTAAAATTCATTCAACATGGTCTGAGATTCATCTTCAGAATCTAATTACTCTGCACAGTTCAATTGCATTCATAAATATCAAGTGTATAGCCAAATTCCCGGCAACTCCCGGGTTTCATACATGTATAAACTAAGGGTTATAAGTTCCAACTAGGGGATTACATGACCAACATCAACATAATATCTAAATTTCAAAAATAAACAATAATCCCAATTCAAAAATAGTTAACCAACAACCTAACAACACATCTCTACAAGATCCTAGCCACTCCTCGTGGTTCATTTCTCCTTGGAGCCACTTGCCCTGTCTGAAATGTTAGTCAATGGAAAGAATGAGATTCAAAAGAATCTCAGTAGTAACAAATCACTCATACAGTGTATAAACGCATATCATATATGATTATTTTAAGCAGCATCACAATGATATATGGCTCACGCCACATACGACAGCACTCATGGCTATAAACACTATGCGTCAGCTTTTGCTGCGATCTCATTGCAACAGCTTACACTGTAATCACTATGCATAAGGTTTCGCTATGATCTCAAAGCATCACAATGTATCACATTGTATCACAATGCATGACAAACATACATACAATACTTTACACATAGCATAAGAGAAGAGTCACTACTTGGTTCTTTTCGAATGTGCTCTGCATATTTTGTTCACGATCAGGGCAAATGTCGAATCCTACAATTCCAAATGCACCATTAGACACTTCCATAGTGTTTCTGGGGGTTATATGAGTCCATAATGAAAATTTATAAAAATACCCCTGAGGACCTGGCTCGGGCCCGCCATACCTGGTCCGGTTGTACTTTTCCCGAAATTCTAACCTGGGCTATCCTAACATATTTCCGCCCAAGGAATCCATTTTCGAACTCAGAATTATCAAGTTCAATGTCAAATTATAAATTTACCCTTGGCAGCCCCACTTCAAGGTTTTAGGGGCGTTTTCGTAATTATGTTTTTTCGGCCTTTTCCGAAAAAGTGACCAACTGTAACCCCACCTAATTTTTGCTCTTGAACTCAATGGAACCATCAAATCATTGAAAATCCAACTCTAAGACCCATTTCTATAGCTGGCTGAAATTTATGAGCTCTCCGGGGAAAATTGGGGTTTTACGATTTCGGCTCCGCAAACGCGTTCCTTTCTACTTCTAACCACTTTATTAACCATCTAATTCAATTATTACTACCATTTGAACCAAAATTGGGTAGCATAACCCTTAGGCACATACATTTCTAAAGTTTAAAACCAATGGCAATTCGGCAAAATTTCACCGATTAAATTACCCACAGCAGCCGGAATAGTTAATATATGAAAGTTTGGAAGTTACCTCAAGCTCCCACAAGCTTTTCCCAAATATGGCTGAACCCTAGAGTCTTTGAACAATGAAATTTCTTGCTTCAAAACCTTAATTCACATAGAGGAATAGCTTAGGAGAAGGATTATACACGTTAGGTACGAATTCACTTAAGAAATCGACCTACCTTGTGAGATTTCTCCTTCCTTCTCTCTATTTTTCTCCAAGCTCTCTCTCGCGTTTTTTTTTTGCTGGAAAAAACTACGGGAAATGGAAGGGAACGGGTGCTGGAAATTTTTTATAACATTAGGCTCATGTCATGGTATTGCTTGCTTATGTCATATTTAGCAATTTCTAAAAATCCACTTTATGTACACAAACCCTTTTTGTACATATAAATGGTTCACAAGCCCAATTAAATTCCAACTAATCTTCCATTTTCTTGGCCAGCCATATTCATGTCTAGGGGCCCAATTTTGTGCTAAAATAGGATGATCACTAATTATCCCATAATTACAAAATTACCATCACAAATTTTCCATTTTCGGATTTGTCGGCATATTTTCTGATTGAACTTTGAAAAATCATAACTAATTCTAGAAAAATCAAATTGGAGTGATTCTAAAGCCTATAAAACCCTTATTGAGGTTAATTTTAAGGAAAAAATATAGACTTTTGCTAGCTGGAATCAAAAAATTTCCAGAATTTTAATCATTGCCTGCTGTTCCAGAAAATAATCAATTTCGCTAGGCAAACTTCAAAAATTCATAACTCTTAGCTCACAAATTGAAAAGACACAAATTATTTGTCCATTTTGAAGCTTGATATGTGAAATTTAAAACTGGAAAGTTTCAGAATTTTTAGACACCATTTTCCCATTCAAAATATCCATACAAACCGACTGCCCTGCATAGAATTACACTTAACAAATTTTCAAATTTTCAACCAATGCGTCCAATGGCTCCAAAATCAACAATCAAACCTATTCCCACACAATTTTTCACAAGGAAACCATTGGAATCACTAAAACCACCAAATTCCCATCACACATTCTTCAAAAGTGTTTATTCAACAATAATTACATCCACTTTTGAAGTCATTAGCCTGTAATCACTTTTTGGGATATTACATTTCTCCCCCTGTAAAATAAATTTCGTCTTCAAAATTTGTCACACGACTTGAGCCATAAACTCTGGATAACATCTTCGTATATCCGCTTCTGCTTCCCAAGTTGCTTCCCTCTAAGTTATTCCCTTCCAGATCACCTTCACAAATGGAATGCTTCGATGTCTGAGCCGTCGTTCTTCCCTATCAATGATATGTTCTGGCTCTACCGCATATGTGAAGTTGTCTTGTAACTCAACTTCTTCATATTCAACAATGTGAGATGGATGCGGTTAGTACTTCTTCAGTCGGGAAATGTGAAATACATCATGGAGCTTGCTCAAGTTTGGGGGTAGAGCTACTTGATAAGCAACAGGCCCAATCCTCTCAAGGATTTCAAAAGGACCGATATACCTTGGGCTCAGCTTCTTTCGCTTGATAGCTCTCCCGATGCCGGTGACTGGTAATACTCTCATAAATATATAATCACCAACCTCAAACTCTAGAGGCCTTCTCCTCTTGTCAACGTAGCTTTTCTGTCGACTTTGCACTGCAAGAAGCCTCTTACGAATGATACGAATCTGTGTTGAGGTTTGATTAATAAGCTCCAGCCCATACTACTTCCTCTCCAATAACTTATTCTAGCACAAGAGTGATTAGCACTTCCTCCCATACAACGCTTTATATAGTGCCATTTGTATACCCATATGATAGCTATTGTTATAGGCAAACTCTGCAAGTGGAAGAAAGTAATCCCAATTCCCTTTGAAGTCAAGGACACAAGCTCGTAACATATCCTCCAACATCTGGATGGTTCTCTCTGACTGTATATCCGTTTGAGGATGATAGGCCGTACTGAATCTCAATTGAGTTCCCAAGGCTTCATGCAACGCCCTCCAAAATCTTGAAGTGAATCGGGGATCTCGGTTGGAAATGATATTCTTTGGTATGCCATGGAGCTTCACAATTTCTTGAATGTAAATCTCTGCTAGCTTATCTGAAGATAACTAGCATTGATTGGTATGAAGTACGCTGACTTCCTTAACTGATCCACAATGACCCAGATCGCATCGTAATTCTTGATCTTGGGCAATCCCACAACGAGATCTATGGTTACACTTTCCCATTTCCATTCTAGAATCTCAAGGCTCTGCAACAATCCTGGCAGTCTTTGGTGCTCAATCTTTACTTGCTGACATGTAAGGCACCTCGCCATGTATTTTGTCACATTACTCTTCAGCCCTGGCCACCAATACACAGACTTTAAATTATGATACATTTTGGTCATTCCAGGATGAAGAGTATATCAACTTTTGTGTGCCTCATCTAGGAACTTTTGCCTCAACTCCACCTAAAGTGGAACACAAATTCTCTTTTGGTAACGAATTTATCCACTAGGCAACAAGTCATAGTCTCGAACTTCTCCCCATTCGATTCTAGCCTGAATTAACTGCATCCGACTATCCTGCCTCTGATCTTCTTCAATCTCAGATCACTTTCCCCTTTGGAAACATTGTAGTTGGCACAGATGATCTGATTAGAATGATTTAAATGTCAGAAATCTTTAATCAATTTCCCCTCTTGTATCATCATTGTTGCCATAAGCACCATCTTTCGACTAAGAGCATCCGTGACTACATTTGCCTTACCCGTATGATATTTGATTTTCAGGTTGTAGTCCTTAAGCAACTCCATCCAGCAGTGCTGTCTCATATTCAATTATTTTGTATCATACAAATATTTGAGACTCTTGTGGTCACAGTATATTTCTACCGTCACACTATACAAATAATGCCGCCAAATTTTCAAAGCAAACACAATGGCCGCCAGCTCCATATCATGGGTGGGATAGTTCATTTCATGAGGTTTGAGCTGTCGAGAGGCATATGCCACCACATGTCCCTATTGCATTAGGACACACCCTAATCCTTGCTTACTCGCATCACTATACACAACGTAGGTCAAGCTGGGATCATGTATAATCAACACAGGTGCAGTAGTTAACTTCTTTTTCAACTCTACAAAGCATTTTTCACAATGTTCATCCCACACAAAAGGTTTATCCTTTCTCGTGAGCTTGGTTATTGGCAAAGCAATACGTGAGAAATTCTGAATGAATCTCTGATAATAACTAGCAAGACCCATAAAACTACGTATTTCAGCAACTATTTCTAGCCTCTTCCAGTCTAGTACTGCTTCCACTTTACTGGGATCCATAGAGACCCCTTCACGTGAGATAATATGGCCTAGGAATTTTACTTCTGAAAGCCAGAACTCGCACTTACTTAGTTTGGCATAGAGTTGCTTTTCATGCAATGTATCCAACACAATTCTCAAATGATGGTCATGCTCCTCCATACTCTTAGAGTATATCAAAATATCATCAATGAATACCACAACGAACTGATCTAGGTATTGTTGAAAGATACAGTTTATATAATCCATGAATACCGCATGTGCATTGGTTAGCTCGAATGGCATTATCAAGAACTTATAATGACCATACCTAGTCCGAAAAGCAGTTTTCGGAATATCTTCCGCTTTCACTCACCGTTGATGATACCCCAACCTTAGATCAATTTTTGAAAATATGCACAAGCCAAACAATTGATCTATAAGGTCATCGATTCTAGGAAGAGGTTATTTGTTCTTGACGGTAATCTTATTTAATTCTCTATAATCAATACACAAACGAAGACTCCCATCTTTCTTTTTCACAAATAGAACTAGAGCTCCCCAAGGCGACATACTGGGTCTAATAAACCTTTCTCAAGCAAATCCTCAATTTGCTTTTTCAACCTCGCCATTTCATTTAGGGCCTTAGATATAGAACCAACTCCAGCCACAATCTCAATCAAGAATTGAACTTCCCTTTCTGGAGGTAATCCACTTATATCATCTAGAAATACCTCAGGGAATTCATTTACCACGAGTATATTTCTCAAAGTTTCACTGGTATCTCCCTGCACAGAGAAGAATACCATATACCCCTGGCAACCCTTTTTCAAACACTTCTCAGCTTTGGCTATTGAAAGGAAGTTTAGACTAGCATTCATATTCCCAACACTTTGAGAATTAGGGTACATTATCCTTTTGTTCCCATAATCGAGAAACACATTATTTGCCCTCAACCAATTAAAACCCAGAATGACTTCCAATTGGTAGAACGATAGGCGAATCAAATCAATAACAGATTCATGTCCCTCCACAGTTAACACAGTTCAAAAAAACTTTCGTGGTCAAGGCTTTAACACCCATCGGTGTTGACACAATCAGATCGAAAGGTAACTTATGCACAGATAATCCCAGGCACTTGTACAATCATAGGAAATGAAAGAGTTGCTCGCACCCAAGTAAAACAAAGCTTGTAACAAATAGCCAATAAGAAGGACTTTACCTTATATCAAATCAGGAGATTTCCGGGCCTCCTCATGGGTTATAGCAAATACTTAGCCCTTAGTCCTCGGCCTCTGGTCTTGTCATGGTTGTTTGCAATCAATGGAAGTATGCCCTACTTGCTTACAGTTGAAACATAATCCAACCCTCACAGGTCTTGCCATGATGTGGCTGGTTGCAACAAGGACATGTCCACATGGTAGGAGCTCTTTGCTATTCACGGCTCCCAGAATAGTAGGCCTTTTTACCACTGCCCTTTGATGGAGAGAATCCTTGGCCCTTTCGCTTTTGAGAGGCATTACCTTTATTGGGTTCACTGCGACTACCAGCAGCTTTAGACGGATACAACTCCCTTAAATTATTTTATGTAATTCTACACTCTTCAACAACCTTGTTAAATTTAGTGAACATATGAGTGACTAACCACTTCTTCATATCGCGTCTCAGCCCCTGTATAAGCATATCAGAACTCCATTCTTTATCATCCATATGCCAGAGGTATAAAGAATACCGGGACAAACGGATGAAACGGGACAAGTACTCATCAAAGGTTTCCGTGTTCCCATGCTTGATATTCAGGAATTTTGTTTCCTTCTCGAGTCGCACGGATTTGGGAAAGTATTTCTCATTAAATTCTTGCTGAAATGATTCCCAAGTCAACGGCACATTTCTACTTCACAAAGTAAGGGAGATATTCCTCCACCAACGATCTGCATCACCTTCTAACTTGTAGACGGCCAGGCGTGCCTTCACCTCAGACGGGCATTCTAGGACCTCGAAGATTTTCTCAAGCGATTCAACCAGTATTCAACTGCTAGAGGATCAAATCTCCCTTTGAACACTGGAGGTAGGTGCTTACAGAATTTGGACACCCAGTATTGCATATCTCATTCGTCTCTAACAGGTACCTCTTAAGACTCTTGGCTCGACGCAGTATGAGTGGGGACTCTGGTGGTCGTGTTGACCCCTCAGTAGTTTCCTCATGGCGGGTCTCTTCTTGGGTCTCCTCCTAGGTAGACAGACTCTCATCTACTCTATTTTTGCCTCTTTCAATTTTGAGCTCTTCTCATAGCTCAGCGATCATATTCCTTTGGTCCCGAATTAAACCCATAATCTCCCACATTGGGTCTGGTGGATTGTCATGAACCACCTCCACCTCGGGGTCTACTTGCTGTACTTTGGGAAACTTTTTGTTGTTCTCTTCATTCTATAAATAACTCACCCCATTAATATAAAAAATAAGGTATACACATATATGTCCACAAATTTCATGTATATCCATAACATCATAACATACATGTGCACACATAGCATTCATTCTCAATCATCTTCTATCCTTAAGGCCCACCAAGGGAACTATCCTAGCAAACTCTACCCTTGTCAGGAACTACATCTCTGATACCATAAATGTAACCCCCTACCTTGATAACTATAATTAAGATTCAAAAATGTGTAATTTAAATGAATTAGAGACCGACAGATACGTTTTTCTCAAATTTCTTTTCTAAAATTTGTTCAACATGATCTCAGATTCATCTTCTGAATCTAATTACTCTGTACAGTTCAATTGCATTCATTCATATCAGAGTACATAGCCAAATTCCCGGCAACTTCCGGGTTTCATACATGTATAAACTAAGGGTTATAAGTTCCAACTAGGGGATTACATGACCAACATCAACGTAATATCTATATTTCAAAAATAAAACATAATCCCAAGTCCAAAATAGATAACCAACAACCTAACAAAACATCTCTACAAGATCCTAGCCGCTCCTCGTGGTTCGTTTCTCCTTGGAGCCACTTGCCCTGTATGAAATGTTAGTCAATGGAAAGAATGAGATTCAAAAGAATCTTAGTAGTAACAAATCACTCATACAGTGTATAAATGCATATCATATATGATAATGTTAAGCAGCATCACAATGATATATGGCTCACACCAAATACAACAGCACTCATGGCTGTAAACACTATTCGTCAGCTTTCACTACGATCTTAATGCAACAGCTTACGCTGTAATCACTATGCATAAGCTTTCACTATGATATCCAAGCATCAAAATGTATCCCAATGTATTACAATGCATGACAAATATACATACAATACTTTACACATAGCATAAGAGAAGAGTCACTACCTGGTTGTTTCCGAACGTGCTCTAGCGCAGTTTGTTCATGATTAGGGCAAATGTCGAATCCTACAATTCCAAATGCACAATTTAGACACTTCCATAGTGTTTCTGAGGGTTATATGAGTCTATAATGAAAATTTATAAAAATGCCCCCGGGGACCCAACCCGGGCCCGCAGTACCCAGTTCGATTGCACTTTTCCCAAAATTCTAACATGGGCTATCTTAACATATTTCCGCCCAAGGAATCTATTTCCGGACTTGGAATTATCAAGTTCAATGTCAAATTACAAATTTACCCTTGGCAGCCCCACTTTAAGGGTTTTAGGGGCGTTTTCATAATTATGCTTTTTCGGCCTTTTCCGAAAAAGTGACCAACTGTAACCCCACCTAATTTTTTATCTTGAACTCAATGGAACCATCAAATCATTGAAAATCCAACTCTAAGACCCATTTCTATAGCTGGCTGAAATTTATGAGCTCTCCGGGGAAAATTGGGGTTTTACGATTTCGGCTCCGTAAACGTGTTCCTTTCTACTCCTAACCACTTTATTAATCATCTAATTCACTTATTACTACCATTTGAACCAAAATTGGGTAGCATAAACCTTAGGCACATACATTTCTAAAGTTTAAAATCAATGGCAATTCGGCAAAATTTCACCGATTAAATTACCCACAGCAGCCAGAATAGTTAATATACGAAGGTTTGGAAGTTACCTCAAGCTCCCACAAGCTTTTCCCAAATATGGCTGAACCCCAGAGTCTTTGAACAATGAAATTCCTTGCTTCAAAACCTTAATTCACATAAAGGAATAGCTTAGGAGAAGGATTATACACGTTAGGTATGAATTCACTGAAGAAATTGACCTACCTTGTGAGATTTCTCCTTCCTTCTCTCTATTTTTCTCCAAGCTCTCTCTCACGTTTTTTTTTTGCTGGAAAAGATGACGGGAAAGGGTGCTGGAAATTTTTTATAACATTAGGCTCATGTCATGGTATTGCTTGCTTATGTCATATTTAGCAATTTCTAAAAATCCACTTTATGTACACAAACCCTTTTTGTACATATAAATGGTTCACAAGCCCAATTAAATTCCAACTAATCTTCCCTCTTCTTGGCCAGACATATTCACGTCTAGGGGCCCAATTTTGTGCCAAAATGGGCTGATCACAAATTATCCCATAATTACAAAGTTACCATCACAAATTTTCCATTTTTTGGATTTGTTGGCAGATTTTCTAACCGAACTTTGAAAAAACATAACTAATTCTAGAAAAATTGAATTGGAGTGATTCCAAATCCTATAGAAGCCTTACTGAGTCTAATTTTAATGAAAAATATAGAATTTTTCTAGTTGAAATCAAAAAATTTTCAGAATTTTAATCTTTGCATGCTGTTCCAGAAAATAATCAATTTCACTGGGCAAACATCAAAAATTCATAACTCTTGTCTCACAAATCGAAATGACACAAATTATATATCTATTTTGAAGCTTGACATGTGAACTTTGAGATTGCAAAGTTTCAAAATTTTTAGACACCATTTGCCTATTGAAAATGTCCATACAATCCGACTGCCCTGCATAGAATTACACTTGACCGTTTTTCAAATTTTTAACCAATGTGTCTAGTGGCTCCAAAATCAACAATCAAACCTACTCCTACACAAGTTTTCACAAGGAAACCATTGGAATCACTAAAACCACCAAATTCCCTTAACACATTCTCCAAAAGTGTTTATTCAACAATAATTACATCCACTTTTGAAGTCATTAGCCCTTAATCACTTTTTGGGATATTACAACCACCAAGATACTTGGGCTACCATTGTTTGGGTTATCATGAACTAGACAATGACTAAAAATATGCCACTTTTTGATAAAAAGTTAGTGACTGCACTTACCTCAATCATTTCTTTTCCTTCTTTTGTTTGATCTTCTATGCCTTGTAGTATGTTAATTTTTGAATTTACATTTCTCTTTTCTATGTTCCTCCATATTAACTTTCTTAAAATCCATCTTTAACTGCAGAACATAGAGCTTTAAACTTTTCCAAAATAATTAGAGCATTGTGTTGGAAGATAAGTTATTGTTAGGCTTAAAGTCAAGTGGAGCAACATCAAATACTCATCCAGTAGTTTGGCCATTTTGCAATTTTTTGAGGAGGGAAATATTTTGCAACAGCTTACGTACTCAAAATTAATGATAAGAAAAGCATTTAGTTGATAGTAGCACATATTGTGGTTGAGTACTTGATTATATATTCATCTATTTGTCATTCCATTTATTCTTTGGGTTTTTTTCCATCCTTCCAAAATTGAAACACATGTCTCAAGTTCCTTGGCAACATTGATGTCAGCAGAAAAATTTCAAAACGATGATAACCTTCTAATAGTTCGGTCATCAGGATCTTCAACCACTCCTTCAAAGAGAAAGAAGAGAGACGACACTCCATTAGCTGATAATGGGAATATGAGATTATCTAACATGTCTACCCCTACCTTTAGGGCCAACAAAGCAATCATCAAGAACATTAAAATATAAAAAATGAGTTCCCATATATTGTTTTGAGTTTTCGAATGTGTCATTCAACAGTCTAGGTTTTGAATCTATTTTACTTTTAATTGTATTCAGCATTTTCATGTTATATTAGCCTATATTAATACTCCTATACTCCTATAGCCTGATATTTGCCTATTTAAGTTTGATTTTATTTTTTTACCACTTATGAATACCTTTTGATTAGAATATATACATTGAGCTACCGCTAATTGTAAAGCCCCAAATTTTTTATTAAGGCCTAATGACAATTATTGAGGATAATTATCGGATTAAAGTGGAATTAATATGTATTGGTGACAATATTATCTAATATGTCATAATTGATGAAAAATTGATAGAATGAGATCATTGGCCTTAAGTTGGTGATGAATGGGGAAATTAATTACTAACTAAAAGAAAAATGAGAAGTGTGATCAAATGGCTAATGGAAGGATTAGAGAGTTTAATTGGTGACTAAGTGTGTAAGAGCTAATAGGAAAATGACATGTGGCAAAGTGGGTGTGAGAGGAAGATAAAGAAAAGTCAAATGGGATTAAAGAATGAATTTCTCTCTCCTCTCTTTCCTCTTGTGCGATGCAGAAGTATGGGGGGAGTATTGTCATCATTTGTTCTTCTTCTTCACTACTCCTCGCTCCATCTCTCATCTCTCTCTTCTCTCTCCATTTTCTGGCGCCATTTTTGCATCAAAGGGGAGGAAAAAAAGCTTTGAAAAGGTAAGGAAAATGGCTTTCATTGCTCAAACTTCCTTCTCTAATATTGATCCTTGAATGAAGAGCTTCATTTTGATGGTTGTAATGTGTTCATTGGTGTTAGTTTGTGACCTCAAGAGATTGTGAAAGTTGAAGAATCAAGAAATCTCTTTGGCAAAGTGAAAGAGGTGAGTGTTAACTCCCTTTTGATATATAAATTGTGGTTGTTGGTTGAGATTGATTTTTCTGGAATTTTCTGCCCTATTTTTGAAAATTAGGGTCTTTGTGAGTTTGGCATGTTGTGATCATGGAAATGGTATATTGTGATGTCTTTTGGACAAATGGATTGGTTTGATCATTAAAAGTAAAGTTTGGGAACTTTGTGTTGGTTTTGGTGTATTGGTCAAAACAGGGCATGTGGTTAGATTGTGAATTTGGTCATTTTGAAGTTACCATTGTGTTCCTTGTGGAAAATTGTATGGGAATATGTTTGGTTAATGATTTTGGAGTCATTGGACACTTTGGTAGAAAAGATGGAAAATGCTGTCAATGTGAACTCTGTCTGGACAGTTTATTTGTGTGGATGTTTTGAATGATCAAATGATTTCAGAAAATTGTGAAACTTTCCAGTATTAAATATCACATCCCAAGATATAAAATTGACATATATTCTGTGTCATTTCGTTTAGTATTCTGGGAGATATGGTTATCCAAAGTTTGGGGATGGAAACAGAACTCTGTTCTGGAGCAGTGTTGAGTTTTGGGTGATTCTGTAATTTTGTGATGATTTGAAGTTATGATCCATATTTTTCCTTGAAATAGGACTTAAATACCTTTCATTTGACTTTGGAATCACTCCGTTTTGATTTTTCTACAATTAGATATGATTTTTCGAAGTTCAACCAAGAATCAGGAAATTTCTTGGCCGTGGCCCATGAGTGGCTGGCCGCGGCCCATGGTTGGCTGGCCGCGGCCCATGGTTGGCTGGCCGCGGCCGGCGACCTTCTGACCATATTTTGGCTGTGGCCCAAGGAAGGGCTAGCCGCGGCCAATCCCTGTGTTCCAGCACTTCAAGTTTTTGAAAAGAGATCTTCAACCTATTGTTTCCCAACCTTTTAGGGGTTTTATTAGAGGCATTTATAGCTTCTTAAGGGTCATTATTGATAACCAAATCTAAGTGTTGAAGAGTCAATTGAGTATTGGAATAGAGAATAATCTTTCATCCTTAATTATGACTTTAGGATTTGATATCTGCCCGGAGCATAGAAGGCCTGTGCCTGCTCAAGGAAGGAAAGACAAAGGTAGTGACACTTTATCCTATATCATGTGTATTGCATTGCTTATTTGCATTAGTCATTGAATACAGTGAAAGTGAAGAGGACGTGGCGAAAGCCCGGACTCGATTACAGTGAAAGTGAAGGGGAGTGGCGAAAGCCCGGACTCGAATACTAATAAAGTGATGGGGCGTGGCGTAAGCCCGACCTTGTATATAGTGAAGGGAACGTGGTGAAAGCCCGGTCTCGAATATTGATTACTGCATTGTGATATATGTGACTTGCTTTGTATATATGCATCATATAAATAAACTGTTGCTACTGGGATTCCCTAGAATCTCATTCTTTTCAAATAACATTTTTAGACAGGGCAAGTGGATCGAAAAGCAAGTAAGTGGCAAAGGACGATTAGGACTACCAGCGGTAGTCTTAGCTATATATTTTGGTTTTATATTGAACTGGTTATCATTTTGGATAAATGTATACATATTGAATAGAATTATAGTGGTATAGTTTTGTGTAATCCCCGGTATGGATACTGAGATGGGCAATGATACCCTGTATAAACCTTTGGATTAATGTTATTACCCCGGGTGAACGTCGGGAATTGTGCTTACTCTGATATTGTATATGTAACAAACCAAACAGGCCATTTGTTTTAATGAATGAAATGAATAGGGATCCATTTGTACAGGTGTTTTAAAAAGTTTTTAATTGCTTTGGATTTCTCATTCGATTATTAAATGTGATTAAACACTAATCCCGGCCGGATTATCGAAGGGGGTTACACTAATTATATTATATTGATGAATAATTCTTTTTTTAGTTGAAGTATATGATTAATAATTCTATGTATATATACAATATAATATGTTAATTAAAATGTAGTTATGTGAATATTTAATGAAAATTGATTTGGGTCAAATACGAGGAAGTGTGGGGCATTAGTCTTGACTAAAGAAATGAGAAATCAGACGCTTTAAACAAAAGGGAAGAATAACCAAAATCAATAAAAAAAAAAAACGTAATGCAAAAATGTAAGCTAATTACAATCAAAATGTTAAAGTTAGCACTTCATGGAAAAAAAATTAAAGAGAAGGGGCATGAATTTTCCATATAATTAAATAGATTATCAGTATAAAGTGGGGGCATGAACTGATATAGTTGCTTTAAGACATCTAATATGAAAAAATATAAATAAAGGAAATAAGAAAATATCAGGAAATAATCATCTATAAATTATAATGTGGGATGATAATATCATTGTCTCTAAATCAAATCAATATCTATATTTTGCATCAATAATAAGGGAAATTTAAGAAATAATCAAATCATTTTAAAATATAATTACTTAATCAATCAATTTTGAAAAAATATAAAAAAGGAAATTAGGAAATAATCATATATACTATGGGACGATGATGTCACTATTTCTAAATCAAATCATCAATCAATAATTTGTATCAATATTAAATGAAATTTAACAAATAATCAAATTATTTTTAAGTATGATTATTTAATCAATCAATTTTGAAGAAATATAAAAAAATAAGTTATAAAATAATCATCAATAAATTATGTTTATTGATTAATAGATCCAAACTGAATCCTCTAGTATTTATCTTCTTTTTTTTTTTTGCAGAAAAACTATAATTTTTAATTATGATAATTCCTTGATTTAGGCTAAAAAACTGAAATTCACATTTGAGGGGAGAGGGCTGTCTCCATTTATTTTCCTCTTTATTTACTCTTCATTGAATGTAGCTACCACTATATCAACTTTCAATGGTTGATATTTAATAATATTAAAGAAAATTATTATAATAAAAATCTACTATGATAAATATCGACCATTGAAAGTCAATCTAAAGGTATATACATTCAATGGAAAGTAAATGGAGAGGAAAATCAATAGAGACACCCATTTTCCACATTAGAGAGTGTTGCAGGTTTCCTACTGTTTTGTTATATTCACATTGACTAACACTGATTTTGTTTTCAATGGTTGTTTCTTTTTGTTTTTTTAAAGCAATGATGTTTGCCTATTTCACTCTCATGATAAGGATCTTAAATATTGGTCTAATAAATATTTATCAACAAACAATACATTTGATTTTTCAATATAAAAATATACAAGTCATTTAAAGTAGATGATTATAAAATAATTACATGATTTATTATGATTATAAATAATTATTTCTTATTGTGCATACAATAAAAAAAATTGCCCAATCATAAAGACTAAATTATATAATATTCCTTCCGGTCCTATTTATAAGCAACTTTCTCTTTCATAGGGCTGGTCCCTTTTATAAGCAACTTTCACTTTTTATCTGAAAATGTAAGCTTCTTTTTCCTATTTTACCCTTATTAAATGATCATTTTCTCTCATATTATATGCTCATTACCTCTCATACTTTTTTATCCATTCTCTCTCTTATACTCTTTTCATGAATATGGGCATATATGAAAAAAAAAACATGTTATTTTGACAAACTTATTACTTTTAACTATTTGTTCGTTTTACACAATAAAAAAAAAAATTTATAAATAAGACCAGGAAGTAAATATCATATACCTCACAAAGCAGTGCAATAGAGCCATAAACTGTCTTTCTGTATTTACAAAAGCTTCAAAATCTCAAAATGTTATGTATGACCTTCCCCGAGTAACTCACAAGTAGCAATACTTGTTAATAAAAAAGAGGTAAATATGCTTTTCATACGCACCAATTGATTTTTATTAGGATTGCATTTCTACTCATTCATCTTGTTATTTTCTTTCAAGAATTTAGAATTAATACACTTGTTCTTCTTGATGCATTGTATTTGTACGTATTAAATTAAATTTACTGTTAGGGTAAAAATATCTAAGAATTCAGTTTTTTAATTTTATTTTAAATTTTAAATTTATTTCTTCTCTTAATATCATATAAAAATAAGGCATAATTATTACATATTTATAATTTTAGAAAATATTTATGTGGATTCTAATATTTTTTTTGGTAAAATACTCTAACCACCCTTGCGTTTTACCTTAATTATACAAACATTACCTCTAGTTTGAAAACCCATATAAACCTCCATTGAAATTACAATATATGTTATACAAACCTTCCTTATGTATTATAGATTTCATTTCCATCTACTCAGTTAGTTACTTAACTATTAAGTTTGACTCTTAAACTTCTGTTTGACCAAAATACCCCTATCTAATATAAGAATTATTTAAACATTTATATTTGTCAAAAATAATTTTAATACAAATATTTTTAAGATTTTATAAATTTATTAATTTTGATTATCCAATAAAATTTTATAATCTTAATTTTGTATCCTGAAAATTATTTATTATTTATTTTTAAAATAAAAAAAATATTGAAATTTTAAGTTCCGTATCTTAGTTTGATAATGTAAATACTAATAGAAAAAATTCTGAAAAACGAAAAAAAAAAAATGTATGTTCCCTCCTCAATTTAACTGGAAATGCTTCCAAACCTGCAAAATTTCAAAATCGTAATTATTTGAGTGCACTAGATTCTATAAACACATTGAAAAGAAATCGGAGATCGGTTTTGATCTCTCTGCTCTAAGTTCGTCTTAAGAAAATAAATTTTTCAACATCTTTGATTTTTTTTTTTTTTTTTAATTTTGGTTGCTCGAATTGCAGTTTGAAATATCTTAAGAAGTTTGAATCATGACCGCGCGGAGATGGCTCAAAAGTATGTTTCGAGGAACAAAAGAGACTCCATAAGTATTAGTAAATAAAATTTATTTTAATATAAACTTTAATTAAAAACTTATATTTTTAACTATTTTAAAAAAATATATTGACAAGTTAATGGTTTGAACTTAAGTATATATTTTTAAAATAGAGGGGTCATCTATGTAATTTATGCAAAACGGAAGGGTAATCAAAGTATTTTTTTTTTTTTGAGATACACTTTTGGATGAAAGTAATCATTTTGTTTTTTGCCCACAAAGTAATCATATTTTTATTAATAGATTAGATTAATTTATTACTCCTCCAATTCTTAATACAGTGAATATTTATTTAATTTAATTAGATTAAAGAAGATGATTAAGTTTATTAATATGATATATATTTTTTAAAAACTCTAATCACATTCTTTAATTCCCTCATTCCCTCTCATCTTGATTATTATTGAAAGAGCATTAATAAGGTTAAATTAGGAAAATATTGATAAATATGAAGCCTTTATCTTATATTTAGGACCAAGATCAACTCTCCAAATATTTTTTATATATAAGACTGAAGGGAGTATTTTCTTTAATCTCAGTTGGGTAGCGGGTTGGCCCAATCCAGTTTTGTTATGAAAACCCCCTCCCTCTACCTGGATTAAAAGTGAACTAGATCATCTTCATTGATTAAAATCAAATGTTAGGTAGGGGTGTTCAAAGTATCCCGGTCCCGGTTGTCCCGGCCCGGTCCCGGATTTTTTATCCCGGGAATTTCCCGTCCCGGCCGGGACCGGGACCGGGATCACACCTTGTGATCCCGGGAATTCCCGGTCCCGGGGGTTTTTTTTTTCCTTAAAAAATAGGTTATTATTTTATTTTTGGATTTTTTACCCCATAAATTAAGTTATCATTTGATAAAATGCATATCACATATTTAGTTAGAGTTAAATTATATATATCGTGATACAAATCCTAACTATATAATGTATAAAGATAATAACAAAAATGATGAATGTGATAATAATATGTTATTTTTCAATTCTAACTCAATTTATGTGATTTTTATGATCTTATTAGGTGTTAAATAATTACTTTAAACATTAGATTATAAAAAAATTTAACTAATATAATTATATTATTAAGACCGGGAATTCCCGGTCCCGGTCCCGGGAATTCCCGGTTCCGGTTGTCCCGGGAATTTCCCGGGACCGGGACCGGGAATGAGATCCCAGTCCCGGGAAATCCCGGGACGGGAACCGGGAATGGGTATTCCCGGTCCCGTCCCGGGATTTGAACACCCCTAATGTTAGGAGGGGTATCCGTGAGCCTTAAACCGAATAATAATAAAAAAAAAAAAAAAATCAAATGTTGGGGAGCTGTAATGTTTTTTTTTGGGTAAAATGAGTTTCCCCATTTCCCTTATCATCGTCAATTTCTCTCTACTTCTTTATTCTTATACTTAAATCAACCATGAATATTTGATACTTAATATCCTATAAAAAATAAAATACATACATATGTACACACACATATAATATTTTAAAATGAGATGTTTATATCAAATTTTAATGATTAAATTTATTTATATATTTTTTTTGTTATTTAATATTATAATAATATTTTTTATAAGATATCAAATAGCAACGGTTCCCAATATGACAATTACTTTCTAGCAATGGTTTGATAGTCGGACCGGATCGGACAGTCTGACCGGCCAGACCATGGACAGGAATAGGCGGCGGCTCGTTTTTTAGGTGAAAGCCGCTTTTCAGCAAATTGGGCTGCTTTGAACCGTCAGTAAACCGTTTTTGGCCCGGAACTCGCTTTTAAGCTTGGAACCGTTCCGGCTATTCAATAACCAGACGGTCTGAGAGTGTTTTCCAAAAGACATAACTTTCTAATACAAAAATAAGATCTTGCAAAATCTCAACGCCCAAAGAAGGAAGAGGAGGAAATCGGACAACAGCAACCCCAACAATAAGAAGAAGAAAACGAAGAAGATGAAGATTGCAAACCTGAGAGCTCCATGGAAGAGGAAAAAAAAAGCGGACTGCATATGGGTTTTGCTTTTTGAAATGAAAGAGGTGATGAAGCCGGATTGAAAATGAAGATATAAAATGCCCATGGTATTATGTTTTTAACTTTTGTGATAATAAACCATCTACACATTTGCCAATAAAGCATTGGATAAAGCATTTCAAATAATATCCATGGGATAAAACCAAGACTTGTCAACTTTTGCGTTTTCCCATGCTTTCTTAAACAGTGTGAGGTAAGAAACCTGACAACATTGTTTGTAGTAAAAATTAAACATAAGAAAATGAAAAACTATGAGAAAAAGAAAAAATAACTTTAAAATGATTAGAATTTTAAATTATTTATTTCTTAAAAAATGAATTATAAATTATTTATTAACTTTAATCATTCTCTTATCAATTCTTGATAATAAATTTGATTTGAAATTTTATAATTTTAAAATTCTTTTTCTATCTTTTTCCCAAATTAATTATCACTTTGTCTTTAATTCTTTCTTATAAGTTTAATGTGAAAATATTTTTGTTCTATAAATCCACTTAAAAAATATTACTGATTTTTTAATTATATGTACAAATAAGTTTTGAAAAATTTATCAATACATTATTAAAAATTTTATTAAAATGATATCATTGTGTTGCAAATTGATAATGGCGACAGATATTATTGGATCTGAGCATGCTTATATTTATTCACAAATGATTTAATAATTTCATATTTATTTCTTATAATTGTATTATTATATAAGTATATAATTTTAGACCTTTTGTAGTTATATGGTGGTGATATTTAATTGAAAATTTCATATGTATTGTGGCGTTAATATATTGTTAATTAGATTTTTTTATGGTTTTATTTTATATGTATTATTTTGAACCATGACCTGCTAACATCTCCGGCTTGACCTCTGGTCCGGTTTTTAAAACATTGCTTTCTAGTGTAGTTATTTTGTTAGGCTGATGCACTCTTTTGCGTCAAAAATAAAACCTTCGTCGTCATTAATCAACATATGCAATTATGCATCTCCATTTCCTTTTTTTGTTTCCATCAATGCATCTCCATTTCATTACATGCAAAACAAAAAAAGATATGCAACTCATTTCTCTTTTTCCCCCCTGCATTTTTAAATCTTTTTACATCATGTTCTTCTCTCTCTTCTTCGTTCTTTTAAGACATGAGGCCCAAGCCCAATAGATCCATCAAGATGTTCTTTTGTTCGAATTTCATTACATCCTCTTGGGCTTCGGTAGTTGACGTTTCAAGTTTCTCTGTAAAACTTGCAACAGCAAATTGACTACAAACACTAGAAGAAGAATTCAAATTCGATATAGTAGGAAATATGAGTATTTACTAAAATACTACATTAATTTGATCTAATGGAGGGGTTTATCCCTCATTGGGGGTGTGTTTATGGGTGTGTTTGGTTTGGGAAAGGGGAGGGGAGGGGATTTGGTTGAAAATTTGAGAGGCCCCTATTATCGTCTCCCTTTCCCATTTTTGGCCCTCCTTTATATTGGAGTTCTAGAAGAGAATCCAAAATTTTGGATCATTATCACTGAGAAGGGATCAAATTTACTTTTAGAAAGAACCATTTTGCTTCTTCTTTACCCCTCTCCCCATCACATCACTTTCATAGTTAGACATTTATTTAAAAAAAATTTAAAAAGTGATACCATTCAATGTGGGAACCATTTTGAACTTGCTTTTTCTTTCCTACTCGTTCTATCCCTGTCCCCTCCACTAACCATTTTCACTATTAGATTTAAATTTAAATGATTTAAATTTAATACTTTATAATTTTTTTTTTAAAATTTTTTTATTACAATGTTAAATTATCATGACTAGAATTTAGCGGTCTGAAATTAATTATTTATTAATAATTTGACATTTTATTAGTAATTTTATAAAAACTAAATTTGAACCACTCAATTTAAATATAACGGTAGAGATGGGTAGTGAATGGATAAGGTAGGAGAGGGAAGCTAAGTGACATAGTCTCTATTTACTCAATTGTTATTTTGCTATTGTTATTTATTAAAATGCATATAGTGCCCTTTTAAAATTTTCCTATGAACTTGATCAAATGGATATAAGCAACTAGGCCTAAGTTTTATCCTTATAATTATTTGTCTATTAATTTAATTTATTTATTTGACTAATTAGTTCATGAATATTAAGAAAATTGGTTAAGTTGGTTATCTAGAATTAGTAAGATCATGGAATTAAGAGTCTGCATTAACATCCATTATAGTTAAAGAAACATTTAGATGATTTTGGCACTTAGAAGTGACATTACTCCAATTAATAGTTTAGGATAACAAGCACCGCTTGTAAAATAGTTTAAGAGCAATATTTTAAAAAGTTGAATTGAATGTTGAGCTATAATGGTTAGCAAATCATGCTTCAAACGGTTGGAATTGATCTAGCCGTTTAGTTGAACTGATGACATAATAATTAAATAAAAATAAATAATAAACATATACTTTTTTGATATACTGGAAAATTAAGACTAAAAAAAATAAGAGCAACAAAACTAGGGAGTATTAACTGAAGCCAAGAGCTTCCTTATCGAGTTTGAGTTAAAGAATTGAAGACCAGTAGCTTTGTTTAGAGCTCGTTTTGTGAGTGCTACACATATAATATACATAAAAATAAGTCCATAAAAAGTTTAATTGTTAAAATGATAACACCACAATATATGAAAATTTTCATTAAATAACACCACAAAACTACAAATAGTCTAAATATATATTTGTTAATTTTTATAAGCTTTTTCAATAGGCTAGAAAAATCCTCCCATTTTTCTGAAAAATCCTTTTGGTTCTAGTCTAATTCTAGGTTTCGGCTCAATAACGGCTCGGGTTCGGTCCAATCCGACTCAACCATAGAAATAGCTTTTCGGTCCAAACCGAACTGTTTGGCAAGTCTAGGTGAAAACTCAACCAACTGGACCATCCGATCTGATTCTTAAATCATTGTTGAAGAGTAAAAATCCCCTTAATCCCTCCAAAATATATCAACATGGTAAGGAAGAGACAACCACCAAATCTGAAAGTTGAACAAAAAGCGAGAACCAAATGTAAGAAGATGATGCATCATCATGTTTACAACAGGCTGATGATAATCAAATCGTCACAATGACAAATTATATAGAGAAGAATCAAAGGGCCTGTTCGGTAGGGAGAATTAATTGTAATGGCAAATGGTTTGATGGAAAAATATATGTTTGGTAGGTTGAAAATGATAGTAAAATAGATGATTATATTGCCCTTGATGAAAAAATATAATAATATTTATTAAAAATGATTTTTTTTTTTAAAAAAAATCAAATACCCTCTCATGCACATTTTTTGGTAGTAATTATAATTAATTAAAAAAAATCTCATTATTAAAAATTGGAATATTTAACCGTTGAAAAATTAGAATGAATAAAAACATAAATTATGACAAAGTATAAAATAAATGAATATAAATATTTAATATAAAATAACAATGACTGAAAATATGAAATAATTAAAATAAAATAAAATAAAAAATTAATTCAACAAAAATTCAAAAATTGAGGCATAAGAAACAAGTAATTCACCAAATTCAAATTTAACTAAAATTTCATCCATTTCTTTATTTAAGGGTAGAGATGAAATTATAAAAAAAATAATGAGAAAGAAAAAAAAAAACAAGAAGAGTATCCTCTTCCGGGGAAATGCCACTGTTGGTGACCTTCACTTTCTTCATAAAAGTGTCCAGCCCAGCAGCAAGGGTAGCACAATCATCTGCCTTACCCATGGTTCACTCAGCTCTGCAACAGGAAATTTTTGAATCTTGGCAAGCTTGAATTTAACAGTTTTAAACTTCCTCTCCTGCTTAATTGCCAAACCAAAAAAGCACCACAGTTTGGATGATATGGCAGGCGGTCTCACCAGTAAATAAGAGAACAGAAATTCGAATCCTGAAAAAATCACTTGTTGGAAGAAGTAAAAATCTTTTCCACTCGAAGCGCTGGAAGGAAACCTTGATCAAATTAAAAAAAAAAAGCACCACAGTTCAGAGATGAAGACCAGACAAATACAATTGTCAAGTGACAGTAACACTATTCAACATCGTCGGCGTCAGACTTTCCAAACAGAAGCCTTTAACTCGCTTTTTGCTTGAACATAGCCTTCGGGTGCCAAGGTTTTATTCACATTTTAGGAGCAAATTTGTCCTTTGCATTTTCCTACCTACGCTCGAAAATTCGTTCCGCTTTCCATGTATATGGGAAAATTTCTTCCCTTGCGAAGTTTCTTCATGAAAATTTGGTGCCTAAACGTGTTTGCTGCATGGAATAGGACTCATTATTCTTTTCCTTCCTCGATTTTCGCAGTAACAAATGGGCCCTAACTCTTCCGTGATCACATAGAAATCATTCTGTCAGCATGTTGTGTAAATGCACATTGGAGGAGTGAAATCACAATCCCGTAATTCATTTCATATTAAGTCTCTTCAAAGTAAACTATATAGATGGCCATCATGTAAACAAGGCACTACAATCCTTCCATACAAGCCGTTTATGACACAAGCAAATGAAAGTATCTGTAAGAAAAATATAGAGGGAGAGAGAGAGAGAACTGGCATACCGGGGCGAACCTATGTTTGGATCCGGGTCAAAACTCCAATACTCCATAATTGTACCCACACAATTATTAGACTACTAGAGCTCAATTGTGATTTGCACAGCATATCACCAGAACCAGAAAGATGGTAGGAGAGAAGAGACTGCTAGAAAACTCAATGGCGGGGTGAATTGCAATTGAAGAGGCACACCCTATTTATAGTGGTTTATGGAGGCCACTAATTAGGAAACATGTGCACTCCTTTTTGCTCTCCAAGACAGAAATTAATTGATTCTCAATTAATTTTCTAATTATGGTGATTTGTTCCTCAATTAACAATCTCATAATTAATACTGATTTATTCCCCAATCTGCAATTAATGCTGATTTATTCTTATTTGTTTAGGCTACTTATATCCTTATCAAATAGTTCGGCCCATCAAGGGTGGACTTAGACCTAATAAAGTCTAACATCTCCCACTCACATTTGATGGGCCTCCCATCGTGCGTCCATTACTCTTTCCTGTTTCATACTTGGCGTCTGCAGTGACCGCGTGGGCAAAAATGTTTTCAAGATTTGGTGCTTGTAATACAAGAAATCCCTCATATCGGATTAGCATCCAAGGACACCCTTTATATCTGTAAGATATATATTCATTGCCTCATATGCCCCAGATTCTCCCATACATATTACTCATGGCATATCTAATCCCTCTCGAGTTAATATATTGATCAACTCAGATTGCTTTCCACGAACATAGTATCCGCACTTACAATATTCATATTGAGCTAGTAAGGGGTCGACCACAGACACTAGCATATCTTATGTATCCAGGAGTAAATCTTCCTTTTTGACTAAATATCAGTCCATCTTGACTTGGTCTCTTTCCTAGTTTTCACTCGTCTGACCGAATTAAGTGTGATCATGGAGCTTCAGCTAAAGTAGCTGTCACCAAAACAAGCTTTTGTGATGCCGCCTAAGTCTTAAGGGCATCGTGGAAGGATTCTTCCTTCCTGAAACTCACACTATAGTGAACTAGGGATCTTTCACCCACATCCCATGTTGCAGTCAAACTCTCAAGTACATGCAGTATGAATTGCATACTACGGTGAACGGTTTGTGGTGTATGTTGATTTCTTTCTCTTTCACCATACAGACATTAGTTCCAAAATGTACTCAATATTCAAACCAGAACTTTCTTTTTCACAATATCTCTTTTACAATCTCATTTGTGAAAAAGAGTTCTTTGCCTGGCTACAGGTCTATATTCATGCTTCGATCCATTTTCTGTGTATATGCACACATGTAGATCTCATCTTAGTCTAACTGAGGCGACTTAAATGCAATGATTCTTCTTAACCATCTCATGGTGATCATTTGATCATATTACCCTCCCATGCCCCCACAAAACATGGGAAGATGGTTGTTTGTGTGAGTGAACCAACTTCTTCTGATCTGTACGACATACAAACTTGTATACCTTATATGTATTTACTTATAACATACATACTATTTCTTTTATCTTCGTATAAAAGAAGTTCACGACCTTACATTTTAATTCGCGCCCCAAGATTTTTACTAACTCAATGAATATCAAGCTATGGGCTCAATAAGGGGATCTACCATCATTCCGTCAGTAGAAGGTCCTTGAACTATCGCTTTCCCTCTTTGAAAGCATATCTCTCATAGAGATATATCAAAAAGTATGTTTCACCTTGCTATGATACTTAGGATTCTCATCATAAGATGCTATCGTTTGGATCCTTCTATCCACCATTTATTCCCAATCTCTCATTGGAACTACTTAAGCCATGTGGCACTTTGAATGATGGTTGAACACGCTCTGTGTTCTATTTCCATAGATAACAAGAAAAATACTTTGTATATTTCCTTACTCTACCACCATTTTCCTAGGTCTTATATTGGAGTATCCTTTTAAAAGAAAGTTATTGTCTTGACAACTTAATCCATGGTTATTCATAATCCATTTCACAGCAGGACCAAAAACAACTTCCAAGTCCGACAAAAACATTTTGGTCTTATACACACCAATGTGCACATTACCAACCATAGTCTTACTATGGGATTCTATCCACCTTTTCTATGTTGGATTTCTCATAGGACATGTAACCTCTTTAGGTTTGCACCTTGGATTTCAGGGGTGTCCGTGGGTTTGCAGTTTGGCATCCTAAGATGCCTAAAGATCACACTTGTACATGTCTTAGGTAGGAAAGACTGTATCTTCCTTGTGCAATCTCCGTTTACCTTGTCATTCAAGATATTTGTGCAACCCATGATTTTCTCAACTCAGAATTTAAGGATTCTCTGATCCTTTATTCCTTTGACTCCCTTGACACTTGTTTTAGCTAAACATATGTCATTTGACAAAGGATGACTTCACAAAGAATCATCACTAGACTGTTTGCACTCATGTAGTGTTCTTCGATTATCTCGAAGTTGGTAAGGCTTTCACCTTGTGAAACCTCATATACTACTATTTGGGCGATTGTTTCTACGAAGCCCTTAAGCTACTTCATGTAGAGTTCATCATCCAATTTCCAAAATCTTCAAATTGGAAAGTGGCCTTCACATCATCTTAATGTAATTTTAAGACTAAGCTTTCTGTCATTGCCAAAGTTCTGAGTTAAAGCGAACAATGGACAACCTTTCATTGTAGTACCCCTTAGCCACTAAGTGTTTTTAAGTTTTATATGTACCCAATAGATTTGAGAATCTACTTGTTCCCAATCGCCTCCTGGCTAGGTGACAAATTGCTAAAAACATATACTTGGCTAGTTCCCAAAAAAAAAGGAATCCATATAACACTTTGCAATTCTTCTTAGCAGGTCCTTCTTGTGTCTTTTAGACACTTATAGGTAGTTATCATCACCTTCTAAATGATAAAGAGAGCATTTAATCCATTAGGAAATCTATCCCCTTATAGTCATTCGCTAGATGACAATTTGCTCCGAGGTAGATTTCACAAGATTCTTTTCCTATGTATAAGTGAGGTAATTCCCTCGTAACTTACCTTTTACCTCTTTCGTTGTGAAAATGGTCTCATTCCTCCCACTCGGATCAATGAAATTAGGAACACTTGGTTATTCCTTGTCACTTGTGAGCCTCTTAAAGAGATTCAATATGATTAATATCCATTTTCTGCTAGGAAATATGGGTTTTATGAATGTTACGTCCCTCGGTTCTCTTGTAGTTACTGAGCTACCATTATTTTCACTAATGAAAAAAGTGTCTTCTCAAGTTCTCAGGTCATCTCACAAAGAGATTCCTTGTATACCTTGACCCTTATCTTCCTTACTCATAGGAAGAATTATGGATATGAAGTTGCTGACCCTTATGGTCTTAATGAACTTGGGCTTGATGTAAGGCCTATCCACGATTCACAGGGTAAGGTCATGACTGACATAGAGGGCATTTGATCAAGTGTGAAGATAATAGCTGTGAGTTTACATACCAACATATGGCTGATGGTTTCACTTATGTCATTATTTACTTAACCATGTCAAGGAGTGGTCTATCTCTCCATTTCAACATCTCTAATATGTTGAAGGGTTATAGGTATTGATAGTTGCCTAACAATGCCTTTCTTGTACACAGAGCAGCTTGAACTAATCACGTGGGTCTCTTTAACCCTTGTTAGTTCAAAAAAATCTTATCCATTTAGTTTAACTGATTACTGACTAGTAACAGCTTCATACTTGCCAAAAATCAAGTAAACATTACAGTATTTCAAGTAAACGTCAATGACGTTAACAAAAACCAAGCTTTGTGTTTTGCCCTCACGTTCATTGGTTCACTAACGTCATAATTTGCCAATTGCAGTGGATTTTCTCAAAAATGTTTCTTTATCTTTCTTGCCAGGTAGAATGAGTTTTCAACTTATTCATAAGGGTATTAACCTTTTAACACATGTTATTTAGCAAATTCTCTTTTGCTAGTTTGATCATTTCTTTTAATTAATGTGTACATGTGGCAAGAAATGAAATCTTTTATCCCTAAAAAGAAACATCAAAATCCAATGAAGGATTTGAGAATCAAAGTCCTATCGATCCTTAACTAAAGAGATAGCAAAGATGTGATTCTGTCAATTGCAATTGCATGGAGTGAATCAGGGTGGTTTATCTATGTAGAGTTAACGTGCAAGTTTCAATCCCTTGATTCTATCTCTTTATTGCTTTGCATTTGACATGAAGCCATATGCTTCTGTGAAATATCCACTACTCATGTGGATTGCTACTTCTACAACCCTTAAAGGATTGTCAGTGCAGCTTTTCATCTTTATAGAAACCATTTAACCTCCTCTAGATCAAGTTTACCTCATAAGTTTATTGCCCTTAGGCTTAGAGGAAGAATCCTCCAACTCTTTAGCTAAGTTCGTCTGACTGGTGGATCTTAGATCATTCAGTCTTTCACACTCAAGTTCAATGTGGTGAATCATATTGCTGAAGGTCACAATATGCATATCAGGGACAATATTTACTTTCGTATATGCCCACTTATTGGAAGACATGGCTCACTCCCACTTACTGGAAGACATAGCTTCCTCCCACTCACTGAGAGATTTCTTATCACAACATACACTTGTCATTTGTTAGAAAGAACTTGGCATTTAGTTTGTCTCAACTTCTCAGTTTGGCATTTGCCTCAAGTGTTGCCTAAACGACATGTTAGGACTTAGTACACTATGTTAAAACTTAACTTAGTTTTAACTTTATGGAAGAAGATCACCTGTTTCACTATCTTCCAACACTATCCACATACCTTGGATAAGGTTATATTGCTCATACCATCATAAGTTTGAGCAATGTTGTTCTTTCTATACTTGATAGCATAAAATTTTTGTACCCTTCAGTTGTTTCAGCCTCTAAATGCTAAAGACTAGTTGGTAGGATGTCCCTGACGTCTCATTCTTCTTTAATGAAAGAGATTTGAGAGTTTCTAACTCCATAAACATCTCTATTGAGCTTGTCTTCATATGCTCAGTCAAATAGACTAGGTCATAATTGGTCACTTAGACGATTATGGTATACAAAACATATTTGTTCAAATAAGATAGGATAATTAGATAATAAGTTTACTAGTTTCATGTTCAGGAGATAACTAGGTTGACTCCCATCCCAACCATACTAGATAGGTTATCACCCTTTTAACCATAGTCTTCCTTGAACACATTCCCCTTTTGGATTTCTAGACGTATTCCAGAAAACCCCCACTCAATCAAAAGATAGTTATTCAAAGAAGATAATACAATATCATCTAATCAACATGAATGTTCATGAAAACAAGAAGAGAATATGCTTAATTCAATTCTAAAAATAGATAATTTAATCATAAATTCAATGATAAAGAACATTCAAAAAACTTTTTTTTGCCTAATTTTGTTGTCTCTTAACTAGGTTCTCCTTCTCATAGGCCCTTCTGACCATATGAACTCATGTAGCGTCTAGCTACAATGTTCAGCTCATCTTTTGCCATGTTTACATCCATTTACTTGGGTGTAATTACAGCATACCTCCCACTTGATGAGATGATTCTCACATCTCTATGTGTCTTGTCCTTTGTCACAACATTGTGATACAGGGTTGACTTTTAGAAGTCATTGCTTCAATCCAAGTGGATCAATGTGGTTAGAAGCATGGGAAGACTTGTTATTATTCAATAATTTCAAGTTGCTACAATTTTCAGGTTTTATCTCTAAAAGTTGGATAAGATTTTATATTCAAAAACTCATTTGAATAATTGCTCACTTTAAAGAATCTTTCGGCATTAACCTTATGTTGCAGCTGAAAATACTCTTAATAAGTAAGCTAACCTATCCCAAAAACAATAGAATCCACATAGACTCAATTTCAATGTTTTTGGGAATATCTAAGTGCATATAAGCACCCTTTTGACTCAAAATAGATCCAAACGTGCTTCAAATATATGAAAATTATATATCAAATTGAAGCTCTCGAATTTAGAAATTTTTAGGAATAAACTGCTCTCAATCGAAGGTCTCACGCTCTCTCACGCGCCCCTAGAAAGTGTCTGGATGGAAAAATCCTGAAAAATTGAAAAATTCCAACGAAGGCCACTCTCGGCGAGAAGCGTGACCTCCACGCGCCACCTTACGGCCGTCCACCGGTGACACGCGCCGGTACTAGTGACTTCACGTGCCGTCCTCTCTCCAATGGTGCTTGCCACTTATGAAACGGAGGCCCCAGTGGCCCCAAGCGCCATATCAGTTTCTGGGTTTTTTTTTTGTTAACTGATGATCATTAACTTTGATTGGTCAACGGTTGACCATTAATAGGTCAACGATTGATAGAGCCTTACTGATGTGGCGCTGGACGCTGACGTGGCATGATCTCATTGGTGCCACGTATCTTAGGTTAACCAATGGCATGGAAATTGACTGCCACATCATCATCTTCAACCGCCAGCTAGGTCAACCCGACCTGGTTGGAGCTCCGGTGGGTCATCATGACCCTCCATCTTCAGGAAGCCATATATCCATCATTTTAGCTTCGTTTTTAGCGTTTTTGGTGTCGTTGGAATCGTAGTTCAGTGAACTACAAATATATGGAATTTATTTGATCTTAAAAACTCTGTTTCATTAATCAAATCATGAGCGAAGTAGCAGCGATGACTAACGACCTGCCAACTTCTTTCCTTCATTTCTCCCTCATCCACACTTTGTTTGATGCATTCTAAGCATCGTTGGAATTGTTTCTTTGAGCTCTACACATCCGTGGATTTACTTTGGCAAAAACACTCAGTTTCAAACACCCAATATTTTCTCGATATTGACGACGTTGCGTAATCCGACCGGATGTGTGCTCTCTGTGTTTCAAAAGTTTTCCTAGCTTTTGAGGGTTAAAATCTCTTGTTTTTGGTTACACATAAGTTGCAAAGACTCACCTTTAATGGGAACGAAGAGGTGAGGAGAAGAGGAGAAAAAAAACTGTGCCATGAAATATATATATATATATATATGCGTATATATATATATAACAATTAAAGGAGCAAACAAGAAAGAACCCAGTATCTCACATGCAAACTAGAGTTCAAAAAATGTTTCAAGCAAAAAATTTTCAAAAGATTATAAGGCTTGAAAAAATGAGGCATAACAACAAAAAAACTGTTCATGCGTGATTATCACAACGAAGATATATGCAGCAGAAGGGCGGGAAAAATATGATTAACCTTGCTTTAAATCATGGATGTAAATGATTTGAAAAGAAGGGATCTTTAGAATATATCAATGTCAAGATTGCATATATTACACGATTTGAAAAAAAAAAATTCATGAACATGCTAAAATCATGCCAACATTAATACGAGGGAGAGAGACAATGATAACACATTTATGTATATAAAATAATTGTAGCAGAAAAATGGGATGGAGATATAAGCAAATTATATCATTTAATTATCCACAAAGAATAAATCCCAGTCTTACGATCAATAGGCTCTGATGCTAATGTAAGAAAAATATAGAGGGAGGGAGAGAGAACTGGCGTACTGGGGCAAACCCATGTTCGGATCCGGGTCAAAACTCCAATGCTCCATAATTGTGCCCATACAATTATTAGACTACTAGAGCCTAATTGTGATTTGCACATTAGATCACCAGAACCAGAAAGATGGTAGGAGAGAAGAGATTGCTAGAAAACTCAATGGCAAGGTGAATTGCAATGAAGGAGGTTATAGTGCTTTATGGAGGCCACTAATTAGGAAACGTGTGCACTCCTTCTTGCCCTCCAAGACAACAATTAATTAATTCTCAATTAATTTCCTAATTATGGTGATTTGTTCCTCAATTAACAATCCTATAATTAATACTGATTTATTTCCCAATCTGCAATTAATGCTGATTTATTCTTATTTGATTAGGCTACTTATATCCTAATCAAATAGTCCGGCCCATCAAAGGCGGACTTGGACCTAAAGTTTAACAGTATCAAAGAAGCCAAATACTTGATTTTCACAAGAAAAATAATAGAACGAAGCACAGCCAAGGGTAAAGAAGTATGATACACACACAAACACAAAAATCCAACACTTCCTTTCATGATAGAGGCTTAGGGAAGTCTATATCCCTACTTGGAGTGAGGATCTTCAACATAGTGGCTCATGGTATGAGCACAATAGAACCTGATGTCTTCCTATTTTCCAGGTCTGCATGTGCTTTGGCTACCTCAGATAATGGGTATACCTGATTCACTCTCACTTTCAAGAAGCTTGAAGCCACCTTAGCAAAAACTTCTCCAAAAGCTTCCTGTAGCTCCTCACGGGTTACAACATAGTGCATTAGAGTTGGCCAGGTCAAGAAGATGGACTTTACAGCCAGTGCAAGGTGTGCCTGAGGACTGCCCAAAACTTACCATGTACCCTCTGAGCTTTAAGCATGCCAATGATCCCTTCACAAATTCAGGAATTTCCTCATGAGAGACTTTCATAATAGGGAAAGAATATAAGCATACAACCTTCAACTCTAGGTCATTTGAAAACACCTCCCAAAGCTTAACACAAAATTGCTGAATGGCATTTTTCCTTGCAACACATCATACAATGCACAGTATGAATCCCACTTGGGTGCTCATCACTGTGGTGAGATTTGTATCGTTCAAATAGAGGTTCAAGGTTCAGACTTAAAATGTTCAACTAATAAATTTTAAATAAAAAAATCATTTTTTGAAAAATTGACAGTTAAGAGATCATCTTTATTTTAGATTCTGCACACATTAAAGCAATTTTTTTTAAAAAAAAACTAATTATAGACTATCCATACTAGTGATTTGCATTGTATCATTTCCTCAACATTATTTTCTACCAACTAGTTGTTACAAGTGTAGATGATCAATTAAATAGTGTAAGTGTACACTATTGTAATCAAGTAATATAAAAGTGAGTAGAGTATCGTTCCCACAAGGATTGATCACTCAGTACCAAAATGGGTAATTTTAATTCTATTTAGTCGATTGATTAGTTGGTAATTGAGAGAACAAAATAAAATGATTAAATATGAGTGTAAATAATATGGAAGCAAATATGAGAAAAAACCCTAGGGATTAGATTTCACTTAACAAATTCTGGTTTGAATCACTTATCTATTCTAGCCCAATTTATTCCACATGATTGATAGTTGAGTTTCCCTAATTTAATTACTAGCCTCTTCCAAGGTCAAGTAATTCTATAATTAATTGCTAATCCAATATATTTCTATATGAATTTAAGCAATTAATTATGTATTAAGATTTATGGAACTCAGTAAGACTACACAACTCATATGAATATATTCCTATTTTATATGCAAGTTATGGTTTTAATTATAAGATCTACACACATGCATCTCTGTTAGATTCCAAGTTTTGATGATAACAAAAGGTAATTGCATGCAAAGTATGTTTTTACAAGTCTAAAGAATGATTACAAAGTTACCAAATGCATATGGCAAAGTTTTGTAATGTCTGCTGTCAGCTTTTGCTGATGCACTCGAGCAACAGAGCTAGAACTCGAGCATGAAGCTATGTTGCACTCGAGCAGATGCGAGTGTTGAACAGAAAGTGTTTGCCCAAGAGAAAATTGCTATCAAATCTACTGATGCACTCGAGCACTGGAGATAGCACTCGAGCATCAGGCTCTTTTACACTCGAGCACATGCAAGTATTGGACAAGAAGTGTTTGGTCGAGAGCAATTACTGTCAATATTACTAATGCACTTGATCATTATAACCAACACTTGAGCATGAAGCTGGTTTGCACTCGAGCACTTGCGAGTGAGGGACTGTGAGTGTTTGGCCAAGAGTCATGAAGAACAGAGAAGCACAAGCATGCCCGAGTAAGAGTTCATATGCTCGAGTGATACATCAGCACTCGCGAGTGAGAAATCTAACTCTCCCAATTTTGATGCAAGTGCTAAAGACATGAGTATATTACAGAAGAATATTCTTCTCACTCGAGTAGGAGTATGTATGCTCGAGTGAGGGCCCACATCACCTGCGAGTGCAAAATCATACTGTTGCTTTATGCGAGTGTTGTCCAGAGACACGACTCTTAGTGTAAAATACAAGGATACTCGAGCAGGAGGAGTTGTGCTCGAGTGAGGACCCACATCACTCGCAAGTGTGAAAATGCACTCTCTCAAATCATGTGGAAGTGCAAGTGTAAAACTGAAGCAAAAGAAGAAAATATGGTAGTTCACTCGAGTGAGCCCCCTCAATGCTTGAGTGAGACTCTGCCAGAAGCCAAAATGCACCAGTTTTACAGTGTTCAATCCGAATATGGTTTAATGATATTTATTTATTATATTTTCACTTATTATTATTATATAACATCATTTAACATGTATTATAAGTGTGATACAGGAGTTTGAATGTTTGAATTAGAAGCATACTGAGGAAGTCAAACAATGGCAGACAACATCATTATGACCATCCAGGCACGTACCTACCGCGTTCAAAGATTTCAAACGTACGCATGCCGTTCCACAGTAACATGCCTCTCCACAATGATCATTATTCAAATGGGTAAAATCGAACGTCTATAAATACAGAGTTCCAGAGATCATCAACAACAACGAAGTGCAAGAATTCACATAAGCAAATTTATGAGTATTTGTTTTTCACATTTTCTCTGTATTCATATCGTTCTTCAGTATTTATCATATTTTCTCTGTAAGAGAGTCTGTATACACTTAAATTCTATTTTCATTTGATCTCAAAGTATTGGGACCTTGAGAGGGTAGATATCCTTACGAGAGAAGCAGTTGAGAGAATTCCTAGTAAAACTTTCTACTCATAAGACTTACAAGATACAAGTAGTAGAGAATGTTGCTGCTCGTAAAACTTACAGTGGTGTAAGCAGGAGAGAATGTTGCAGCTCATAAGACTTGTATACGTAAGCAAATAAGAAAGGTTATAGGTTATTTTTCTACACATAAGACTTGTCGTAAGGGGGAGAGAAATTTCTGAGTGTTAGAATATTTCTACTCGTAGTCCATTCGAGGACGATTGTTGTTTTGTGGCATTCTGAGAGCCCATTGAATCTTGGAAGCATAATGAAAATCTCAATAGGTCTTAATCTCTGAGGACTAGTCGTAGGCCTGGTTTTTGGGGCGAACCAGTATAATTCTCTGTGTACTAATTCTCTTTACTCTAGCTACAACTATTGTCATATCACCATATCAAACGAAAAAATTTATCACATCACCTAATTCACCCCCTCTTGGGTGAAGCTTGCCTCTTTCAATCTCATTCTAGTCTTAACATGCATATTGAAATCATTCAAAAGATGGCCAATCAAATGAAAGTATTAAGAACAATAATTAAAACTCAATCATGAAGGAGAAATTAAAACTAGATTTAATAAGTTAAGATTCAATCCGTCATTAGTAAGCTACGTTATCACCCTAGGAAAGTAGAAATTTAGCCCATGATGAAATTAAAAATAAAATAAAAATAAATTAACATTATATAAAACTAGAATGAAATCCTCATAAATACTGCATAAACTTGAATATTAAATTCTCAAACATAAATATACAACAAAAAGATGCATGAAAAATGGAAAAATCTAGCCGTCCTTTTAGGAGGTAAAACTTTCCATGTACTTGGCATGCAAAAAGTAATACAATTCTAAACCTTTCATATAGAAGGCATGCAAAATGTAACATAATGCATAAAATTAAATCTAGAAAATAACACATTTTATTCAGAATTGTCAAAGAAAATATTTCTCCCTGTCAAAGAAATATCTCCATGCCCTTCAGTCTCTGTGCCTGATGCTCGTATTTATAGGCAGTGAGTGAATAGTTGCATGTCATTTTTTTCCACTATGCTATAGTGCCATGTCATTTTTTCCACGGAGTGAACAGTATCCTGTTGGCAGATTTATGTTTCTTTCGTGACTGCTGAGTGTTTTGTCGCCTGCTACAGTTCTTCCATCCGCTACAGTCACCTTCGTCTGCTACAGTATGGTTTGCTAGAATGATTCCATAATGAATAGTGAACATTGAATAGTGATGACCGTATCATTTTTTTCCAGCTGCGCCTCTTCTTATTTCAATCTTGTGGGTTTATTTTTAGGTCTACTTTTTTCTCTTTTCTCCTTAATATGGTGTACGTGGCTATTAAAAGAAAAGCAAGGAAAAATTTATCAATTACACTCAAATTAATTACATTAACTCAAATATGGTCCATAAAATTATTAAATAAGGGAAAATAAATATGCAAATATTTTTCATATCAAATTCCCCCACACTTAGCCCTTGGACGTCCTCGGACAAGGAGTGGCTAATAAGTGCTTACAACAAAATCAGAAGTGTTAAGTAATAAATAAGTACAATTGAAAAATAAAGAAATCATAGTATTCATGAATTAACGAAAATATAAATTGGTAACTTTGTTTGAAAATGAATAAACCAAGTTCGTAATTGTAACTCATTCTCCCAATCTCTCAAGTGTTTAAGGATAAGTATTTCGCTCAAATTCAACTGAAAAAATTGCACTACTATAGGCTTGCTAAAAATCTCAATCTCCACTACCTAATTCACATTCATAATTCAAATCAAAAAGACTTATTAAGGGTTATAATGAGGTTAAGGTAAAAAGAATGTAAAACATAGTATGAAAGGCTAAAGAAATAGAGCAATTGAAAAATGAGCTATTTATAAATAAATTTATCTCATCACAACAACCCATAATTCAAATACTTAATATCTTTTTTTTCTTTTTTATTTTTTTTTGAATTGCAACTATAAAGTTGATGATATATACACCCCCACATTTTGTCAAAAGCCCATTTCACAAGAATTTCAAATGCTCCACTAATCTTCCGAATAAGTTAAAAGCACTTAATATATCATTAAAGCACATGTTAATGGGTTGAAAACAAAGAAATAGTCAATTAGGCTCAAAAGGGCTTATCAACGATATAATTGCAAGATTGGCTATTTGGCTCTGGTTAAAGAAAATGAATGCCTTTATCATTTTTGAAGGTGCATGTGAGATGTAATTTCAACTAGATTTAAAGCAAGTTCTAGAGTGACAACTTAATAGGTGAATATGACACACAAGAGAAATAATCATTATAGGCTCTAAAGCTTACAATTAGGGGTTTTTAAACTCAGTTTATTCAATCTGAAAATTCATCACCAATTGCAACAATCAGTTGTTCATTCATGCTATAAATCTCTAAATTCAATTGATCCATACTTAAAACTTATATACTTCTTAAGATCATTACAAAGCACTTGAATAAGATGATTTTTTTAAAGAAGGAACAATAAAAAATGCAACTAATAAAATGCATCTCAGAACCCGTCCCCATAGGGGTTCATACATGATAATTACCACCAATATAGTCATACAGGGCTACTGAGGTGTCAAAACCCATCCCATTAAAATGGAAACATCCTGCTATTGTCATTCCACTACTGCAATCCCCTTATACGATTCTCTTATTGGTTGTATAGTTCTCTTCTCTGATCTCTGCATACCTTCTGTCTTCACCTGTCTAAATTGTTGGTAGGGGTTGAGTGAGATTCGAGAGAATCTCAATAGGAAAACAGTACCAATATGCATGCAGGATAAGTGCTTAATACATGACATGCTTTCATCACATAAACTCATGGTAACATAATGACATAGCTACGTGCTTAATGTTTCAAACAACATACTAATGGCCATAGCATAATTAGAAACATAGCTTCAATCATTCATATATGTTTAGCATAATCATGCAAAGCAGTAACATGCATCAATACACCAGCACAAAATCAAATATATGCAGGAGAGATAAGTTTCCTACCTTAACACTTTTCCGCCTTGAAAAGGGTGCCTCGTAAAGCATGCCAATGACTGGGCTCTCAACTTAGTCCTACAACTCCAAATATATAATTTAGACACTTCCATAGTGTTTCTAGGGGTTATATTAGCCTATTGTGAAAATTTATCAAAATGCCTTTGGGGACCCAGATCAGCCCGCCTTACCCGGTCCGACCGTACTTTTCCTAAAATTTTGACAAGGGCTATTTTTACATATTTTAGCCTAAGGAATTCATTTCTAGACTCGAAATTATCAAATTCACTGACAAATGATAAAAATGCCCTTGGCAGCCATGCTTTAAGGGTTTCAGGGGCGTTTTCATAATTATGCTTCTTCAGCTTTTCAAAAAAAGTGATCAACTGTAACCCCACCTAATTTTCCCTCTTGAACTCAATGGAACTATCAAATCATTGAAAATCCAACTCTAACCCTAGATCTCAGCTTGGCCTAAATATGGGTATCCTTTGGGGAAAATCGGGGTTTATTTTTCTAACTCCGCAAACGTATTCCTTTATACTCCTAACCACTTTATTAGCTATTTCATTTTGTTACATCTATGATTTAGACCAAATTTTGGTAGCATAACCCTTATGTCACATCTTTTCAAAAATTTAAAACCAAAGACAATCCGGTGAAATTTCATTGATTAAATTATCCACAGTAGCTAGAATAGTTAATATACAAAGGTTTGGAAGTTACCTCAAGCTCTCTCTGGCTTTTCTTAACTTGGCCGAAACCCTAGCTCTTCCAACAAGCAAATTTGAGCTTCCAACCCTTGAATCACGTAGAACAATAGCTTAAGAGTGAAGTTATATGCATTAGGAACTGATTTTTTGAAGAAATCATTTACCTTTACAAGCTTTTTCCTCTCCTTCTCTTTCTAGAAATATCAACTCTTCTCTCTCTCTAAAACTGAAAATGGCGTCAGTTATGGTTATAGGAGGAAGGAGGAATATGCTTTTATCATGTTAGCTTATTGATAAGTAAAATATTTGCATATTTATTTTCCATTATATGTTGATTTTATGGATGATATTTAAGCTCAATTTAATGAATTTGGGTGTAATTAATAAATCAATAATGATTTTGGCATGAAATAGAATTTCTTGAAAAATACTAAATCAAACCTTCTTTCAGTTTTTTAGGCAATATCTGGAGCTCTAGATGTTGGATTGGAACGTTCTATATATGGATAAAAAGCTAAGAAAGAGCTCTATAACTTTTATGTTGAGACCAAAACCCAATTCTATCTCCAAGGGTTTTGAATTTTGCTTGGAAGTTGAGAGCATGAATCATCTACCATTCGACCAACCATTCTATCTACCACATTTCATCTACCACCTCATCTTCCTTTTCACCTACTACTTCATCTACCACATTTCATCTAACACCTCATCTTCCTTTTTGTCTACCACTTCATCTATTATACTTTATTCCTCCCTATATATAGCCATAATCTCCTTCATATTTTACACACCATTTCATATCCATTCCTCTCCTCTCCTTTCCACTTACATACTATTTCATATCCATTACTCTCTCTCTTCTCCACTTTCACAACTATTTCATATCCATTACTCTCCTCTTTGCTCTACTTACATACCATCATCTGAGAATTAATTTCATACATTGTATTTGTTTCTTGAATGCCTCCTACATGGAAGGTTTTACCTCCTATATGGAAGGCTAGATTTTTCTATTTTCATGCATCTTGTGATTGTATTTTTATTGAATAATTAAGTTTATTGCAATGTTTATAAATTTTTCAATTTATTTTATTTTTGTGCTTAATTTCATCATGAGCTAAATTTCCATTTTCCTAGGGTGATGACGTAGCTTACTAATGACAGATTGAATCTTAACTTATTAAATCTAGTTTGAATTTCTTTTTCATTATTAAGTTTTAATTATTATTCTTAATGCTTTTGATTGACTAGCCATCTTTTAAATGATTTCAATATGCATGTTGAGACTGGAAGGAGATGCATGTGTATAGATTCTATAATTAAAACCATGACTTGCATATGAAATAGGAATATATTCATATGAATTATGAAGTCTTAGTGAGTTCCATAAATTATAATGCATAATTGATTACTTAAATTCATATAGGAATATATTGGATTAACAATTAATTATAGAATTGTTTGACCTTGGAAGAGGCTAGTAATTAAATTAGGGAAACTTGACTGTCAATTATATAGAATAAATTGGGCTAGAATATAAGTGATTCAATATGGAATTTGTTAAGTGAAATCTGACCCCTGGGGCTTTTTCTCATAGTTTCTTTCATATCATTTGCACTCATATTTAATCATATTTTATTTTGTACTCTCAATCACCAACTAATTGATCAACTAAATAGAATTAAAATGACTCATTTTGATACTTAGTGATCAATCCTCATGGGAATGATACTCCACTCACTTCTGTATTACTTGATTATGACAGTGTACACTTGCACTATTAATAGACCATTTAAACTCATACACTTATGTCATCATCTAATTATTTAACAATTTCCAAAAATTCCAAAAATCAACTTTATGTACAATAACCTTATGTACATGTAACCTTGCTCATTAAACCCAACCAATATTTCCTTCCTCTTGCTACATGTAGGAGACACCTAGGGGTCCTACCCTTTAGTCTCAATTGGCTTCACAACTTGCTCCAGTTATGTACATACGTAAAGTCATTATTTTGGTCAAACACTAGTATAAAAAAGGCCATTTAGACCTGCACATTTAGACGTGTTATAGCAGATAAGGTCTAAAAGGTATAGGTGGTGGCAGTTCAGACGTGTTATAGGTGCAAAATTTGTGAGATTGGTTCCCCTAAAATAAGGTCTAAAAGTATATTATTTAGATCGGTTATAATAAGAACCGGTCTAAAAATAAACAAAATAACAAAAAAAATGCAATATATTTTCTAGATGGTTGTAATATAATAGGTATAATATATGTTCTGAATTAAAAAAAATAAAATATTCATTATTGTTTAGACCGGTTGTCATTCAAAACCGGTTTAAAATTTTAAAATTTTTAGACTTGTTATTAAGAACAAGTCTAAAACATTTAGGATTTAAATTAAACTCTTAAGACCGGTTATTGGAAACAATCGGTCTAAAAAGTTTGATATTTTAGACCGGTTGTTCCCTTTAATCGGTCTAAAAAGTTGATAATTAAAAAAAATGTGCCCTACTTTTAAGACCGGTTATTGGGAACAATTGATCTTAAAAGTTTGATATTTTAGACCAGTTGTTCCTTTGAATCGGTATAAGAAGTTGATAATTAAAAAATAAAAATGTTCCCTACTTTTAAGACTGGTTATTGGGAACAACCGGTCTAAAAAGTTTGATATTTTAGACCGGTTGTTCCCTTGAACCGTTCTAAAAAGTTGACCATTAAAAAATAAAAATGTCTCATACTTTTAAGACCGGTTATTGGGAACAACCGTTCTAAAAGTTTCAACCAGTTGTTCATAATAACCGGTTTTAAAAGTGCTATCTTCCACTGCCCTAAAATCTCTATTGTGCCCGCTTTTTTCATACTTGAATAAGAAACTTTCCCCTTCTTCTAAATTCCTCCTTTGCCAGTCGTTCCTCCTAACGCATTCTGTTAGAGCAAGCGTTTCACCCAAGAGGGGGAGGGTGAATTGGGTGATCTTAAAAATTTCGTTGCAAATATAAAATTTGACGTTGAAATTAAAACAGGAAAGAGTAAGGAGAGATATCACCGAAGTGTACACCGGGAGTTATACTGGTTCGGCCACAACCACTTTGACCTACGTCCAGTCCTCAGAGCTTCTCTGAGAGTTTCACTATAACTTCCAAGATTCAGTGGGTTCTTGGCACCTCAATACAAGCAAGTTCCTTCGCCTGGACACTCGCTCCCCCTTACAAGTTGTAACCCAATCCCAACTCAAGGTACCACAACCTTAAGTTACCTCGATAACAAGTATTGAGTTTAAATAAAATATCTCTCTCACAGAGTAAATAAGAATCACTGAAGCATAGAATTACAAGTATAATGTAAAACAGAGTAATGAACTTGATGATACGTTCGTGAGTGTGTTCTTGTTATTCTTCTCTGTTTGGATGTTCCCATATATATAGATACGTTGGTAATAATTGCTGGAACATATTTCTTCATGTCCGTTGGAGCGTACATAGCCACTATTGAATTTTCCAGTATTTGAAAAACATACGTTTGCGGTAGGTGATGGTCGGTGACATTTGAGCGTTGCTTTTGACTTTCCTTATTTGGTAAGATCTCTTCATTGTTTATCTTTGGAAATGCTTGTTTACTCGGGTACCTACTCGAGTAATGCACTCTTTTCTTCATAGGTTACTCGGGTACCAACTCGAGTAACCTTCAAATAAACTTATGTTACTCGATGCTTTACTCCAGTAATGTTGGCAGGATTTCAAGGCCGAGAGCACTTCAAGTTTAATTACCTTGTTACTCGAGTACATACTCAAGTAAACTTACTTTTTGTGCATAACTACTCGGGTAATGACTTGAGGTTTTCCTTCAAACATAACACTGCATACTCGAGTACATACTCGAGTAATCCACTTAAAAAAAAATCATTAAATCCTTGCATACTAGAGTAATGACTCGAGGAAAGTGAGATAAAATTAAATCAAGTTTATTGAGTACTACCTTCAAGTTTTTACTTACCTCAGTGTGTTACTTGAGTAGCTACTCGAGTAACATTGGTAGTGGTACAAAGTGCCGAGAGCAACACATTTTCTAAAATAGAGTTACTCGAGTACATACTCGAGTATCATTGGCAGGCCGAGAGCAACTGGAAGATTTTCACATGGTTACTCGAGTAGCTACTCGAGTAATATTGGCAGGCTGAGAGCAACTCCAAGTATTTACCTGGTTACTCGAGTAACTACTCGAGTAACATTGGCAGGCCGAGAGCAACTTGAAAACTTTTACACTATTACTCGAGTACTTACTCAAGTAACGTTGGCAGGTTATTGGAAGGTATCTCTGGTAACTTCAAGTTTTGTCTTATTACTCGAGTACATACTCGAGTAATGCCTTAGAAAACTTGCTTCTCATCAAGTTTCTCAGCTTTTTCTCTTGGCCTTTTTTCATTACTCCAATGCTTACTTCAAGTAATACTTTTCCCTGTTATTACTTTGTTCAATCTTATTTATTACTCAAGTCTTTTTCATACCATTCTTTGTTATCATCAAAACATGAGATCTAACACATTCCTCCTCCGTCCTTAATGCTCCTCGCTATTCTTTCTGCACACGAAGACTGTCGATGACAAAAATCTAGATTGCATTACGGTGCTCCTCACCATTTTTCCTTCGATGTCTTCCTGAAGCTCCTCGCCGTTTCTCCTTCAGTGTCTTCCTGCAAGTAATTAGAATATACATTGGGTTTTTTTCTTTGATAAATTGGTGAAGGCATTGTTCGCCTTTCCCCCCTTCTTTTTCTTCATTTTGTTATATGAATTTGAGATACAGATGCATGAGAAATGTTGAACCCTAAATATGAGTGAAATTTCTGATGAACTTGATGTTAGCGAATTGTGCTTTTAGTTGTTTATAAGAAGCATTGAACCATGAACTATGAGTAAGTTAAGTTGTCTTTCTTTGTTGGTGATTAGTGGCGAATTAGATACAAGTTCCATCTTTCATGGATTCCAATCAGCTAATTTAAGCATGGATGGTCTTGCTCTTGTTGCCTCTTGTGGCCTCCTTTGACTCACTAATGAAACAACAAAATCTACAAATTGGTCATGTGTTTTACCCCAATCCACTTGTTTTCATAAACACTTGTTCTTTCTCTACCACTTTTGTTTTCGCCATTCAACCTTTATATTCCACTCAGAGTAATCATGATTGGCTTTTGTAATATCTCCAACAATAGCATCCAGGTCCTCGTCCCAGTTGTAACCCCCTTCGATAATCAGGCCGGGATTAGTGTTTAATCACATTTAATAATCGAATGAGAAATCCGAAACAATTAAAAACTTTTTAAAATACCTGTACAATTGGATCCCCATTCATTTCATTCATTAAAACAAATGGCCTGTTTGGTCTGTTACATATACAATATCAGAGTAAGCACAATTCCTGACGTTCATCCGGGGTAATAACATTAATCCAAAGGTTTATACAGGGCATCATTGCCCATCTCAGTATCCATACCGAGGATTACATAAAACTATACCACTACAATTCTATTCAATATGTATACATTTATCCAAAATGATAACCAGTTCAATATAAAACCAAAATATATAGCTAAGACTACCGCTGGCAGTCCTAATCGTCCTTTGCCACTTGCTTACTTTTCGATCCACTTGCCCTGTCTAAAAATGTTATTTCGAAAGAATGAGATTCTAGAGAATCCTAGTAGCAACAGTTTATTTATATGATGCATATATACAAAGCAAGTCACATATATCAGAATGCATCAATCAATATTCGAGACCGGGCTTTCGCCACGTTCCCTTCACTATATACGAGTCCGGGCTTTCGCCACGTCCCCTTCACTTTCACTGTAATCGAGTCCGAGCTTTCACCACGTCCCCTTCACTTTCACTGTAATCGAGTCCGGGCTTTCGCCACGTCCTCTTCACTTTCACTGTATTCAATGACTAATGCAAACAAGCAATGCAATACACATGATATAGGATAAAGTGTCACTACCTTTGTCTTTCCTTCCTTGAGCAGGCACAGGCCTTCTATGCTCCGGGCAGATATCAAATCCTAAAGTCATAATTAAGGATGAAGCATTATTCTCTATTCCAATAGTCAATTAACTCTTCAACACTTAGATTTGGTTATCAATAATGACCCTTAAGAAGCCACAAATGCCTCTAATAAAACCCCTAAAAGGTTGGAAAACAATAGGGTGAAGATCTCTTTTCAAAAACTTAAAGTGCTGGAACACAGGGGTTGATCGCGGCCAAAATATGGTTAGAAGGCCACTGGCCTTGGCCAGCTACCCATGGGCCGTGGCCAGAATCAGGCCAGAAAGGTTTGGGCCGTGGCCAGCCACTCATGGGCCTCGGCTAGCCACTCATGGGCCGCGGCCAAGCAATTTCCTGATTCTTGGCTGAACTTTAAAAAATCATATCTAATTGTAGAAATATCGAAACAGAGTGATTCCAAAGCCAAATGAAAATTATTTAAGTACTCTTTCAAGGAAAAATATGGCTCATAACTTCAAATTATTACAAAAATACAGAATCACCCAAAACTCAACACTACTCCAGAACAAAGTTCTGTTTCCATCCCCAAACTTTGGACAACCATATCTCCCAGAATACTAAACGAAATGACACAAAATATATGTCCATTTTGAAGCTTGGATGTGAAATTTAAGATTCGAAAGTTTCACAATTTTCTGAAATCATTTGGTCATTCAAAACGTCCACACGAATAAACTGCCCAGACAGAGTTCACATTGACAGCATTTTCCAACTTTTCTATCAAGGTGTCCAATGACTCCAAAATCATTAACCAAACATATTCCAATACAATTTTCCACAAGGAACACAATGGTAACCTCAAAATGAGAAAATTCACAATCTAACCACATGCCCTGTTTTGACCAATACACCAAAACCAACACAAAGTTCCCAAACTTTACTTTTAATGATTCAAACCAATCCATTTGTCCAAAAGACATCACAATATACCGTTTTCATGATCACAACATGCCAAACTCACTAATACCCTAATTTTTGAAAATAGGGCAGAAAATTCCAGAAAAATCAATGCTCAACCAACAACCACAATATATATAACAAAAGGGAGTTAACACTCACCTCTTTCACTCTGCCAAAGAGATTTCTTGATTCTTCAACTTTCACAATCTCTTGAGGTCACAAACTAACACCAATGAACACATTACAACTATCAAAATAAAGCTCTTCATTTAAGGATCAATATTAGAGAAGGAAGTTTGAGCAATGGAAGCCATTTTCCTTACCTTTTCAAAGCTTTTCTTCCTTCCCTTTGCTGCAAAAATGGCGCCAGAAAATGGAGAGAGAAGAGAGAGATGAGAGATGGAGTGAGGAGTAGTGAAGAAGAAGAAAAAATGATGGCAATACTCCCTCCATACTTCTGCAGCGCACAAGAGGGAAGAGAGGAGAGAGAAATTCATTCTTTAATCCCATTTGACTTTTCTTTATCTTCCTCTCACACCCACTTTGCCATATGTCATTTTCCTATTAGCTCTCACACACTTAGGCACCAATTAAACTCTCTAATCCTTCCATTAGCCATTTAATCACACTTCTCATTTTTCTTTTAATTAGTAATTAATTTCCCCATTAATCACCAACTTAGAGCCAATAATTCCATCCTTTAAATTTTCCATCAATTATGACATATAAATTAATATTGTCACCAATATACATTAATTTCACTTTAATCCGATAATTATCCTCAATAATTATCATTAGGCCTTAATCGAAAATTGGGGCGTTACACCAGTCAATACCCCTAGGCCTCTTCAATGAAACCATTAAAGGTAACCCAACAAACCATATTTTTGTTGTGGAACTTAACATTATTCAGACCAGTGAGTTCAAGGATATCAATGATAACCAGGTCAGAATTGATATTAATGGTTTGAATTCAAAGAAATAAGCTCCTGCTGGATATTATGATTGTTAGAGTAGAAAATTAGGGATCTCATAACATACGAATCTAGAAACGCTAGTAACATAAGAATCTCATAACGCTCATAACTTTTAGGAAACGTTTCTTTGGATTTATGTAAATATACTTGTACATTACAATTAAACATACATAAGATTATGTTGATTGGTCTCAGAATGGGCACACTAAAGGCAGTGTATATAATGTTCATGCCTCTATGGAAAATGACCATTTTGAGACTATTCAACCACTTCATTGTCTTTTTTAGATGTCTACTTTTAAAGTTTCATTGACATATAATCTTAATGCCCTGTTTAGTTCATTGAAGAAGAGCCAGAGACAGATTCACTCATCTGCCTCCTTGATGATGTTTAATTTTTTTCCACTGTAATCATTACTTGGGAAGGCCATTTTTATCACTAAAACTACTTTATTTCATTTCATTTTTCAATTCCATTCCTTTTGATTTTATAGATATCATTGTTTATACTTAGGTGTGTTAGGTTTGTGAGACCAAGGGTTATGGTGAAGTTAAAAATTAAATTGTATTAATTTTTCTAACATTATTGGTTAGGGCATTGTCTTGCCTTTTTATTGGCATCTTTCTTGCTTTGCATGCTCTTGGGTGTAATGATTGCATGCTCTCATCATAGTCCTGCCTTTTCTAGGGGAAAAAGTAGAAAACAAAAAAAAGGTGTTGAATTATATGGATCGTAGTTGGATATAAGCTAAATGGACGAGTATTGAATATGATGTTAGGGTGAGGGGTTTTTTAGACTTTGCAAAAAGAAATGCCGATATTGATAGTGGGATGTTTTATTGCCCTTATGTAAAATGTTTGAATGAGAAGCGACTAAGTGCTGTAGATATATATACACATTTAATTTGTGAAGGGTTTTGTAAGACGTATATAGTATGGGTATGGCATGGTGAACAATTAGAAATGATAAGTACATCTCAACAGGGGGAGTGACTTGTGATGTTAATGACATAGATTTAGATGATTGGATAGAGGATATTATTCGTGATGTAGGAGAAGAGGCTTTTAAACAATCACATGTATATGGTAATATGTGCAATGATGCTGGGAAGCCATTGTACCCAAAGGTGTAAAAAATACCAATTGCTGCAAGCTGTATTGAAATTAGTAAGCTTGAAAGTACGACATGGATAGAGCGACGAGAGTTTTTCAGAAATGCTTGAGGCCTTTAAAGACATGCTTCCTGATGATAATGTGTTGTCTTGTCGATACTATGATGCTAAGAAAATACTGTGTCCACTAGGGATGAAGTATAAAAAGATCTATGCATGCCCTAATGATTACATATTATATAGAAAAGAGCATGAAGAGAAGGAGTAATGTCCAATATGTGAAACTCTAAGGTATAAATCAAACAAGGCCCCTGCAAAAGTGTTGTGGTATCTTTCAATCATACCAAGGTTCAAGTGCTTGTTTGCTAATGAAATTGATGCCAAATATTTGAGATGGCATGCAGATGAGAGGAATTCTGATGGAAAGCTTCGACATCCAGCTGATTCTTCTTAATAGCAAAAAATCGATAAATTATTTCCTAACTTCGGTGAAGAACCTAGGAATCTTAAGCTTGGGCTTAGCACATATAGCATGAATCCTTTGTTGGAAATTGTGCCCAAAGGGCCAATCATTGTACTTTGAACATTATTATTTAATGGAATTTCTCCATTCTCTTATCATATTTTTGTATGTTAACTATGATAACTGTATCCTTGGATAAATCATAAAGATTGTCCTAAAATATCCCTGGTCGGTCATCTATTTGGGAGCAGAGATGAAACAAGACCAGTATGACTTTGATAAGATATGGAGATACAAATCAAAGTCTTATGACTTGTAAGAGTATAAGGTGCTGGATGGACCCAATATGAGAAAGCTACACGGATCAAGTCATAAGCTTTTCTCATGTAGAACCACGTCACAATGTCCTTTGACCTGAGGTCATAATGGATTCCTACATAAGAGTTGCTAAGCTTTAAACTAGTCAAAAGTCATTTTTGACCTGGTGATGATAAAGGCTACCATTGGGCTTGGTAGTTTTTCATGCAGAGGAATATGAATGATCAAGATGGAATTTGTCCCTCATATTAGTAGAGAGATATTACTGGGCCCTTCGATGAGTGAGTCTAAGAAATGTATGGCCATACTATGATGGAAAGGAGTTTCTATTTCTATTGTCTGACTACTCAAAAAAAGTAATGGTCAGGAACAACAGGATGCATTATCCATGCCTCATTCTTGACTGATATATCGTGTGACAAAAGGGATCTGATATGGTTGTATGATAGATTGTATCGTGTTAATAATCCTCATATGAATTGGGTAGTCGTAATGTCTTACTATAGGCCGCTTGCGACTTGTGGGTTACTACAGTTATTGGCCCACTGCCAACTTCGTATGGTCCTATAGGGTCACACACAAGAATGGCCTAACACGAGATAATGTTTAATTTAGGGTGGATGAATTTTATATTTATATATATAATATAAAATTCGTTAATAATATTATATCTATGTATTTTTGAAATACATATTATATATATATATATGTATATATATTATATGATATTATTATATTGTGCTAGTTTTAAATTTAATTTATTAAGATAAATTAAATTTAATAATTAACTTGATAGAGATATAGTATCTCATATTTAATTTATGAAGATAAACTTGATAGAGCAGATATATTCATACACGTATGATAATTCAGAGCCGCAAGAGAAACCCTAGGAGACATTGGAGGTGCTAGCACGCAGTCTCTATTGGAGAGCATTCGTGTGGATACCGGTAGAAGGAGTGGACCTGACATGTTGACTCCTAGAGATCGAAAACCCTAAATTCGAAAAGGTATGAATCTTTCTAACTCGATTTAAAGGCCATTGATAGATCCTCGATCAGGATCGGCGATAATTTTTAAAATTCTTCCGTTGTGCCTCCCGATCCTAACATCCTTATGGTAGCCTAAGCTGTATACATAGTTCATGGCCTGTTCTATTGGTAATTTACAACGTATCTCCTTATTATGTATGAAACGAAAGTACATTATGTCGTCTATGTTGATTTTGGGACCAAAGCAACCCGTAAATGACATAGATATTTATCTAGAACCCTTAATCAAAGACTTGAAAGAGTTGTGGGATGAAGGTGTCAATGTTTTTTATGCGAACAAGGAGACATTTAATATGCTAGCAATGATCTTTTGTACTATAAATGACTTCCCTGCATATGGGAACTTGTCAGGATATAGCGTTAAAGGCCACAAAGCATGTTTGATTTGTGAAGAACGCACATGCTACCATCAACTTCAATATGGAAGAAAGACGATTTACCTTGGCCATATAAGATTTCTTACACAAGGCCACCCATATCACGTATTAAAAAAAGCTTTTTTTGGTGGACAAGAGTTTGAAGATGCTCTGAAGGCATTGATTGGGGAGAAAATTTATGAAAAGGTGAAAAATATCAATACTATCTTTGGTAAGTTATCAAAGAGTAGAAATGAGAAAAATATATGGAAAAAAGGTTCATTTTCTTCGATCTTCCATATTAGCGCAATCTTGATGTAAGACACTATATTGATTTTATGCATGTGGAGAAAAATGTATGTGATAGTATTGTTGGGACATTGCTCAACATACAAGGAAGTTCTATATGGTAGTAGAACTTTTTGTCCTCCAGCTGCTCATACTCTGTCTAAGGATAAGAAAAGAAGTTTTTGTGAGTGTTTACATGGCACCAAAGTTCCCTCAGGGTATTCTTCAAATTTTAAAAAGCTTGTATCGATGAAAGACTTGAAGTTAAGAGGGATAAAGTCTAATGATTGTCATGTCTTAATGCAACAACTACTCCTAGTAGCTATTCAAGGCATTGTTGAGTATGATCTTCACACATATTGACTAGACTTTATTTCTTCTTCAATGCTATTTATAGGAAAGTCATTGCCATGGAAAGATTGTGGGAATTAGAAAATAAAGGATATATGATATTGTGCCAGCTTGAGAAGCTTTTTCTTCCTTCTTTCCTTGACATCATAGTACACTTGATTGTTCATCTAATGAGGGAGATAAAGTTGTGTGGCCCTATCTATTTTTGGTGGATGTACCCAATCAAAAGAACTATGAAAATCCTAAAAGGGTATGTGAAGAACCCCAACAGGCCTGAAGCATCTATTATTTAGAAATATGTTTCTGAAGAAGCTATGGAATTTTGTCAACATTATTTGTCAAATGTAGGACATATTGGGCTTCCTAAACATCATGATCAAGAAGGGGGTAGACGCAGGGCAACAATAAAGAGTATAGATCCTGATGAATTGCAACAAGACCACTTGTACATTTTGAATAATGTTGATGAAGTTCAATATTACATGAATGCCTATAAAGAAATTGTATGGAAACAAAATAGTCGAATGACTGAACAAAGGTTAATTAGGGAGCATAACAGAACTTTCGCATATTGGTTCAAACAAAAGGTTGACGGAGAAGAATGTGTTTCTGATACAATAAATTAGTTAGCACATTGTCCTGAGGTTGATGTCATAAGTTGGTGTTCATTTGTGATCAATGGTTATACCTTTTACACGAAGTCCCTAAATAATAAGAGCACCATGCAGAACAGTAGTGTTGTATTAGTGGCTGAATCTATGCATTTCTCTAGTTTGAAAGATAAGAACCCTAAATTGACTGCCATACCTTATTATGGGGTTATTGAAGAGATTTGGGTGGTTGACTATGTTAAAATTAGATTTCCTATTTTCAATTGCAAGTGAGTTGATTCAATAATGGTGTGAAGATCGATAGGTTAGGATTTAAATTAGTAGATCTAAATAGTAGAAGTTTCAGGGATGAACCTTTCATTATGCAGATCAGGTCAATAAGTGTTCTATATTACTAATCATGCAAATAAAATATGGTCTGTAGCTCTCCAAGGAAAAAGTGTTATTGATATTGATGAGAAAAGTCTCTCAAATTATGATCTTCTTGAGACTCCTTCTTTTTCCAGGGGCCTACCAGAATTGAACGAAGAAGATGAAGCAGATAATGAGCACAACACAAGAAATGATCATCATAAGGGAATATGGGAGGATATCTCTTTATGATACTACTTTGAAGTTAACTAACTAAAGTAATTATGATTATGATTTATATCCGCATAATGTATATAGTTTTTTTTATAGATATAGTCTTCTCATGTTTTAGCTTAACGATTTATCTTTCTTTGTTGTTGTTATAGGCAAATGACGGATCATCAGCATCCTAGTATAGAGGATCAACCAGCTACTGCACCACAGGGTCAGCCATCTATTGCTCAGTAGAGTCAGCCACCTAGTGCTCAGCAGAGTCAGCTAGCTAGTGCACCTAAGTGTAAGCCATTTAGTGTTAATCAAAGCGAGCTTAGCAATGCTCGGAGCCAGGATCATAGTGAGCCTAGTAGCCAGTTTGTATGGAGGGGTAGACATGGCACACAATTGATAGACATTTCCCTCACTCGGAGTACAGAACAAAAGATACCGATTGAGTTTGATAGATGTTAGAAACCAATCGGGCTAAATGCAAGCTGATATAGGAGTTTTGTTGGCCTCCTTGCAAGCACAAGCCTAGCATCTTGATAGAGGAGTGGAGAAATGTCGATGAAAAGGTACAACAATATATTTGGGACACTATCCAGGTATACAATTCTCTTCTGCATGTAATGATTATCAAATATGTCACAAATTTTTCACTTCTTCAATGCATGCATTCCAGCTCACTTATGATGTTTCTTAGAGTGAGATATTGTACAACAAGACAATAACGTATTATTATGAGTGCTGGAGCAAGTTTAAGACAAATTTGGCCAACAATTACATTCATATCTAGGTGAAAGATGGTCAGCCTCGTCTTAATCCGTGTGACAGGTATACATTTCTTGATCAAGCAACTTGGCATGCCTTTGTTAGGCTTTGAACTACTTTAGAATCTTTGGTTAATTGACTTATTTTTTCATTTTATTTACTTATCAATTATGTTAATTGATTGTAACCTTTTTCGTTTGTTTAATTTCTTATTTGCAATCAAAGAGGCAAAAAGCACAAGAGAGTAGTAGAAAGAATGATTTCCCTCATACAATGCCTCGTAGGGGTTATGCAAAGGCTGAAAAAGACTTGTTGGTAGCCAAACAGAAGAGATTGGAAGAAGCATCTCAATCTGATCCTTTTATTCTTCTTTCTCCACCATCTCTGATTCGTCGTAAAGAAAAATGGTTGTTTACTCACCAAAATAGGAGTGGGTCTTATACGAGTGAACAATCTCATATAATAGGTGAAAAAATTGTAAGTATATATCATTGTTGTTATTAATTACATAAGAAACATATTTCATTTCTGTGTTTGTTATTTTGTATTATCTTATAGGAGGAACTTAGAAAAAACAAGTTAAGGGATCTTTTAAGTCGGAGGGCAGGAATGATATTCTGACAGTTGCTACTGGCAAACATGAGCATCCAGGCTGTGTCGGGAAGTTGGAGGAGGGGTAAGGATACGGGATTACTTTGGAGCCCCCCGTACGCCATTCCTCATGTATCGTGACTAGGGAGGAATTGGAGACTATGTTGGCCACTACAAGAGTAGAAGCAAGGGTCGAGGCTGAAGCATCATTTGATGCACTATTAGAAACTTAGATGAGCAAGATGAAAGAGGAAATGATAATGTTTATGAGTTGAAGACAAGATACCAGTGCTCCCCAGGCACAATTGCTTGATCTTAATAAGCAGAGCACTAAAGGGAGTTGTTGCAACATCAGGAAGTCATCAGAAGGTCCGGCAGGAGAAATTACTAAGCCTTATGACATTTTTGTCGAGGATCCTCTGAGATGGTTAGTTGCATTGGGTAGTGTGCATAACCTGGGATCAACTGTCCATATAAACAAATGAAGGCTGATCAAGTCTGAGTGTCAATTAAAGAGGTAATCATTGCAGATGCACCTATCCCTATCCCTTCTGATGATTTCAAGATCGTAAGCAATGTCTTGGTATGTTTATCTTGTGGCCAAAGAACTTTATTTCTGTTCGAGCTGAGGAAACTCCAATCAAAGCCCTACCAAGTCCAGCTCCCTTTACTTAAGAAGTTTCACAGCCTCTATTGAATATCATGCAACAGGTAATTCTGATGGCATATGATACACCTTTAAAACAAGAGATTGGCCTACGGATTTAGTTGTTGGCAAGTCAGGGGTGACATGCTATCTTGAAAGGGATGATTTGATGTCCCTGGTAGCTCCTAGACAAAACTTATGATTAGGATTATCCAACTATTCTTAATGTAAGTAGCTTCTTCAATTTAAAGTAACTATTTTAAAAATTTCACCGTTTACCTTTGATTTATGTGCTTGCATTATTGTAGGTATATGCATCGTAGGTGGGTCTCCTCTGGCAAAAGCAATAATTCTGGATTCTTATGGCCAGCTCAAATCCAAGAGAAAGGGATTATTACTGCTAAAGACATACATACTATCAGAGAGGCTTAGTGAAACCACAACTGAGTGTTTCTTGGCTCCATATGTGCATGGGTAATTATAATATATATTTTATAATATATATAATATTTTATATTTGCTTAATAGTCTTCTCTATTTTTCAGTGATCATTGGCAATTGGTTCTGCTATACAAGAGCAGTTACACTGTCAGCCACTTATACTCCCTCCACTTCAAACCAGGGAATGATTTGAAAAATACCATGAACTCATAAGTTTTCTTGCATTATTACCTTTTATGTGCAAATTTTATGGAATTTGTTTAAAATAAGTAATCTTTGTGATTTTGATGATGATAGGGCTATGCGGACATTCCTACATACTGCTTGTGGTAAGCATATTCGTGAGTTAAAGGACCCTACATGGATCACGCCAAATGTTAGTACATATTGATTTGTTTAAAAAATGTAATAAGCCAAGCCTTTATATTCGTTCTAATGATATCATGTTTTTTCTACCATAGGCAACTATAAGGGTCCAACTTATGAGGTTTTTGTGTTTTGAGACACATTTACAATATTATCACTCTAGGCATGATTGGTTTTTCTAAAAAGGTAAATTCATATTTTAGAACTTTTGTGTTACTTTATTATTTTTAAGTTACTAAGTTAATGTTTTGTCTGGTTTTGGTGTTATAGATGTTTGATCTTGCTAATCCCTTTTTTGAAGAAGATATTGATTTCATTCGCACATGTGTGTTGAATTCATCTATGAGAGTGAGTTTTTGAATCCAATGTTACATTGTACATTGTTCTCTTACGTATTGCTCCTGCTGTATGAATTTCTAACTGGGTTTATGTATCTATGTAGGACAATTTCTGGGATATGGGTGATACAGGAGGCATAGGACTTAAGGGACTAACCTCTGTACTTTTTCTTCCCTTTGTATTATGTAAAATTGAGGAATTTCTGTTGTTGCTTGCATATATCCTTGAATTTTATTGTTGCCATTGTCATTCAAAGTTTTGCATCCATTTCTAAGCAAATTCATCTGTTTGGACATTCCTTCATATTGCACATTAAAATTGATTCATAAGCTGTATTTTAGTTTTAGACAGTTGTTGAGTGCATTTGAAGTTCTTGGAATCTAATTTAAGCTTGTTGCTTGAATTGTCCACATTTTATCTTGAACCTTGATAACTTGCAACATTTTACCAATTGTTAGCTAAATCATTTGATTTGTGGCTCAAAATTATGTGTTCTACACTAATTACCATTTGTTAGAAGTTGATTTCAAGTCACCTAGCTTACATCTTCATTTGTGCTTGTTGCTGCTGTCATTGCTTCTGTGAAATCTGTGTTATGTTGCTTCTGTGGAATCTGGGATAGAAATGGTTTGCTGGGTAGGGTATATAAAAGGGATGTTTTCAAAAAAGAATAGAACTTTTAAGACCAGTTGTAGCTACAAGTAGTCTTAAAAGTTAATCTAAGACTGGTTGTAGGCCTAACTGGTCTTAAAAGTCACATCTTTAAGACTGGTTGCAGGCACAACCGATCTTAGAGTAAATTTTAAGACCTGTTGTTCCTACAATCAGTCTTAAAAGTCATACTTTTAAGATCGGTAAAAAACACACTTTTTAGACCTACTGTAATAAGACCTAATACACAACCGGTTTAAAAATTCTTTTTTAACCGGTCTAAAATGTCATTTTTCCATTAGTGAAAATTGCACTTTTTGCTCAAATTTTTCATAAATTCATATTTAATTGACCAAAATATTCTAAATATAATTTTCCCCTTTATTTCCTTAATTAATTGAAATTAACTTCAATTAATTAAAAAATAATTAATTTTGTGTTATTTTGGCAAAATTACAATTTTGCCGTTGCATTTTCTTTCATTTTCGGATTTTTGGCATAATTTCTGTTCAACCTTTAAAAATTAATAACTAAATTTGTGGACATTGAATTGGATCGATTCCAAAGGCTATAGAACCATATTGAGTCTAGTTTCAAGGAAAAATATAGTCTTTTGCCAATTGAAGCACATAATTCCCAAATTTTTAATCTTTACATGTTGTTCCAGAAACTTCACAGTTTTTCTGGGCTGAATTCAAAAATTCATAACTTTTTTGTATATAGCTCTAATTGAGTCATATGACCTATCAAATTCAATTTTAGGATGTCTACTTTCACCTTGTAAAATGACATAATTTTAACTCATCATTTGTTCATATAAAATCACATGAGTAGTTCACTGCCTTGCTGGAAATTTTACTGGAAGCATAATACATTCATCGAAATTCTCCCTTCCATTTCATTAAATGCCACAAATGTTTATAAGGCATATTGGGAAATAAAATTTGGGGTGTTACACCGAATGTCCTTTCTAAGTGACCAGTAGCTACTCTGGGACTTGGTGACAGCTGGGTCCCTTTTAAGACACACCCATTTACGTTTAATCTTAATCTTAATGGACAGCTACCTCCAATTCATCCTTTTTTCTTTGAGGGATTCCAACCATTCAAATCCCAAAACTATATCTACATTGCTCACTCTGAATGGGTAGAAAGGTTGTTGAATTTTCAGCCCCTGTACTTCCAGCTTAATTTCAAGGCATTTAAGATTCGATATGGTCTTCCTTCCATCTCCTACTGTCACTAAATATCATCTCACTATCTCGGTTGGGATCGCTAGTTCTGCTGTTAATGATTTTGAAATGAAATTGTGTGTGGCATCGCAATCGACCAGTACTAGCACTTCATGATTTCCCACTTTGCCTTGCATTTTTAGTGTTTTCTTTCCCGTCAAACCCGCCACCATGGTCATGGAAAGTTCCAGTGAAGTTAAGTCTTGGTCCTCATCACTCTTTTCCTCCATTTGGGCCTCTAAATCTGTGGCTTCAGGCATACTGGTTCCTCACCTAAAACAAGCAGCTGCATCTGTTTGGTGTTACATTTATGATTGGGCCCATATTTTCCCTCACACTTGAAGCACAAGCCTAGTTTCCTCTTCCATTTAATCTCAACCTTTGAAAGCCTTTTTCGTACAGTGCTCCCCTCATTATTGCTAATTGCCGATGGTACAGACTTGGTCACACGCGATGGTGCCGCCTTCAAATCTTCTCCTCCTTTCTCCCTTGTTTCCTTAAGCAGTGCTCAACACCCAACGCTCTTAAATGTCTCGACACTACTAAGCTTAATGGAACCCGGATTATACTTACTCCATTTGTTCCTAGCCATAGTTCTTGCATCTCTGCTTTTCTACTCTTCCAGTCTCTACTTTACCTGATTATGGTCCTCGACCTGATTAGCATAGCCCATTGCTTGCTTCAGATTCTATGGATGCATCAGCTTGACATCACAGTGGATGTCTTCCTTTAATTGGTTCATAAAGGCCCCCATTAAAATCTCATCGCCCACGTCTTCCAAAGGTGCTGAAAGTAACTTAAATTGCTCTTTATATTCACTCACGGTCCCCTCTTGCTTGAGAGAAAACATATACTCATATTCATCCCCAAGTTGTTGGCCATGGAATCGGTCAATCACTTCTTTCTTAAACTCTTGCCACGACTTCACTGGACTTTGTGTCTCTAGCCATTGGAACCATGTCAATGCCTTCCCTTCTAAACTAACCTCACCTATATCCAACTTCTCGATTTCAGTTATGGTATTGGCGTTGAAGTATCACTCCTACCTAAATATCCATCCCAGTGGATCTTCCCCTAAGAACAATGGAAGCTCTAGCTTATGGTGTTTGGGACCCTCATTTTGTCCTGACCCCTCAGATAGGGAGTCATTGTGCGACAGCCTCTGAGGAATCTAGTTGTTATTAACTGCATTGAAGGCTGCTCGAAACTCACTGAGCTACTCTAGGATGGTATTTATTGTTACATCCACCCCAGTAAGTTTCTCAGTACACTCTACTTGTCTCCTATGTATCCCTTCCACCACCCTCTCCAACTGTCCACCTGCTCTCCATTCTAGTTCCCATCATTCCCAAGATGATTGCTCTGATACCAAAGTATCAGAGCTAGCAAATCAACAAAGAAATTATGGAGATTTTTCAATGGGTATCCTCTTTAATATAGGGAAAATGAGAGAATACAACCATATACTTCCCCCTAACAGGAAAGTACTCACACAGAATACTCAAGATAGTACGAATGATGAAAATAAAACCTCCCAGCTTGGTGTTCGAGAGACGAGACACGCTCTCCTCACTAACTTCCCCAAAAGTGCCTACCACATACTCCTCCCTCCTTTTCTGTCCATTCCCACTAGCTAACAATGTTAGTAAATTGTTACATCGTATGATCCCTATTTTTCCCTTCCCTCTCTATAGGATTTGGATCAGAATTAGGCCCTGGACTTTCTTTAGCCCTCCTCCTATAATTTATATCCCAATACTTGTTAGGACCAATAATACTTCAACCCATACTCTTAACCATTGTTGTATACCAAGTAACTGCCAAATATCCAGAGATGACAACCCATTATGTACTAAAACTTTAGAGGTCTTTAAATGCTTAACACTATATAATCAGATTTAATTGGTCCTTTGAGCTTTCTCCATGGGAAATGGAATGATTTTAAATATCTGCATATACATATAAATTATGACAGCATGTATATTCCATAAAATTGTTCATGATCCCAAAAGAATAACAGAAATGCCACCATATAACCATATATTGAAAGCCTCTCTTTTAAATATTTGGACGTGGGCACATGGGTATGTAAAGTGTTACTCAAATACAAGGAGATAATAGTAGTACGACAAAACAAAATAGACAACAATAGACCATAAAATGAGGGAACATTATTACAATGTATAGCATCCAACAGTGACCATGGCATTTGTATGATAACAAATGGGAAATTTCAAACAGCAAAATTTATAGATGCATGATTTGGAATTTTTTAGTACTACTTATTGGGCAAACCTGGAGTGAAGGGCAACAAGGGCGCTTTGTAAACTCCTTTCCTAAAGTAGATATCAATAAACTTAACCCCAATTTCTTGTTAACTCCTTTCCTAAAGTTGATATGAATAAAGTTAACCTTAATTGCTTTAATCAAATAATAATAAAATCAGCATTAATTATAGATTGGGGAATAAGTCAGTATAATTATGGGATTGTTAATTGAGGAACAAGTCACCATAATTAGGAAATTAATTCAGAATCAATTAAATTATTTACTGCCTTGGAAGGCAAGAAGGGTGGACATCATTTTCTAATTAGTGGCCAACCAAAACAACTATAAATAGGGGGTGCCTCCTTCAGTTATAGCTCACCCTTGTTATTGAGTTTTCTAGCAATTTCTTCTCTCCTACCATCTTTCTTGTTCTGGTGATCTGCTGTGCCAATCCCAATTATGCTCTAGTAGTCTAATAATTGTGTAGGTACTATTATGGAGTATTGGAGCTTTGACCCAGATCCGAACATGGATTTACCCCGCTACGCTAGTCTAGTTCTCTCTTTCTTCTTATTTTTCCTATATTGGCATAAGAGCATGTTGATCCTTGAGGCTGTGATTTATTCTTTGTGAATAAACATGTGACATATTTTGTTAATATCTCTATCACAATATTTTTATTTCCACTATGCTAATTAAATATGCTTTGAGCATAATTTAATTTTTTTTTGCAACATGTTGTATTCCTACACATATATATGTATATGTTATTTCATGTTTTTGCTTCCATTCTCTTGGGAAGATGTTCTCATCTGACTAAGACATGAATGTCTCTGGCTCTACATAAATATAAAACTGTGTTATGAATATATATATTGAATGGTATATGCGTGTGTGAGTTCTGTATGCTTCTTCTTCCTGATTAGCTATTCGACCTGAGCTCAATATGCACACATATAATACTAGGCTCTTGATTATTTGCTCCTTTGATTATTATATATATATACATGCATATATATATATATATATATATTATGGTACAAAACTTCATTCTTCTTCCTCTCCTCACTTCTTCGGTCCCTTTAAAGTTGGGTTTTTGGAACCTATATGGAACAAAAAATAAGAGACTTTAACCCTCAAAAGCTAGGAAAGGTTTTGAAACATAGAGGACACATATCCAAGTCATGTTACGTAATGCCGTTGATGTCGAGAAAAAATTGGGTATTTGAAACTTAGTGTTTTTTCCTAAGGTAAGGCCAGATGTGTAGAGCTCGAATAGACGATTCCAACAATGTTTAGAATGAGTCAAACAGAGTTCGGATAAGGTAGAAATAAAAAAAGAAGTGGGTAGGTCACTTATCGCTGTCGCCACTTCACTCATGATTTGATCAATGAAAAAGACATTTTCAAATCAAATAAAAGCCATGGATTTGTAGTTTGTTCAATTACGATTCCAATGACACCAAGAACGCAAAAAACGGAGCTAAAACGAGAGAGATATGGCCTTCTGAAGTTGACAGGTCATGATGACCCGTTGGAGCTCCAATCGGATCGGGTTGACCCAGCTGGAGGTTAAAGATGATGATTTTCGCATCATCGGGCAACCAAAGCCATGTGGTGCCAACCATAGAGTGCCATGTCACTATTTGTAGTAATGTTAGCTTCGATCAACATCAACTATGTCATCCATTGACTAGCCACGTTGACTAAGACATGTCAGCACCACATCATCACCATGTCATCAATCAACCAGTCAAAGTTGACATGTCAACGGTCAATAGTTGACTATAAAAAAAAGAAATTGACATGTGATGCGTGGGGCCCACTGGGGCCACTATTTGACACTTGGCAAGTACTATCGGATAAAGGACGGAGCATGGTGTCAATGGTAGGGCCTGCAAGGTAGTGCGTGACGTACATGCTCCTTCGCTGAGAGTGGCCTTCGCTTCAATTTTCCAATTTTTTAGGATTGTTTGATCTAAACACCTTCTAGGGGAGCATGAGAGCGCATGAGACCTTTGATTGAGACACAGTTTGTTCCTAAAAATCCCTAAATTCGAGAGCTTAATTTGATATATAATTTGCATATATTTGAAGCACGTTTGGATGTGATTTGAGTCAAAAAGGTGCTTATATGCACTTAGAGATTCCCAAAATCGTTGAAATTGAGTCAATGATGATTCTATTGTTTTTGGGATAGGTTGGCTTACTTATTAAGAGTATTTCAGCTGTAATATAAGGTTAATGCTGAAAGATTCTTTAAAGTGAGAAATTATTCAAATGAGTTTTGGAATGTAAGATCTTATCCAACGTTGACTTAAACTTTTAGAGATAAAACCTAAAAATTGCAGCAACTTGAAATTATTGAATAATAATAAGTCTTCCCATGCTTTTTAACCCTATTGATCCAGTTGGGATTGAAGCAGTGACTTCTAAAGCCAACCGTTTATAAAAAATATTGTGTGTGACAAAGGACAAGACATATAGAGATTTGAGAATCATCTCATCAAGTGGGAGGTATGCTGTAAATACATTAAAGTAAGTGGATGTAAACATGACAAAGAGGAGCTTTGTAATGACCCAAAAATGGGATTAAGGCTAATGACTTCGGAAGTGATTTTAATTATTGTAATCAAGCACTTTTGAAGAATATGATATGAATTTTGATCTGAATGTGTTTCCATCAGTACATAAACCCTGCAATTAAGCTTAATTATGTGATAAAGCTTGAAATGAATCCTAAGAGTAGGGAGGGCGCATGGTTGAGTGATATAAAGGATATAAATGTGTTTGGTGGTGATTTAGTAAGAATTGCCTTAATCAGGGGCAAAACAGGTAAAAAGGAAAATTACCGACCAATTGGTCAGTTAATGAAGAGGAGACACCTTGGTAATTTAAAGATCAATTGCTAGAATTGCATGAATAAGAGAGTGGAATTGCATGTGTGTGTGCTTATGTGTGTCAAGGAAGGAGAAATAAGATCTTGTCAAGTGTCAAGGTATGAGCCATAGGATCATAGTCAAAGTGTCAACTCATTTTTCTCTTTCCTCTCACTTGTAAAGTCGGCCAAGAGGCTCCTCTCCTCCAAAATATGATCTCATCTTCATTATTTCATCTTTCTCTTACTTGCCTCCATTTTTGTCCAATAAGAGAAGGAAAAAGAAAGAAGAAGCTCAAGTTTTAGGTGAGAATTTGTCCATGAATGCTCAAATCATTTTCTTTAATGTTGTTCATGGTATTGAGGGCTTTATGGCTATGGTTTTAGAAATTTGAAATGAGGTGTTTGCACACTTGAAGAAATTTGAAAGAAGAGAAATCATGAAACTAGTCTTAGAAAGAGGAAGAGGTAAGAATTTGGCACATTTTGACATATTTATTATGACTATTGGTTGAACTTGGAATTTTTGGATTTTGGCCCTATTTTTCATTTTTTTAAGGTCTTGTGGATTGCATGGTGATTTGGTAATAGAATAGGTGTCATATTGTGTTTTGGTGCCATTAGAATTGGTTTGGAACTTTGAATGGAAAGGAGTTGCATTGTGAGTTTTGAATTGGGTTATTATGTAACTTGTTGTGTTTCTTGTGGAACATGTCAATGTGAGTTGAAAATGGTTATTTTGGTATTTCCAATAGATTCCTTGTGAAAATTGGTATGGGAATTGTATTTGTTGTGAATTTGAAACCATTGGAAGCAATTGCACAAAAAACTGAAATTATGTTCCTTAAAGTTCTGTACAGGGCAGTCAGGTTGTCTGGATATTTTGAATGGGCAAATGGTGTCTAAAAATTCTGAAGCTTTCCAATCATAAAGTTCACATTCTAAGCTTCAAAATGGACAAATAATTTGTGTCATTTCGTTTTGTGTGCTTGGAGTAATGACTGTCCATAGTTTGATGTTGAAGCTGGACTTTGTTTTGGAGTAGTGGTGGATTTTGTGTAATTCCATAATTGTGTGGTGATTTTTGGTAATGGTTCATATTTGTCCTATGAAGAGGACTTAAATATCTTTTATTTGGCTTTGGAATCATGTCATTTTGGTTTTTTTTTTTGGAATTAATTATGATTTTTGGAAATTCAGCCAAGAAATAGGATTTTCTTGGCCGTGGTCAACGGATTCTAGGCCGCGGTCCAAATATTTCTGACATGTTTTTGGCCACGGCCAGTGAATTTTTGGGCCACGGCCAACCTCCAAAAAAATTAGTATTTTTCCCTTTTGGAAGGTGGTTTTTGGTATGATCTTTCCAAACCTTTTTGGCATATGTTTGGGCTTTTAGAAGCCACCTAAAGAGTCCAAATGATAACCGATTTTAAGTGTGATGAATGTAAGAATTATTAGTAGAGATTTAATCTGCCATTCTTGATTTTGATCTATAGGGTTCGACATTTACCTTGATCGTGAACGACCCATGCTAGAGTACGTTCAGAAAGAACCAGGTAGTGACTCTTCTCTTATGCCATGTGTAAATGTATTGTATGTATGTGTATCATTCTTTAGTGATGATTTCTGATGCAGCTACCTATACAGCTGGTGATAGCTGTCGTTATCTAGCACAAGCTGGCATTATATAGCGAAAGCTATTGTTATATAGCGAAAGCTGTCGTTATATAGTAAATGCTGTTGTTATACAGCATAAGCTGTCATGATTATTTATACAGCCATGAGTGCTGTCGTTTATGATGAAAGCCATATATCATTGTGTTGCTGTTGATGGTTGCTTACATGCTATGTGTTTATATATTTTATGAGTGATTTGTTACTACTGGGATTCTTTTAAATCTCATTCTGTCCATTGTTAAACTACAGACAGGGCAGGTGGTTCCACAGGGAAGCAGAAAACAAAGAGCGGTTAAGACTCCTTGGAGATATTTGATTTTGGTTGTTGGTTAATCATTTTGATTTGGGATGTAAATACTATTTTGGATATAGTTGTGTAATCCCCTATATGGGAAACTGTAAACCCTTGTGAATGAATGAAAGCCAAGAGTTGTCAGGATTTTTGTTATACACTCTGATATATAAATGTTATTTAACTGCACAGGGTAATTATATTCAGATTTGAAATGGAGACTAGGCTAGGGAAAGGATTTTTTTTTTTTGAAAAATTTTGTGAAAACCCTATGTATCGAAGGGATTGAAATAAGTTTTAGTTATCCGTTGGTCTCTAATCCATTTTAATTACGCCTTTTCGAATCATAATTACGATTATCAAGGTAAGGGATTACAAGCTTGACATTGTGCTAGATGCTACATGATTCATATGGTCAAAAGGGCCTATGAGAGGTAGAACCTAGTTAAAAGATAACAATATGAGGCAAAGTTTTTATAACTTTTTGAATATTCTTTTTCATTGAATTTATGATTAAATTCTTTATTTTTAGAATTAAATTAAGCATATTCTCTTCTTTTTCCATGAACATTTATATTGATTAGATGATATTGTGTTATTATCTTCTTAATATAACTGTCTTTGATTGAGTTGGAGTTTCTAGAATGTGTCTTGAAATCCAAAGGGAAATGTGTTCAATGAATACTGTAGTTAAAAGAGTGATGAGCTAACTAGCATGATTGGGATGGGAGTCAACATGGTTGTTTCCTGAACATGAAACTAGTGAACTTATTATCTAATTATCCTTTGTCTTATTTGAACAAATATGATTTGTATACCATAATCATCAAGTGACCAATTATGACCAAGTCTATTTGACTGAGCTTATGAAGACAAGCTCAAAAGAGATATCTATAAAGTTAGAAACTCTCAAATCTGTTTCATTCAGGAAGAATGAGATGTCAGGGACATCCTACCAACTAGTCTTCAGCATTTAGAGGCTAAAGCAACTGAAGGATACAAAAATTTTATGCTATCAAGCATAGAAAAAACAATATTGCTCAGTCTTATGATGGTACGGGCAATGTAGCACTATCCAACCTATTTGTATAGTGTTGGAAGATAGTGAAATAGATGATATTCATCCATAAAGTTAAAACTAAGTTAAGCTTTAACATAGTGTATTAAGTCCTAACATTTCATTTAGGCAACACTTGGGCAAATGTCAAACCAAGAAGTTGAGACAAATACAATACCAAGTTCTTTCTAACAAACAATAAGTATATGTTGTGATAAAACATCTCCCAGCGAGTGGGAGTAAGCTATATCTCCCAATGAGTGGGAGTAACCCATTTCTTTCGATGAGTAGGCATATACAAAGCAAATATTGCTCCTGATATGCATATTGTGACCTTCAGCAATGTGATTCGCCACTTAAACTTGAGTGTGAAAGATTGAAGGATACAAGATCTATCTGTCAAACAAAATTAGCTAAAGAGTGGGAGGATTCATCCTCTGAGCCTAAGGGCAAAAACCTATGAGGTAAACTTGATCTAGAGGAGGTCAATGGTCTCTACAAAGATAAAAGGATGCATTGATAATTCGTTAATGGTTGTAGAAGTAGAAATCCATATGAGTGTGGATGTTTCACAGAAGCATATGGCTTCATGTTAGATGCAAAGCAAGAAAGAGGCAGAATCAAGGGATTGGGACTTGTGCGTCAACTCTGCATAGATAAACCACCTGATTCACTCCATGCAATTGAAACTGACAAAATCACATCTTTGCTATCTCTTGAGTTAAGGATTGATGGGACTGTGACTTTCAAATTTTTTGTTGGAATTTGATGTTTCTTTTTGGGATAATAAATCCATTTCTTGCCATATGCACACATTGATCAAAAGAATGATCAAACGAGCAAAAGAGAATTTGCTAAATAATGTGTGCTAAAGGGTTAATACTCTTGTGAGTAAGTTGAGCAACTTAATCTACCTGGCAAGAATGACAAAGAAACATTTTGAGAAGATATCCTCTATAATTGGCAAACTATGACGTTTGTGAACCAAATGAACATGAGGACAAAACACAAAACTTGGTGTTTCATTAATGTCATGGATGTATACTCAAAATACAATAATGTTTACTTGATTTTAGGCAAGTCTGAAGCTGTTAGATAATGACTGAACTAGTTAGAAATCAGTTACGCTAAAAGGACAAGACCTTTCGAACTAAAAAGAGTTAAGGATACCTACGTGATTAGTTCAAGCTGCTTTATATACAAGAAAGGATTATTAGGCAACTATCAACACCTAGAACCCTTCAACATAATAAGAGTTGTTGAAATGGAGAGATAGACCTCTCCTTGACATGGTTGAGTAAATAATGGCATAAGTGAAAATATCAACCATATGTTGCTATGTAAATTCATAGCCATTATCTTTACACTTAACCAAATGCCCTCTATGTCAGTCATGATCTTACCCTGTGAATCATAGATATGTCTTAGATTAGACTCAAGCTCGTTAAGCCATAAGGGTTAGAAACTTCATATCTATATTGCTTCCTATGAGTAAGGAAGATTTGAGCCAAGGTATACAAGGTATATCTTTGCAAGATAACCTAAAAATTTGACAAGACACGTCTCCATTAGTGAAAATGATGGCGGTTTAGTGACTGAGAGAGAGCTGAGGGACGCAACGTTCATAAAACCTAGATTTCCTAGTAGGAAATGAGCATTAATCATATTGAATCTCTTTAAGAGACTCACATTAACAATAACTAAATGTTCCTAAGTTCACTGATCCAAGTGGGAGGGTTTAGACCATTTTCACAATGAAAGAAGCAAGAAGTAAGTTATGAGAGAATTACCTCACTCGTACATAGGAAAAGAATCCTATAAAATCCACCTTAGAGCAAATTGTCATCTAGCAAATGACTATAAAGGGATAAGTTCCCAAATGGATTGAATGCTCTCTTCATCATTTAAAAGGTGATAATAACTTCCTATAAGTGTCTGAAAGACACTAGAAGGACTTGCTAAGAAGAATTGCAAAGTGTCATGCTAGAGGGTTTGGATTCTTTTTTTTTGAAACTAGCCAAGAACATGTTTGGACAATTTGTTATCTAGCCAAGAGGCAATTGGGAACAAGTAGGTTCTCAAATCTATTGGGGGCATGTAAAACCTAAAACACTTAGTGGCTAAGGGGTACTACAATGGAAGATTGTCTGTTGTGCATTTTAACTCTGAACTTTGGCTATGACAACAAGCTTAGCCTTGAAATTACATCAAGATGATGTGTAAACCGCTTTCCAATTTGTAATTTTGGAAATTGGATGATGAACTCTATATGAAGCAGCTTAAGGGCTTCAGAGAACAGTACATAAGTGCTAAACGGTCTAGTGATGATTCTTTGTGAAGTCATTCTTTATTAAATGACATATGTTAAGCTGAAACAAGTGTTAAGGGAGTTAAAGAAATAAAGGATCAGAGAATCCTTAAATTCTGAGTTAAGAAATCATGGTCTAAAAAATAATATCTTGAATGACAAGGTAAACGGATATTGCACAAGGAAGATACAGTCTTTATCACCTAAGACATGTATAAGTATGATCCTTAGGCATCTTAAGATGCCAAATTGCAAACCCATAGACACCCCTGAAGTTAAGGGCATAAACCTAGAGAGGTTACATGTCCTATGAGGAATCCAACAGAGAAAAAGTGGATAGAGTCCCATAGTAAGACTATGGCTGGTAACATGAATGTACACATTGGTGTATATAAGACCAAATGTTTTTGGTCAGACTTGGAAGCTATTTTTGGTCTTGCTGTGAAATAGATTATGAGAATAACCATGGATTAAGTTGTCAAGGCAACAACTTTCCTTTGAAAGGATACTGTAATACAAGACCTAGGCAAATGAAAATGGAGTAAGGAAATATACAAGGTATTTTTTTTCTGTTAACCATGGAAATAGAACAAAGAGCATGTTCCGCCATCATTCAAAGTGCCTTATGGCTAAAGTAGTTCCTATAAGAGAATGGAAATTAATGGTGGATATAAGGATCCAAATGATAGCATATTATGATGAGGATCTTAAGTATCACAGCAAGGCGAAACATACATTTGATATATCTCTATGAGAGATATGCTTTTAAAAAGGGAAAGTGACAGTTCAATAACCTTCTACTAACAGAATATTAGTAGATCCCCTTACTGAGCCCGTAGCTTGATATTTATTAAGTTAGTAAGAATCTTGGGGCGCAAATAAAACATAAGGTCGTGAACTTCTTTTATATAAAGATAAAAGAAATAGTATGTATGTTATGAGTAAATACATATAAGGTATACAATTTTTATGTCGTGTAGCTTTGAAGAGGTTGGTTCACTCACATGAAGAACCATCTTGTTAGATTCCAAGTTTTAATGATAAAAAAAGATCATTGTGTGTTGTGGTAAGAAATTCATTCTTTGTAATGGTTAAAAATATTACCAAATGTATTTCACATAGTTTAGAAGTGTTTACTGTCAGTTTTACTGATGCACTCGAGTGATGGAGCTAGTACTCGAGCACATGCAAGTGTTGGACAGAAACTGTTTGACAGAGTCGGAAATCATCTTCCCATTGGAGCATTGATGGATCAATGTCATGTGAGTTCACAAAATAAAACTAGGTTTGAAAATGTAGCGTAGTAGCTCAACCTAGGTCTTTCTTGTGAGGAGATTAATTTCCAAGTTTCTAAATAGTAAAGTGATAAAAACATTAAAGTTGTGAAAAATCATTCGGAGGAAATGCATTCTTAAACTAATGAAGTAATCTAAGCTAAAGCAATATTTTTGTATTTTTCGGCTTTTAAAACAAAGAAGCAAAAGGAATTGAAATGAACACTAACAACAAGATAAATTCAATTAACTAATATAATGATAAAATGGGATTCCCTTGAGTTGAGGTTTTAGTCTTCCTTGCTTGCTAATGATATGAATTCCACAATATGAGTCAAGAGGATGGAACTAAGTTACCACTAGCTCCATACTTGCAATAATCATTTAATTCATTCTACCGAAGAAATTAAATGACTACCACCAAATAATTCAGACTCAAGGAGATGAATAATCAACTTCTAATTCTAGATTGTAATTACCATTACAAAAGTTCAAAGCATTCAGTTGAGTCATTTACAATCCACTTAACCAAGTTGGAATAAACAACTCAACCTACTCCTAATTTGAATAATACAAAGCTTAATTAATCAAATCCTAGCTCAACCACCAAGTTTATTCACTTGGTATAGAGCAATCTAGATTATAATCACATACTTAACCAAGTCCTATAATTATGAACTAGAAAGAGAGCTTAAGAAATTCCATTGAAGTTTAGAAGCTCAAACCATTACCTAACTCAAGGAAATCACCAAAGCTTAGCTACTCATGGAAGAGGAGATTAGCCATGGAGATTAAAGGACCAAAATAGCTCCCTTCAAAAGCAATGCCTCTCTTTTTCTCCCTTTCACATTCGGTTGACTCATACTTCTTCGATTCTCCAATTCGTTCCATGTGCTCCCAACTTTTCTCTATGTTCTCCAACGCCTCCTCTTCCTTTCACATAGCTGCAAGCATCCTTCTGTTTTATTCAATTCCCGTGTCTGCCCTTTTCACACCCAGTATCGCCTCTCTTTTTATTTCATTGTGTCCCTTTCCTTTAATCCTCTCTATCCCTTTCAGTCCAGCTTTTTTTTTCAAAGCTCTTGGGTCAACAATTTCAGCCCTCCAATTCAGTTCAACAACTCCTTTTCCTTCATTCTCGGTCCACTTTCTTTCTTTAATTCAATCCAACCATTTAATTCAGTTAGCTCTTCTTCTCTTCATTTAACTATTTCAGCTCAGCTAGCTCCTCCTCATTTCTTCAATTATCCCAATTCAGTTTAGCCCTTCCATGTCTTCAATTTCGATCTACTCCCTTTTCATTTTAATTCAGCCGCCACCCTTTATTTACCAATGGTCCCCACTTCCTTTTCTTTCTTCATTTTACTAGGTTAAATAAGTTGTGCCATGTTTGGATGAAGAGGTGAAAATATGTTTTAGCATTAGGCATAAAATTGCAACCACCAAACAAGGCCCTTACTTATTTAACCTCCTCTTAGAAAAAATGTGAAAATAAATTTTGCACTTGTGATGTTCCACTTTTGTCCTTAATTAAGCTCCAAAATAACATCTTTGACCTTAACTATTCAAGTTGTGCCACATCATCACCTACAAAATTATATTCACAAAGGTAATATCTTTTGTTCACATTTAAAGAATAATAGGAATAACAAATGTTAATTAGAAATATAACAATTTAACCACTTTAATTCCCAAATTATCCTTTCACTAAAATCTCAAATTAACACTTGATTATGCCTAAAATATTCAATTAAGTCCCACAAAAGCCTAAGATTAATTAATAAAAATATATAAATATTGAGCTCTATCAAGCATAGAACCTCTACTCGAGTGATAGTCTCAAGTACACCCGAGTCCTTGCAAGTGTGGCATAGGAAGTGCTTGCCTAAGATCAAGATAACCAAAGAATGTAATTTGCATTCTAGTCCAAGCAAGTGAAGAATAGTAAGTGTTTGCCCGAGATTCAACAAGTACATGAAGGAGAAAGTATGCTCGAGTGGAGGAATCTGCACCCGAGTGACACCTTAGCACCCGTGAGTGAGAAATATAACTCTCCATTTTGATACAAGTGCTGAAGACAAAGAGTATCTTATAAAAGAATATTCTGTTCACTCGAGTGAGAGTAAGTATGCTCGAGTGAGGACCCATATCACCTATAAGTGCGAAGTCACACTCTTGATAAAATGGGATGTGAGTGTTGTCTAGAGACGTGGCTCATAGTGTAAAATATAAGTATACTCGAGTGAGAGGAGTTACACTCAAGTGAGGACCCACATCACTCACAAGTGTGACAATGCACTCTCTCAAAATCACATGGAAGTGCAAGTATAAAACTGAAGCAAGAAGATAAAATAGGTATTGCACTCGAGTGAGCCCTCTGAACACTCGAGTGATACTCTGCCAGAAGCTAGAACGCACCAGTCTTATAGCGTTCAATCCGAATATTGTTTAATGTTGTTTATTCATTTTATTTCTATTTATTATATGACATCATTTAACATACATTACAAGTGTGATACAGGAGTTTGAACGTTTGAATTACAAAAGCACATAGGAAGTCAAACAACGGCAGACAACATCATCACGACTAACCAAGCATGTACCTACCGCGTTCAAAGATTTCAAACGTACGCATGCCGTTCCATAGTAAAATGCTCTGCTCCACAACAATTAGTATTCAACGGGCAAAATCAACTAGCTATAAATGTAGAGCTTCGGATACCATCATACATAACCAAGAACAAAAATTCACACAAGCAAATTCATGAGTCTCTGTTATTCACATTTTCTCTATATTCATATCATTCTTTAGTGTTTATCATATTTGCTCTCTAAGAGAGTCTGTATACACTTCAAATTCTATTTTCATTTGATCTCAAGGTACTGGGACCTTGAGAGGGTAGATATCCTTATGAGAGAAGCAGTTGAGAGAATTCCCAGTAGGACTTTCTGCTCATAAGACTTACAAGATGCAAGCAGTAGAGAATGTTGTTGCTCGTAAGACTTATAGTGGTGAAAGCAGGAGAGAATGTTGCTGCTCATAAGACTTGTATACGTAAGCAAGAGAGAAAGGTCATAGGTTTGTTTTTCTGCACGTAAGACTTATCGTAAGGGGGAGAGAAATTTCTGAGTGTTACAATATTTCTGCTTGTAATCCATTCAAGGACGAATGTTGTTTTGTGGCATTCTGAGAGCCCATTGAATCTTGGAAGCATAGTGAAAATTTCAGTAGGTCTTGATCTCTGAGGACTGGACATAGGCCTGGTTTTTAGGCCAAATCAGTATAACTCTCTGTGTACTAATCTTCTCAACTCTACTCTATCTACAACTATTGTCATATCACCACATCAACTGAAAAATTTATCACATAACCCAATTCACCCCTTCTTGGGTGAAGCTTGCCTCTTTCATTTGGTATTAGAGAAAGGTCTTATCCGAAGAGCCTAACAACTTGAGAAGGATCTAGTAAATGGCAACAATAGGTGAGAACATCCTTCCAGACGGTGCTTCAATCACTTAGACCTCCTGGTTTTGCTAGAGAACATTTTTCATTCTGGAAAGCTAAATTCAGAGTTTTTGTGATAGCTAACGGATATGGCCTATGGAATGTGATACAAGACGGTGACTATATTCCAATGAAGAAAATTGAAGATAGAGTCATTAAAAAGAGTCTATAGGAGTTTGACAAAGATGACAAGAGGTTAGTAATGTTAAATAGTAAAGCTATTTTAATGATACAAAGTACACTCGTCAAAAGGAATATTTCTGAATCTACACTCTACCAACATCCAAAGATACGTGGGATGCTCTTGAAATCACTCATGAAGGCACATCCAGAATTAAAGAAAATAGAGTCAATACTCTAATTACAGAGTATGATCTATTTGGTATGAAGCCTGGAGAAAGAATCTCAGAATTCAAACTCAGATATACTAATCTTGTTAATCAACTATTTATATTTGGGAAATCATTTGACCAAAATTCCCAGGTAAGAAAGATTCTTAATATTCTTACGAAAGAATGGGAAGCAAAAGTGACAGCTATTGAAGAAGCTAAAGGAGAGCCAAAGAGATCTGTAACGGCTCTCTTTGGTAACCTTTCTGAGTATGAACAGAAATTGAGATTCAAGAAGGAACTAGAAGAGTTTGATGTTAAAAAGAAAAGATGAGTTGCATTTAAAGCTATCAAGGAAAAAAAGTCTTCTGAAAATGAAGATGTTCTTGATGATGATGACATAGGAATGATCGTGAGAAAATTCAAGAAGTTCTATAAAAGAGGCCAAAAGAACCTCAAAAATTATCAAGGTGGACCAAGAAAGAAAGAAAACAAGGAACAACAAATAGTATTCTTTGAATGTGGGAAGCCTGGACACATTAAATCTGAATGCTTCAGAAACAAAGACAAGAAGAAGAAAGCATACATATCATTTATATGGGGTGATAGCTCGTCAGATGAAGAAAGTGACAATGATGAAGTTGCAAATCTATGCTTGGTAGCCAAAGAAGAAGAATCGGATTCCAAGGTAAGTGATTCTGAACCTACTTATGATGACTTATTATTCGAATATAATGCATTGCTTACTGAATTCATCAAGGTAGCTAAAGAAATGGTTAGTTATAAGAAGAAAGTAAAAGAATTACAAAATACTGTCTATCATCATGTGCATTATGTGAAGAAAAAGATAAGAAAATAAGTGATTTAAGAAAAACTGTGGAAAGATTTACTAAAGGAAGTGAAACTCTTAAAGTTATTCTAAAATCTCATAGAGTTTCCTTTGATAAATCTGGAATTGGATATAAATCAGATCAGGATAAAATTAAAGGAAATAAGAAAAATGGTAGTAGAACTTATCTCAATTATTTTAAGAATTCTGTGCATACATCAAATCCATTTATATCATGTAGTTATTGTAATAGGAAAGGACATTATACTTCATCATGTTGTTTTAGAAAAGGACAAGTCAATGGTACGTATAAATGGGTTCCGAAAGGGACACATGTGCCAAAAGTAATGCATACTAACCACAAAGGACCCAAGAAAGTGTGGGTACCTAAAACTTGATCACCTTACTCTAGGTATGTCTCAAAGCATCACAAGCAAACAAGTAGTACATTGATAGTGGATGCTTCAGACATATGACTGGTGACAAAAATAAGTTCACCATGCTAGAAACCAGAGAAGGGGGAAAGGTAACTTTTGAAGGTAACCAACTGGACGTATTGCTGGAATTAGTGAAGTGGGAAAATCTGATGGTGTTCAAATCAATGATGTATATTACGTTGAAGGATTATGCCACAACTTCTTGAGTCTGAGTCAAAGCAATGACAGAGATAACTGGGTGATCTTTGATTTAGAAGAATGCTTGATAGTAAACAAGAAGGATTTACCGCTTAACAAAGAATCTATCAAGGCAAAGATCCGAGCTCAAAGGGATGGTAACTGTTATACTATTGATTTAAATTCAAATTCTTCTAAAAAATTTTTTCTTAGTAGATTAGAGGAGAGTTGGTTATGGCATAAGCATCTGGCTCATGTTAATATGAACCAACTCGACAAACAATTAGAAAAGATTTAGTTGTTGGTCTTCCTCAACTAAAATTCAAAGATAACATGATTTGTGAAGCATGTCAAAAAGGCAAACAAACTAAATCTTCATTCAAAACAAAGTATGAGATTTCTACTTCTAAATCTTTACAATTATTTCATATGGATTTGGTAGGTCCAGCAAGAATTTTTTGGAGGAAATCTATATACTTTAGTAATTGTCGATGATTTTACAAGATTTACATGGACTATATTTATTACTTCAAAAGATTAAACATTTGTCGAATTTATTATGTTTGCTAAGAAGGTCCAAAATGAAAAAGGTATTTCTATTGTTTCTATCAGGATAGACCATGGAAGAGAATTTGATAATCAACTCTTTGAAGACTTCTGCAATAATGAGGGAATAGATCACAACTTCTTTGCACCTAGAACGCCTTAGCAAAATGGAGTAGTAGAAAGGAAGAACAAAGTCCTCACAGAAATGGCAAGAGCAATACTTAATGAAAAAGAAATGTCACAAGTGTTTTGGGTAGATGCAATGAGTACCGCATGCTATATTTCAAATCGAGCATATATTCACAAGTCACTTGGAAAGACACTATATGAACTCTATAAAGGGAGAAAGCCAAATCTTGCTCATCTACACATCTTCAGATGCAAATGCTTCATTCACAACAACGGTAAAGAAAACTTAGGTAAATTTAATTCAAAGTTTTATGAAGGTTTATTTCTAGGATATTCTAATAGGAGTAAAGCATATAGAGTTTTTAATAAAAGAACATGTGTAGTTGAAGAATCCATTCATGTTGTGTTTGAAGAACTTGATTCTTAAACAAAGCTTTTGATGAAGCAGAAATGGATTTGATAAAGAAAAACAAAAATATTTCAAAATAGAATGATTTTGAAACAAATGATTTTCAAAATATAGATGATGTCGAAGATCATGCTCAACCAAAAGCATGGAGACATATTAAAGATCATCCAATTGACCAAGTAATTGGAGATATTCATGAAGGTGTCAAAATCAGAAATAGAATTCTCAATGAGGTAACTTTTTCTGATTTTATTTCTGAGATTGAACCTTCTAATATGGAAGAAGCTTTATCTGACAATGATTGGGTGATTGCCATACAAGAAGAATTAAATCAATTCCGAAGAAATCAAGTTTGGGATTTGGTACCTCAACCTAAAGATCACTTGGTTATAGGAACCAAATGGGTTTTCAAAAACAAACTTGATGAATCAACAATCATTATGAGAAACAAAGCAAGATTAGTAGCCAAAGGCTATAATCAAGAAGAAGGTATTGATTATGAGGAAACATATGCTCCAATGGCAAGATTGGAAGCAATACGAGTACTCTTAGCCTTTGCTTGCATTAAAGGTTTTAAAATTTATCAAATGGATGTAAAAAGTGCTTTTCTAAATGGTTATATTATGGAGGAAGTATATGTTGAACAACCTTCTAGTTTTGAAGATGAAACAAAGCCCAATTATGTTTACAAACTTAAGAAAGCTTTATATGGGTTGAAACAAGCTCCTAGAGCTTGGTATGAAAGACTAAGCAAGTTTCTTCTTGATCAAAAATTTTTCAGACGAAAAGTAGACACAACTCTTTTCATCAAACATGACAAAAATGATCTTCTAATTGTTCAAATTTATATTGATAATATTATTTTCAGTGCTACTAATGAATCTCTTTGTCAAGAATTTTCCAAGATTATGCAAGGAGAGTTTGAGATGTCCATAATGGGAGAATTAGAATTCTTTCTTGGACTTCAAATCAAGCAAAGGAAGAATAAGATATTTGTATCTCAAACAAAATATTTGAAAGAGTTGTTGAAGAAGTATGGATTGGACAATGCTAATGGAGCTGATACTCCAATGAGCTCTATAACATTGTTGGATGCTGATGTAAAAGGCCTTAACTACAACATCACTAAATATTGAGGAATGATTGGTTTATTACCATCTAACAGCAAGCAGGCCAAATATACAATTCAGTGTTAGAATGTGCACAAGGTATCAATCTGCTTCTAAGGTATCACATCCAGAGACTATGAAAAGAATTTTCAAATACCTAGGAGACATTGTAGAACTTGGCCTATGGTATCCAAAAAGAGGAAACGAATATTTGATGGCCTATTTAGATTCAGATAATAGAGGACATAAAACTGACAGAAAAAGTACCAATGGTCAATGTCAGTTCCTTGGAGGCTCACTGGTATCATGGTTTAGCAAGAAGCAGAACACCGTATCATTATCTTCTACTGAAGTTGAATATATAGCTGCAGCAACCTGTTGTTCTCAAGACTATGGTTGAAGCAACAACTTCAGGATTTAGGGATATACTTAAAGGAGATACCAATTTATTGTGTTTATTGTGACAATGCTAGCACCATTAGCTTAGCCAAGAATCCTATGCAATATTCAAGGACCAAACATATAGATATTCGACATCATTTCATTCGACATCACGTGCAAAAGAAAGATGTTAAAGTATAATTCATACCAACACATCTTCAATTTACTGATATATTCACAAAGCCGATAGCTAAAGATCAATTTTGATATATTTGAAGAGAATTGGGAATGGTTAATCCCATTGAGTTGTAAGTTTTTCTTGTTAATTATTATATTTAATGAGTTTTGATGATAACCATATTGACTTAGGCATCGGAGTATGTAGAAATTGTTTTTCTAGGTCTGTCACTCGAGCACTGGATGTGTCACTCGAGTGCCAAGTTCATTCTCACTCAAGTCAGTCAATAATGCTCAAGTACAGAACTATAGCATATACTCTGCTTTAGGCTATGTAAAACAGGGATTAACAAAGTATGTAAGAACTCTTGAAACTCACTCAAGCATACCAAGAGTGTCAGATCTCACTCAAGTGAGGGAAGAACTTCACTCGAGCATGGTATAAATCCACCTAAAGTGAAGCAAGAGAACTCAAGTAGAAGAGAAAGATTTATGCAAATACTTATTTAAAGCATGGTTACTCAAATGATCTTGGAGGATTTGAGTACAAAGATGAAAAATATAACTGTTAGAACAAGCGTTTCACCCAAGAGGGGGGGTGAATTGGGTGATACTAAAATTTCGTCGGAAATATAAAACTTTATCAGAGGAATGAAAACAGTAATGAGTAAGGAGAAATATCATTGAAGTGTGCACCGGGAGTTATACTGGTTCGGTCACAACCACTTTGACCTACGTCCAGTCCTCAGATCTTCTCTGAGAGTTTTACTATAACTTCCAAGATTCAGTGGGTTCTTGGCACCTCAGTACAAGCAAGTTCCTATACCTGGACACTCGCTCCCCCTTACAGGTTGTAATTCAATCCCAACTCAAGGTTCCACAACCTTAAGTTACCTTAATAACAAATATTGAGTTTGAATGAAATATCTCTCTTACAGAGTGAATAAGAATCACTGAAGCATAGAAATATAATTTCAACGTGAAAACAGAGCAATAAACTTGATAATACGTTTGTGTGTGTGCTTGTTGTTATTTCTCTGTTTGGATGTTCCCATATATATAGATATGTTGGTGATGACCGTTGGAACATTTTCTTTCGTCCGTTGGAGAGTGCGCAGCCACTATTGACTTTTCAAGTTTTTGAAAAATATCCGTTGGCGGTGGTTGGCATTTGAACGTTTCTTTTGACTTCAATCTCTTGAAGTGTTTTCTTCATTGTTTATCTGTAAATAGACTAAGAATACTAATACAATGAAAGATTAATCATATAGGAAACAAATCTATGAACGTTTGAATGATTTCAAAATTTCTGGGTAAGCTTACTCGAGTATCTCCTCGAGTATTGCTTGAATGTTACTCGAGTACCTACTCGAGTAACCTCGGGAAATCTTTGATCAATTGCAGGTTAATGAATAAACATAAGATTACTCGGGTAGTGCCTGGAATAACCAATTTTCAAACCTTTGGAAATACATGTTTACTCGGGTACCTACTCGAGTAATGCACTCACAACTTTATGAGTTACTCGGGTACCAACTCGAGTAAAACTTGAAATAAACTTTTGGTTACTCGATGCTCTACTCGGGTAATGTTGCAAGATTTCAATGCCGAGAGCACTTACCTCATTACTCGAGTACGTACTCGAGTAATGCACTCATTGTTCCATAGGTTACTCGGGTACCACCTCGAGTAACTGTGCTTTTTGTCAATGACTTACCCGGGTAAAGACTTGAAGTTGTCTTTGAAAATATTCTGCATACTCGGGTACTTACTCGAGGAATCTTAGTGCGTTACTCGAGTACCTACTCGAGTAATGTTGCAGTGGTACAAACTGCCGAGAGCTCCATCTTTTCAGAAACAGAGTTACTCGAGTAGCTCCTCGAGTATCGTTGGCAACCTGAAGGCAACTGGAAGTTTTTCACATGATTACTCGAGTCGCTCCTCGAGTAATGTTGCAGTAGTACTAAATGCCGAGAGCTGCACATTTTTAGAAACAGGGTTACTCGAGTAGCTCCTCGAGTATCAATGGCATCCTGAAAACTTTTACACTCTTACTCGAGTAGCTCCTCGAGTAACGTTGCCTGGTTACTGGAAGTTGTCTTTGATTACTTCAAGTTTTGTCTCATTACTCGAGTACCGCCTCAAGTAATGCCTTAGAAAACTTGCTTCTGATCAGGTTTCTCAGCTTTATCTCTTGGCCTCTCTTCATTACTTCCATGCTTACCTCAAGTAAAGCTTATTCCTATCATTACTTAGTTCAAGCTTGATTATTAAACATTTCCTTTTCAAACCATTCTTTTGTTATCATCAAAACATGGGATCTAACATTCTCCCCCTTTTTGATGATGACAAAACTTGGTGATTTTGAACATGGTTTTTCAAATTGAATTTTCAATTATAAATATGTCATATTAAGTTTGAATTCATATCATATACCTTGCATACATAATAACTTCATTAGTCCAAAACATGTATTATAATTCAAAGCTAAAAATGAACTTAAAATGAAATCATAACACACTTGCATTAATCTTAAAAGTTTTCAAATTACAAGATAAAATCACAATGAAAACAAAATGCTCCCTAAAATCCCATGTACACCCAAATACCCCAAAATGAACTAGGACACATTCACAAAATCACTTCAAGCTCTTCTCCCCCTTTTTGGCGTCATCAATGAAGTGGAGGGCTAGGAGGTTTGACCACGGAAATGGGTGTCACTGGAAGAACTGGAGAGCCATCTGAGCTCAAAGAGTCAAAAGAGCTAGATGGGACAGGGTCAGGTAGATGAACTGGAGGGACTTGGATGTCATCCCCTGGAGGAGTGGGTTGGAAGACAACCATAGAAGATGTATCTCCTCCTGGAGTGGTCTGATTCTCAGGGGTGATCTCAGCCATGGGAGTAAGATGTTCAGAGGAGGATGTGGAAGGAGAGATTTCCTCTGTGGGAGCAAGTGATGGAGTTGGTTTAGGATCAGTTTCTGGTTGAGGTTTGGGAGGTGAATCATCAATGGTGATGTGAGTTGTCTCATGGGTTTCAGGATCATCCACAGTGAATAGAATTTCTTTGCCTTGTGGCTCAAGTGGATCAGAAACCAGAGGGGTAGATGGTTCTACCTCAAGAGTAGGATCAATAATAGGAGGATTCTCTGGAGGAGGTGGTGCAGATGAAGAGGGACCGGCAGAAGGTCTAGGACCCAAAGAATCCAATCGTGCCAAGATCAGTCTCAATGTTTCTCCCTGGGCACGTTGCTCTGCTAGCAACTCCTCATGCCTTCAATCCATTCTTTCAACCAACTCTCCCATTTTTATGTTCATGTGGGTTATAAGTTCTGCATTGGTGTTGGCTATGTCCACATGAAAGCCTCTGAGCATATTCTCCATAAAGTGCTGGAGAGTGGCATTCAGGAAAGATGGTGAACATGTGGTAGCAGCTGGAGCCGATGACTGAGTGTCATCCATCCTACTGGTTTCTGCCTCAGTAGTCTTTTGCTTCTTCTTGGACCCAGACTCCAGTGGGCCTTTAAGAGGGATGTCGATGTTTAGTTTACCAATCTGGTTCCTCCCCACTGGGACCATCCTCTCAATTGGCTCCTTACTATCCAAGTACCATATTTTGTTCTCTTTTAAGATAAGAGACACAATTTGGGGATATGGCATTGGAGTAGTAGCCTTCCCTTCCACCTTGTACCTCTTCATCTCCGAGAAAATGTATTCACCCAGATCTTTTTGCTCCTTCAAGAGAAATGAAGCAAACCATCTATAGTCCCTATCTGAGAAGTGGGTATAGTTGTTGGCTTTGTTTACTAGGGACCTAGAATATATGTACCAAAGGACCCTATGGTGATCACACATATCACTCGGTTTAAAGTTTAGGGGGCCAACTAACTCACCGGGCTTTAGGATAGTGAAAATCTGATTTGGCTCAAGCTCAGAATAGATATCATCAGGGGGGTTCTCTATCCCTAGCCACAAATTGATCCTAGAGGGTGAAATTAATATCTTTTGACCTCTCACAGTGGTGGTCATCTCTTCCTCAACTGAGGTTCGGTTAGGTTCATCTATTATCTCTAAGTTGCAATAGAAATGAGTGATTACCTTTGTACAAAAAGGTAATCTAATGGACAACCAAGGCATAAAAGGATCTAGATAAGGACTAAGATCGTGCTTCACTACCTCTTGAAGTAGCCTGAGATCCACATAGTGTGTCTTGCACACTTTCCTTTTGGAGAATTGAGTTAAGTACTTGGGAGACTCCTCCAGTTTGCCCACATTAAATCCCTTTGGAGGGGAAGTGATTTCTGCTTCTGGAATCTTGGACTTCTTGGAAGATTGACCCTTCTCCATTTGGTCAATGATCCCAGCCATTGCCTTAGCCACATTTTTGTCATACTTTGGCTTCTTGAGTGGCTTAGGAGTGAAAGAGGGTGTAGAGGAATCAGAGTGAGGAGGTGAGGGAGATTTGGCACTCTTCCCTCTTCCGGTTGAGGTACTCTTCTTGGATTGAGCCCTAGTGACAATAGGCTCATTGAATACAATCCCTTTTGCTTTCGGTGGTGATTGAGGTTTAAGAGGGGTTTTGGCTTTTGATCTTGGGATTAACTTTCTTCTCTTTGTTGGAGGATTAGAAAGGGGATCAGGATTTTGTTGTGAATCAGAGGAATCTGTGAAGTTGAGATTCTTGGTTCTAACCATCTTGAAACACAGAAAATCAAGAATCACAGAAAAACAGGGTAACTTGTCGCGAGTTTAGGGCAGAAAGATTTTGAACAAAATAGGAAGTTTTTGGACTTGAAATCAGTTGGGTTTTGACGGAAATGAGGCAAGGAATCAATTGGGAAAAGTTTTTGGAAGGGTGCATAGTGATTTACTCGAGGTGATTTTGTGAAAATGACCGAGTTCGCGCAAGATAAAGACCTAACACCCGACATTACTCGAGGCCTTACTCGAGTAACATTCAAGTTTACTCGAGGCCTTCCTCGAGTGATCATACAGAAAAATTCAAAAATAATTCATTTAAATTGCGTACCTGGCATGAATAATATAGTAATTATCCATGGATGTTCCCTCGATCATTTATAACCCATTCTGATCAGATTTAAGTCATTTTTCATCAATTTGAAAATCTGGACTCCGACTTTACTCGAGGCCTTACTCGAGTAATGTTCAAGTTTACTCGAGGCACGCCTCGGGTAACCATCTTTTCAACTTCTGACTTTTCATTTCTTCAAAAACTGAGCCGTTATGTTTGAAAATCAAGTAACTTGATCCGTTACTTCCAGTTTTGGTGTCCATTACTCGAGTACATACTCGAGTAACATGCTACTTTACCTTTAGTTACTCCTCGGGTAATGTTTCTCAGATAGCCAAAACTTCAAGTTGGTACTCCAGTAAAGATGTCCTCTGATCACCTCTGTTTTTGTTTCTCAAAACAGGGTTTTATTCTTCCTGCAAAACAAGTTTCTATATACTCCGATGCTTAAGTTAATAATCATCAAAACTTTAACAAATGACTTCATCTAATATTATGAGAAATTGAAATAACTTACAACTCATTGGGATTTACCATTCCCAATTCTCTTCTAATGTATAGAAATTGATCTTTTGCAAGGGGTTTTGTGAAGATATCTGCTAGTTGAAGATGAGTAGGAATGAATATCACTTTCACATCTTTCTTCTGTACATGGTCTCTGATGAAGTGATGCCTGACATCGATATGCTTGGTTCTAGAGTGTTGAACTGGATTCTTTGCCAAGCTTATCGTACTTGTATTGTCACAATAGATTGGTATTTCCTTGAGATAAATACCAAGATCTTGTAGTTGTTGTTTTAACCATATCACTTGTGCACAACAACTTGAGACTGCAACATATTCGGCTTCCGTTGACGAAAGAGACACTGTATTTTGTTTCTTGCTGAACCACGATACAAGAGATCCGCCAAGAAATTGTCCTTGTCCACTGGTGCTCTTTCTGTCTGTTTTGTATCCTCCATGATCCGAATCTGAATATGCAACAAGATATTCACTTCTTCCTTTGGGATACCACAGACCCAGTTCGGGTGTGTCAGCAAGGTATCTAAAGATTCGTTTGACTGTTTCAGCATGTGATTCTTTTGGTGCTGATTGATATCTTGCACATATGCCAACACTAAATTGGATGTCTGGTCTACTTGCCGTGAGGTAGAGTAATGATCCAATCATTCCTCTATACTTTGTTATGTTGTAGTCTTTACCTTTGACATCAGCATCAAGCAATGTAGTTGAACTCATAGGCGTATCTGTCCCATTTGCTTCATCCATTCCATACTTCTTCAATAGCTCTTTTAAATACTTTGTTTGAGATATGAAGATTCCATTCTTTCTTTGTTTGATTTGTAGACCAAGAAAGAAATTCAATTCTCCCATCATTGACATCTCAAATTCTCCCTGCATTATCTCAGAAAATTCCTTACATAGAGATTCATTAGTAGCACCGAAAACGATGTCATCAACATATATTTGAACAATTAAAATATCATTGTGTTTTCGTTTTATAAAGAGTGTTGTATCAACTTTTCCTCGTACAAAAACCTTGATCGATGAGAAACTTACTGAGCCTTTCATACCAGGCTCTAGGAGCTTGTTTTAAACCGTATAAGGCCTTTTTGAGTTTGAAAACATGGTCAGGTTTAGTAACATCCTCAAAGCCTGGAGGTTGTTCTACATACACTTCTTCCATGATGTAACCATTTAGAAAAGCACTCTTTACATCCATTTGATAGAGTTTGAATCCTTTGATGCATGCAAAGGCTAAGAGTACACGTATAGCTTCCAATCTAGCCACTGGAGTATACGTTTCCTCATAATCAATCCCTTCTTCCTGATTATAGCCTTTGGCCACCAATCTTGCCTTGTTTCTGACAATAATTGCAGATTCATCATGTTTGTTCTTGAATACCCATTTAGTACCAATGATCGGATGATCTTTGGGTCGGGGCACCAAATCCCAAACTTGATTTCTCTCAAATTGATTTAGTTCTTCTTGCATTGCTATAACCCAATCATTGTCTGATAAGGCTTCATCAATGTTAGAAGGTTCAATCTCAGAAATGAATGCAGAAAAACTTACTTCATTGAAAATTCTATTTCTAGTTTTGATCCCTTCATTCACATCTCCTATGACTTGATCTAGGGGATGACTTTTATTGTATTTCCAAGCTCTAGGTTGACCTAGGGATTGCTCTTCTTCCTTAGTTTCATCAACCTCTGGAATAAGAGATTTAGAGATAGATTGACCATTTTCTTGATTTAAACCAACTTCCTGTTCTTCATCAATGGTTTTGTCAGAGGATTCAAATTCATCAAATACAATATGAATTGATTCTTCAACAACACATGTTCGTTTATTGAAAACTCTATATGCTTTACTTCGGTTAGAGTAACCTAGGAAAATTCCTTCATCAGTTTTAGAATCAAATTTTCCTAAATTATCTTTACCATTATTATGAATGAAACACTTACAACCGAAGATGTGTAGATGAGCAATGTTTGGCTTTCTTCCTTTGTACAACTCGTATGGTGTCTTACCAAGTTTTGTTCTGATATAGGCTCTATTTGAAATGTAGCACGCTGTACACATAGCATCAGCCCAAAATACCTGAGACACGTTCTTTTCGTTCAACATTGATCTAGCCATTTCTGTAAGCACTCTATTCTTGCGTTCTACAACTCCATTTTGTTGAGGCGTCCTTGGAGCAGAGAAATTGTGATCAATCCCATTTGTGTCACAATACTCTTCAAATGCTTGATTTTCAAATTCTCCGCCATGGTCGGTCCTAATACCTGCAATGGACATACCTTTCTCATTTTGCACTTTCTTAGCAAAAACAATAAATTCTTCAAAAGTTTCATCTTTTGATGATAGAAAGATAACCCATGTAAATCTAGAGAAATCATCAACAATGACCAATGAATATAAGTTGCCACCAAGACTCTTTACTCTTGCTGGACCAACTAAGTCCATATGCAATAGTTGTAGTGGTCTATTTGTTGAAATCTCATTTTTCAATTTAAAAGATGATTTAGTTTGTTTACCCTTTTGACATGCATCACAAATCAAATCATTTTTGAAAGTCACTTTGGGCAATCCAAGAACTAAATCCTTTTTGAGTAGTTTGCCTAATTGATGCATATTAACATGAGCCAATCTCTTATGCCATAACCAACTTTCATCAGTATTACTCAGGAAACAATTTTCAGATTCATTTCTACTAATATCTAGAGTATAGCAGTTACCTTCCCTTTTTGCTCTGAGCTTAGCCTTGATATTCTTCTTATCAAGTTGTAAGTCATTCTTGTTGATAATTAAGCATTCTTCTGAGTCAAATATTACCCAGTTGTCTTTATCTGCACTTTGACTTACGCTCAGCAAATTATGACACAAGCCTTCAACATAATATACATCTTTGACTTGTATTCCTTTTTCATTTTTGATTTCACCAATTCCTACTATTCTTCCGGTTTGATTTCCTCCAAATTTTACCTTTCCACCTTCTTTAGGTTGCAATTTGGTAAAACTTTTGAAATCACCGGTCATATGTCTAGAGCATCCACTATCAATGTACCACTTGTTATTTTTGGATGCTTTGAGACATTCCTGCAATCAAATGACTAGGTCTTAGGTACCCACATCTTTTTGGGTCCTTTTGGATTAGTACAAATAATTTTCTGGATATATGAACCTTTAGGTACTCATTTGTAGGTTCCTATCGTTCCTTTCTTCTTATGAATGCATGAAGAAGTATAATGGCCTTTTCTATTACAGTAGTTACAAAATGCAAAAGGATTTGATGTATGCACAGAATGCTGGAAATAATTCAAATATGACTTACCCCCTGCTTTCTTTCTACCTTTCCTTTTATCTGACTTTGGATCGTATCCAATTCCAGATCGATCATTTACAAATCGTTGAGCTTTTAAAATAACATTTAGCATCTCACTACCTTGTGTAAATTTTTCAAGAGTTTTTGTAAGATCAATGTTTTTCTTTTTCAGAGATGAACAATTTTCACAATCCTTTTCTTTAAGTTCAGTTTCAAGAGCTTTGTTTTTCTTTTTGTAAACAATCAATTCTTTAACTACTTTGATGAATTCAGAATGCAAAGCATTATATTCGGAAAGTAATTCATCATAGGTAGGTTCAGAATCATTTACCTCTCTTTCTGTTTCTTCTTGAGCAACGAGGCATATGTTAGCTACTTCTTCCTCATCACTTTCTTCGTCAGAAGAGCTATCACCCCATATAGCAGATACGAAGGCCTTCTTTTTGTTGAAGAATTTGCCTTTTCTCTTTTCTTTGCTCTTTTGATTCAGTTCTGGACATTCTGATTTGATATGTCCTGGTTTTCCACATTCGTAGCAAATGATGTGATCTTTGTTGCTAGTTCCACCTTTTTGAAAGTGTTTGAATCCTTGTCCTTTCTTGTAGAACTTTCTGAATCATTTTATGATTAGACCCATTTCGTCATCGTCGAACTCTTCATTCTCATCTTGATTTTCTTCTTTTGCTTTTAGTGCTAGACCTTTCTTTTTCTTGTCACCAATGTCATCTAGTTCCCGTTTGAACTTTAGTTTGCTTTCATATTCAGAAAGACTTCCAAATAGAGAAGCAACTGATCTCATTGATTCTCCTTTTGCTTCTTCTATCGCAGTGACTTTGGCCTCCCACTCTTTAGAAAGAATATTCAAAATCTTTCGTACTTGGGTATGTTGATCATAAGATTTCCCAAGTGCTGCAAGTTGATTAACAAGATGAGTATATCTAAGTTCAAATTCAGAAATTGATTCACCTGATTTTATTCGAAGTAGATCGAATTCAGTGACCAAGGTGTTGATGCGATTCTCCTTTATTCCCGAAGTTCCTTCATGAGCTATTTCCAGAGCTTCCCACATTTCCTTTGCTGTTGGAAGTGTGCAGATTCTGAAGTATTCACTTTGGCTTAAGGCACTTTGTAACATCAGAATTGCCTTGCTGTTGAGAGTGATAAGTTTCTTGTCATTCTCATCATATTCCGCTGGCGTCTTTGGAATTTTCTGAGAATCTACAATCTTTGTAGGTTGATAATTTCCACTCTCAATTACATCCCATAGCCCATATTCGGTAGCCATCACGAACACTCTGAATTTTGCTTTCCAAAAGGAAAAGTGTTCTCCACTGAAACCGGGAGGTCTAGTGATGGATGCTCCGTCGGGAAGAATTCCTTCACCCATGCTTGCCATTGGATCCTTCTTAGGTTGTTACACCTTAACAAGAAGACCTATGCTCTGATACCAAATGTTAGAACAAGTGTTTCACCCAAGAGGGGGGTGAATTGGGTGATACTAAAATTTCGTCGGAAATATAAAACTTTATCAGAGGAATTAAAACAGTAATGAGTAAGGAGAAATATCACCGAAGTGTGCACCGGGAGTTATACTGGTTCGGTCACAACCACTTTGACCTACGTCCAGTCCTCAGATCTTCTCTGAGAGTTTTACTATAACTTCCAAGATTCAGTGGGTTCTTGGCACCTCAGTACAAGCAAGTTCCTATACCTGGACACTCGCTCCCCCTTACAGGTTGTAATTCAATCCCAACTCAAGGTTCCACAACCTTAAGTTACCTCAATAACAAATATTGAGTTTGAATGAAATATCTCTCTTACAGAGTGAATAAGAATCACTGAAGCATAGAAATATAATTTCAACGTGAAAACAGAGCAATAAACTTGATAATACGTTTGTGTGTGTGCTTGTTGTTATTTCTCTGTTTGGATGTTCCCATATATATAGATATGTTGGTGATGACCGTTGGAACATTTTCTTTCGTCCGTTGGAGAGTGCGCAGCCACTATTGACTTTTCAAGTTTTTGAAAAATATCCGTTGGCGGTGGTTGGCATTGGAACGTTTCTTTTGACTTCAATCTCTTGAAGTGTTTTCTTCATTGTTTATCTGTAAATAGACTAAGAATACTAATACAATGAAAGATTAATCATATAGGAAACAAATCTATGAACGTTTGAATGATTTCAAAATTTCTGGGTAAGCTTACTCGAGTATCTCCTCGAGTATTGCTTGAATGTTACTCGAGTACCTACTCGAGTAACCTCGGGAAATCTTTGATCAATTGCAGGTTAATAAATAAACATAAGATTACTCGGGTAGTGCCTGGAATAACCAATTTTCAAACCTTTGGAAATACATGTTTACTCGGGTACCTACTCGAGTAATGCACTCACAACTTTATGAGTTACTCGGGTACCAACTCGAGTAAAACTTGAAATAAACTTTTGGTTACTCGATGCTCTACTCGGGTAATGTTGCAGGATTTCAATGCCGAGAGCACTTACCTCATTACTCGAGTACGTACTCGAGTAATGCACTCATTGTTCCATAGGTTACTCGGGTACCACCTCGAGTAACTGTGCTTTTTGTCAATGACTTACCCGGGTAAAGACTTGAAGTTGTCTTTGAAAATATTCTGCATACTCGGGTACTTACTCGAGGAATCTTAGTACGTTACTCGAGTACCTACTCGAGTAATGTTGCAGTGGTACAAACTGCCGAGAGCTCCATCTTTTCAGAAACAGAGTTACTCAAGTAGCTCCTCGAGTATCGTTGGCAACCTGAAGGCAACTGGAAGTTTTTCACATGATTACTCGAGTCGCTCCTCGAGTAATGTTGCAGTAGTACTAAATGCCGAGAGCTGCACATTTTTAGAAACAGGGTTACTCGAGTAGCTCCTCGAGTATCAATGGCATCCTGAAAACTTTTAGACTGTTACTCGAGTAGCTCCTCGAGTAACGTTGCCTGGTTACTGGAAGTTGTCTTTGATTACTTCAAGTTTTGTCTCATTACTCGAGTACCGCCTCGAGTAATGCCTTAGAAAACTTGCTTCTGATCAGGTTTCTCAGCTTTATCTCTTGGCCTCTCTTCATTACTTCCATGCTTACCTCAAGTAAAGCTTATTCCTATCATTACTTAGTTCAAGCTTGATTATTAAACATTTCCTTTTCAAACCATTCTTTTGTTATCATCAAAACATGGGATCTAACAATAACAAGATACATTTAAATTAGGTACGCTCTTACATGCTTTATCAGATTTGTTTGAGTATCACTCGAGCATGCAATTGTCTCACTCGAGCACTGTATGAACAACACTCGAGCACTAGGGTTGTCACTCGAGTGTTGGCACTTATATCAGTTACGTGATAGCTCAGACCGTCGCACTTCCTCTTCTCACTCAAAGCATCACATCGCTCGAAGGGTGTATCTCTTCACCTTTGATTGTTACCCATCGATTAAATGACTCAGATTGCTTTAAATTTCTGTTACAACTCTTCAATCATCTTCATAAGGTCAGATTTTTCATTTTACCTTCTCATTCCATGCCCTAACCGAAAAGATTTTTTGAAAATCTTTCTCTAAGTCCTTATCAAATCTGTGATTCCCATTTCGTTTCTAAATGGATAGAACTAAGATTTGTGTTATTTCCCAAAGATCCCATTCACCTTCACCCACTCATTTTGTCATTAGTGCTTCAGAGACTCCGGTGGCAACACCTTCATCTCCTACGCCTTCTCTGTCTTCTACTCCAACACCTCCTCTTAAACCCAAAACCAAAAAGAGAACTCCAGCCAAGCAACCTCATCCTAAATCTTAAATGGTTAAGAAGGATTAACCTTTACAAAAGAAACACAGGGAGTGGTTTTTAAAGAACTGATTGTCACTCGGTCTCAATCTAAAGAAGTCAAAGGAAGAGGAAAGAAGAAGGACATAGATCAACCACAATAATCTTCTTCCTCCGATGACTCTTTCAATATGCAACTCTGGGAAGCAATGGAGAAGTCAAAACTTGACGCATTGGTTGGCAAAATTGCCTACCAAGCCGGTGCCTCAAGTTTACATCATGTTGGCCAGTCAAGTGCAGCTGCTTCAGGGGTTCCTTCTATGTCACATGCTCTAGAGTAAGAACAAGTCACAAATCCTCCTGAAGAGTTCAATGTTAAGGAACTAAAGGAACTGAAACAAATGGTATATGATTCTAAGTTTCTACATAGACATTTCTGTCTTATAGTTTATGTGGACTTATATTATCTGAAGAAAATCTATAGTTTATATTTTCATTCTTTTCTTGGATTCTATGATTCTTGGCTAAATGTGCATCTCCCTTACTCACCCTCTGTTATGAGAACCTTTTACCGCAACATGAAAGTCCATAACATATATGCTAGGACCGGAGCGTTGATAAAGGAAGCAATATCTACCACTGTTAGAGATCAATTCATTATGATATTTACTACTATCATTAATGATATACTTGGATATGTTGCACCTCCCTTCTGATCCACCCACACTTTCAGCCAATGAAGCCTTTCGGCTATTAAGACCAAATGACCCAATAGGCCCTCTTAACTTTAAGCCTATTGACATGCCTGATTCTATTCATGCCCTTCACTACATATACTCTCGTAGCATTGTTAACAAATCCAAGAATTATACCCATTTTGCTCAAAGAGATTACTATTTGCTGGCCTCCTTCCTAGCCGATCAACGAAGAAATGTGGGGGAGCTTAATTTTAGTGAGATGAGAAGATTTCAATTTTCTTCATCAAGATCCGCCACAATACCATATCCTTAACTTGTGTCTCTTATTCTCAAGAAAAACAAAGTGTGGTATTTGGAGGGAATTGAAAGGGTAACCATTCTGAGGTTTGGCAAGTCTCAATTGACACATATGAGTATCAATCTTCCAATGAGTCAAACCAGGGCTACATCTCAGAGAGAAGCCACTCCATCGAATGGCGATAAGGCTCAATCTTCTACTCAAGGTCTAATTCCACCTTTATCTTTCCTGAATGCATCACTAACAACCCATCTGGTTGAAGTGATCAATCAAGCTGGGATTGGTCTGAAAAAGGAATTGATGAATGAGTATGAGAAATTGGTGAACATGATGGAGTTACAAGTCTCAAAGTTGGTGGACAAGGAAAATACCAACTTTGACTTGATGTTCAAGAGTCAAGAAGATATATCGAGAAGAATCACTGATATGGAAATCTTCTTGCACACTCATTTTTTGACTACTTCTCCTAAGGTGCCACCTAAGTCTACTCCTGCCACGACTTCACCTCCTCAAACATAGACTCATGTTCTCTTCATAGACCTTGATGCCAATATTGATGTCACTTATGACCGGTCACCTTCACTACCTCTTGCAGCTTCTGTTCTTCAGCCTTCATCTCCACTTTTTGAGCCTGAGCCAATTGACCCTTCCATTGCCATGGTGCTCTTTACCCTACCATTTGATATCACTTTTCCTCAACCCCCTTTTGATGCTGACAAAATGGGGGAGAATGATCTGTGATAGTTTCTAAGCTGATATGGTCTGATATGAGGAGTATTGGGTAGCTTTTATGTTTTGGGGTAGGATTACTGTTATTCTCTAGGTTATTTTTGCTAACATGGTTGTATATGGGGTTTTATGGGTAGATGTTGATTCAAGCTTAATATTGTACTTTACAAGTTCACTAATGATCATTTTCAAGTTTGCTAAGTTTTCTGTTCAAATTTAATGACTTCTATGCAAATATAATGGTATTATGACTTATCTTGGCTTTAAGTATCCATTGGAAGTATTGCAGGAAACATATGAAGTGAAGTGCAAAAATCTAAAAATGAGTCTAAACTATGGTGAAATATGCATTTGGAAATGTTGATAATGCTTTTCAAAATTTTTGCTCCAATCAAGATTTTTTTGTTAAAACTCATCACAAAGGTTTTGTCATCATCAAAAAGGGGGAAAATGTTAGATTCCAAGTTTTGATGATAACAAAAGATCATTATGTGTTGTGGTGAGAAATTCATTCTTTGCAATGGTTAAAAATATTACCAAATGTATTTCACATAGTTTAGAAGTGTTTGCTGTCAGTTTTACTGATACACTCGAGTGATAGAGCTAGCACTCGAGCATGGAGCTATTTTGCACTCGAGCACATGTAAGTGTTGGACAGAAAGTGTTTGACAGAGAGCAATGATAGAGTCGGAAATCATCTTCTCACTGGAGCATAGAACCTCTACTTGAGTGATAGTCTCTAGTGCACCCGAGTCCTTGGAAATGTGGCACAAGAAGTGTTTTCCTGAGAGCAAGATAACCAGAGAATGTAATTTGCAATTGAGTCCAAGCAAGTGAGGAACAACAAGTGCTTTCTCGAGAGTCACCAAGTGCATGAAGGAGAAAGTATGCTCGAGTAAAGGAATCTACACCTGAGTGATACGTCAGCACCTGCGAGTGAGAAATCTAACTCTCTCCATTCTGATGCAAGTGCTGAAGACAAAGAGTATCTTATAGAAGAATATTCTGTTCACTCGAGTGAGAGTAAGTATGCTCGAGTAAGGACCCACATCACCTGTAAGTGCAAAATCACACTCTTGATAAAATGGGATGTGATTGTTGTCCAGAGACGTGGCTCATAGTGTAAAATATAAGTACACTTGAGTGAGAGAAGTTACACTCGAGTGAGGACCCACATCACTCGCAAGTGTGAAAATTCACTCTCTCAAAATCACATGGAAGTGCAAGTATAAAACTGAAGCAAGAAGAGAAAATATGGTATTGCACTCGAGTGATACTCTGCCAGAAACAAAAAGCACCAGTCTTACAACGTTTAATCTGAATATGGTTTAATGTTACTTATTCATTCTATTTCTACTTATTATTATTATATAACATCATTTAATATACATTACAAGTGTGATACAGGAGTTTGAATGTTTGAATTACAAAAGCACATAGGAAGTCAAACAACGGCAGACAGCATCGTTATGACCAACCAAGCAAGTTCCTACCGCATTCAAAGATTTCAAACGTATGCATGCCGTTCCACAGTAAAATTATCCACTATACAATGATTAGTATTTAACAGGAAAAATCAACTAGCTATAAACACAGAGTTTCGGAGACCATCAAACATAAACAAGAACAAAAATTCACACAAGCAAATTCATGAGTCTCTATTATTCACATTTTCTCTGTATTCATATCGTTCTTTAGTGTTTATCATATTTGCTCTGTAAGAGAGTCTGTATACACTTCAAATTCTATTTTCATTTGATCTTAAGGTACTGGGACCTTGAGAGGGTAGATATCCTTATGAGAGAAGCAGTTGAGAGAATTCCCAGTAGGACTTTCCGCTCATAAGACTTACAAGATACAAGCAGTAGAGAATGTTGCTGCTTGTAAGACTTACAGTAGTGTAAGCAGGAGAGAATGTTGCTGCTCATAAAACTTTAATACGAAAGCAAGAGAGAAAGGTCATAGGTTTGTTTTTCTGTATGTAAGACTTATCTTAAGAGGGAAAGAAATTTCTAAGTGTTAGAATATTTCTGCTCGTAGTCCATTCAAGGATGAATGTTGTTTTACGGCATTCTGAGAGCCCATTGAATCTTGGAAGCATAGTGAAAATCTCAATAGGTCTTTATCTCTGATGACTGGGGCCGAACCAGTATAACTCTCTACGTACTAATCTTCTCAACTCTACTCTATCTACAACTATTGTCATATCACCACATCAACCAAAAAATTTATCACATCACCCAATTCACTCCCTCTTGGGTGAAGCTTGCCTCTTTCACATCTTCCCATGTTTGGCATGGGCATGGGAGGGTTAGATGAGCAAATGATCACCATGAGATGGTTAAGAAAAATCTGAGCATTTGAGTCACCTCAGTTAGACTAAGATGAAATTCATGTGTATATATACACATAAAACGGATCGAAACGTGAATACATACCTGTAGCTAGGCAAAGAACTCTTTTTCACAAATGAGATTGTAAAAGAGATATTGTGAAAAGGAAAGTTCTGGTTCAAATGTTGAGTACATTTTGAAACTAATGTCTGTACGGTGAAAGTGAAAGAAAGAGATGTACACCACAAACCATTCACCATAACATGCAATTTATACTGCATGTACTTGAGAGTTAGACTGTAACATGGGATGTAGGTGAAAGATCCCTAGTTCACTACAGTGTGAGTCCCAGGAAGGAAGAATCCTTCCACTATGCCCTTAAGACTTAGGTAGCATCATGAAAGCTTGGTTTTGTTGATAGCTACTTTAGCTGAAGCCCTATGATCACACATAATTTGGTCAGACGAGTGAAAACTAGGAAAGAGACCAAGTCAAGATGAACTGATGTTTAATAAAAAAGGAAGATTTTCTCCTTGATACATAAGATGTGTTAGTGTCTGTAGTCGATGTAACCCCCTTCATGCTTAAGCCGAGATTTAGTTCATAAACACGTAATTGATGTGGAATTAGAGACCTTAGATGATTTTGGGACTTAAACAAAATCAAACTTCCCAAAATCATGGCTTACAAAAACTTTTACAAAATTTATTCATGACGGTCTCATATTCACATTTTAATACTAAATGGCCTGTACAAGTTGATTTCATTAAAAAATATCAGAGTATAAGGCAAATTCTCGACACACTCGGGTTTCATTCATTAAATAAGGGATTTACAAAGGCACAAAGCCCATAATTCATTACCCTTAACTTGGGGATTACACAAAATCTATTCAATATCCATATACAATTATCCAAAATACCAACTATAACCAATATCCAAATAACCAAAAGGAACTCTACATTAGAGCTCTAGCCACTCTCCGTCACCCGCTTTCCTTTCGATCCTTCGGCCCTGTCTAAAACATTGTTTTTGGGAGAGTGAGATTCTACAGAATCCCCGTAGTGTCAAATCACTCAGAATGTGCATAACAGTAAGGCATGAAAGCAATCACATAACACAAACATTGCAACTACAACGGCAGTTACAGCGACAAAGGCAGGCATGACTCATGTCACCCTTACGTTTGCTCACGCTGAAGTGCTCACGCTGTATCGCACGTATCACAGTTCATAAACACATATATACTTCACCACAGCTGGGATTCATATAACAATTCACAATGCACAGCCGTACTGGCCTGTTTTCAGTTCACAATCTATCCATATCGATTACAACGGCAGTTCAATGGCCGAGCTAGAGATGACCACTGTCACTCCCTAAACGGCTCACGCTAACCTGCTCACGTTGTAATGGACCATGGCACATACAATTCACAAATCACTAAGCACAAAGTCATGTTTCACAAAGACTATGATAAATCATGCATACCATATATCATACACAATATGAGTGAGAAATCACTACCTGTTCGTTCCTTCCGTGCACACTCTAGCACTGCTTGCTCCCAAGAGGGAACACGTCGCTTCCTATAATTCACAATGCGTGACGAAGTATCAATCCTTTATTCCAATTCTCAATGACTTCTAATCACTTAATTGGTTATCATTTAGGACTCTTAAGAGGCCACAAATGTCTTTAATGGAAGCCCTAAAAGGTTGGGAAACAAAAGGTTGAAGGTCACTTTTCGAAAACACAAAGTGCTGGAACACAGGGTTGGGCCGCGGCCCGCCCTTCCTTGGGCTGCGGCCCAAATATGGTCAGAAGGTCTTGGGCTGTGGCCCGCCACTTATGGGCTGCGGCCCAAATCAGGTCAGAAAGGCTTGGGCCGCGGCCAGCCACTCTTGGGCCGCGGCCCAGAAATTTCCTGACTCTGGGCTGAACTTCAAAAAACCATAACTAATTCTAGAAAAATCGAAACGAAGTGATTCCAAAGCCAAATGAAAGGTATATGAGTCCTATTTCAAGGAAAAATATAGCCCTTCACTGAAAATCACTAAACAATTCCAGAATTACACAACACTCATCACTGCCCCCAAAACAGAGTTCTGTTTCAATCCCAAACTTTGGACAACCATATCTCACAGAATACTCAACGAAATGACACAAAATATATGTCCATTTTGAAGCTTGGGATGAGCAATTTAAGACTGGAAAGTTTCAGAATTTTCCAATACCATTTGGTCATTTAAAACGCTCATACAAAATTACTGCACAAAACAGAGCTTAAACCAAACAGATTTCCAATTTTCTACCAAAGTGTTCAATAACTCCAAAATTAATAACCAAGCTTATTCCCACACAAAATCACTTAAGGAACACAATGGTAACCTCAAAATGACCAAAATCACAACCTATCAACATGCCCTGTTTTAACCAAAGCACCAAAGCTATCACAAAGGGATCAACTTTCACATTCAAGCTTCAATTCCCTTCTATCAATTCAAAACACTAAACAAGGCACCAATTCCATGACAACAACATGTTATACTCCCCAAGACCCTAAATCACGAAAATTAGGGCTTAAATTCCAGAAATTCAAGGCCCAACAAATGGCCACAAAACTTATATGAAAATGAAGCTTTCACTTACCTCAACAACTTTCCCAAAGGCACTTCATGATTCTCCCAAGTCCATAATTTCGTGATTCCTTAAATCACCACCAACGGAGAATCTACAACCATAGGATGAAAGCTCTTAGCTCAAGGAACAATATTAATGAAGAGCATTTTGGCATTTGAGGCCATTTGCTTACCTCAAAATCCAACTTTTCCTTTCTCTTTCTTGGCCAATAATGGCTGCACAAGAGAGAGAAGAGAGAGAACGTGAGAGAGAGAAGGAAGAGAGGGAAATGAGTTGGAGAAGATGAATAAATGATACTCCCTCCCACACTCTTCAGCGAAAACAATGAGGAAAGAGAGAGAAATTATTAAAATATCTCATTTGGCTTTTCCTCACTCTCTTGCTTCACCTCCTTTTGCCACATGTCAACTTTTCATTGGCTTCAATAAAGCAAGTAACCCAACTAGTTACTCTAACCACTTCATTATCCATTTTAATTTCACATCTCATGCCCTCTTAATTAGTGATTAATCTCTTCCATTAATCACTAATTTAGAGCCATTCTTTCAATTTTCCCAACAATTATGGCATATTAATTAATATAGCCACCAAACCCATAATTATTCCACTTTAATTCGATAATTATCCTCAACAATTACCATTAGCCTTTAATTGAAAATTGGGGTGTTACAGTCGACCCCTTACTAGCTCTATGTGTAGCTTGTAAGTGCGGATACTATGTGCATGGAAGTCAATATGAGTTAATCAACATATTAACTCGAGAGGGATGAGATATGCCATGAGTAGTATGTATGGGAGAATCTGTGGCATCTGACGCAATGAATATATATCTTATAGATATATATAAAGGGCGTCCTTGATGCTGATATGATATGAGGGGTTTCTAGTATCTCAAGTACCAAATCTTGAAGACACTTTCGCCCACATGGTCATGGCAGATGCCAAGTGTGAAACAGGAAAGAGTAACGGACGCACAATGGGAGGCCCATCAAGTAAGAGTGGGAGATGTTGGACTTTGGGCCTAAGTCGGCCCTTGATGGGTTGGACTATTTGACTAGGATACAAGTAACCTAAACAAATAAGAATAAAATAAGCATTAATTTCATATTAGGAATAAGTCAGTATTAATTATGGGATTGTTAATTGAGGAACAAGTCACCATAATTAGGAAATTAATTGAGAATCAATTAAATTAATTATGACTTGGAAGGCAAGAAGGGTGGACATCATTTCCTAATTAGTGGCCACCCTAAACCACTATAAATAGGAGGTGCCTCCTTTATTATAGCTCACCCCTGTTATTGAGTTTTCTAGGAATCTCTTCTCTCCTACCATCTTTCTTATTCTGGTGATCTGCTCTGCCAATCCCAATTAGGCTCTAATAGTCTAATAATTGTGTGGGCACTATTATAAAGCATTGGAGCTTTGACATGGATTTGAACATGGATTTGCGCTCGGTATGCTAGTCTAGTTCTGTCTCTCTCCTTATTTTTCCTACAGGAAAGAAATAAAAATGCTGACTACCACATTGTTATTAGAACCAATATCGACATTGTAATTTAATTTCACAAATTGGGTTTCTCATAATCATCACAAAATGACTACAAAAAATGCAAGTACTGATTATATACGATTAAGAAAACACAACCAAGAAGAAGGAGAAGAAGAGTCAAAGTGAAACCTCATGTCCTCCAAGCTTATGAACTCTAATAGATTTGATCATTTTTATTGGTGAAAGTAAAGCTTTTGTGGTAAGGGTTCTCACAGATGTTTTGTTGGCAGAAGAAACTGATAAATCTTAGAGCTAGGAAGAATGGAAGTAAAAGATGTGCCAATGACTCAGATTCTATGAAAGAAACTTGGAATTTGGAAGAAAATTGAACTTGGGAATTAGTTGTGAAGGTAAAGTTCTTTAGATAAAGTGGAAGGGGCGGTGTCATTATTAGATGAAGCAACGACATTGCAAAATATAGTACTCCTCCTCTAGTAAATATAAGCGGCGTATATCAAATTAGATTAAGGAAGGTGGTTAAGTTAGTTAATATGACATGTATCTTCTAAAATATCCTAGTCAATATTCTAAATTCCCATATTCTCTCTCCTCTGTGACTATTATTGAATAAGCATCAACAGAGGAAAATTAGAAAAAGATTGTCAAATATAAAAACTATGTTTTATATTTAAGACCAATATCAAATTCACAAAGTTGTCCTTCAGAAGGAGGAGTATCTACTTTTTTTTGGTGACTTGCAAGTATAATATAATATTTTGGTCAAAAAAACAGAATTTCTATTGATTTTCCCATAGCATCTCTCTAGTTGCTCTTGTTAATAGGCTTGTGATTGATATAAGCATAAGATTAATTCATTTGTTGATTTGATTGGCTTTTGTTGTTGCTAGGATTTTTCACATTGGTTTATATGTTTTGATGATAATAATACTTAGGTAAGATATATTTTGTAGGACATATATATATGATATGGAAAATGATAGAAAAATAATTTTAAAATTATAAAATCTCAAATCAAATTTATTACAAAGAATTGATCAAGTAATGATGAGACTTGATAAGTAGGTCACAATTTATTTTATAGGAAATACCTGATTGGAGATTTTGTAATTTCAAAGTTCTTTTATTTTTTGTCATTCTTCCTGTGTTATATTCTTTATTTCTCTTTTTGGTAATATGGTTTCACTTTAATATGGATAAGGTTGCCACATTTATATGAATAATAGTTAGTGTTGGCTATTTATTTTGTGTGTGTTTTCCCCCTCAGTTTGCTGGTATTGTTTGGTGTATATATGTTTTTGGGTTTTGTTGCTTATTTCGCTGGCAAAATAGCTTAAGAATTCAGACTTTTGTACTTTCTATTGGAAGATTAAGTATGTTTCTTATTGGAAAAAAAACCAGAGGGGGAGAGAGAGAATTGTTAATGTCCACATTTACATGGATAATAGTTAGTGTTGTCTGTTTATTTCATGTGCTTTTCCCCCTCAATTTGTTCCACTGTTTAGAATATGTTTTTGGGTTTTGTTCCTTATTCTATTGGCTATGTAACTTGATAAATTTAGACATTTTACTTTCTATTGAAAGTTTGAGTATGCTTCCTATTGGAAAGAAAGGTTGTTACCATCCCTATTTACATGGGTAATAGTTAGTGTTGTCAATTTATTTTATTCCTTTTTTCCCCCTCAATTTGTTGGTAAAGCTTGGTCTATGTCTAAGGGTTTTGCTCATTTTGCTAGCTTTGTAACATGAGAAATTCAAACTTTTTGTTAGAATACATGTATGGTTGTTAACAAATCTTTTGATCAATGTTTTGCAGGGTTAAAATAATTTTGAAAAGAGTTAATAAGTCTAAGATGACTTGTTGATGTAAGTTAATTGAGTGATATTGCTATTCATCTCAATACCAGCAAGTCACTAGATAATAAGTAGGTGTTTCAATCAAGATTTAACAGATCACTCCAGTGATGATAATGCCACTTGAGTGATAGCTTGAAACCTTATCACTACACAATCACTTCACAGTGATCTCTTCAGAAACTTGAAGGATTACTTGAGGAATATCTCATTTCTTCTATATTACTATCAAGGCACCATAGTGATGTAGTTATTTTTTGATTAGGTGTAACAGATCACTCGAGTACTGAAAGGCTTACTAAGTGGTATTGATCACTATCAAGTCACTCGATAGTGACAAGGTAAGTTTATGATCTTTTGTAACAGATTACTCAAGTACTGGAAGATTTGCTTGAGTGATAAGAGTCACTATAGAGTCACTCGATAGTGATGGGCTACTTTATCATAATCTTTGAGAAGGATCACTCAAGAGATGACTAGCTTTGCCTCATCATTATGTAGCCACTCAATAGTGATTCACATTTTTTCAAAGAGAAGCATACTGTGCACTCAAGTGCTATTAAGCCAATCGAGTGATATAGATCATCACCACTAAGTCACTCTATAGTAAATCAAACAATTTTCAAATATTTTCAAAGATCACTCGAGTGGATAGTAATCACCTTAGTGATTGTATATTTTCTTAACATGCCTATCAAGTGCCTCTATGGTGAAGTGGGCTATAACATATGATTAAACTCAAGTAATGACTTATCACTCAAGTGATAAGACAACATTACTTGATCAACCGAGTGATATTTATACCTGTTTTTGAAACATCATCTTGGAGATTTTGATACTGATTCTAACTTGATGAAACTATATAGCAGTGCTTGCAATTGATCTTATTCATTACTATTCAAGCTTATGTATAAGTTTCAGGTGCTTAAACATGGATTAACATTAAGATTAACAAAAAGCACTTTTATGTCAGAAGCATCAAATGCACTGAAGCTCAATCAATCCGAATGCCTTCTTTCACCAGCGGCTTTCTCATCTCTCTAATAGATATATTCAAAATCTTCAATAGTCATCAATTGATTCCTATCTACAAATACAAAAGCATTTACTATTGCATTTAATTCTAAGTTAGTGCTCTGTTTCTCTGATATTCTTGTACTTTAGTGTTCATTACATTTACTCTTTGAGAGAGTTTCTAAAACCTTACTTAATACTCTTGTTATGAGTTGTTCAAGGTAGTGGAACCTTGATTGTGGGCATTGATTGCTAAGTGTAAGGGAGAGCAAGTATTCTTTTTGAAGGAACTTGCTTGTATTGAGGCATTAAGAGCTCGGCATATCTTGGAAGCATAGTGAAACACTCGAAGGTCTTCTTGGGACTAGATTTAGATCAAGGGGTTAGACTGAACCATTATAAATCCTTGTGTTCATCTATTCTACTCTCTTTGGTTATATTCCTCTAACTTTGTATTTATGTTTAATTTTGTTTTTAAGTTTAAATTTTTTATGTCACCCAATTCACCCTCCTCTTGGGAGAAATACTTGAACTAACACTTTATACTTTTTGTTGGAAGTTTAAGTATGTTTCCCATTAGTGAGAAAATAAAAAATAATAAAAAATAAAAGATTGTCACCATCCCCATTCTCTGAAGATTAGCTTCCTCTCCTATACGCAAGGTTATTAAACCAGGACCGGTCAGTGAATCGGTCGGGATACTGGGTCAAGGGTCAGTGGGTTGATCGGAGTCAGATTAGAGCTAACTCTGGACCAAACCGGTGGGAGAGTAAAGATTTCAGGCTTATTGATATGAAATTATAAAGAAATTTTTAAAAAAAGTTTGAACTGGTCCGGTTTGGGTTTAATAACAATGCCTATATGCAACTTTCTTCCAGGATTGTAAAACTCATTTTTACCATTATTTATAGTAATAGTGTGAAGAACTTAATAAATTAACCAACTTGAGGAGAGCAGAGGTGAGGGAATTTGCTACAGGGAATTGAAAAATAAAATATAATTCAACCATTTGGATGGGACTAAACAAATGATCGAGATGCTTTTGGATTACATCATGATCAAATTCCATTGTTTGAATTTGGAAAATTGTAAGTTTATGTATATATTGAATATATGTATCCCACAAATTATTTTAAGACTTCATTGTTTTTTGGGTTTTACTTTAGTTCTATAAAATTTGATATTTAATTTCATGTTAAGCTTAATAGGAAAAGATTTAATATTAAACAGAGAGGGTAGAAGAAAAAGGTATAACCTAGAATATTCAAATAGTGTTTTCATCACCCAAGGTGGTTTCCACATCCGTTGAGCTTATGCTTGTAGATGTAGAGGCATGTCTCTTTGTTTGGAGTAGTGGCTTTTATGGTATATTCCTTGCTCTGGGTGGCTTTCCTCCTTGATGTAAAGCTTGAAGGGCTGTTTAGCCTTAGGTTTATAGGTTGAGCTACAATATAGTTTGGTTTTTTTATAAGTTTGGTTTCATTTTTGTTTGTTTATGTTTTATCTTTGATAATTGCTTTAGCTAATCCAATATATATATACACTAAGTGATTTAATGAAATGGTGTTATTACTATGTGAATCATAGACACGGAGATGCCATGACTCGTGGATTAATGCTGGCATTATGAGAAACTTAGTTTTAGCTATTGCAAATAACATCCCAAATGTTTTGACTCATATTATCAGTAGAGTAAATTCTACAGTGCCTAGTATAGCGAAGTTCTTAAACAAAAGGGTGGCTATGATCCTATAAGAAGCTCTTTGGTGTTAATACCTTGGATGCTGTGACGGCAAACTCATTTATCACATAGAAGAAGGGTCTAAAATTGATTGATGCCGATGTCCCAGTTGTCAAAGACAAAACCTATAACAAGTTTTACCGAATATTTACCCTTCAAGATTTAGAATGTAGGAAGCAAAGGTTAGTGAAGGGTCTACTACTTTGTCAATGGTAGGCATATGCAACAGCTAGATTCATGCATGGAATCATCTTAGAAGTGACTAAGCTTCCATTCTTTGCTTTAAGGGTAAAAGTAGGAAGAAAAGGGATGGAAGCTTTCATAACCAATGACCTCTAAGGGTTGATTGAGTTTGAGCACAAGGCACTACAAGCACTTGAACCAAAACTACCCATCTCTCACACATACTCACATTGGCATGTGCCTTCTATTTTTTAATAAAGTATTTTGCTTCCTTTTCAAACTACTCCTTCTATTCCTTAATATAAGACCTATTTACTTAATTTGATTACACTAAGGAAATTAGTTAACATGACATGTCTTTTTTAAATATCCTAATCATTTTCCTTAATTTCATTTCCTCCATTTTTCTCTTACTTGATTATTGTTGAAGCAGCATCAATAGGTCAAAATTAGGAAAAGATTAATAAATATGGGATATAGGTCTTATATTTAGGACTAAGATCAACTTCCCAATCAAGTAATATATTAAGGATAAGAGGGAGTAGTAGCATGATAAACAATATTTTAAATGATAGTGATGTAGAACTCAGTCAACTCTCACTTAACCTAATGGTGAGTAAAGCAAATAAAACAATAGTATCTCTTGTGTTTTGTTATGCCCCGTTTGTTACAAGTGATAGTTTTCAACCTCCCAATTAAGTTAACATATCAAGGTTGGTGTAATAGTTTTCACACCCAATGTAACATTCCAAATTTTGGCCATAGAAACTCAAGAATATGTCTAAATTAAGTATACTTTCAAACCTGGTTAAGCCAAAAGGCTTAAGATGATTATTAAAATTATTAATGGACCCAGATAATTGAAGAAACATTATGAAATGTTATTTTGGGGATTTAAACAAACAATAAGAGGTTCAATTTCCTAAAAAGTGGCTTGAAAAATTTTGAAGCTCAATTATGGGAAATATAGACCTACTTTCCCGCGAAATTCAAGAAAAATAGCAAGAGGATGATTTCTAGCCAAAATATTGTAGGGAAAATATCTTGCAAGATGAAGAAGTTAATAAAAGAAGAAAATCCTTATAAAGTATTAAGGATTAATTTGTAGAATTTATTTGGTGAATCAGTACCAATAAAGAAGGGGTAATATAGTAAATTTCCTACCCAAGCCCAAAAATGGAATTGGGTCACATATAAATTCATATTTTCAAGCCCAAGGAGTGCTGAATGAGATTAGGGAAGAGAGTTCAAAATATTTTGGTTAATTGGCCCAATAACATTTTGGAAATCAAGGTTTTGACCATAAGCTTTTATTTATGGGACTAGGGGTGTTCAAAGTCTGGGCCGAGATCAGGATCACCTTGTCCCAGGTCCTTTCCCGGTATGAGGTTAGAACTTGGATGTGTTCCCAATCCCGAGAAAGTCCCAGTGAATATCCCGAGATCGAGATCGGGAATTCCCGGTTTAAAGCATCTTGATGCCTCCAAATCAGTCAGTTGAAGCCATGACTTTTTTGGACTTGCAGTATGTATATAATTCCATAATTAAAATTTAAATTATTTTTTTTGAAGGAAACATAGATTATTGTCTCTGCTGATAGATTAGTAGAAGCCATTATTTCATTTAATCAAATTAAGTCTTATGGTGGACTGCATTGCTAAAGCATTTGTGGTGGGATGGGGGAATTGCTATTTGTAATGCCTATACTTTAGATGCATAGCAAGAGTTTTGCCTAAATTTGTAAACCCAAATTTGTAACTTCAATAGTGAAGTATTCATGCCAGCAACTAAAAAATATTCTTAACCAAGCTAGTTTAAGAAACCTAGAAATGCAATGATTTGGAGAATGAAAATGCAGTAAATATAGAAGAAATGAAGACCTAATGGCGTAATTTACACAATGAATAAGTATGAGTGTTAACTCATAAATCAGGAATATTCTAGCACATTTTCTTCTCTTTTCACTTATTTTTGGGTTCACATTGTGAATATAAAGAGATTATAGAAGAAAGTGTGATAAGACATAAGAAAAATCAAACTTTTGTCAAACCATGAGTTAAATGCAATTAGTTATGATTAATTATGAAAGTTAAAGAGCTCAGGAAGTTTTCCTCCTTGTAGGTGGAAGATGACAAGTTATAAAACCTCCAAAGATCATGGGAATATGTGAAAGGAAAGGAAGAATGCAAGAGGAATATGAAAAGGACATGTTGGAAGAGAAGCCTATATTTCTTTGGAGGTGCTGTAGCCAAAGTCATAGCGAAACCACTTAAAAAAGCCCTGCTCCTATTTGACAATTCCCTATGACATTCGCCAAAGCAAACTGATCGCTAATGCACGAAACTGCGAAACCGATATTGTGCGTTTTGAAAGCTGAAGCAAAAAAACTAGTATAAAAGCAAGGGATAGGCCAAAAATCACATATTTTAAACTTATTAGACATCTTGGCTACTAGGGCTTGACATTTTGAAGAGCTTAAAGTTTGGGATTGGATTGAGAAGGGTTTTGAAGCTTCAATCCTTAGGTGTTCCTTGTCCTTCTCTCTTTTTCTCTTATTTTGCTAATATGGATTATGATTTTGGGCTGAAATTTTGGCATATTTAGATCATGAGTGGCTAAAAACTCTCATTTAGGATTGCTTGCACCCATTGTATGGATTTAAACTACTAGATTATCTTGCTTTTGTTGGTTAATGAGAATATATGTAACATACGTAATTTTATTCACCAAAAATTCCTTATATTAAAGGGAATTAGTAAACAGCATATGGAATGACAAAACAAGGCAATTAGTATTCACACACAACATGATTATATTTGGAACACAAATTGTAAAGCTTGGATTTGCTGCCAGTGTGTTTTCCTGTGTGATAACTTGGTTGTGTGATGATTTTGGAGAATCAAACGATGTCCAATGAATGTGAGATTTTCTAAAATAAAAGTAGACTTATCAAGCTTTAATTTGATAGGTTATATAAGTCATCTGGAGCTGTACATAAAGGGTTATGTATTTTTGAAGTTAGCCAAGTGAAACTGGCAAGTTTCTGTGGCAGTGTCTGATAAATGATAATTCTAGAATGTTGTGCATCTAGTTGGCTAAAGCACATATTTTTCCTTCAAATAGACTTAATAAAGGTCACATAGCCTTTAGAACTACTGAAATTGGATATCTATAAATAAAGATATAAACTTTCAAAGTTTGATGAAAATTCTATCAATTTTTAATCAAGGTGCAAAATTAAAAAGGTAATGACAAAAATGTATGGGCAATATAGTCATTTGGCTAGATTTAATCCAAAACCCATATTTTTCCCTTTTACTTGTATGTGGGACATCCAACATGAATAAAAGCAAGGAAAAATTAATCCTTGGCTCCAATTTAATCAAGAGGAAGCAATTGTGACCAAGCAAAGTATAGTTGAAAAGTCAAAAAGTAAGCATGTGTAAAAATTGCAATCAAATAGGATATAATTAAGGAGGTGATATTTTTAAACAGATCATCATCCTTTCAAGAGGCTATATGACGTCCAAAAGGAGAGAGGGAAGAGGAAATGAATATTTGGGCATAAATCAAGCTATGTAGAAGCATTTATGCCAAGCAAAAAGTGTGTTGAAAAGTCAATAAAGTAAGGCAAGTGTAAAATGGCCATTACATGTTAATTTCAAAGAGATGGATGGTGATAATATAGAAGCTCATTTGACTCCTTCAAAGGTCCCTTATACATCAATAAGGAGAGAGGAAAGGCAAGAAAAAGATGATGACATCAATTAAAATGGCATGTGTTAATTGCAATAAAATATATTATTTAAGGAGGTGGAGTTGAAATATTTAAAAGCATAGTTATCCTTTGCCTCTTAACATTTTTGGCCATCACAAAGGAAACAGAGAGACAAAGAGCTTCAAGAACATATAGAACAAGAGAGAAGCACAAGAGTTCAAAAGGCAAAATCAAGGTAAGTTGTAAGTAATTTCCACTTGTTCTTGCCTTTTAATTCATGGAAACACCTTCTAATCTCTATGCCATCTTGAAATACACTTGTAGTAAGACAAATCAAGAGGAAAGAAGGAGAGAGAGATGGCGTGTTAGAGAGAGGAAGAAGGAAATCAAAGGTAAAGCCATAAAAACTTGTTATCTTGTTAGATTCAAGGTTGTTGTTGTTATTTGGTTGATTTGTGGCTTTGTTTTGGATTTTTTTTGTGATTTAGGGATGCTAAACCCTAAGGGGAGGTGCTGCCCAAATTTTGATTAATTATGTTCAAGAGGTGTTTAAGTAGTTAAACAAGTTAATAGGAATGAAAAGGTGTTTGGTTGATTGAAATCAAGAAATTCCATTTTTCCCAATTTTTATGGAATTTTGTCCAGACCTATTGAGCTGTGTTTGGACTGAATTTTGATGTTTTTGATGATTCCATTAGGTTTAAGAATGGAAAATTGTGTAGGGTTCATGTAGATTGTGAAGTATGAAAAGCCTTAGAATGTAAAATGACAAAATAAGCCCAAAACTCTAAATAGGGGTTGTCAAGGGCAAAATTGTCTTTTGGTAGTGAATTTGGCAATTCTGAGGTAAAAATGGATTTTACACGTAAAACTATATAGGATTAGCCCGAGTCATAATTTTTGAAAAAATACAGTTAGACCTGGTACAAAGGGACTTGGGCCAGATCCCTAGGAGCATTTTGGCAATTTTACAGCTTTAAGCTAAGATAACCAACAAAATGAGTTTAAAAGAGTTTAGAGTAGTACATAAGTAAGCATTAACTCAATTCTTGTACATTTGGAATTTTAGGACATATCAATAGCCTGAGTCGGATCAAAGGTAACCAAAGGTATTAAACGAACAGTAGAGCAGGAAAGGGCAATTCTAGGTAGTAACTCTATCTTTCATAAACTATGTGAATGTTTATATGCTTTGTGTATGTCATCTTCTATAATATGAACATTGTATTGCCAAGTAAGGCATTATGTGAGGAGGCATATTTACTTGGTCGTGGCAAGAACCCAACCAAGGTTTATGGATAGTAGGGCAGTAGCCTTGACTTATGTGCATATGTCGTATTGTTTGTGTTTTTAATTTGTTGCATTACATGGTGTATATCATATTTATCTGTCACATTTTATATGATTGATTGCATGTTTCTACTGAGATTCTTTTGACTCTTACCCTTTTTCTATACTTGAAAAATATTTAGCAGAAGCTAGCGGCTCTAAGGGCAAAATGGTAAATACTGGTGTTTGAGGGTTCTGATACAGGCAAGGATTGCTGTTGGTTGTCTGAAGACCTCTTTATTATTTTAAGGTATGTAATTACTATAAACATACCCTATAGGGGATTCCTATAATATAATAATGTACTTATTATCAATATATTTATGCTATTCCTTTGTGCCCACTAAACTACACGCAAGCACTCTGAAAAATGTGGAAATAAGATAAGGTCCTTACAATATATGTTGATTTGTCTTTGGGCTAAATGCTACCTTGTGCTTATCACCACATGATTAGAGTTGTTCAATTGGAAGATGCTTGATAGAGTTATTTTGATTGTAGAACTTAAGAAAAATCATGTTAATCTTATTGTTTAAGGATTAAATTGATGGTTTGTTATTAGAATAGAAATATATCTAATAACCTAGCATAGTCATTGAATGATTGCTTTGAAAAGATTGTTTTCATTAATTATAAACAAGAGATTGAATATTTTTAATGAAGATTAAAAATCAATCTTGACTTGAGAGAGCTTGGTTAATGCTTTTAGAACCTTTGACCAACATATAGACTCATTTAACCAACATAAGTCGATAGTTGCATAGTTTCATAAAATACAATGGGAAAGAAGTAATCCTAAGTTTATACCTCTTGAAGTTAGACCCAATTTCCCAATTTCCACATGTTGCTTTTCTGTTTTCATTAAAAATTTTTATTCAAATTGATTTGATTCAAATGAATCCATTCAACCTAATTAAGAACATGGTTACATTAGTTAACTCACTTTTATCATAGTCCTTGTGGAACGATACTCTTTTTCTCACTAAATTATTACTTGCGACCCGTGCACTTGTGGTAAGCTAAACACTAAGTGTGCCATGAAGATGGCGCTAGTTGTATGTCTCTTAAGAAGACGCCAAGTGTCTTCATACACATATGCACAAATATATGTTATCTAACTATCTTCATATATAAAGCTGTTGGAAATTGTACCCTAAGGGCCAATCATTGTACTTTGATCAACATTAATTTAATAAAATTTCTCCATTTTGTTATCATGTTATTTACATTTTAACTGTGATAATTGTATTCTTGAATAAATCATAAAGCTTGTCCTAAAATATCCCTAGTCGGTCATTTATGCATGATCAGAGATGAAGCAAGACCAGTATGACTTTAATAAGATATGGAGATATGAATCAAAGTTTTAGGCACTTGTAAGAGTATAAGGTGCTGGACCGACCCACTATGAGAAAGCTATATGGATCAAGTCATAAGCTTTTCTCATATATAACCACGTCACAATGCCCTTTGACTTGAGGTCATCATGGATTCCTATATGAGAGTTGCTAAGCTTTAAACTATTCAAAAGTCACTTTTGACCGGTTGATGATAAAGGCTATGATAAGGCTTTGTGCTTTACATGCAGAGGAATATGAATGATCAAGATGAAATTTGTCCCTCACATTAGTGGAGAGATATTACTGGGCCCCTTGATGAGTGATTCTAGAAATGTACGACCATACTATGATGAAAAGGAGTTTCCATTTCTATTGTCAGACTACTCAAGAATCGAGAAAGTAATGGTAAGGAACAAGAGGATGACATTATCTATGCCTCATCATTGATTGATATACCGTGTGACAAAAGAGATGTGACATGGTTGTATGATAAGTTGCATCGTGTTAATAATCTTCATATGAATTAGGTAGTCATAATGTTTTATTAGAGGCTGCTTGCGACTTATGGGTTAGTACAGTTATTGGCTCACTACCAACTTCATATGGGCCTACAGGGTCGCACACAAGAATGACCCAACATGAAATAATGTTTAATCTATGATGGACAAATTTTATATTTTTATATATAATATAAAATTTGTGAAAATAAAATTAATAATATTATAAATATATATATATATATATATGTATTTTCGAAACACACACACACACACATATGTGTGTGTGTGTATCATATGATATCATAATATTGTGTTAGTTTTAAATTTAATTTATTAAGATAAATTAAATTTAATAACTAACATGATAGAGATATAGTAACTTAGATTTAATTTATGAAGATAAATTAAATCTAATGACTCTTTTTTTGGATTTAATAAGTAGGTTAAATTAAAACTGTTGGAGAGATTTAATTTAAACTGAATTTATTTAATTAGCTCATCAAGATAATTCATTGTTAATTAATTTCAAAATTAATAAAGATTAATTTTGAAATTTTTATATAGCCTCATGGGTTATAAAATTAATAGAGCAGAAATACTTATACATGGATGAGAATTCAAAGCAGTAAGGGAAACCCTAAGAGACATTGGAGGCGCTAGCATGCAGTCTATGTTGGAGAGTATTCGTATGGATATCAGTAGAGGGATTGGACTTGAGGTGTTGGCTCCTAGAGATCAAAAACCCTGAATTGAAAAAGGTACGAATCTTTCAACTAGGTTTAAACGCCATTGATAGATCCTCGATTAGGATTGGTCAAAATTTTAAAATTCTTCCTCTGTGCCTACCGATCCTAACAGTGGTATCAGAGCCAGATCAATTTTAAGTTTAAATTGAGTTTATTTTCTTATACATGTGATATATATGGGATGTATATGTATGCTTATAAAAAGACGATCGAATATGTATCTAATTTAGTTTTTGGTATTAAGAAAGTTGAATTGCATGCAATCTGTTATGTATTATGTGTGATATTGAAATCTGTTTCGGTTTTGAGAAAATCGAACCTATGTGATTTGTTGCTAAGTTGCAATTTCTATCTTGGATTGGATCCAAAATTGGAATTCTCATCATTCTTGTTTTCAAATTGGTTGAAGATCACGACATACAGACAGAGTCTCTAATCGGATTTAGGGATCCAAAATCTTGAAGAAGAACCGGGTCTAAGTTTGGATCTCTATTCGGGTTGTAGGGATCCGAAACGATGGGGAAGACAATCCGGATCAGAAGCGTTTTGGGTCGTTGTTTTTGAAATTGAGCCAAAATCCCTTTTGAACTAGATTGAAACAAATATTTTAAAAAATTGGGCCTGAAATTTTTAAATATTTTAAATTTTCAAATATTTCTTTTAAAAGGAACGTTCCTTTTAAAAAGAATGCGTTTATATGTATTTATCTTTACGAGATACAACCATGATTGCATTCTTATAAACAAAACTAATTAATTAAGCCCTTGAAAACAAATCTTAAGTCATAATACCGTCAATTAATGAATGCTTGTCAAAACCTAAATCGTTCAATTATGGAAACCACAAAAGTGGATGCACTTGAGTTATCTTTATGAGACAAGTATGAGTAATAGTGCTGCTCATAATATTCATTATGGTTTTGACTTAATTGAGATTAACAAAATGATTTTGAATCTCAAGCCGTTAGATGGGATTAAACATGCTGAATCATATGATGATCGAATCCCATAAACATCTAAGAGTTACATGTGATGTAATTGGTAAATAGGTTACCTACCTAAATAACTTGAATTTAAGCATCTTGCCAAAGAAGAATTAATTTTAAGCTAAATATGGATCTTAGCCCACTAATTAGTATATTGGGGGTTGTTAATTTAGTGGGAGATTACTAACTTTGCATATTTTAATTGTAGAATCATGTCGACTAGTAATATTGCTACACTATCGTTGCGATCGATCCTTGAGAAGGACAAACTCAATGGGACAAACTTTCTTGACTAGTTTAAGAACTTGAGAATTGTTCTCAAGTAGGAAATAAAGGCTAATGTTCTAGATCAACCCATTCCTGAGGAGCATGCAGCCAATGCTCCAAGAGCTCAGAGAGATGCTTACATGAAGATAAGGATGACTCGTAGATGTAGGTTGCTTGATGCTTGCTACTATGATTCTAGAGCTCCAAAGAGATCTGGAACTTGTGGCAGCTCATGAGATGATTGTCCTGTTAGGATCAGCAGGCACAGTGGAAGAATTTTAAAAATTTTCACCGATCCTAATCGAGGATCTATCAACGACGTTTAAACTAAGTTGGAAGGATTCATACCTTTTGATGATTCAAAGTTTTCACGATCTCTAGGAGCCAGCACGTCAGGTTTGCTTCCTCTACCGGTATCCACACGAATGCTCTCCAACCGAGACTGCATGCTAGCGCCTCTAATGTCTCCTAGGGTTTCACTTCTGGCTCCTAATTCTCATGTGTATATCAGTATATCTACTTTATCAAGTTTATAACCTATGAGGGCTATTTTCAAATTTCAAAATTAATCATCATTAATTTTAAAATTAATTAACTAATAATTATCTTGATTAGCTAATTGAATAAATTCAGTTTAAATTAAATCTGTCCAATAGTTTTAATTTAACCTATTTATTTAATACAAATAAAGAGCCATTAGATTTAAGTTATCTTCATAAATTAAATCTGAGATACCATATCTCTATCATGTTAGTTATTAGATTTAATTTATCTTAATAAATTAAATTTAAACCTAACATAATATAATAATATCATATAATATATACATACATATATATATAATATGTATTTCGAAAATACATATCTATATAATATTATTAATGAATTTTTATATTACATATATACATATATATATATATATATATATATATATATATAAAATTCATCCACCCTAATTAATCATTATCTCGTGTTGGACCATTTTTGTGTGCGACCCTGTAGGCCCATATAAAGTTGGCAGTGAGCCAATAACTGTACTAACCTACAAGTCGCAAGCGGCCTCTAGCAAGACATCATGACTACCCAATTCATATGAGGATCATTAACACGATGCAACCTATCATACAACCATGTCACGTCCCTTTGGTCACACGATATATCGGTCAAGGATGAGGCATGAATAATGTCATCCTCTTATTCCTGACTATTACTTTCTCGATTCCTGAGTAGTCTAACAATAGAAATGGAAACTCCTTTCCATTGTAGTATGGCCATACATTTCTCAGACTTACTCGTCGAGGGGCCTAGTAATATCTCTCTACTAATGTGAGGGACAAATTCCATCTTGATCATTCATATTTCTATGCAAGAAAAACCACCAAGCCCAATTATAGCCTTTATCATCACCCGGTCAAAGGTGGCTTTTGACTAGTTCAAGGCTTAGCAACTCTCATGTCAATCCATGATGACCTCAGGTCAAAGGGCATTGTGACGTAGTTATACATGAGAAAAGCTTATGACTTGATCCATATAGCTTTCTCATAGTGGGTTGGTCCAACACCTTGTACTCTTACAAGTGCCTAAGACTATTTCCATATCTTATCAAAATCATACTGATCTTGTTTCATCTCTGCTCCCGCATAGATGACCGACCAAGGAAATTTTAGGACAATCTTTAAAGATTATCCAAGAATGCAATTATCACAGTTAACATGCAAATAATGTGATAATAGAATGGAGAAATTTCATTAAATTAATAATGTTCAAAGTACAATGATTGGCCCTTTGGGCACAATTTTTAACATGTCATCTCAAGGAAATGTTCTAGCAACAGGCAAGGTAAGAAAGGTGTGAGACCACGAAGGCCTTACATTCTTGCAAGATGGCTGAAGGTGTATTAGTTAGTGCTCATGTGTTAAAGATGAAAGGCTATATTGATCTCCTTAAGAGTCTTGGATTTCCCTTGTGCCAGGAGTTAGCTATAGATTTGATCCTGAACTCATTCCCGGAGAGTTATGACTAGTTTGTCATGAACTACAATATGAACAACATGTAGAAATCAATTTATGAGCTGCATAGGATGCTCAAAACTGCTGAGTAAAGCATTAAGAAAAAGGCTAGTACTATTTTGATGGTTCAGAAAAGAAAGGGTATGAAAAAGAAAGGAAAGGGCAAATGGAAAGGTAATAGATCAGGTGGTAAGACCAAAGAGTCAAACAAGTTGAAACCAAGCTTGCACCCAAGAAGGAAAAGCCTCCAAAGGAAGGAGTTTGCTACTTCTGCAATGAACTCGGTCATTGGAAGAGGAATTGCACACTCTACCTTGAAGATATGAAAAAGAACAAGAAGGATAGTGGGGCTATCGCTTCAGGTATTTATGTTATAGACATTCATTTGTATACTTCTATTAGATGTTGCATGTGGTTCTCACATTTGTACAAAATGTGCAGGGTCTAAAGGACAGTAGAAAGCTGAAGAAGGGTGAGATGGACCTATGAGTTGGAAATAGAGCAAGAGTTGCTACTTTAGCCGTAGGCACTGATGAATTAGTTCTGCCCAGTAGGCTTTTGTTAATTTTGAACAATTGCTATTATGTTCCTGCTTTAAGTAGTAACATTGTTTCTCTTTCTTATTTGGATAAGGAAGGTTATACTTCCATTACTGGAATAGTAAATGTTCTATTTATCATAATGACATTTTCTATGCTTATGGTATTTGCATGTCGGTCATTACATATTAAATTTGGAACATTCTAATAATGGAAATATTTATAACATAACTACCAAAAGCATAAAATCAAACGATTTGAATTCGACCTACCTATGGCATTGTCATATGGGCCATATAAATGAGAAATGCATTTCTAAACTCTATCAAGATGGATTTCTAAACACATTTGATTTTGAATCATATGATACATGTGAATCTTGCTTATTAGGAAAGATGACAAAGGCACCTTTTATTGGGCAAAGTGAGAGGGCCACTGATTTATTGGGCCTCATACATACAGATGTATGTAGACTTTTAAATAAAGCTGCTAGAGGAGGTTATCTGTGCTTCATCACATTTATAGATGACTTTAGTTGATATAGATACATCTATCTAATGAAACATAAATCTGAATCTTTCAAAATGTTCTAAATATTCCAAAAGGAAGTATAAAACCAACTTGGCAAAACAATTAAAGCTCTTCGATCTGATCGAGGTGGTGAATATTTGAGCCAAGAGTTCATTGACTATCTTAGGAGTTGTGGGATAATCTCACAATTGACTCCTTCTGGAATACCACAATAGAATGATGTTTTTGAATGGAGGAATCAAACACTATTAGATATAATTTGATCTATGATAAGTCAAACAGATCTTCCACCGTCCTTTTGGGGACATGCCCTAGAGACAGCTGCATTCACACTAAATCATGTTCCATCTAAGGCAATTGAAAAGACACCATATAAGATATGGACGGGAAAGAAACCAAGTTTATCTTTTCTCAAGATCTGGGAATGTAAGGTATATGTTAAGTAACAAGCCTCAGATAAATTAGCACCCAGATCTTCAAAGTGCCTTTTCGTGGGGCATCCTAAAGAAATGAAAGGATACTATGTCTATAATCCCACAGATAACAAAGTGTCTATTATTCAAAATGGTAAGTTTCTAGAGAGTTTATTTCTAAAACGACTAGTAGGAGCAAGGTACATCTTGAAGAAGTTCGAGAGACACAAGATAGTACGGAACCACATATTGAAAACAATGAAGACTCACAACAAGTTGCTGAGTTTCTTTAAGTAACATAAGGTCCATGAAGATTTGATAGGACATAACATCAGCCTCAGAGATATGGATTTCTGATTATTGGAAACCATGATGTGTTGCTTATTAAGCAAAATGAGCCAATAACCTATCAAGAAGCCATAGTATGACCAAACTCTGAAAAGTGGTTAAATGCCATGAAGTTTGAAATGCGATCCACATATGACAATTAGGTATAGACCTTAGTCGATCCACTTGAAGGTGTAAAAACCATCGAGTGCAAATGGGTTTTCAAGGAGAAAATTGACATGGATGGCAATGTAAATGTCTTTAAGGCACGATTGGTTGCAAAAGGATTCACTTAAACTTATGGTGCAGAGTATGATGAAACCTTTTTCCCAGTTGCAATGGCCAAATCAATCAGAATCCTTCTTGCAGCATATTATTACTATGAAATATGGTAGATCAACATCAAAACAACCTTCCTTAATGGAAAGCTCTTTGAGGATGTGTATATGACACAACCTGAAGGTTTTGTGTGTCCAGAGGACTCTGGTAAAGTTTGCAAGCTTTAAAGATCCATTTATGGATTGAAGTAAGCGTCTCGAAGATGGAATCATTATTTTGATGAAGTAGTCAAATAGTTTAGATTCATTCAAAACATCGATGAACCTTGTGTTTACAAGAAGGTTAGTGGGAGCACAATTGTATTTCTAGTGCTTATGTAGATGACATCCTACTCATTGGGAATGACATTTCTACCTTGCAGAGTGTCAAGTCTTGGTTAGGAAATTTTTTTTATGAACGACTTAGGTCAAGCCACATATATCCTAGGGGTTAGGATCTATAGAGATAGATCCAAAAGTCTAATAGGCCTAAGTCAGAGCACATACATAGATAAGATACTGAATAGATTTAGTATGCAGGATTCAAAAAAGGGTTACATGCCCATGTCTCATGGCATCCCTCTTAGCAAAGATCTATGTCCTAGTACACCTGATCAGCAAGATTGCATGAGTAAGGTTCCATATGCCTCGGCCATTGGATCCATCATGTATGCCATGTTATGTACACGACCGAATGTCTCATTTGCCTTAAATATGACTAGCAGATATCAACAAGATCCTGGTAAAGCATAAATGTCATGTTAGGACAATGGGAATTAGGAAAACTAATGATTGTACCTAGGGAAAGTGGGAGGATGTTGGAAATTGTACCCTAAGGGCCAATCATTGTCTTTGTACATTATTAATTTAATGAAATTTCTCCATTCTGTTATCATATTATTTGCATATTAACTATGATAATTGTATCCTTGTATAAATCATAAATGTTGTTCTAAAATGTCTCTGGTCAGTTATCTATATAGGAGTAGAGATGAAACAAGAGTAATATAACTTTGATAAGATATGGAGATATGAATCAAAGTTTTAGGCAATTGTAAGAGTACAAGGTGCTGGACCGACCCACTATGAGAAAGCTACATGGATCAAGTCATAAGCTTTTCTCATGTATAACCACGTCACAATGCCCTTTGACCTGAGGTCATCATGAATTCCTCATGAGAGTTGCTAAGATTTGAACTAGTCAAAAGTCACTTTTGATCGAGTAATGATACACTAGTACAAAATAACCCTTTTAGACTGTAACATTTAGACCGGTTATTGCAGATAAGGTCTAAAAAGTATGACCAATTGTAGTTTTATAATTATAAAGAACTTTTGAGACCGGTTTCTAAAATATACAGTCTAAAAGATATTATTTAGGCCGGTTATCCAAACAATCGGACTAAAAAGATAAAAATAATTAAAATTAAGAAAATTTGATACTTTTTAGATCAGTTTAGTGACAACCGGTCTAAAAGATAAAACATTTTAGACCGGTTATTTCTTATAACAGGACTAAAAGAAGCAGAATTAAAAAAAATAATATTTTTTCCCCTTTTAAGACCTAATATTTGAAATAACCGGTCTAAAAAGATGTATTTTTTAGACCTGATGCATAAAATAACCGGTCTAAAAGTAGTGAGCTTCTTCTTATCTCTTTCGTTGTGCCTCGCTCCTTAGTCTTCATCCCATGTCGCTCCTTGATCGCCCTCACATATCAATATTGGCTCGCTCTAATATGCTCCTGATGTTAGTTTAAAGGTTAAATAGAAAAAAATACCTCCATGCGCTTTCTTATTTATTGGTCTTTCTTTAGGGTATTGTGTCCTTTACAATGAACTAAGTGAAGGGGGCGCGACGAGTCTACTTGTTCTCTTCTTCCTCTCGCTCACGGCCACACCAGTATCACTCTAATTTTGTAGTACTCTCTCGATTGTCTCATTAGTGGTGAAGACTCAAAGAACTTATGGGGTTTGAGTTCTTGGAAGTGAAATGGGTTTAGTTTAGGGTTTGATTCTCTTTGGATTTGGTCATGCCGTGGTGCTCATTGTTGCTGCTGAAGCTCTAATAGCATTCTTGATCATTAAAAGGTTGGGCACCAAGGCTAAATGAGACGAAGCTATTATAGTATTGAAATCAAAATCCATGACGGTACTGTAGAGCTTGTTCCCCATTAATTCTTAACTTTTGCAGAGAATAAGCAGGTAGTTCTTATTTATGATCAGCTTTGCTAAAATTTTTTGTTGTCTTGTTTTTATCTATAAATGAATGATTGAAAGTTAAACGAAGAATAAAAATAAAATTAGGTTTGTCTTGATTATTGAGCCAATTAGGGTCAATTTAATTCCTAGGACGGTGAATCAAATGATAGATGATGCGTTTAGGTTTTTATTTTACTCTTATTTTTTATTGGTTTACTTTTTTAGATGATTTGGGACAAAGTAAGCAATTCTTTCACCTAGTTTTATTTTGACAGTACTATTATAATCTCAAAACAGGCAATGGCATAATGCATTATGTTCCATGAAACTGCCTTGACATTTTCCCTTTTTTATGTTTCCTTCGTTTGGTGGAGCTATGCATTTCTCAAGAATTAGAAAATAGAAAAAGAGTACGGTGATAGAGTGTTTTGCACTAGAGAAGATAGAACAAAAGGATATAGTGGCGACAGAGAGAAAAAGTAGTTGTTTACAATGTAATAACACTGGTTTGATAGTTACTTGTTGGTACCTTACTTGTTGACTACTAACTGAATTCATTAACTACAAACTAAAACAAGATGCTAATTCTAACAATCCACTAATTTCCATGTAACAATTATTTTCCCCCTTCAAAAGTAATTTTATAACTCAAGAATTTGTAACAGGGGATGTGGTGGGGAAATGGGAAACTAACTCCTAATTTCTTCTTTCTGGGTGTATTTTAAATAAAGAAGTCTATCATGCTGATTTTTTATTCACTCATTTGTTAACCTTGCTAATTTCTACTGTACTGTAATTACAGTCTCACTAGTTGAACAAGCCCTTGGACGTGCTAATTTATTTTGATTTTATGGTTTATGACTTCCCTGGACGTGCACATATATGACTTCCCTATTTCTCATTTAATCTTCTCTTTGTTTAGGAGAAAAGGGACTGAGTCCTAAAACTATGCAGCTTCTGTGGTTCAAAGGTCATTTCTTTTATCTTAGGAAAGTGAATGTATATACTGATGTAGTTTTAAGCTCATACTTACTAAGTTGTCCGTCTTAGGCTTTTTGAATGTCCAAAACCTTTTTCTTTGCAATGTGGCATCAAGGCTATGTATTGATGGCAGCTTTTCCTTATGCAGGGAGGTGTATTTTACTAAGAACAGGTATGTTTTCTATTGATACATTTTCAGTAGGGATTATTTTCTCTCTTATCAGACTCACTTTCATTTCTCTTCATTACTAAATAGGTTTAATCAGTAGTATTTTGGGCATTCTCGGTTTCCCCATTGGAATTCCTCTCGGTCTCTTAGTGGGGTTTTTCCTCTTCATTTACTCTCTGAACCTAAAGAAGTGAAGGTAACTTTTTAACTTTTTTGTGTATTGTTCCATTTAAATGTGTCTGATTCTGACCCAATGTTGATTAAGTAATTGTGACCAGTGAGACAAAAACTGAAGTTAGGTGCATTAAGAATTTTTTTTGTGTGCATGCCTGATTATCTGAAATTCTTGATGTTGCAGGAAACAATGGTAGTTCTAATTAACGATTTAGGCCCACATGCTCTGCAAGAACTTCTTTCTAAAATTCTTGAATGGATGAAGAGCCCCGATTATGAACGAGTTAGTCAAGCCCTGCAATATATTTGAATTTTATTTTTGTAGTGAAATTTTTCCATGTAGACCTTATGTTCTTGTGCTTGATTATGCATATAGACTAGAAGAACAAATTTTTATTATATATGTGGCCTTCACTTGGTAAGGTGCTTCTGTAATTTGTATGGGAAGATTTATCCTCTAATTATTATGTTCTTCACCTGAGTTCTTTGTTTGTTGATGTGTAGGCAATATGTTGTATGATTGAAAGCACGATAAAACCAATATTTGCAGAATATATTGGGAAGTATTAGATTAAAAAATATTGAATTTGAGGCTTTAAGCCTTGGTACTCTTCCTCCTACCATATGTGGTGAGTTTTCTTGTGTAAGATTTTGTTGCAACTCTTAAAAGTTTTGTTTATGGATGCCACTATTGTCCTACTGTTCATTTCCTACCTAAAATTTCTTCATCCTATGTTCTTCAATTCCACTATGAACACAGATAGTTGCTCTGCAGATTCTCTTCTTTATGTTACCCAAAAAAAAGGAATTATCTGCCTTTCTGTTTTAGCTTGTAGGCAATAGTAAAGAGTTCGTTCTCCTTTGGAAAGGGGTCCTTTTACAAATTTTTGGAAATGAGTTCTTTCACAAATTCTACCAATTCTTAGAAATATATATGTAGTTGTTAAGATACATGATGCTATTTCTTTCATTTTCATTTATATGTATTTTAGCTCATGTTAATTCATGTATGTAGTTCATGAACTTTTGTATGAAGAATAGTTGTTTTATTAAATTTGTTCACACTTTAATTGCAAGATTGAGATATTTTTTTTATTTATTATTGTCAATTTTGTTTATCTTATGAGTTGTTGTTTTTCATCATTTAGTTACGGTTGTCATAGCTTACTTAAAATTATATGATAATTAAAAAATAGGGCACTTTTTTTTGGATTGGGATGATTTTAAAATCCTTCCAATCCAAAAAAAAAAGCCCTATTTATTTATTTTTAAAAATTTCACTTTTGAGACCGGTTATTCTAATAACAGGTCTTAAAAGTCTTTTTAAAAGAATTTTTAGATCAGTTTTTAAACAACCGGTCTAAAAAGTTTGAACTTTTTAGAGTTGGTCTTCAAGAAACCGATCTAAAAAAGTGATTTTTAAGACTAGTTGCTTAACCGGTTTAAAAAGTAACAGATTTTTTAGACCGACTGTATCAAGATCGCCTCCAAAACCGATCTAAAATGTCATTTTTAACTAGTCTTAAAAGTGATTTTTCCACTAGTGATAAAGGCTACGATCAGGCTTCACTACTACAGAATTAGGATATAACCACCCCTAAGGACGTCCCAAATTTAAAATTGGGTGGTTAAAAAGGGAGGCGGTGGCATTTTCGTAATTATATATATGCAGGGAAACCTTTAGGCGTCCCAAATTTGAATTTGGGACGTCTAAAGTGCTTCCAGGTGCAAAATATAAATTTCATAAATTTTTTTTAGCACCTGGAGCTGGGATTAGACGTCCCAAAATAATTTTGGGACGCCTAAACCCAGACTTTAGGCGTCCCAAATCCATTTGGGACGCTTAAAGGTGTCCCCTGGGCGCATGTGAGACACTTATCTGACATGCGTCTTCTCAATGGAAGGAACCCCTCCTCACATGTCCCATTCCCTCTTCCCTCCTTTTTTGACCCAACTTTACTCTTCTTCTTCCTCCCCCACCCGCGCGACCGTCGGCTCTTTTTTTTTCTTTTGGCTTGCATTACTCTTCAACTCCTCCCTCCTCCTCCTCCCATTGAAGGACGCACGCAACTAGTCGACCCTTCTGCAGCTTCACCTCCTCCGTAGTGTAGATTTTTGCTCTCCTCCACCTCCTTCCTTCCATTGTCGTCCACACCACCGTGGTTCTTTGATTTCTCCACCCTCCGGTGTACCTCCCCACCGTGCATACACCTCTGATCTCCAACGTCTTCTCTACCTCTCCAACATACTAGTGGGCGCCCCCTGATCAGGTTAGTTTATTTTCTTCTTGTTTTTTTTGTAATAGAATGGTATATTTTCTTTTTGAAATATAAACTTACTTGAAATGGTTGAGATTGTGCTTATATATTGCTTATATTGAGATGGTTGAGATTAGCCTGATGTGTTTGGTGTGCTTAAATTGCATGTATTCGGGAACTCCAGTGCAATGGATTATTTTCTTGTTTAAATATAAATTTATTTGTGTATATTACCATTAATTAGTATATATAATAAAATAAAATATGATTTGTTTAAATTAAAGAAATTCTTGTATTCCAAACGAATTATGAAGAATAATTCAAGCCAAAACTAAAAAGAAAACCATAACCCCAATATTCATTAAATGATTTTTATCTAAATATTTTCAATAAAACAATTTTATTTTTGGAAGAACTCAACTTAAAATTGTTTTGTTAATATGAAACTCATTTTTTTTTTAAATTCCATTAATGAAAATCTTTGATATATATAATGTCACAGGAGTCAGACTTATTGTGATCAACAAAGTTTAATTTTCTTCTCATACAAAAAATTCAGGTAGAAATTAAAATTTTGTATTGTCAATATTCAACTAAAAATCATCTAATTGTAATTGGGGGTTTGCTTTCTTTCTTTTTTTTTCTTTTGGCTTGCATTATTCTAGAGTATCCTTCCAAACCTCAAAAAAATTCTTTAATTTAATCTTATTATATTTATTTTATTATACATTAATGTTTATATACATATACTTATAAAAAAAAAGTTACATAGCACTGAAACCCTTTTAAGAGGAGAGAGGAGACTAGGAGGGGGCAATAAAGTTATTAAGCCCATATTTTAAAATCCTAAATTGGGTTGATAACTTAATTAGGCAATCCCATCATATGTCGTTGACAATTGTACTAAACGTGTGAATGTTATTGGGAATGCCTTAGGTGGTAACAAAATGGATCATAATTGGATGAATGCTTTGAGAACTAGTGAAGAATATGAAAAAGGGGTGGAAGAATTTATTGAATTCGCTAAAAAGAATGCTCCTGCAAAAAATGGGAAGTATTTTTGTCCTTGTATCAATTGTTTGAATGAGAGTCGATGGGATGTTGATGTCATAAAGGATCACCTACTTTGTGATGGAATAAATCTGCGATACACAAGGTGGATATGGCATGGTGAGGATGTAACGGATTGTCCATCACACAAGAAGGAAGATGTGGATATCATAGGTGAAGATAGAATGGAGAAAATGATTCACGATGTTGAGGCAGAATCCTTTGCGCAGTCGCAGGAGTATGACAGCCTGCGGAGTGATGCAGAGACACCATTGTATCGTGGGAGTAAGTACACGCGGCTGACGGGAACATTACATTTGGTTAACTTAAAGGCAACTTGTGGGTGGACCGATAGTAGTTTCACATTGCTGCTTGAACTATTGTGTGATATGTTTCCAGAGGATAATGTACTTCCAAATCGTATGTATGAGGCCAAGAAAATCCTGTCTACGATGGGTATGGAGTATAAAAAGATACATGCTTGCCCTAATGACTGCGTACTGTACATAAATGAGTATAGAGGTCTTAGTGAGTGTCCTAAGTGTAAAACTGCACGATACAAAGTGAAAAAAGATGGTGGTTGTGGTGATGTGACAAGTAAAAGGCAACCTTTAAAGGTTATGTGGTATCTTCCAATAATACCACATTTTAAATGTTTGTTTGCGACTGCAACAAAAGCGAAGAAGTTGAGATGGCACTCTGATGGGAAATATCTTTGGCACCCAGCTGACTCTCCACAATGGCAAAAAATAGATGAAATGTTCCCTCAATTTGGCAGTGAGCCGAGAAACCTTCAGCTTAGGCTTTGTACAGACGACATCAATCCATATGGAACTCTTACTAGCACACATAGTGCGTGGCCGGTTCTCCTTGTAATATATAACTTGCGTCCCTAGCTATGTATGAAACGTAAGTATATGATGCTATCTATGATGATTTTTGGACTAAAACAGCCAGGGAACGATATTGATGTCTATTTGGCGCCTTTGATTGAGGACTTGAAGAAGTTGTGGGAGGAAGGCGTAGATGTGTTTGATGCTTATAAGAATGAGTTTTTCAAGCTACATGCAATGATTTTCACAATGATAAACGACTTCCCTGTGTACGGAAACTTGTCAGGGTACAACGTGAAGGGTCATAAAACATACCCAATATGTGAAGCAGACACACACTTCCAACAACTAAAGCATGGAAGAAAAACTGTCTACCTTGGCCACAAGAGGTTTCTTCATCAGTTCCACCCATATCGTAGGCTAAGAAAGCATTTTAACGGCTTACCGGAGCATGGAATGGCTTCAAAGTCATTAACCGAAGAGAAAGTTTAAGGTCGAGTGGAACGTATCAATGTCACTTTTGGTAAGAATCAGAGGGTTGCGGGTGAGAAGAACATATGGAAGAAGAGATCCATTTTCTTTGATCTTCCATATTGGCGTTCGCTTGACGTGAGACATAGTATTGATGTGATGCATGTGGAGAAGAATGTTTGTGATAGCCTTATCGGTACGCTTTTGCACATACCAGGGAAGACTAAGGATGGGATTAATGCGAGATTAGACCTTGTTGATATGGGAATAAGAGAACGGTTACACCCATAACTAAGAGATTATGGTAAGAGGCCATACATGGAGCCAGCAGCGCATACACTATCAAAAGCAGAGAAAAGAAGTTTGTGTGGGTGTTTGCATGAAATTAAGGTGCCACAAGGGTATTCCTCGAATGTAAGAAGATGTGTCTCAATGGACGATTTGAAGTTAGTAGGAATGAAGTCCCATGATTATCATGTGTTGATGCAACAACTATTACCGGTAGCTATTAGAGGCATAATGAAAGATGAAGTACGAACCACCGTGACAAGATTGTGCGTTTTCTTCAATGTTATCTGTAACAAAGTCATTGACACTGAAAAGTTGGATGAACTGGAAAATGAGGGTTACATTATTTTGTCACAACTAGAGATTCATTTTCCTCCTTCATTTTTTGATATAATGGTGCATTTAGTAGTTCATTTGGTAAGGGAGGTAAGACTCTGCGGTCCAGTTTACCTAAGGTCGATGTACCCTTTCGAGCGATACATGAAGATCTTAAAAGGGTATTCTAAAAATCCTTATCGACCAGAAGCCTCAATAGTAAAAAGATATGTAGTTGACGAGACCCACGTTATTCGTCACAAGCTGGACCTAGTAAGGACGTTGTGGCCAAGATTCGAGAGGACCTCGAACGAGAGATCGAGGCCAACCTTCGCGACAAGCTCTGACAAGAGCTGTTGCCAGAGCTTCAACTTGAAATGGCAAAGATATTTGAAGCGCAAAGGGCAAGGGACGAGCATAGAACTTAGGAATCCCCAGCCTTCAATAGCACCAGAAGAAGTTACAAACCTCTGGAGGAACCACTTGGCAACCCTTCTCCTACTCCAGTGTCGGGAGACCCTTGCACCCTCTATTTGGATGATCCATTGTTGCATGTTGTTGCTGATGCTGTCGTTCACACACGTGCTACCACCCACCATCATCAGCAAATTCCAGAGGATTTTTGTAGGGTGAATGTGACGAGTGTTAGAAAGAGGGAAGAAGGTACAACCATCCCTGTTCCTGATCCATAGGTTGGCACGTTAGGTCAAGCGATAGGATCTTTCATCCTTTGGCCTCACAATCTTATTGGTTCAGACGCAACACCTCCAATGGTAGGAATTACCTTACTATTACTGAAAATCTGTTGGCATCCTAATAACAATTTGTTTTTTAATGTTCTAAAAGGATGACAAAGCTACGAGGAAATGGCCCTACTTAGCACGGCTGCAACAGATCTACAAGGGCATTAAACAGATTGACTTGAAGATGCCTCCAGGGATTGTGGGCTAATTGGAGTATCCCTACACGATTGACAATACAGATCTCAAGTAGTTTATCAGGTTGGAGGAGATAGATGTAGGCTGGGTGAAATTTACAATCTGGTAAGTTTTTTTTCCAATTTTCCCATATAATTCATTTAGTGGTTTTTTGATTTCATACATTCAATAATTCATTCCTTATTTTAATTCTATTATAGCACCTTCCACGGTCTCTCACAAACACGGAAAGACGTGATTGGTATGGATTATTATGTCCTGCGAATACGACAGGGGATACTTGTACTGTGGCGCATAGGACTCACTATGTCGGCTACGCAATGGAACAGACCAAACTTCGTTGTTATCTAGCACCCATTGTTCAACGGTTCGTATTTACATTTTGTCAATTTCAGAAGTTTAATAAATAATTGTCTTGTCTTCTAACTTCATTTTAATGTGTACATGTTGTTAAAGTTACCACTGGAGTTTGTGTGTTATATGTCCCCGCCACAATATAGTCTATTGGTTTGATCCCTTGAGTAAAAAGCCAGACAAAGATACAAAATCCGTCTTCGACACGTAAGTTATTCTATTTGTATTTCATTGACTCTTAAAAAATGAATAGTTCTAATTTCTGTTCATTTTGATTTTCATGATAGTGCTTGTCAAACATATAGAGTCCTAGGTGGGTCACGCAAGGGTACAGTTGTTAAAAAGCCAAAGTGGTTTTATCTGATAGTAAGTACATTCGATCCTAGCTAATTGTTTTATTGACGGTCCTTTTAGACATACCTTTATTGATTTTAACAACCAATTGCATCCCTTTGATTTAAAGTGCCCTCGGCAACCTGGCAACACTGAATACAGATATTATGTTATACTTTATATGTATAACATTACTCAAAGTGGAATTACTAGTGATTTTGAAAAGGTAATCGCTTCTTCATTCTCAAATGATAATATTTTTGGTGTTCTAATCGAAATGCTAATTAATTCATTTGCTTGAGATTCATTTCATCAAAGCTTACTTTCTAATTTTTAGATTTTTGATAATGAAGATGCCTACCTACGTGAAGACCTTGATTTGATCAGAGATCTTTTGGCTGGACATCTTCTTCAACATATAGAGCAATAAACTTTTTATTTTATATCAGTTTATAGTTGGGTGATGACAGTGTTTTGACACTTTCTGGTTGTTATTGTTGATATATATAGTAGTAGGTTGTATGAGTTGTTATTGTATGTATATATAGTAAAGATTGTAGTGCTGGATGTCCTTACCAGTTTGTAATGGACAGTGTGGTTTATGAATCCATCTTCTATTCTGTTTCTGCAGTTTGAATTCGTTGGGTAATACAGATTGTAAATTATGGTATAAAAAAAACCTATCCTTTAGACGTCCCAAATTAAGAATTGGGATGTCTAAAGTCCCCCCGGTAGGACTTTAGACGTCCCTTTTATTTGGGACGTCTTTTCTTACAACTTACTACGCCCCCAGCATATACGTCCCCCTGTTTTGGGACGTTAAAGGTGCCAAATTTGGGACGTTATGGCCCCTTTTTGTAGTAGTCTTGGTGGTTTTTCATGCAGAGAAATATGAATGATCAAGATGGAATTTGTCCCTCACATTAGTGAAAGATATTATTGGGCCCCTCGATGAGTGAGTCTAAGAAATGTATAGTCATACTATGATGGAAAGGAGTTTCCATTTCTATTGTCAGACTACTCAGGAATCGAGAAAGTAATGGTCAGGATCAAGAGGATGACATTATACATACCTTATCCTTGACCGATATATCATGTGATAAAAGGGACGTGACATGGTTGAATGTCAAGTTGCATCGTGTTAACGATCCTTATATGAATTGGGTAGTTGTAATGTTTTGCCAGAGGCCGATTGCGACTTGTGGGTTAGTACAGTCATTGGCCTACTGCCAACTTCATGTGGGCCTACAGGATCACACGCAAGAATGACCCAACACTAGATAATGTTTAATCTAGGGTGGACAAATTTTATTTATATATATATAATATAAAATTCATGAAAATAAAATTAATAATTTTATATATATGTATTTTTTAAACACATATTATATGTGTGTGTGTTATATGATATCATTATATTGTGTTATTTTCAAATTTAATTTATTAAAATAAATTAAATTTAATAACTAACATCATAGAGATATAGTATCTCAGATTTAATTTATGAAGACAAATAAAATATAATGGCTCTTTATTTAGATTAAATAAATAGGTTAAATTAAAAATGTTAGATAGATTTAATTTAAAATGAATTTATTTAATTAGCTCATCAATATAATTAATTGTTAATTATTTTCAAAATTAATAAAGATTAATTTTGAAATTCGAATATAGACTCATGGGTTATAAAATTGATAAAGCAGAAATACCCATACACGGATGAGAATTCAGAGCCGCAAGCGAGACCTTATGAGACATTAGAGGTGCTAGCACGCAGTCTATGTCAGAGAGCATTCGTGTGGATACTGGTAGAGGGAGTAGACCTGAGGTGTTGGCTCCTAGAGATAGAAAACCCTCAATTGAAAAAGGTACGAATATTTCTGACTCGGTTTAAACGCCGTTGATAGATCCTTGATTAGGATAAGTGAAAATTTTAAAATTCTTCCTCTATGCTTGCCAATCCTAACAAAAGTGATGCCCGTTATGAAATTTTAGTATATTATATCGGGGTTGTGATGTCGAAGACAAGATGTGAAGAAGTTGAAGGAGAAGTTATAAGAGTGGAACTGTAGAAGCTCAAAACTAGGGCAAAAATTACCCTAAATTATATATATAAATAAATAAATATTATCTATATATGTTCTTATATCTCGAGACCGAGGTTGCGAATCCTAAAGGCTTGATCGAATCCTGTCTCAAGATTTTTAATTCTTGGTCCTGGTCTCAGACAAGACAAAAAATTCTATTCTAGACACTACTGGGATTGGGACAGGACTACCGGGACTAGTACTACTTAGACCTCCCTATGTGGGACCAAGTGAATTAAATAATTCTCTCCTATTCACTTAAACACTCTAGCAACCTCCTTAGTCCCTTATTTCTTCACACACATATCAGAGAAGAGAAAGAGAGAGAGAGAACAGAGTTGAAAATGGAAGAAAAGGAAGCACACATAGACAAAGAAGAGGTTAAGGGAGGAGCAATTTCCAACATGCAAAGCTTGTTTTAGGCTAAGGTAAGTTCCTAGATCCATAATTCATCTCTATTTTCTTGATTTGGTGGACATTTTAAGAGTGGATGACGGCTGGAATTTAAAGGTAGAGAGAGAAAATTTATGAACAAATGAAATGACCAAGAGGGTTATGAAGTAAAGCTTATATAGTTGATACGGTATGAACAACTGAAATGACCATAGTACATGTATGTAAATGCCATTAGATGATACTGTATGAATTTTTGGGTTATGATTACCAAACTTGATTTCGTTGTTAATAGGACTTTTATTGGTTTCCTTTCATGAAAATCGCATGAAATTTATAGATGTGGAAGTAGATAGGTTCTAAGATTGTTATTTGGTTCTATGATGATGATTTCACATTAGAATTGAAACCTAAAAGTGAATTAAAGGTGTTCTTGCTTTGGTCATGTCAATAAAATAAAATAGTCAACAATTGTTTTTATTGAGTGTATGGAGGCACACGCGTGCACACAAGAGCAAATGATGGAGCAGAATCATAGTTCATTCTATAAGTAGAGCCTTGATATTTAAAGAACAAACAACAACAAGAAGCATCATCATTCTATTGGGCCAACTCTAAAGTCCAAACTCAAGGGTATGGTGGCAGAGTAAGCATAGTGTATATAAAGAAATATATATATGGAGATTTCCTAATTAAATATAGTTGAAATAATCGAAATCAAAGTTGCCTACCCCTACCTTTAAGTTTTTTAACAACGTTCATAAATATCTAATTCGGCCTCTTAGCCTGACTAGGAATTTATTAAAAGTATAGGCATAAATTTGGATTTTGTTATATTTTTGCTGAATTTAATTGGAATTTTTCCAAATTGCATGGAAAATTTAAAATAATAATACAATTTTGTTATAAAATTTAATAATATCTATAACTTTTATCTCATAATCAAACAAATCAAAATAACCTATATATTGTAGCATGACTTTTAAAATTATGATACAGAGCATAAGAATTGACCGAAGTTAATAAAAACATCAAAATATTATACCCAAATCAAAGCTTACGATTACCTTTATGCGATTATCTGATTAGTTCTTGATTTCAATAGTACTTCAACTAATAAGTTGACACCAAACACCTCCAACAAAAATCCAAAACCATAGAAATGTAGCTCTTGATAAGTATCTTTGGAGTTATGGACCCCTTAGGGTTTCGGCCAAGGGAGCAATTTAGGGCCTTGATGGTCATATGATGATGAATATGATGTTAGAAGAGGTCTTATGATGATTAATAATGTGTTTTGATGTTGAAATTGCAAGAACATAATTTATGGTAATTAAGGTTCATATTCGGTTTGTCCTAGTTCAAGGGGTTGGAGTTGGATTTTGGTAAAATTGAGGTTGAAATTAGATTCTTTGGGAAAAATTATATAGGATTAGCATGTGGATATGATCTTTGGATGATTTGTTAGAAAACTCTAATTTTGGAATTTAAAGTGTTGTTGTTGAATCTGCCAGATTGCAGCAGTCTAATTTTGAGTTGTTTTTGAATAGTCAAACCTTGTCCAATGGCTATGCAATTTTACAAGGTTGTAGTAGACATCCTAGGATTTCCAATGATATGTAATATGCATCATTTGACTCTGTTAATTGGGAGTTATGCCCTATTGAAGTTAAGAAACATACACTGGAATGCATTTTGGGGCAATGATGTTAGTCGTGGGTTTTTGAAGTTGTTACCTTATAATTAGCCCAGATTGGTATTTTTCCTTAACATAGAACTTAATGGATATTTCTATAGAACTTGGAACCACCCTATTTAAAATTTTATAGATCAATTTCTGTATTTTCAAAGTCAAGGGTCAAATCTGCCAAGCTGAGATGACCTACTGATTTAAAGAGTTTAAGGTCAATTAAGTCAAGTTTGATTCCAAAAGATAAGGACATGTACTAGAAGCCAAAGTATACCCTATTTATTGTCATTTAACTTAATGTACTAGACTTAGAAGATGCTTAACCAAGTAATAACATGTTCGATATAAAGCAAGGACAAGTGAACGGAAAGGCATATAGGTAGTAAATCCTTCTCTCATATACTATGTAATGCCTTGCATGTATGTTTTACTATCCATGTGATTGTGTTTGAACATGTGAGTTTGCCAGGTGAACACCCATGTATATTACAAGCGTTATGGTATGTGTTGTTTAATTGCCAAGTTGCATAATATGCCGAGACACATAATGAGATGTTAAATACTCTTTATATGCTCATTGTTTGTGATGGTTCATATGACATGCCTTGTTTAATTGCATTTTATATATGATTGAACGTATATAACTACTGAGATTCTCCCGAATCTCATCCTTTCCAAATTTCATTATACAACAAAGTCTAGTGGAGTGAAGGGCAAAAAGGTAAGCACTGATGAGTGAAGGCCACAGATAAAGTGACCAAGTTATTTTGCTACTGTCTGTAAATATTTTTATATATAGTTTGTATGACTAAATACACTGTATGACTGGCTATAAGCCTAATGAACTTATACTGACGATAATAGTAGAAATGATACTATGAGAAGATATCAGAGTCCTTAGTTATTTTATTGAAATTCTAAGGAATTTGGTAATAACAAGAATGTAAAGGTAAGATCAATATACGAGATAAGGGTATCAGTACCCAAACATGATATGAGAATTATCAGAAAGCGGTGGTATCAGAGGGTACTACCAAGATGCTAGGATCAGTGTTGATATATTATTCACATATCCGATGGTATTTCATAAGAATTCATAAATTTACGATAAAAGAGAGTAGGTATTATATTTTTGGTATCAGAGCAAAGATTCTGGCATTAGACTAGTATTCTTTGTTCATATATGTTGATACTTTATTAGTGCCTTTGTGATTAAGAATTATGGGTGATAGACAAGCCCAAAAGATAGATCTCCCCATCTATTAAACATCTTGTCGAAGAAGAGGTAGAGCTGTATTTAGAGGAAGAAGCAGAGCAACGATGATGTATACCTAAGAAAAAGGGTATGAGCTCCAGTGACAATAGTATTAGTAGTGTCTAGTCCTAGTATGGATTTTTTTCACCAGTGAGATTGATGTTCTAGAGATAGATGAGGTAGCATAGAATTTCGATTTTGTTGCTAACTTTAAGGCTCCTAATATTGAATTAGAGTATGATTTAGATCCCCACTATGTGTTACTAGAATACATAGAAGAGTCATACCAAGCAACTGGCACGTTTATGTTCCCTTATAGGGATAATATTTAGTATTTATGGGGAGGATAATGTGATATACTGGGATCAAAATATGTGAGATACCAATGCCCATTGAGATGCCCAGAGGTATATGGATCCAGATTGCCTTAATGCACTAAAACCCATCAGAACACCACAGTTAAGCATGCTCAGACGAGAGTAGCCTAAGATGGGTGACCCCCTAGGAAGTCCTCATGATGAAACCTTTAACCAAAGGTTATAATGCATAATGGTTATTTTAAGTTGAGGTATTATTCTTAGATGATTTAAAGAATGCTTAGAAACATAGAGATGATGATGTAAGTATTGATCTTTAATTAATCCAAAACATTTCTATTGTAGTAAGTGTTGCTCAGAAAAGTTCATTTAATGAGGTTATAGAAACATGAGGCCTAATGGTTGTCTTGAGTCTTCTCCATGCTAGATGAATTCTGATGCTATGAGGATGTTAGATTGAATATTGTTATCATATTGATTCTCAGTATTCCTGTTGGTATAATTGAGGAAATGATATCTTGACTTAGGTGATGTTGAGGATCTAGATTTAGTAGAGCCAATATTCAATGCAACCGAATGAACTATAACCTAAGAATCAAACTCAATGGTTGAATTGATTCTTTAGAAATTTGAAATGACCTGAGTAGTTTGAGGTACTAGAGTTTGTTAAAGATGTGTATGAGGTTTTCTGAAGTTGCAAGTTCTTGGTCATAGAATATTTCTTTAACGAGATTGATCGTTCCCTGGTGGAACAAAGTGTTAGATAGAACCAGGGTAGCCATGAGTTATGGCCTCATAATTGAGACAGATAATAAAAAATATACTGGTGGTTTACTGATTCCTTGAAAGATGTGAGTTGAATACCTCAGTGAGGGAAGTTGAATTTGTGATTATGCCTAGAAGTGGATCGATATTGAGAGTCCATACAGAATGACCCCAGATGAGATGGTGATATTAAAAAGGCAGACCGTAGAACTGCTAGAGAAAGAGTCATTTGACTTTCATTGAGCCCATTTTGCCTTAGTCTCTTTTTCATCTTTCTTTCAATAAATAGCACTGGAGCACCCATGGCGACACATTGAGTCATATAAACCCTTCTTTCAAGGAAATCCATCCAGTATAGTATTGTTTTTACAATGCATCCCTCTCAAAAATTGACATCCTGGCTCTACTTTACGGTTGATGTCTTAGTGGCTCCACTTTATGACACTTCACTCGATACTTTACTCAGTCACTGAGTGGTAGCCCCTCTGGTTGAAACCCTCCATAGGTAGCCCTCTTCTTTCAAAAACCTCCGTAGGTAGCCATTTCCTATTAGCCATCTTTCAATGCTAGTGCCATTATAGTGGGAGCAAGCCTTTCTCTAGTAGTTCATGCACATTATTACCATTATGAATACTTGAACTGTGAACATGAATTGGGCAGAATTGCCCACTAAGCATTTAGATGAGAAGGGCTTTGGCCCAGTAGAACACCCAGTGCTATGAGAAGGGATGGTGAGTCCTTGAATAGAATTATTTGCTATATAAGCACGTCTTTGAATGTTGAATGAATATTGAATTGTTTGGTATGTGATGGTTGATATGGTATGTTTCTCTATATGTATTTTATATGAGTGTTATCTGTTACTACTAGGATTTTTTTGAATCTCACCCCTTTCTGATAACTAATCTGTAGCACGGGCAAGTAGCTCACATGGGAAGAAGGTAGCTTTGGATGAATAGAGTTAAAGACTTAAAGTTTATTTTCTATTATTTATCTAGTTATTAAGGATCTATATTTGATATCTGTAAGTACACTGTAACAGTAAGACTACAACGTAAATGCAGTAAATGAACTAGAATAGGGTAAGAATACATGTGGACCCTTTAGTTAATGAACTTAACTAGAATATCCACTAAGAACTTCAGTAAGCACCCTAATATCAACAAATGGAAATAGAAGCAAATGAGTCAAACAGATTTGAAAAATGAAAATGAGACTACAACAAAAATGTTTTGAAAATTTGTTCGAAACCATTTAAATACAGGACTGAACCCTATATTGAAGTTGGGATCCCAAATGGGTTGAAAACTGTTTCTAGTTTCCGATTTGACTTCATTACACGTTTTGAACTACTTTAAACGCTCTGAAGTTATGGTGTTACATTTTTGGTATCAATTCATACTACTAAGATGCTAGTATTAGTGTTGATATATTATTTACATATCCAATGGTACGTATTTCGTAATAATTCATAAGTTTACGATAAAAGAGAGTAGGTAATTGCACAGTAGTAATCATCCTCCAACTCCACTCTGGGCTATCAATCACCACCACTTTGTCACCCTCGCTTGATAAACTCTAATAAAGAAAAGGAAATAGGGGATAGGGATGGCACACTATAATTTGTGCCATCCTTACTCTAGCCGCGTCCCCTTTTGGTTGCTCCCTTCTTGCTCCTCTGGTTTTGCTTTGGTTCTTGCATTAAGATGAATGAGACAATGGTGAAAAAGTGCCTTGTGTGGCTACCTCTTCCTCTTCCTGTGTGGAACTTGTGGCTTCTATTAGTGTGGAACAAGTTTCAACACTAATAATCCATTTAAATAGTTTCACACCAACATTTGAACGTGAAAAAGAAAGATAAAATAAGAAGAAGAAATAATACTAATACTAATAAACTAAATTGAAACTTGTTTTTTTTTTCAAAATTTTCAAAACTATGAATTATTATTATTATCATTATCCTAAGTTAACTATTTTTATTTTTGTTTAAAACTACTATATTTATATTGATATCCCATAAATGATGCACCAAATTGATTTGATCTTATAATAATATAATCTCATAAAAATCTTTCAAAATTGCATAGATAACTCTCCAAATTGCTTCAAAATAAACTTTAAAGACACTAAAATTGGAGAGTTATCACACCCCCACACTTGCATCAAATATCTTGTCCTGAAGAGTTAAAATATTAGCCCACAAAATAAAAATTTGGAAGCAAGATTTTAAAAGAAACATCACAAAATTGGAATCAATTCTTTTTTTTTTTTTGTTTGCCAACTAAATTGGAATCAATTCAAACATTCAAGAATAAATTTTCTTAGAAATAATTTTCACCTTCCAAAAATGCAAGTAGCAAGGCAATTAATTTGAAAAAGATGAATTACAATAAAATGTCCCTCAGAAGTAAAGTGTTTACACTCATCTCTCAAGATAATTAAGGATTTGCGATTCACTCAATTCCACCTATTGCAACTCATCTACCGTAGCCTTATTTCTCATAAAAATATTCAGTATTCTATCCTAATACATCAACAAATCAAAAGGACTTTTTTAAGGGTTGTAATGAACTAGGTATGGTAATGAAATGAAAGTGATAAATGGATGAATATTTTAATTAGTGGTAAGCAATTTAATGAAATTTATGAAGAATGAAGGAATACAAACTTAAAGAAACCGACCTCACATACACTATGAACAACCTATGTTCTTTTGACCTCAACAATTTTTTTCTTTCTCTCTTCCATTTTTTTTCATATCTATATCTCTTTCTTTCTATTTCTTTTACTTTTATATATTTCACGCACTCACTTTTTTTCTTTTCTATCATGTCCATTGTCTCTCCTTTTTTCTTCAATTTGTTTTCATATATCTTTTTTCTATCTTTTTTTCCTATTTCACTTTTCTTTTGTCTATTCACAGAAACTCATATTGTATTGACTTCCTAATTCATTCACTCTTTTTCTAAATTGTTTCACTTAGCACTTCCTAAAGTAATGAATGAATGTAAAGAAAAAGAGATAAAAATTTCATCTTTTTAAACAAAGAGCTATTTACTCTATGTAATTTTCTTTTGAAAAATGTTTAGGTTCAAATGGATAAAACAAAGGATTTAAATGATAGGGATGGTCATTTAACCAAAATAGCAAAGAAAATGAATGCCTAAATAATCTTTGTGTGTTACGCCCTTATCTTATTTTCATCTTTTTTTTGGAGTATTTTGCGGAAAATGATATGTGGTTTAGTGGGCAATACAGGAATAGCAGATATATACTAATATTATGTGCATGATTATAGAAATTCCTGACAACGGTTTGTAAATAATAATTACAAACTTTGCAGCCGCACAGGGCTTTAGGGTATCTAAACCCATCCCAGTGAAATGGAGACATCTTGCCATCTTCGTTTCACTACTGTATTCCTCCCTTATAGTTCTCTTCTCTGCTTTCAGTACATCTTGTTTTCACCTTTCTAATTTATTGGTAGGGGAGGATGAGATTCGGGAGAATCTTAGTAGGAAAAAAGTACCAATATGCATGCAAGATAAGTGCTTAATACATGAAATGCTTGCATTACATAACTTATGCTCACACAATGTCATCTCTGTATTCTCAATATTTCAACCAACATACTTATGGCCATAGCATAAACAAAAACAGAGCGTTAATCATTATATATGTTTCACATAATCAAGCAAAGCAATAACATGCATCAATACAATAGCACAAATATCAAATACATGCAGGAGAGGTATGTTCCCTATCTTAACCCTTTTCTTGCCTCAGATCATCTGCCTTATAAAACGTGCTAAGCTTAGGCTCCCAACTCGGTCCTAGAATATCAAATGTACAGGAATTAGGTTAAAACCCATTCATGTATCATTTTAGTCACTTCCATAGTATTTATAGTGGTTATATTAGCCTATGATGAAAATTTACCAAAATGCTCCTGGGGACTTGGCCCCGCCGTACCTGGTCTGACCATACTTTTTCTGAAATTTAGACTAGGGCTATTCTGAGTAATTTTTGCCCAAAGAATCCATTTTTGGAATCAGAATTATCAAATTTATTGCTAAAAGATAGATATGCCCTTGGCAACCTTACTTTCTGGGTCTCAGGGGCATTTTCGTAATTATGCTTTTTCGGGCTTTTATGAAAAAGTGATCAACTGTAAGTTGTAACCCCACCTAATTTTTCCTCTTGAACTCAATGGAATCATCAAATTGTTGAAAATCCAACCCTAAGCCTCCTAACTAGAGTTGACCGAAATCCTCAAGTTCCCCGGGAAAAATTGGGGTTTTCGAAATCCAACTCCACAAACATGTTTCTTTCTACTCCTAACTACTTTATTAACTATTTAATTAGGTTATAACTACCTTTTAGACCAAATTTAGGGACCATAACCCTTATGCCATTACATTTCCAAAATTTAAAACGAAAGACAATCCGATGAAATTTCACCAATTAAATTATCCATAGCAGCCAGAACCAGAAATATTTGAAGGTTTGGGCATTACCTTTCACTTCCTTCTAGCTCTCCCTCTTGTGACCAAACCCTAGACCTTCTCAAGAAGAAATTGGATCTTCACAAACCTTGAAATACATGAAAGAGAAGCTTAAGAGCAGTATTATATGCATTAGGCACGAATTCACCGAAGAAATCGACCTACCTTGCGAGTTTTCTTCTCTTTCTCTCTCTAAATGCTCTCAACTCTTCTCTCTCTATTTCAGCTCAACTTGGCATTGGAAATGAGAAGAGGATGAAGATGGGAAATGTTTTTAATTCCATGCTTATGTCATTTTGGTGTATGCTTATGTCATAATTCCAAAATTTGACATTTAAGGCATAAATTCCTAACTTCATGTAATTTGGTACCTTGAGCCTATTTAACATGCAACTAATATTTGACTCTCTTTTTTTTTTTGAATAAAATACTTGAATTCATTAATCCATCAGAAGAATAATACATATGACAATTCAAAAGAGTCACATCTAAGGATCCTTCATCAAAATATTTCACTCTCTTGTTACATGTATTAGCACCCCAAGGATCCCTCCTTTAGGTCCAAATTGGCTTTACAACTTGTTCAAGTTACGTGTACACATAAAGTCACAATTTTGGTCAAATTTGCACTTTTGCTCAAATTTTCCATAAATTCATATTTATTTGACCAAAATACTCCAAATATATTTTTTCCCTTTATTTTCCTTAATTAATTGAAATTAAACTCAAGTAATTGGAAAATAATTAATCTGGTGCTTGTTTGGCAAAATTATAAGTTTTCCATTACATTTTCTTTCATTTTCGGATTTCTGGCAGATTTCCTGCCCAATCTTTGAAAACTCATAACTAATTTTGTACACATTGAATAGGACTAATTCCAAAGGTTATGAAACCCTCATTGAGTCTAGTTTCAAGGAAAAATATAGACTTTTGCCAATTGGAATCACAAAAGTCCCAAAATTAATTTCTTTGAATGCTGATCCAGAAACTTTCCAGTTTTTTTGGGCTAACCTCAAAAATTCATAACTCCTTATATATAGCTTCAAATGATTCATATGACCTATCATATTAAAGCCTAGGATGTCCACTTTTATTCTAAGAAATTTCATAATTTTTACTTATCATCATTTGGTCATACAAAATCATATGACAAACTCACTAACTCATAGAAAATTTCCCTAGAGGCATAATCACATTCTCCAAAATTCTTCATTTTATTCCCTTTACTACCTCAAAGATATAAGAAACATTAGGGAATATATTTGAGACACCTGCTAAACCGAGGCTTAGCAGTCCACTTAATTCACCCTTATCTTCTAGGCTCCTATCCCAAAATTTGAGATATTACATTGTGCATGCAAAAGGAATTTTAAGCTTCAAAAGAGATTTAAAACAAGTTCTAGATATAAAATCACAATAAGTGTACTCTTTCTTGAAAGAAATGAAAATGTAGCCCAAATTTCTCATTGGTTTTGGACATCCTAAAGTCAATCACCTAAGCCAAATTCTTTATCTATTTACTAACATTTCAAGAAGATAGAACCGAATCCTAGTAAAACTCAATCCTTTCAAGTTCAAATCAAAACAACTTTTGATAATGTTTAGAAGTAAAATCCAACTTCCAAAAAAGCAATTTTATTTAAAAATTTTCCAAATTTTTGTCCAAAAACAAGAAAGGTTTCAAATGTTTAAAACTATTTCCAAAGTAAAACTTGAGAACATATCATGCACAATCAATGGTTCCCTCACACCCCTACACTAAAATGTCACATTGCCCTCAATGTGAACAAGTGACATTAAGTGGTTGAAAGTGAGAGAGCAGCCATATCCAAGTGTAGAGATGACAAAAATTTCAATCATGATCATATATCAATCACATGCAATTCAACTTTAATTATCACTCATTTTCCAACAATCTCATCAACAGTAATCAAAGAAAAGTAGAAGAAAACTCACTTGTTTATGCTTGACTTGCACTTTTAGTTGCTCTTTATTTTTGTTTCCATAGCAAAGCACATCATCAGGAGCTATAGAAATCCTACAAAATCAAAACAAAAACTTGGGTTGCCTCACAAGAAGAGCTAAGTTTTCAACCAAACTTCTCAAGCCACTAATCATAAGTATCAAACACCATAATGACATTGCCTTCATTCCTTTTCAAGCATCAAGGGTTCAGACACAATCAATGATCATTGTAGTTAATCACTTGTACTTCTTCTATGATAGACAATCTTAGAGTACAAGCTTTCAGTGATTCAAAGAAAGCATAAGAGTCATAGAGCCAATATGAGAGTCATGAGCAACAACTCTTGGGAACTTTTCATTAATCTCAGCATCAAAATCACAAAGATTACGCTCCATAGCTGAAACATCTTTAAGAGATCCACTATTCTCTCCCAAATTAATTTTAGGCTCACATTCCTTTTTCACATTTGCAAAAGTCTCATGTAATTGCACATACTTAACTTCCTCACAATGAACATTATCAACCTAAGAAGTGATCATCATGCTTAAGGAGTTATTTTGTTTCATAGTCTCAAGAGATGAAACAATCTAACTCATGTATGATTCAATATTCTGTACCCTTGACTCAACTCTAGTGACAAATTCCTTTTTTCTCATCGCTAAATCTATCTGACAATTCCAAATACTCCTTAAATAATTTTTCTAAATGAAACTTTTCCTTATACTCAAGGATGTTTTTCTAAAATGTTGATGAGAGTGAAAAGGTGGGGAAATTTCTGTTAAATAATAGTTTAAATGCATATCCCAAGACTCTTATTACTTTAAACTTCCACTAGGACAAAAAGAAGGGCCAAAACAAGTTTGGTTCTTAGTAAAATCATCTCTCACAGAATGATTTGTTGTACTAGAAGAACAATTCTCATATAAATGACTCTCTCCACAACATGCACAAGACATGCAAACATATTGAGAAGAATCAACATACGGAATACAATCATCATTTATGTTACTTTAAATATCCTATATTCATTCAAAGAACTCATTAAAGCAATCGGTTCATCTTGAGTCAAAAGAAAATGAATTCATTTCTTTGTCAATATTTAAACCAATAGGTTGTTAAGTGAAGTCCATTTTTTTTTAATTTTTCCTTTTAAAAAACAAAAAGAAAACTGAACAAGATATTTACAAACTCAAACTTAAACTACTAATGCTCAATCAATTCAAACTAAACAGTGTGGACACACAAGTTCACGCACAATGGTACTAATAACTTGATAGGGGTAAACTTTGTAACCTATAACTCCACAAGTGCACAAGTCATATCAAGTAATAAAATGATGAGAAAAGTATCATTCATATGAGGACTTGGTACTAACAATTAGTTGAGCGATGATCTTACACTTTTGTTTAAGTTGAGCAACCCAAATTGAATTAAAATGAGTGGAAACAAATTATATTCAAATTAAATAAACAACTATCGCAATTAACAAAAGAGCCACTAATCCCTTGTTAGCTTTATAAATCTCGTTTTCACTTAATTAATTAGTTTCAATGTTAATGTTTTTAATCTAGAGTATTAATAGATTTAAGTATCTCCCAATCACTTACACCATCTCTCAAGTTAAAAATGTTATTCCTAACATAGCTACTCAAGAGACAATCAATATTTAATATCACTCTAATATAGGTATATTCCTATCCTATTGGTAAATTAGAATGAATTCGAATCCCAATTACTCAATCTTGTGGCCCAATTAAGATCCCTTTCCTAAGAGTAATCGAAATTCACAAAAAATCATACTTAATGGTGATCAAGCAGTAAGTAGATAAGAAATAAATAAGATTAAGTAACCAAAATTAACATTAAAAATTAACTAATAAGTGGGAACAAAGTCTAATCCACCTATAAGTTCATAGTTCCTCTCGGTTGCATAAACAAAACTTAGCTACACATGAGTTTTATTAAACTTATCTCATCAACAACAATAAACTCAGATTGAGCTAATATAATGAAGAAGGGACAAACTGGAAATTAAAATGCAACTAATGTAACAAAATCAAAGGTTCATATATGGTAAGGAAGAAGATATTGAATGAATGAATTGGTAGAGCCAAGACAGTGCTATTCACCTCTAACTCTTCCTCCCTTGTAATAGCTTAAGCCTCCAAAAAGATCATAGACAATGAAAGTTGAAAAATGGTGTGCTATTCAGCTCCTCTATCCAAGATTGATAAAGAAGGTGACTGCATAGTCATAATTATCCTCAAACTCCACTCTAGGTCTTCAATTGTTGCCACTCTCTCTCCCTATCAAGCGATGAACTCTGACAAAGAAAAAGAAATAGGGGATAGGGACAGCACACCAAGGTCTTTCTTTCTTGACTTCTGTCACATCCCCTTATGGCTTATCTCTTCTCGCTCCCTCTAGTTTTGCTTTGGTTCTCGTGTTTAGATGAATGAGAAGATGGTGAACAGTACCTTGTGCGATCACCTCCTTCTCTTCCTACATAGAGCATATGGCTTCCATTTAATTAGGCCAGATTGACCAAATCAATTTACCCAAAATGGTGCTCACCAACATTTAAATGTGAAAAAAATAAAGATAAAATAAGAAGAAGAAATAATACAAATACTAATAAACTATGAATCATCATCCTCAATTAACTCTTTTGATTTTATCTTAAAACGACCATAATTACAATGATATCCCACAAATGATGCACTAAATTGATTTGATCTTATAACAATATAATCTCATAAAAATCTTCCAAGATCAAATAGATAACTCTCCAAATTGCTTCAAAATATACTTTAATGGGAGAGTTATATTAATCATTAAATTTTAGCGTTATATATTCTTGTGCGCCCTCTGCATTGACATACATGATGTTTATTTGTTGTAAAATATACAAAGGAAAGAAAGAAAAAACAACAACAACAACAAAACCTTATCTTACTATGTGGGGTTGGCCATATAGATCAAAAGACGCCATTGAGTTCATTCAAATACCAAATATCAAGATAAATTGTTAACTAGGCTCCAAACAACTTGATCTAACCTTCTTATCGGCACATCCAATAGCCCTCTCTAAATGTGTTCAAACCACATCAAACAATTTCTACCATTTTTCCTTCAATAGGTTCCACTCCAACCCTTCCTCATATAGGGGCTAGTCATGTTGCACGGGTTAAGGAATTCATTCATAGTGATTTCCATGATTACTTTTGCACTTTACATCAAAACTTGTGAAAGTATCACATCTTGAGTTCTGGACAGAAAAAGTTGCATCTAGTTGAGTTAAATGCATGTACCCAAAAGTTGGATTGGTGTCATTTAAAAGGAAAAGTTAGTAAGCATTGTTTTGGCATTCTTCATTGATAATGTGTTTGAGATTAATTAATACTCCATTATTATGATTATAATGTGTTTGAGATCATCTTGGATTGGTTGTCATCAGAATATAAAAAGTAAACTAAGCTAATGCAACCTAGTGATGCCTAACCTAGGTCAATTGTCAATGGAATCTATGTAATGCTAAAGTTTCCTAACTAATATACTGATCCAAATTATTAAATTCATAATCAAAGTACAAAGATTAGTGTTTCTGACTTCTATACCTATAGTGCCTAACCTTTGTGATTTTTGTATGTTTAATGAAGGAGATACTTGAGGATGATAGAATTCACTTGTGGAATAATGGCTCCGCTAGCAACTAACCTACATCTTCCTAGTCTACATGAAGTCATGTCAAATTATCTAGGTAGGACCAACAACTGTTCAAGCATCCTAAGAGATTAATGTAGCCAATAGTCATTCATCTGAGATGATTATACGTAATTTGAAAGTTAAAAAAGTTTGAGTAAGTGAATTAGAGTCATAGAAGAGCAAATCTAAAATTTTTGTTCATGACCACAACTTTTAGTCACCATAAAATCAATCAAATTAGTCCAAGAATGCCGAGACAATTAACTCAACAATCAAAGATCAACTCTAGTCATAATCATAAAATATATACTCTCATTTAAAGATATGTTCACAAATTCACTATCCGATGACATTTAATCAAATTTTCAAGTTCAAATGATTTTACAACTATAAATCAAACTTCAACGCATTCATTCATTTGAAAACATTTACACAAATGAACAAAATAATTAAAGCAAAAAACGAAATCCATAGAATAACTCACTATTCATCTTGAGGACTTGGTTTTGGATCTTTTGCTAGGAGAAACAAAAGATGTTCAGTCTTTCATGCTTCTACTTTGTACTATGCCAGAATCGAAGGATACATCAGCCATAGTGGAATCGGATGGATGAGATCTAGACATGGAGTGTGGATGGAGATGATTGACAATTATGGTGTTGCTGTTATGAGAGATAAATGAATCTTAGTAACAGGAGAGGGAGTGGTGGAGTGATCGATGATGGAGAACTTAGATAACTAAGTTGGATTCCTCAATCTCTCTTTTTCCTTTACTTGAGTTACCTTTTAATTCCTTTCCTCCTTCATCCTCGGTCACTAACATAAAAAATGGAATTTTTAAGTGGAAAAGACATTACCAATTTCAATTAGAATTTTTTGGAAAATATCAACTCATTATAGTCATTTTTTCAAAAATTCTAGAAACTATCTTCCTTCTCAATTCGACTTAGGATATTCATCTTACAATTTAATACAATTGAGGATAGGAGTAGGGCAAGTGTGATTCCCTTATTTACAAAGTTATCATAAGATTTCACACAATGAATTTGAACCACTAAGCCAGGTTTCAATCCTGAGACAAATACACTTTTGATAATGTTATAAAATCTCAACTCAACATAAGGTTTGAACCTATAATTGAATGGGATTTTTTGAAAAATTTTAAACTTTCAAAACAGTTATATAGTGGTAATTTCATTTTGACTCATCAACCCTTAACTACAATTATGATTATTATCAGAGTGCATCTCTGCTCATATACTAGTATACTATTTGTTAACGTTTGGGTTCTTATCATATAATTGCCAATCCTAGTTCATTTATCGTGCTAGAGGAAATTAACATTTTGATACATATAATAGATCAACTAAAACTATCCCATGCTACTCATGTTGTACTACGTCTATTACTACTACTTCAGGTACTAACTTTACTATGGTTATGTCTTTACATTTATGTACAAAACATGTAGCCATATATGGCTACCAAAATATCCTATGTCACAGCAAAATTTATTTACAGATAACTAACAAAGTTCTTAAATTCTTCATCATCACTTTCTACTTATTAACGTTTACCTCTTTACCCTTAAAGCTGCTTACCCTAACTGTATGTCATTTATTGGAAAGGGTGAGATTTGCGAGAATCTTAGTAGTAACAATAGTTAATCATAACATATGCAAGTTTACAAAGCATGCTAACAAACCATCATACAAACAGCAACCACACAAACAACATTGAGCATTCAAAATGCAGCATAAATATCAATCACATGACACACAAGTCCAATATAACTCAATTGGCATATAAGATCTTACAGCCTAGGGTCACTACCCGACACAACTCTAAATCCATAACGGTCTGCCACCCTCAAGACACATTGGTCCAACAGGTCTTATGGCCTCAGGACACTCTAATCTAACATCAATTCTGTGTATTCATAAAATGAATATACCCAATACTAAAAACATACATGCTGAACAATGCATATTATGAGAGAAAGAGTTACAACTTGATTGCCTTTCTCAATTTACCTTTACCAGTACACTTCTTTTCTAGTCTTGGGCAAATATCAAATCCTATAATTTATAATTTATGAATAGATAGGTAATTACCTATTCCAATTCCACTAACATAATGAAAATTAGGTTATTCTTCACCCATTCTAGATTCTCGTCCTTTATTTTAACTTTTTTTGGTTATGTTTAATACTTCTCTTTTTATGCTATGTCTAATGAATATCTAATCTAAGACATATTATATGTCTTCCATCTTTGTAATTTGGGTATTCAACATGGTCACATCGATCTTTAAATCATGTTTCTAATCCTCATGTTCCTACTATTCATAACTCCCTTTAAAACTGGAAATTCTAGAACCAACCCCAATCTGCTAGTTTTCATTAGGCAACTTTGAAAATTCATATCTTAATCTTGAAAATTTCAAATGAGGTGGTTAAAGCTTCTATGTGAAGCTGTTTACATCCCCTGTATAAGAAAAATATGAATTAATGTCAACTAAATTTGTTAAATTCCAGAATTCACGACCAACCTGGTAGTCTTAGAATTCTTTTTGTTTTGATACCTAGACTTTTAAACTTCATGACTTACAATTACTTATCCAATTAACACATTCTATGACTCATTTTAAAGATGTGAATGTGTACTATTGACATGTAAAATTTCACAATCATTGGACAAGGTTTGTTTGGTCAAAACCGAATTCAATGCAACTTGACTCCTTAGAAACTCAATTATGGCAGCACCCTTACTTAACCTTTAATTCCAATTTTTGGATTTTCAATCAAATCCTTCTAAAATTATTTCTATAAGCTAGTCTTATACGAATTTTCATGTAGAATCCATTTCTAACCTCAAATTTGGCAAAATTTAACTCCTTTCCTATAAACCATCAAAGGCCAAAACTTAGGGGTTTTTCGACAAAATTCTATTTCCAATTTTAGTGCTTCAAAACTATCGACGCCTACAGGAGTCAAAACTATGACTACTAATGTATGTCTGAATTGTGCTGCAAATATTGAGGCATATGAATTTGTAGTAGATCTAATTTGTTTACCACTCTAACAACTGGAAGTCATACTAGGTTTAAACTGGTCAACGACAAATAATGTGTTACTGGACTGTGATAATAAGAGAGTAGTATTTTTAGAACCGCAGATGAAACTTGATGCATGTCTAAACCTAAACCTTCTTTATGTAGCTGAAGCTAAAAAATGCCTAGACAAAGGCTGTCAAGGGTATATAGTGTTTTTCTCCATTCAGGTAGAGACAAATTTAACTCTTAAAAATGTACCCGTCGTGAATGAATTCCTTGAGGCCTTCCCTAAAGATATGACTGGGTTGCCTTTAGAAAGAGAAGTAGAGTTTGCTATTAAAATCGTACTGGGAGCTGGATCTATATCCAAAGCACCATACAGAATGGCACCAAATGAAATGTTAGAACTGAAGAAACAAATTGAAGAAATTTTTTAAGAAAAGGTTCATCCGACCTAGTGTTTCACTGTAAGGAGCACCAATATTGTTTGTCAGAAAGAAGGACGGAAGCCTAAGGCTATGCATTAACTACATAGAATTGAATAAGGTGACCGTTAAGAACAAATATCCACTTCCCCGAATTGACGATCTCCTTAATCAATTATCTAGATCTAGTGTATTCTCGAAGATTGACCTGAGATCAGGTCACCATCAGTTGCGAGTAAAAGCTGAAGATATTTTAAAAATAGCTTTCAAGAACATATATGGCCACTATGAATTTATAGTGACGCCCTTTGGCTTGACTAATGCACCTGCCGTGTTTATGGACTGCATAAACCAAATCTTTCATTAGTACTTGGATTAGTTTGTGGTAGTCTTCATTGATGACAACATCCTGATTTATTCTAAAAATAAAGAAGAGCACGGGGAGTATCTTAGGATCATGCTGAGCACTCTGAAGGAAAAACAACTCTTCACTAAACTCAATAAATGTGAATTATGGCTGTCAGAAGTTAAATTTCTGGGTCATATGATTTCAGAAGAGGTCTCCATTTATCCTAGTAAAGTAGAAGCAATGTTAAACTGGAAGAAGCAAAAAAATGTTACAGAAATGTGCAGTTTTCTGGGTTTCGCAGGTTACTATTGCAGGTTCATATAGAATTTTTCCAGAATTTCCTTACCATTGACAAAACTCACAAAAAAGAACCAATCATTTGTGTGGGATGAACGATGTGAAAAGAGCTTCACACAGCTGAAGGAGAGATTGACTACCACTCCAGTATTGATTATCCTAAATCCCTATGAAACCTATATGGTGTATAGCGATGCTAGTAAACAAGGATTAGGATATGTCCTTATGCAACAGGGCAGGATAGTGGTGTATGCCTCTCGATATGAATTGAATTACCCCACTCATGATCTGGAACTTGCAGCAATCGTGTTTGCTTTAAAGATATGGTAGCATTACCTGTATGGTACCACTGTAGAATTATAATGTGATCACAAGAGTCTCAAGTACTTACACGACTAGAAAGAACTTAATATGTGGCAACGAAGATGGATGGAATTATTAAAAGATTATAACCTGGAGATCAAATACCATCCAGGTAAGGCAAATGTTGTAGCTGATGCCTAAGTAGAAAGGCGGTGCAGGTGGTAATTATAATGGTATGAGAATAGAAATTACTAGAGGAATTTAGGGATTTGAATATTTCAAATCAAATATTCTTGAACATGAATGTACCAGATGAAGTACATATTACTAACTTCAATATTAGCCAAGAGGAAAGTGGTCTGAGGGTAGAAATAGAACAAACTTAGAAACAAGATGAATAGTCTACATCTATTTAAGAAATGATCAAAAAAGGTGAAACTTCAGACTATGATCTTTCGCTTAGTGGATTAGTCAGATACTAGAGGCGAGTATATGTTCTACCAAAGGTTGACCTAAGGCCAAAGATTCTGGATAAGGCACATAAGAGTAAATATACTCTTTATTCAAGAGCAATCAAGATGTACTAGAACTTGAAATCAGAATACTGGTGGATAAGACTGAAAAGTGACGTAATCAAGTATGTTGCATGACGTCTTACCCGTCAAAAGATCAAAATTGAACATTAATGACCACTAGGACATCTGCAAAGCCCTAAAACTCCAAAGTGGAAGTAGAAAAGCATTACCATGGATTTGGTGGGAATACCTAGGATAAAAAACTATGACGCGATATGGGTAATTGTTGACTGGTTTACAAAGTCAGCTCATTTCTGACCTATCAATACTGGTTATTCTCTTGAGAAACTAGCAAAAATTTATATAAAGGAGATAATCTGATTGCATAGTACACCAAAGAGTATTATCTCTAATAGAGATCCTTGCTTAACATCTAGATTCTGGAAAGCTTTACATGAAGTATTGGGTACAAAGTTGAAATTCAGTATGGCTTATAATCCACAAATGGATGGGCAGTCAGAGAGGACTATATACACACTAGAAGACATGTTGCGAGCATGTGTTATAGATTTCAAGGGGAATGGGGATCGTTTCCTTCTACTTGCTAAATTCGCTTACAACAATAGCTATCATACAAGGATTCAAATGGCTCCATATGAAGCACCCTATGGAAGGAAATGCCAGTCACCTCTTTACCGGACAGAATTATCAGAGAGAAAATTGTATTGATCGGATCTGGTTGATCAAACTTCAAAACAAATAAAAACTATCAAGAAGAGGCTCCTTGCAACACAGAGCAGACAGAAAAGCTTTGTTGACAAGAGAAGAAAACCTCTAGAATTTGATGTTGGGAATCATGTATTCCCGAAAGTATCTCCAGTTACTGGAATTGGTAAAGCAATAAAGAGAAAGAAGTTAAGCTCACAGTATATTGGTCCTTTTGAGATTCTTACGAGAATTGGACCAGTAGCATACAAAATAGCCCTACCCACAAACTTGAGCAAACTATATTGTTAGAACCGAATGACAGCCAAGAGGGGTGTGAATTGGGTGTAAGATAAAAACTTGAAAACTTTGGAAAAATTTTCGTATCTTAATGGAGATAATAAGTATGAAACTAATGAATCATAAATAGTTAGATATATATGCTAGAAATATAAGAGCTTAGGGAAGAAAATATACAAACTGTGATTTATCCTAGTTCGGTTCCAATCTGTGATGTCCTACGTCCAGTCCCCGGACTCCTCCTAAGATTTTGAAATCCACTATCTTCTTATTTAATCCGGGCTCAAGAAAAGCCTTTACAAACCACAAGTTTAGCCAGGTGCTTGTGAAGCCTTTTACAAATCTCTCACCGAGATACTCCCCCTTATAGTAAGTCTTACCAGCAGAGCAATCCTGAAGACCTTTCCCTCCTGCTTACCTATGCAAGTCTTATAAGTAGCAACATTCTCTCTTGCTTACACACCTATAAGTCTTATGAGGCAATGTTCTCTATTACTTGCACCTTGTAAGTCTTAGAAGCAAAAGTCTTACCAACGATTCTCTTAACAGCTTTCCCTGTAAGAAAATCAACCCACTCAAGGTCCCTCTACCCTGAGATCAATTCAAAAATATAGTTGAAAGTGTTTACAGACTCTCTCACAGAGTGGATATAATGCTCACTGAAGTACAATGCAAATAATCACTCTCTCAATGATAAGTAATATAGAGCTTCAAAATAGAGAGTGTTTGGGTAGAAGCAGAGGATTCATTTTTCTAGTAGTTGCTCGTTGTCTCAGTTACCCATCAACTTCGAATGCTCTCTCATTTATAGTTGATGAAGATGATGACCGTTGTGAGCATTCATCCGTTGAAGTCCCATTGCTTCATTTGACCGTTGTGTGCATTTGAACATTTAGCCGATGTCCGTTGCAGAGTAGAGCATCCTGTTGAAGAGTGGGATATTTCATTATGAGCTGTACGTCACGTTGTGCAGCAGTATGTCTCATAGAGGAGCTGAATGTGAGCATTTGAATATTTGATAGTCTTTCATGGTGTATCAGTTGCTTGTCGTGGTAGGTAGCCGTCATTCAGTGTGTAATGATGATTTCCGCCATAATTGACTTTCTTACTTGAATAAGCAATCCAAATTTTTAATATCCTATTTCATACTTGAAATATATGTTAGTTAAAGTTTAGATATGATAACTTGTGAAAACACAATGATTCAATAACATTTAAACCATGTTGGAGTTGATTGCTATGAAACTCTGTTTCATGGTGGCTTCTGTCAACATTACTCGAGTTCACTACCAATTCACTTGAAGTGATATGATGTTTTGGTTATCACTTCAAGTGATTCTGATTTACTGGAAGTGATTTGTAATCACTGGAAGTAATTCTGACAATCACTAAAAGTGTTCTAACATCACTTCAAGTGTTTCTGTTATTCACTGGTTATCACTTCAAGTGATATTGAACTTCACTGGAAGTGATCTGATATCACTGAAAGTGATTCTAACAATCACTAGTTATCAGTTTTAAGTGAATATGAAGTTCACTCAAGTTAAGAACCTATTTACTGGAAGTGATTTGAACTTCACTCGAGTTCACTGCTTATTCACTGAAAGTGATATGACTTTTTTTGAAACCATTCAAGTGATCTGGTCTTAACTCGAGTGTATTGGTAATTCACTTCAAGTAATATAATATTACTTCAAGTGATTTGTCAACTTTCAGAATATCACTCGAGTTTATTGACAATTCAATTTCTGGTAAGTTCCTGTGCAAAACTTGTGAGATCATATACAGTCAACTCGAATTCTCATCAGACATGATCTGTTCATTTTGACTTCAAATATGGAAAATAATATATTATCGGAAAGCTCTCATCATCTTCATTCCAATGCAATAGGAATTAACTCCAAACTCATTGTATATAGAAAGTTATAATCCAAGGAGTATCTACTGTACTTAGACAATGTCTAAAATCACGAGCATCAACTTCTAGAAAGCACAAATTTTAGTATATAGAAATATAGCAAACAACCTATCCATAGAAAGCTCTTCAAGTCTACTTTCATATGGCACTAGTTTTGTCATAAACCAATGTGTAGTTTGAGAGTTATATCCAAAATACCAAAACTGTTCTGGAATATGATAGTGATTTGACTGTCAATTAGTAAAATTCATATCTCCTTGATCTGAGCTCCTTTTGACTTGATCTTGGTGTTAAAATGACGCATTGGGAGTCTACTTTCATATGCCACTATTCTTACCTCATTCCGACTTGTGGTTTGAGAGATATGATCAAATTACTGAACCTCGCTCATGCTGAACGAAAATAGAGCATTGCATTTTTCAACATCACTCTAGGGATTCTGAAGAGATCACTCGAGTTCTGAAGAATTCACTCGAGTGATATTGTATTTCACTCAAGTGATCAGCCCTAAAAATTCCAAAATGAAGCATGACTCGCGTAGGGTTGATATGACTCTGATGTAAGACACTTTTGCTTCCAATTAAACCATTCCAACATCAAACTTGATCATGGAGACTTCCAATATTACATCTAACAACTTGAATCTTAATATTTTCATTAGATCTTTGCTAGTTCTTCTTTCTTTAATCTCTTCTCTTCTTCTTATTGGTTATTTTCAAAAATCCTTTTGTTTGCTTCTTACTTTCTTGACGAATGTCTTCAATTTCTTTCTTCTTCTTCCTCTTAATCATTCTCATCATTACAACTTGATATATTCTTCCTTTTCTTGACTAATTTACAATATATTTCACATTAAACATACTAGTTAGTCAAAATATAAAATAAATACATTATGTAAACTTTTTGCTCTCAATATTTAGTATCTATATTTGATATCATCAAAACTAATCATATCTAACATATATGATGTATTTCATGTGTCTCAGTTAAAGAAGTGTTAGAACCAGCTGACACCCAAGAGGGGGTGAATTGGGTGTGAGATAAAAATCTTAAAAACTTTGAAAATCTTTTTACATCTTAGAGAGAGTAATAAATATGAAAGTAATTAATCATAAATTAACAGTTAATATATGCTGGAAATATAAGAGTTTAAGGAAGAGAATATGCAAACTGTGATTTATGCTGGTTCGGTCCAATCTGTGATGGCCTATGTCCAGTTCCCAGGCTCCTCCTGAGATTTTCAAATCCACTATTTTCTTGTTTAATCTAGGTAGAAGAAAAGCCTTTACAAGGTTCTCACCAAGATACTCCCCCTTACAGCAAGTCTTACGAGCAGAGCAATCTCGAAGATCTTTCCTTCTTGCTTACCCATGCAAGTCTTACGAGCAGCAACGTCCTCTCCTGCTTACACCCCTGTAAGTCTTACAAGTAGCAACATTCTCTACTGCTTGCACCTTATAAGTCTTATGAGAGGAAAGTCTTACTGGCGATTCTCTCTACACTTCCCCGTAAGGAAATCAACCCACTCAAGGTCCCTCTACCTTGAGATCAATTCATAAGTACAATTGAAGGTGTTTACAAACTCTCTTATAAAGTGGATATAATGCTCACTGAAGTACAATACAAATAACTCTCTCACAAATATACATGATATAGAAAGTAGATAAGAACAGAGAGTAGTTGGATCAAAGTGGATGATTCATGATATAAGCATGTTTGCGTTGTAGTGTTCTTGTTGGTGTTTTTGTTGCTCTCTGCTTGAATCTCCTATATTTATAGTTCAGTAGGATATGACCGTTGTGAGTATTTCAACTTATCTGTTGAGTCCTATTGCTTGAATTTGAAAACTAGCCGTTATAAATGTTGACGCTCTGCTTCCATAAAGTCAACTTTTGTCTTTTCGTATCATCTCTTCATTGTATTCCTAGAGAAACACATTAAACACTAATACAATGAAGTGTTAGAATGATTGGAAATAAGAAAAGTAAGTTACATAAAATTTCCATGATTTTTATAATCTTCAGATACGTTGTTGGTCGCGTTACTCGAGTGGTTACTTGTGTAAGCCTCTCTTTTCTTCTGGTTACTTGAGTGATCCCTCCAGTAATAGTTTAAATAACTTTGCAAAATACATGAGTGCTCCCTTGAGTATTGTTGTCCAAATCTTGGCTGAGAGTAATTCCAACTTCATTACTCAAGTGATCCCTCAAGTAATTCCTTTCAAAATCTGGCCGAGAGCATTTCCTTCTTTATTGCTCGAGTGATCCCTTGAGTAAGCTCTTAAATAAGTTTGTAGATTACTATAATGCTCCCTTAAGTAAAGCCTTTTCATATCTGATTACTCAAGTAGTCCCTCGAGTAAAGTCTGTCATTTCTTTGCCGAGAGCTACTATATTTCTTCTCTGGTTACTCGAGTGATCCCTCGAGTAAGCTCTTAAATAACTTTATAGATTACTCGAGTGGTACCTCGAGTAATGTCATTGAAATCTTGGCCGACAACATTTCCAACTGCATTACTCGAGTGGTCCCTCGAGTGTGGTTTCAAATAATTCTGCATATTACTCGAGTAAGCCCTCAAGTGAATTCTTGATTTTGATTTGAAATATGGCAAATCATATATCATCAGAAAGCCCTCATCATCTACATTCCAATGCAACAAGAATCACCTCCAAACTCATTTTGTACAGAAAGTTAATATCCAAAGAATATCTTCTGCATTTACACAAAGTCTGAAATCACGAGAATCGATTTCCAGAAGGCATAGCTCTTAGTATATAACTTGAAATATATCAAATTATATGTCCATAGAAATATCTTTAAGTCTACGTTCATATGGCACTAGTTTCATCTCAATCCAATATGTATTCTGAGAGTTATGTCCATAATACTGAACCTTGTTCTGGTAAAAGACGCTGATTCAAGTATCAACTTCAACAGATCATATCTCTCTCATATGAACTCTTTTGAATGTGATTTGGGTGTCCATAGTTCGTGTTGGAAGTCTAATTTCATATGCCACTAGTTTCAGATCAATCCGACATGTGGTTAGAGTGATATGCCTAAAATACCGAACCTCTATCCTACCTCTCAAAAACAGAATACCATTACTCGAGTGGTTACTCGAGTAATCTTCAAGTAACTTTGCAAATCACTCGAGTAGCCACTCGAGTAATCACCTCTAAAATGAGGCAGTGCCATATTACTCGAGTAATCATCCCTGGAGGTACCATAACTTCTGTATACATCATTTTAGCTTCATATTCACCCATTCCAACCTCCGGTATCACTTCTAAGAGCTTAAATCTTGATATTCTCATTTGATCTTACAAATTCTTCTTTCTTCCATCTTTCTTCAATATCTTTCTTCTTGTTTTGCCACTTGATGATCATTCTTCATAACCCAACTAGATATATTCTTGAATTGATTATCATTGTTCATAACCCAATTAGATGTCTTCTTGAATATCTTCAATATTCTTCAATCTTTGCTTGATTAATCTTGAATCTTAGTATTCCCATTATACCGTATAATTTTTTCTTTCTTCAATCTCTTGCCTCTTGATTTTCTTCTTGATGATCATTCTCCATTTATGAGGCATTATAAGTAAAATAACATCAACACACCATCGGGTATACAATTAATCTACATGATATACAATATTAAATATAGTAGTTAGTCAATGAAGAAGATAAGTATATTATGCAAACTTTTTGCTCTTAATATTTGACATCTAATTTGACATCATCAAAACTATTCATATCTAACAAGAAGTACCAACTGGTCCTCGAGTACATGATCGAGTATGAAGAAATTGAGGTACGAGAGAATAATACCTATGAAGTAGAGCTAGAGCAAATCATTGACCGACAAGAGAAATGGCTGAGGAATCGAAGTATACCATTCGTGAAGGTGGTCTAGAAAGGTTTATCTCCAAGAAAGGCAACACGGGAAGTAAAAGAGGATATGAAAAAATGTTACCTAGAACTTGTCTTAGGAAGCGTAACAAAATTTTAGGGACAAAATTTATTGTACGGGGGAAGAATTGTAATATACCAAATTTTGTAATACTGAAAATGTGTAAATATAGAAATAGTGTAATAAAATAAATACTGGTATTTACAAATTAAAGGTAGAGCTACTTTCAGAATTCTGAGATGTCTATTGTGTCATTCACAAAAATCGAGAAGTCAGGATTGTAAAAATACAAGTGTAAGAAGTCGAAGGAAAATTCATCGGTGGCTATAAGGCACAAAGCCATCGGTTGTGAGACCAGAGGAATTAGGGTATTGCATGGCGTGCCTTGATATACGTGCTACGGTCCCACATGGGTCCCTCATGGAATTCTGGGCAATGTATCGATGGAACAACTTTATTAAAAGAACTTTAGTAAAGTATGTAATGATAGCCCATTATGACTCATGATGACACATCTTTCGTGTTGGCCAAATAAGGAAATGACAAGTGTCTCAAAATCATTACAAAGTAAAAACATGTTTTTGTGTTGGCCAAATGAGGAGGTGACATGTGTCTCTCATCATTACACATCATTACACCCACTTTAAGCCTTTCATGTTGTCATGTCCGGAGTACGCCACCTAGCGGTTGAGTCTGGGGAATTCACCTGTCTTCAACCGGGTCGCTTACTTTACCAGTTGAGCACCACAACCAGGAGTTTGGGGAAATTGTCAGGTCCCCCACTTCCCCTGACTATTTATGCCCCATCGAAGAAAGAGAACATGGAAGACCAATGGTTGCACGACATGTGGCAATATTAAGCGTTAAACTTATAACACTTGGTAAGATGAGATGAGATCATTTTATGTGATTAAATCACAACTATCCATGCCTAATTAAATGCCAAAATTTCATGCAAGCATGGAAAGAGAGAGAGAGAAATATGATGATTGTTCTGCATATTGTGAATTTATCTCTAAATGTTGAATATGATGATTGTATTGTAACTTTGGTTGACATGGCATGATATATGTGCATTTTATACGAGTAATTTCTATTATTACTTGGATTAATTGAATCTCACCCTATTTTTCCAAAACAAATTTATGGATTAATTGAATCTCACCCTATTTTTCCAAAACAAATTTATAGCTCAGGCAAGAAGGTAAACACGGGCAAATGAAGCAAAGGACTTGGAATTTAATTTTTCTATAGGTTATCTATTTTGAGGATTGTACTTTATTTATATTTAAGTGTGGTCAATCTCGTACTGACTTGTATGTAAGCGCTTGTATATAATCAAACGCACAACAAAATTCATACCAGTTGTGGATAGCCCTCCACCTAGGGCTGTTAATTAAAATAGTAGTTTGGGTCTCAGTAGAAAACTTATTTGTAAAAACTCTGATATGAAGAAATAAACCTAAAATGGATGGTTTAAAATAAATCATAAAATAATATGAGACCAAATTTGAAAATGATTTTTGAAAAGATTTTTAGCAACCCATTCAAGAGCAGCTTCATACTCTACTTGAGGTCAGGACTTCTGCTGTTTACAAAAGATTATCAGTCTCCTTTTTAAAGACATTACTACACTTATGCCATCTATAAGCTTTCATAACATGGGTGTTATAGGAAGATTGTTGGGGATTAATTGCCCCATGTGCTTAACTGTTCAGTTAATACGTGACATGTGTCTAATTCACTAGGTGCCTAGTGAACCACTTTAAAAATCTATCCTCTAGTTTTCTCACATTCTTGACCAACCTTAATGGGTCAGGGAGAGGAGTATGAGGATTTTATCTAGCTTCCATATATTGTGCTTGAGAAAGTCAATCATGTCACTAGACTGGAGACTGGTGAATTTCACTGACTAATGGCTAGGTGGCCTCTTTTGAGAGTGCCAACACAAAAGTCACTTTATAAAAGTTCTAGGTGGCATTTTCTCATGGGGCTTACCTAAATGTCACTTTTCAAAAAGCTACATTAATAAAGCTACCTTATCGATATAGGTCTTATATCATGCTACACGCCTCTATATGTGTGTGGGCACCACCTGGTGCCACACAGGTCTAGGTATGTGTGTAGGCCCCATCTGGTGGCACACATGTTAGAACCCATATATTTTGATGATAACAAAGGTTGGAATGATCTTACAAAAGTTTTTGACAATCGATAAAAGATTTGTAAACAAAAGGATAAAGAACTTAGTGGTAGGGAAAGGCATCACTCGAGTGATGAGGAAGAACAAGAAGTCACAGAACAGGAGAAAGAGCCTCTGGCAGATTTTAGATGGGATCACTCGAGTGATGACCCTTCATCACTTGAGCGACCACTTGAGTGATGTGTGCCAAAATCATCTATAAAGTCTCTGCAAGAAATTGAGAGGTGTCACTCGAGTAATTACTTGAGTGATGACTAAGAATCACTTGAGTAATCACTCAAGTGATAAGGTAAGAAATGAGGTAGTGAAGTCTCTGCCAAGATTTGGAAGGGATCACTTAAGTGAGCACTTGAGTGATGTCATTTAATCACTTGAGTGATCACTCGAGTGAGTAGTTAGAAGCATTGACTTCACTCTCTGCCAAGTTTCACAAGGGGTCACTTGAGTGATGGCCCTGGATCACTCGAGTGACCACTCGAGTCCAAAATGCATAATTTTAATATGTTGTTTATTGATTTGTTATCTATATGATTAACCTTTCATTGTATTAGTAGTCTAAGTATATTTGTAGGTAGATAATAAAGAGATCATGCTTTGAGATAAAAATCAAACGTAACGCCTGAACATTCACCTACCAAAACGGCTTTTTTTCAAATTCAAAGAAGGGTCAAATGAAGCTACGTAAATCTAATGGACATGTTGAAATGCTTCTAATGACTATCATAACTCAGCCATAAATATGGGAACATTCAACGAAGAATAGACACGACTTAGAACATATGAACATACATCTATCAACATATTCTTAGTGCTCTATTTCTCATATTTACTCTTTGTACTTCAGTGATTATATATATTTAATTTGTGAGAGATATTTTCATTACAAACTCAATATCTGTTATTAAGATAGCTCAAGGTTGTCGAACCTTGAGTTGGGGATTTGATTATATTGTGTAAGGGGAAAGAGTGTCCAGTGAAGGAACCTACTGTGTATTGAGGTGCCAAGAACCTACTGAATCTTGGAAGATATAGTGAAACTCTCAAAGAATCTCTAAGGACTGGATGTAGGTCAAAGTGGTTGTGGCCGAACCAGTATAACTCCCGATGTGCACTTCGGTGATATTTTTTCTAACTCTGAACTGCTTTAAATTCTGTTAATTTTTATATACAGTTTGAATTTTCTGTGATCATCCAATTAACCCCCTTCTTGGGTGAGACGATTGCTCTAACATTTAGTATCAAAGTGAAAATCTTCTTGTTTAGGTATAATAACCTAAAAAGGATCTAATGGTCAGCATGGGTGAAGGAATACTCGCCGATAGAGCTTCTATCACCAGACCTCCAAGTTTTAGTATAGAACACTTCTCTTTTTAGAATGGGAAGTTTAGAGAATTCGTAATGGCTTCTGAATACAAATTGTGGGAGGTGATTGAGAATGGAAACTATGAACCTGTAAAAATTGTAGATTCACATAAAGTTCCCAAGAAACCAGCAGAGTACTATGGGAACGACAAGAAACTTATTACTCTCACTAGTAAGGCGATTCTGATGATCCAAAGTGCTTTAAGCCAAAATGAGTACTTCAGGATTTGCATACTTCCAACTACTAAGGAAATATAGCAAGCCTTAGAAATAGCTTACGAAGGAACTTCAGGAATAAAAGAAAACCGGATCAACACTCTAGTTACTGAATTTGATTTACTTCGAATGAAATCAGGTAAATCAATAGCTGAATTTGAACTTAGATATGTTTGAAATTGTGCCCTAAGGCCCAATCATTGTACTTTGAACATTATTAATTTAATGAAATTTCTCCATTCTGTTATCATATTATTTGCATGTTAACTGTGATAATTGTATCCTTGGATAAATCATAAAGATTGTCCTAAATTGTCCCTGGTCGGTCATTTATGCGAGAGTAGAGATGAAACAAGACCAGTATGACTTTGATAAGATATGGAGATACGAATCAAAGTCTTAAGCACTTGTAAGAGTATAAGGTGTTGGATCGACCCACTATGAGAAATCTACATGGATCAACTTATAAGTTTTTCTCATATATAACCACGTCACAATGCCCTTTGAACTGAGGTCATCATGGATTCCTACATGAGAGTTGCTAAGCTTTGAACTAGTCAAAAGTCACTTTTGACTGGGTGATGATAAAAGCTACGATTGAGCTTGGTGGTTTTTCATGCAAAGGAATTTGAATGATCAATATGAGATGGAATTTGTCCCTCACATTAGTTGAGAGATATTACTGGGCCCCTCGATAAGTAAGTCTAAGAAATGTATGGCCATACTATGATGTAAAGGAGTTTCCATTTTTATTGTCAGACTACTCAGGAATCGAGAAAATAATGGTCAGGAACAAGAGGATGACATTATCTATGCCTCATCCTTGATCGATATATCATGTAACAAAAGGGGCGTGACATGGTTGTATAACAGGTTGCATTGTGTTAACGATCCTCATATGAATTGGGTAGTCGTAATGTCTTGCTAGAGGTTGCTTGCGACTTGTAGGTTAGTACAGTTATTGGCTCACTGCCAACTTCGTATGGGCCTATAGGGTCACACACAAGAATGGCCCAACATGAGATAATGTTTAATCTAGGGTGGATGAATTTTATATTTATTTATATATATAACATAAAAATTCGTTAATAATATTATATATATATATGTATTTTTGAAATACAAATTATATATATATTATATTATATTATATTATTTTTTTTGTTTTAAATTTAATTTTATTAAGATAAATTATATTTAATAACTAACATGATAGAGATATAGTATCTCAGATTTAATTTATGAGGATGAATTAAATCTAATGGCTCTTTATTTGAATTAAATAAATAGGTTAAATTAAAACTATTGGACATATTTAATTTAAATTGAATTTATTTAATTAGCTCATCAAGATAATTAATTTTTAATTAATTTCAAAATTAAAAAAGATTAATTTTGAATTTTGAATATAGGCCTCATAGGTTATCAACTTGATAGAGCTGATTTACTTATACACGGATGATAATTTAGAGCTGTAAGGGAAACCCTAGGAAACATTAGAGGCGCTAGCACGTAGTCTGTGTTGAAGAGCATTCGTGTAGATACCGGTAGAGGGAGCGGACCTAACATGTTGGGTCCTAGAGATCAAAAACCCTGAATTGAAAAAGGTACTAATTTTTCTAACTCGGTTTAAACACTGTTGATAGATCCTCAATTAGGATTGGCAAAAATTTTAAAATTCTTCTGCTGAGCCTGCCGATCTTAACAAGATATACTCATCTTGCCAATCATGTTGTAGCACTTCGGAAAGTCTATGATGAGCATACCTATGTAAGAAAGATTTTGAACATACTCTCTAAAGAATGGGAGGCCAAAGTCACTACGATTAAGGAATAAAAGGTGAATCAATGATATTGGTCACTTCTTTATTTGATAGTCTTTCTGAATATGAAAGGAAACTAAAGTTCAAACGTGAACTATAAGATATTGGTGACAAGAAAAAGAAAGGCCTTGCACTAAAAGCAAAAGAGAAAACCCAAGAAGATGATGAAGATTTCAATGATGATGAAATAGGTCTAATAATAAAATGATTTAGGAAGTTTTACAAGAAAGGCTAGGGATTTATAAATTTTTAAAAGGGAGGAAAAAGCATTAAGGAAAACATCATTTGCTATGAATGTGGAAAGCTAGGTCATATCAAGTCAGAATGTCCAAATATATTTCAGAAGAGCAAAGAAAAGAGAAAAGGCAAGTTCTTCAACAAGAAGAAAGCTTTTGTATCTACTATATAGGGAGATAGTTCCTCTAATGAAGATAGCGATAAAGAAGAAGTAGCCAATATCTGTCTAGTTGACTAAGAAGAAAAAGAAGACAAGGTAACTAATTCTGATCCTACCTATGATGAATTACTTTCTAAATATAATGCTTTACATTTTGAATTCATCAGAGTAGTGAAAGAACTCATTTTTTTAAAAAAGAAGAATAAAGTTCTTGAAGAAAAACTTAAAGAGAGTTTAGAGAAAGTTTGTAAAAATTGCTCTTCTTTGAAAAAGAAAAATACTGATCTCACTAAGACTCTTGAAAGATTTACTAAAGGAAGTGAAATGTTAAATGTTATTTTAAAAGCTCAACTATTTGTAAATAACCAATCTGGTATTGGGTATGATCTAAAATCAGACAAAAAGAAAGAAAGAAAGAAAGAAAACAAGAGGTAAGACATATTTTAGTTATTTTCAATATTTTGTACATACATCAAATCCTTTTACATATTGCAATTACTGTAATAGAAAGGATCATTATACTCTACGTATTCATAAAAAGAAAAGAAAAATAGGAAACTACAAATGTGTACCTTAAGACTCATATGTTCAGAAAATAAGTTGTGCAAACCCAAAAGGACCCAAAAAGATATGGGTATCTAAGACGTAATTGTATTTGAATGCAGATATGTCTCAAAGCATCCAAAGGCAATAAATGGTATAGATAGTGGATGCTCCAGACATATGACCGTGATTTCAAAATTTTTACCACGCTGCAACCTAATGAAGGTGGAAAGGTAAAATTTGGAGCAAATCAATTTGAAAAGATAGCAGGAATTGGTGAAATTAAAAATGATAAAGGTATACAATTCAAAGACGTATATTACGTTGAAGGCTTATGTCACAACTTGCTAAACGTGAGTCAAAGCGTAGATAAAGATAACTGGGTAATATTTGACTTAGAGGAATGTCAAATTGTAAACAAGAAAGATTTGCAATTAGATAATAAGAATATCAAAGCAAAGGCAAAAAGGGAAGGTAACTGCTATACTCTTAATATAAGCATAAATGTTTTTGAGAATTGTTTTCTAAGTAACACCGATGAAAGTTGGTTATGGCATAAAAGACTAGCTCATGTCAATATACACTATCTAGGCAAGTTACTCAAAAAGGATTTAGTAATTGGTTTACCTAAAGTGAATTTCAAAAAGGATTTAATTTGTGATGCATGTCAAAAAGGTAAACAAACAAAATCCTCTTTCAAATTGAAAAATGAAGTCTTATCAACAGATCACTACAACTATTACATATGGATTTAGTTGGACCAGCAAGAGTTAAAAGTCTAGATGGAAACTTATATTTATTGCTCATTATTGATGATTTCTCTAGATTTACATGGACTATTTTCTTATCATTGAAGGATGAAACCTTTAGGGTCTGTTTGGTGTGAGGGATTTAGAGGGGAAGGGAGGGGAGGGAAAATTTTTATGAGTTGAATTTTAAAAGATTGAAGAAGTGGGGTAATCAAATTTTAATAAATAGAGCATATAAGATAAAAGAGTAAGAAAAATTAATTAAAAATTTTTAACCCCATTTCTCTAATTTTTTTAAATTTAACTCAAAAAAATTTTTCCTCCACCCACTTTTCCTCCCCTCCCTTATACCAAACAAGTCCTTAGTGAATTTATTGTTTTTGCCAAGAAAGTACAAAATGAGAAAGATATGTCCATTGCAGGTATCAGGATAGATCACAGTGGAGAATTTGAGAATCAAGCCTTTGAAGATTACTGTGACACTAATGGCATTAATCACAATTTCTCAACTCCAAAGACACCTCAACAAAATAGAGTCGTCAAATGAAAGAATAGAGTACTCATTGAAATGGCTAGAGCATTGCTAAATGAAAAGAACGTGTCTCAATTTTCTAAGCTGAGGCAATGAGCACAACATGCTATATTTCAAATAGAGCCTACATCAAAATAAAACTTGAAAAGACACCGTATGAACTATATAAAGGAAGGAAAAAAAATCTTGCTCATTTGCACATCTTCAGTTGTTAGTGTTTCATTTATAATAATGGTAAAGATAACCTAGGAAAGTTTGATTCTAAACTAGATGAAGGAATATTCCTAGGCTATTCTAATCGAAGTAAAGCATACAAAGTTTTCAATAAACAAACATATATTGTTGAAAAATCAATTCATATTGTATTCAATGAATTTGAATTCTCTAACAAGATTATTGACGATGAGTAGGAAATAGTATTGAATCAAGAAAATGAGCAACCTAATCCTAAACTATACAATCCTAGAAATGATTAAACCAAGGAAGAAGAACAATCACTAGAACTACCTAGAGCCTGGAAATACAACAAGAGTCATCCCCTAGAACAAGTTATAGGAGATGTAAAGGAGTTAAAACAAAAAATAGAATCTTCAATGAAGTTAGTTTTTCTGCATTCATTTCTAAGATAGAACCTTCTAACATTAATGAAGCCCTATCAGACAATAATGGGGTTATAGCAATACAAGAAAAACTCAATCAGTTTAAGAGAAATCAAGTTTGGAATTTGGTACCTCAACCTAAGGATCATCCAATCATTGGCACAAAATGGGTATTCAAGAACAAACTTGATGAATTTGCAATCATTGTCAAAAGCAAGGCAAGATTAGTAGCCAAAGGCTATATTCAAGTAGTAAGTATTGATTATGAGGAAACGTATGTTCCAATATCTAGATTGGAAGCTATATGAGTACTCTTAGCCTTTGCATGTATTAAGGGATTCAAACTATATCAAATGGATATAAATAGTGCATTTCTAAATGGCTACATCATAGAAGAAGTGTGTGTAGATTAACCTCTAGGATTTGAAGATGTAACTAAGCCTGACCATGTTTTTAAACTAAGAAAAGCTTTTTACGGTTTAAAATAAGCACCTAGAGTATAAAAGACTCAGTAAATTTCTCATCGATCAAGGTTTCGTATGAGGAAAGTTCGATACAACACTTTTTACAAAACAAAAAAGAAATGATATTTTAATAGTACAAATATATGTTGATGATATAGTTTTTTGTGCTACTAATGAAAGTTTATGCAAGGAATTTTCTGAGAAAATGTAGGGAGAGTTTGAGATTTCAATGATTGAAGAATTGAATTTCTTTCCCATTTTGCAAATCAAACAAAGGAAGAATAAAATGTTCATATCTCAAACAAAATATTTAAAAGAGCTATTAAAGAAATATGGGATGGATAAAGCAAATGGAGTAGACACACCCATAAGCCCAACCACATTGCTTGATGCCAATGACAAATTAAAAGAATATAACATCACAAAATATAGAGGAATGATTGGATCATTACTCTATCTCACTGTAAGTAGACCTGACATCCAATTCAGTATTGGTATGTGTGCAAGATATCAATTTGCACCAAAGGAATCATATGCTGAAACCATAAAACGAATCTTCAGATATCTTGCCAACACAATAGAATTAGGTCTCTGGTATCCTAAAGGAGGAAATAAATACCTTGTTTCATACTTAGACTCTGATAAATAAGGATACAAGATTGACAGAAAGAGTACTAGTAGGCAATGCCAGATCTAGGAGGCTCACTTGTTTCATGGTTCAGCAAGAAACAAAATATAGTGTCTCTTTCATCAACAAAAGCTGAGTATGTCATAGCATCAAGTTGTTATGCATAAGTGTTGTGGCAAAGCAACAACTACAATACCTCAGTATACACTTGAAAGAGATACCTATCTACTGTGACAACACTAGCATGATTAGCTTGGCAAATAATCCGATCCAACACTCCAGAACCAAGCATATTGATGTTCGATATCACTTCATTAGGGATCATGTTCAAAAGAAGGATGTCAAAGTGAGATTCATTTCAATTCATCTTCAACTAGCTGGTATCTTTACAAAACCCCTAGCTAAAAATCAATTTCTATTTATAAGAAAAGAATTGGGAATGGTAAATCCCAATGAATTGTAAGTTGTTTTATATTAGAAAATGTAATTTATCATGTTTTGATGATTACTTACTTAAGCATCAGAGTATCTAGTAATTTATTTTTGTAGGACTTTAATGCTCTATTTTGGGGTATATAAAGCAGAGGTTAATATCACTTAAGAGGAAAATTCAAGTTATCTCCAGATTACTTGAGTGATAATTAGAAGTGATGGTTACAATCACTTGGGTGACTACTCGAGTGATGACCGAAAAATCAAGGTATAGGCAATCAATTTAAATAAATTCAAATGAAACGGTACAACAGTTGAATCTGAATAGTTAGAAGGTGAAAGGACTAATCACTCGAGTGATATCTTCGAATCACTCGAGTAAACCCTCAAGTGATCATTATTGCAGATTCTAATTCAATAAAGTTTCAACTCCAATCTGCCTTTAAGTGCCAATAAATCATAAAGGGAATATACATGGGTAATTACAATATTACTCATGCCAGGTACGCACCTAAAATACATCATTTTTTATTTTCTGGCATGATCACTCAAGTGATGCCTCAGGCTCACTTGAGTGATGTCAAGCACAGTAAGTATATCTGTTAGCGCTCTGTCATTTTTCATAAAATTTCTTCTATGATTCTCTTAGTGCTCTCCCAAAAATATCTCACAATATCTTACCCACTCAATTTCCTTCAAAACCAATTGATTTTTACCCTGAAAAACTTCCTAAAATCACTCAAATCTTTTGCCCTAGGTTCTCGACAATCAACACAAATTTCCAGAAATCTACTCTTCTCTCAATCTATAATGGTGAGGACTTAAACAACCCATTATGATTCTCCTTCTGAGTTTTTTAAGCCCCAACAATACTTTGAATCTCCTCTATCTCCTCCAACCAATCAACAAAAACCTACCACAAAATCCAAAACAAGCTGAAGGCTCAAGTGAAATCCAAAGCTAAAGGGATTGGAATTAAGTAGCCTACACTCACAAGGGAAAAAAAAAGAAGGCCACACCTCCAGGAATAGTCAAAGACACCACAGTATCTTCACCTTCCTCAGATTCATCTTATACTTCTTCATGGATAGGGAAAAGTCTAAAGGTGACCAAGTAGGATGCTAAGCTTGCCAAAGCAATGGCAAGTAAGCTAGATGAGGCTTATCAGTTTAGAGAAGGAAAGCAAGGACAATCCTCCAAGGATCCAAAGTCCCTACTAAAAGAAGGAGAAGGAGAAAAAGAAGAAGATATCACATTTCCTCCAAAGGGTTTCAATGTCAAGAAACTTGAGGAATCTCAGAAGATAAGGAATACTTCTTGAGGAGGAAAGTTTGCAAAATGCACTTCATTGATCTCAAGTTTCTACAAGAGGTATTGAAGTTTGATTTAAGTCCTTATCTTGAATCTTACATGCCCTGGTTATCTATTAAACTACCGTATTGCACTAAAGTGGTGAGACACTTCTACTACAATTTGGAACCAGTAAATGATGCCTTGAGTGATTCAGTAGAGGAAGAGATGGCAACCAAAGTTAGAGGACAAGAAATTTTGATTTCTCCCTCTAAGATAAACACTTGGTTAGGCATATCCCTTGGATGATGTGCACCCAACTTTGGACTCAAACCAATTGTTACATTTTGAGGCTTGGTGAGAGAGTAGGACCACTTTCCTTTACCCCTAGTGATATGTGTGATTTATATTAGGCTTGTGGTATATCTTCTCTAGAGCCATAGTAAACAAATCAAATAATTTTACTCACTTTATCGATAGGGATTATAGGAAAATGGTCTCTATTATTCTAAAAGGGCATAGGGATTTGGGTGATCTTATCTTTTCTGAGATAAAGAGGTATCGATTTTTTGGACCCAGACCACACTAATGCCATTCCCTCAGCTTATTTCCTTATTTCTAAAGAAGAATAAAATCTGGTACTTTGAGTCAAATGAGCTTGTTCAAAGGCTAATTCTAGCTGGAAGAAACCAGATTAGGAAATTAGGGATTGAGATTCCTTTGAAGAATCCCTTGAATCTAGCCTAAAGAAGAAGAAGAAAATCGAAGCTGGGTCGAGTAAGTTGGATGATACTCAATCTTCTCCCCTGCTTCTACATCTCTCCATCATTCTTCGGTTCCACAATTCAAACTTATATGAAGAATGTTCTTGAGAGCTTTTATATGGATATAGCCAACACAAACGCCGAACTCATTACCACATGAACACCAAGATGGGAGAACTAGTAGATAGCTTAAATAAGCACAATGAAGCTATGTTTGGAGAGTAATGGGCCCAAGGTAGTGCTATATAGGAGCTTAGAAACCTCCTGTGATCTTTGCACGAGAAAGTGGATGCCCGACACAAGGTTCTTTAACCCCTGGTCCATTTATACCTACCACTGTCCCTACTTCTGGTTCAATTCCAGTCTCTGAGCTTGGCCCTTCTTCTATCCCTCCTCTTATCATACCTAGCACCACTCCTAGCAATCTTTTCTTCACCATGACTAACCCATCTACATTTGACCAAGTTTATATTACAATTGATAAGCCAGTCCATCCACTCCAACCCCAGCTAATGCATACACCTAATGCCATACCTGCAAGCACTGAGCTACTTTCCTCACACCACTCCTTCAGTAATCATTTCTATCAGTCACCTACTACTACAGAGGAGGTAGTAGTCACATCATAACATTTACCATATCTCTATATGATCCACTTCAGATACCTCCTGTGAATTTCCCTAAGACTGAACCATCATCTCTTAGCTTTTCTCATCAGGGTGACTCATATGGCTCTAGAGCCACACCTCTTAATATTACCCAGATCTCTACTGTAAAACCATTTAGCTCTAGTTATTTCTCTCTTGATTGATTCCTACTTTTCTGATGATGTCAACAAGGGGGAGAAGATTTGGATGTGATTTTGTGATTTGATAGACTGTGTAGCATAGGGTGCACTTAGGTGTATTAGGATTTAGGAAGCTTTATAGCTTTGTAAATATATCTTTGTAAACTTATTTTGGCTATATAATGAACTTCTAAGTTTACTTCAAGTTATAAATTTAAATTATGAATTTTGTAGTTCAAATTTGTTATTACTGTCAAATTTGTGGACTAGTGAATTTTTGGCTGTGTATGCAGGGTGACTACAAAATGATTTCAAATATTAGAAGCATATTAATTTTCAACGTTATTGGTTTTGAATTCAAAATGGTTTCAAGTATTAGACGCATACTAATTTTCAAAGTTATATGGTAAGAATTAAATATAACATGCTCTCAACATATAAAATGTGAGAATTAAATATGCAATGCACCATATCAAGTACAATGAAAATTCACATCAATCAGTGTATGTACACAAAGTTTAGGGCCAACCTCCAGTTGAAACCCCTATGTGAACCTCAGCTGAGTCATTGACAATAGCTAGGCAATACTAATGTATCTTGACTGGGCACTGAACCACAACGAGCTAATGTGCCTCCCAGAAGTGTTTAGATCACAAAATATAGTAACATGCATCATACAAATAGTCACATAGTATATGAGAGATAGTAGTCCCTACCTGAACCCTTTTCTAGTCTCGAACGGTCCGCTTCATGAAACGTGACAGCTACAGGCGTCCAACTCAGTCCTAAAATATCAAATAGACAAGAATTAGGTTATAACCTATCCATGTACCATTTTAGACACTTTTATAGTGTTTATTGTGGTTATATATCCTATAGTAAAAATTTACCAAAACTGCCCTTGGACCCCGGCCCGGCTATACTTTTCTCAAAATTTTGACATGAGCTATTCTGACATATTTCCACCTAAGAAATCCATTTCCATACTCGAAATTACCTAATTTTTCCTCTTGAACTCAATGAAACCAATCATTGAAGATCTAAATCTAAGGTCCTCTAACAACCCTGGCCGAAATTTGTAAAACCTTCAGGGAAAATCAAGGTTTTGTGATTTTAGCTTAGTAAACGCGTTCTTTTCTACTCCTAATCACTTTATTGACTATTCCATTAGGTTACAACTACCATTTTGTACCAGTTTGGGTAGCATAATAGCCCACACACCCATTTTCCATTTTTTCAAATACATACAATCCGGCAAAATTTCACCGATTAAATTATATACAACAGCCAGAATAGTTAATATACAACAGTTTGGAAGTTACCTCAAGCTCCCACTAGCTTTTCCTCAATGTGGTTGAAAACCCTAGCCCTTCTACAATAGATTTTTGAGCCTCTAAACCTTAAACCATATGAAAGGGTAGCTTAGGAATGGAGTTATACGCGTTAGGAACCAATTTACCGAAGAAATCACCTACCTTTATAAGCTTTTTCCTCCTTTCTCTCTCTAGCATTCCTCACAACTTCTCTCTCTATTTTCAACTGAAGCACATCAGTTTAGGGCTAAGGGAAGAAGATGATGATTTTAATAATATATCACAATTTAATTAATTACTTTTCCCAATTTCATACTCTTACAAATTTTTGGTAGATTTCAACCCAAACTTTGAAAAAATCATAACTAATTTTGTAGATATTATATCAGAGTGATTCGAAAGAATATAAAACCCTTATTGAGTATAGTTTCAAGAAAAAATATAGCCTTTAGGCAATTGGAAGCACAAAATCCTCAGACTTTAAATTTTTGCATGTTGTTCCAGAAAATAATCAATTTTGCTGGGTAAACTTCAAAAATCCATAACTTTTTTTTGTATACAACTCCAAAAATTACCCATGGCCTATCAAATTAAAGCTTAGAATTTCTACTTTAACTCTATAAAATTTTAGGATTTATACTTTAACTCTATGAAATTTCATAATTTTTGAACATCATTTGATCAATGAAATGTATTGCACAACAACACTGCCTCACTGGAAGCAATGAAACGGAATGCACTTGTTAAACCAAGGCTTAGCAATCCACTTAATTTAGACTTATTCCCAAACCTCCAATCCCAAAATTCAGGATATTAGAAGAACTAAGTACTTGGTGGTAGGCAAAGCCATTACTCGAGTGGGCACTCGAGTGATGAAAAAGAACAAGAAGTCATAGAATGGGAGAAAGAGCCTTTGGAAGATTTCAGAAGGGATTACTCGAGTGATCACTCAAGTGATGACCCTTCATCACTCAAGTGACCACTCGAATGATGTGTGCCAAAATCATCCAGAAAGTCATTGCTAGAAACTAAGAGGTGTCATTGATTACTCTAGTTAAGACCAAGAATCATTTGAGTGACCACTCGAGTGATCAGGTAAGAAATGAGGTAGTGAAGTCCATACCAAGATTTGGAAGGGATCACTCAAGTGATCACTTAAGTGATGTCCCTTAATCACTTGAGTGACAACTCGAGTGAAGTAGTCAAAAGTGTTGACTTTACTTTCTACCAAGTTTTACAAGGGGTCACTCGAGTGACCACTCTAGTGATGAGATCAGAATACATGATTTTAATTTGTTGTTTACTTATTTGTTATATATATGATTAACCTTTCATTATATTAGTATTCTAAGTATATTTGCAGGGAAACAGTGAAGAGATCATGTTTTGAGAGAAAAGTTAAATGTAATGTCCAAAAGTTTACCTACCACAACGGCTATTTTTCAAATTCAAAGAATGGTCAAATGAAGCTATGTAACTCTAACAGACATGTTAAAATGCTTTCAATGGCTATCACAACTCGAATATAAATATGGGAACATTCAACAAAGAACAGACACAACTGAGAACATACAAACATACATCAATCAACATATTCGTAGTGCTCTATTTCTCATATTCGTAGTACTCTTTGTACTTCAATGATTATATATATTTGCTCTGTGAGAGAGATCTTCATTACAAACTTAACATATGTTATTGAAACAACTTAAGGTTGTGGAACCTTAAGTTGGGGATTTGATTACACATGTAAGGGGGAGCAAGGGTCCAGTGAAGGAACTTGCTGTATACTAAGGTGCCAAGAACCCACTGAATCTTGGAAGATATAGTGAAACTCTTAGAGGATCTCGAAGGACTGGATGTAGGTCAAAGTAGTAGTGGCCAAACTAGTATAACTCCTGGTGTACACTTCGATGATATTTTTCCTAACTCTTAACTACTTTAAATTCTGTCAATTTTTATATACGGTTTAAATTTTCTGTGATCACCCAATTCACCCTCTCTCTTGGGCGAAACACTTGCTCTAACAACACATACCTCCCTTAAGCCATCAAAATGGCATTGAGTGTACTCTAGTACACATATTCTAGTATATCTCTTACGATTAGTTACACATACTAAGCCCCCTACCTGGAAGGGCCAGATCATATAATCCTAAAAACCATTCTATCTCTCAGTTATACATGAGACTCTTGCTAAAATGGGGCTTAGTTGTCCACTTAATTCTATCTTTTGCTTAAACTACTAATACCAAACATTCAGGATATTACATTAGGTAGCAATATCCTTTGGTGACAACCCAAAAGCTACTTTATGTGTATATGCCCTAAAATGCGCCACGTGTCCTTGTGTCATCATTCTCTCTCCTCTTTATCTCTTAGGCACCTTATGGTCAGGGAAAATCGGATATGTGACTTGACTGGAGACCGATGATGATCACAACTAATTCAACATGTGATTCATGAGATAGCTGGGTGGTGTCTTCACAATGTGCCAACATAAAAGCTACTTTAATAAAGCTACTTTATCGGTATAGGCTTCAGCCACTGCCACTTTTGTGCTTACACCTTAGGAATGTGCCAAGTGTCCATACATACCATAAAGATAGCATTTGGTGCCCTATGTGGTTGTGGGTCCTACATGTAGTGATTATGCTTATGTCTCAGGGATTGTCGAGTGTGTACTTGTAGGCCCCACATGGCACGGCAAGCCAGTGCACCTTAAGAAGGTGCCAAGTATACCAAAGTACACATACACCAGCATATTTATCAGACTAGTCATATATATTGAGCCCTCAAAATCTAGAGACTTGTTCTCTTCCTGGAGGCCAAATCACATAGTCCCTGAAAATCATCCTATCTCTTGATATTCTTGGAACTCTTTCTAAACTGGGCTTAGTAGTTTGCTAGATTCAGGCTTATTCTCAAGCTTTTAGGCCTAAAATTTGAGATATTACACCTCACATCTCTTCTCAAGGATCTAAAACCATAGGAACGTTGCCCTTAATTAGGGGAACAAGATTGATTAAGACATTTTGAGCTAGAAAGGTGATTTTGGGAATGAAAATGGCTTAGAACTCTTCCTCTATCTAGTTTCTTCAATTTTCAGCTCACTCTCTCACTCTCTTTTTTCTCTTTATTTTCCATCTATTTTTCCCTTCTTGGCTGAATTTTGAGAGTGAGGGAGTGTTAGGGTTAAATGGTTACATGTGTGTGTGAGTGCATGGCAAGAAAGGTGACCATGTGTTAAAAAAACGTAAGTTGAATGTTGACCAAACTTTTTCTTCCCTTTTTATTGTATTGGCTGACTTTTTGGATATAAGGAGAGGGAGGGATGTTAATTAATCTTCCATGCATGGGTGGGTTTATAGGGAAGTCGACCATGTGGCAAATGGAAGAAAAAAGAGTGGCTTCTTCAATTACTCATGTGTTAAAGAAGGGAGCTTAGGTGTCAACTTATGGTGGCTCCAACATAAAAGTGAAAAAGCTAATATGTGTGTGTGTATTGGGTTTAGAAGGTGCCATGTATGTGTATGTTTGCATATATATAGGAATATTTTTATCCTCTTAATTACATACACTAAGCCCTAATTTTTTCCCCTTTGCCTAATTTAAGAGTCCTTTAAATTCTCGAGAGAATGATATACCTTTAATTCCCAAAATTATGTCTAACACCATTTAATAAATGTAAGTATGTTACAGCAAGCAATAGGTTCATTAGCATGCTTAACATTAGGACTCATGCAAGGTACACTACTCACAACATGCTCAAGCACATCACTATTGGCACTTTCAGCAACAAGTTGACAAACATAATTTTATCTTATGTACTAACAATGAGTTCCCAATAGCTGACCAATAGAGCCTGACAATAAAGGAAGTTTTTTTAACAAAAAACTATGGGCATTGGTTCATTTTGCAATAAAACATAGTCTTTAGAGACTTCAAATCAATTAGGTTATTCTTATTTTTAGGAAAAATAAAAATACAAAGTTATTTAAGAAGACTCTAATGTCTTCTATAATATCTGGCAATACCATGGAATCTTTATCTGATTGGTCAAAAAGCTAAAGTAGGAATTGATCAGAAGATCTAAGCCCAAAGGAATGTCAAAACATTTGATACAATGCTTTGAGATGAAAGAAATAATAGTGCTTCTCTCAGTGCAAACATTTGAAGAGTTAGTCATCCCTATTTTGTTGGTGATTGATAACCCCACTGATGGAACCTTTGCTGATTGAGATTGATGCAGATTTGTATGCTTGAGTGAGTGGGATTAAAAAAGGCAGCCATTGTGATTCACTTTCTTTCTTTCTTACTTGATAGGGAAGAGAAGAGATAGGGACTAAAATAGAGATGTGAGAAAGTTCAATGGTAAAATATCAGAATCAGAACTATTCTTTATCTGATGATCGTTCTCCCCATAAGTCACTTCACTCTCCTTAGGGTAAATAAGATTGAATTATCAGAGCAAATACTTATGCTAATTTGTCTGACGTCTCTTGAGTCTCCTTCTTATCCCTTCTTTCTTTGTTGATCATTTCAGAGCCATTATCCACTTCCTCCTCCTAAATTTAAACAAGGGGAGGGGGATCTTCTATTGGAAATTGTGCCCAAAGGGCCAATCATTATACTTTGAACATTATTAATTTAATGAAATTTCTCCATTCTGTTATCATATTATTTGCATGTTAACTGTGATAATTGTATCCTTGGATAATTCATAAAGATTGTTCTAAAATATCCCTGGTCGGTCATCTAGGCAGGAGCAGAGATGAAACAAGATCAGTATGACTTTGATAAGATATGGAGATACGATTCAAAGTCTTAGACGCTTGTAAGAGTACAAGGTGCTGGACCGACCCACTATGAGAAAGTTACATGGATCAAGTCATAGGATTTTCTCATGTATAACCACGTCACAATGCCTTTTGACTTGAGGTTATCATGGATTCCTAAATGAGAGTTGCTAAGCTTTGAACTAGTCAAAAGTCACCTTTGACCTGGTGATGATAAAGGCTATAATCGAGCTTGTTGGTTTTTCATGCAGAGGAATATGAATGATCAAGATGGAATTTGTCCCTCACATAGTAGAGAGATATTACTGGGCCCCTCGATGAGTAAGTCTGAGAAATGTATGGTCGTACTACAATGGAAAGGAGTTTCCATTTCTATTGTCAGACTACTCAGGAATCGAGAAAGTAATGGTCAGGAATAAGAGGATGACATTATCCATGCCTCATCCTTGACCGATATATCGTGTGACAAAAGGGACGTGACATGGTTGTATGACAGGTTGTTCGTGTTAACATCCTTATATGAATTGGGTAGTCGTGATGTCTTGCTAGAGGCCACTTGCGACTTGTGGGTTAGTACAATTATTGGCCTACTGCCAATTTCATATGGGCCTATAGGGTCGCACATAAGAATGGCCCAACATGAGATAATGTTTAATTAGGGTGGACGAATTTTATATTTATATATATGTATATATGTAATATAAAAATTCGTTAATAATATTATATAGATATGTATTTTCGAAATACATATTATATATATATGTATATATATATTATATTATATTATTATATTGTGTTAGGTTTAAATTTAATTTATTAAGATAAATTAAATCTAATAACTAACATGATAGAGATATGGTATCTCATATTTAATTTATGAAGATAACTTAAATCTAATGGCTCTTTATTTGGATTAAATAAATAGGTTAAATTAAAAATGTTGGACAGATTTAATTTAAATTGAATTTGTTTAATTAGCTCATCAAGATAATTAATAGTTAATTAATTTCAAAATTAATAATGATTAATTTTGAAATTTGAAAAATAGCCCTCATAGGTTATAAACTTGATAGAGCAGGTATACTGAGATACACATGAGAATTGAGAGCCACAAGTCAAACCCTAGGAGACATTAGAGGCACTAGCACGTAGTCTCGGTTGGAGAGCATTCTTGTGGATACCTGTAGAGGGAGCGGACCTGACGTGTTGGCTCCTAGAGATTGTGAAAACCCTGAATCAAAAAGGTATGAATCATTCCAACTTAGTTGAAACGCCATTGATAGATCCTCTATTAGGATTGGTAAAATTTAAAAATTCTTCCGCTATTCCTATTGATTCTAACAGTGGTATCAGAGCCAGGTCAATTGTGCGTTTAAATTGAGTTTTCTTATACATGTGATATATATGGGATGTGTACGTATGTTTATAAGAAACATTCGAATATGAATGTGATTTGGTTACTACGAAACGAAATTATTTAGAAAGATGTGATCTTATAATTCCGCTAATTTTTGTTTTCATTTAAATTGAATCTTGAAATTGTTTCATTTTCGGTTTTGAAACATGTATGTGATTTTTGTTTCCAAACAAGCATGAAATCGGGTAGGGTACCTGAGATTGTAGTTGGCAGCAATCAAATCGGGTCTAGGTTTGGATATCTATTCGGGTAATAGGGATCCGAACTATGGGGAAGACAATCTGGATCAGAAGCGTTCTGGGCTATTGTTGTTTTTGTTTTGAAAAATTGGGTCCGAAATTTAAAATTTTAAAATTTTCAAATATTTCTTTTAAAAGGAATGTGCCTTTTTCAAAAAGCTCCAGGGGCGCTGCCCCTTACAACCCTGCATGGGTGACCGCCGTGACCACCTCTACGTAGTGCAATATAATCTGATCACGACATTTATTGCTTTTCATATTGTATGAATTTTTGTTGTGGTTTATTATTTATACTTGTTTGGGTATGGTGAACAGCATGGCTTTAGAATTTTACAAAGGGTTGTAATATTTAAATACGGCCTGCGGCCGTGCCTTTCTCTAAATACTCTTAATGTACATTCTCTTCTCATCTCACTCCCCTCAAATGTTTAAATGAGGTTTCTCTCAATGTATTTCTTTTCTTATTTAGAGAAGTCCTCTTATTGGCTTGGGAGGATTTTAGGTTAGGTAAGCCATGTTGTGTCACATTTAAATTATGCTTTTGATTAGATCATTGCATGAATACTTTTACGTTTATATGTATTTATCTGTATGAGATACGACCATGATTGCATCCATACAAACAAAACTAATTAATTAAGCCCTCTGAATCAAATCTTAAGTCATAATGCTATCAATTAATGAATACTTGTCAAAACCTAGATCGCTCAATTGTGGAAACCACTAAAGTGGATGCACTTGAGTTGTCTTGATGAGACAAGCATGAGTAATGGTACTGCTCATAATATTCATTATTGTTTGGACTTAATTGAGATTAACAAAACGGTTTTGCACTCAAGGCATTAGAGGGATTAAACATGCGGGATCATATGATGGTCGAATCCCATAAACATCTAAGAGTTACATGCAATGTAATTGGTAAATAGGTTACCCACCTAAATAATTTGAATTTAAGCGTCTTGCCAAAGAGAACTTAAGTTTAAGCCAAATATGGATCTTAACCCACTTATTATTATTTTGAGGGTTGTTAATTTAGTGGGAGATTACTAACTAACTTTGCATATTTTAATTGTAGAATCATATTGACTAGTAATACTGCTATACTATCATTGCAATCGGTCCTTGAGAAGGACAAACTCAATAGGACAAACTTTCTTAACTGGTTCAGGAACTTGAGAATTGTTCTCAAGCAGGAAAGAAAGGCTTATGTCCTAGATCAACCCATTCCTGAGGAGCCTGCAGCCAATGCTCCAGGAGCTCAGAGAGATGCTTACACAAAGCATAAGAATGACTCTGTGGATGTAGGTTGCCTGATGCTTGCCACTATGGTTTTAGAGCTCCAAAGAGATCTGGAACTCATGAAGGCTCATGAGATGATAGTCCATCTTAAGGAAATGTTCCAACAACAGGAAAGGCAAGAAAGGTATGAGACCATAAAGGCCTTATATTCCTGCAAGATGGCTGAAGGTACATCGGTTAGTAATCATGTGTTAAAGATGAAAGGCTATATTGATCACCTTGAGAGGCTTGGATTTCCAATGAGTCAGGAGTTAGCTACGGATTTGATCCTCAACTCACTCCCGGACAGTTATGACCACTTTGTTATGAACTACAACATGAACAACATGGAGAAATCAATTTCTGAGCTGCATGGGATGCTCAAAACTACTAAGCAAAGCGTTAATAAAAGGCTAGTATAGTTTTGATGGTTCAGAAAGGAAAGGGTATGAAAAGAAAGTGAAGGGCAAATGAAAGGGTAATGGCTCAAGTAGTAAGACCAAAAATTCAAACAAGCCCGAAACCAAGCCTCCACCTAAGAAGGCAAAGCATCCAAAGGAAGGAGTCTACTACTTCTGCAATGAACCTAGTCATTAGAAGAGGAATTGCAAACTCTACCTGGAAGATCTGAAAAAGAACAAGAAGGATAGCGAGGCTATCGCTTCAGGTATTTATGTTATAGACATTCATTTTTCTGCTTCCTCTACATGGGTATTAGATACTGCATGTGGTTCTCACATTTGTACAAATGTGCACAGTCTAAAGGATAGTAGAAAGCTGAAGAAGGGCGAGGTGGACCTACGAGTTGGAAACAGCGCAAGAGTTGCTGCTTTAGCCGTAGGCACTTATGAATTAGTTCTGCCTAATGGGCTTTTGTTAGTTTTGAACAATTGCTATTATGTTCCTGCTTTGAGTAGTAACATTATTTCTCTTTCTTATTTGGATAAGGAAGGTTATACTTCCATTACTAGGAATGGTAAATGTTCTATTTATCGTAATGACATTTTCTATGCTGATGGTGATTTGCATGTTGGTCGTTATATATTAAATTTGGAACATCCTAATAATGGGAATATATATAACATAACTACTAAGAGGATAAAATCAAACGATTTGAATCCAACCTACCTATGGCATTGTCGTCTAGGCCATATAAATGAGAAACACATTTCTAAACTCCATCAAGATGGATTTATAAACTCATTTGATTTTGAATCATATGATACATGCAAATCTTTCTTATTAGGAAAGATAATGAAGGCACCTTTTACTGAGCACAGTGAGAGGGCCACTGAATTGTTGGGCCTCATACATACAGATGTATATAGACTATTAAATATAGTTGCCAGAGGAGGTTATGTCTACTTCATTACATCTATAAATGACTTTATTAGATATGGTTGTATCTATCTAATGAAACATAAATCTGAATCTTTTGAAATGTTCAAAATATTCCAAAATGAAGTACAAAACCAACTTGGTAAAACAATTAAAGCACTTCGATCTGATTGAGATGAAGAATATTTGAGCCAAGAATTTATTGACTATCTTAGGAGTTATGGGATAATCTCACAATTGACTCCTCCAAGAACACCACAATGGAATGGCATTTCTGAACGGAGGAATCAAACACTATTAGATATGGTTCGATCTATGATAAGTCAAACAAATCTTCCACTGTCCTTTTGGGGACATGCCCTAGAGACAGCTGTGTTCACACTAAATCATGTTCCTTCTAAGGCAATTGAAAAGACACTATATGAGATATGGACTGGAAAGAAACCAAGTTTATCTTTTCTCAAGATCTGGGGATGTGAGGTATGTGTTAAGCAACAAGCCTCTGATAAATTAGCTCTCAGATCCATAAAGTGCCTTTTCGTGGGGTATCCTAAAGAAACGAAAGGATACTATGTCTACAATCCCACAGATAACAAAGTGTTTGTTATTTGAAATGGTAATTTTCTAGAAAGAGAGTTTGTCTCTAAAACAACTAGTGGGAGTGAGGTACATCTCGAAGAAATTCGAGAGTCACAAGATAGTATAGAACCACATATGGAAATTAGAAAAGACTCACAAAAAGTTGCTGAGCCTCCTTAAGTAACATAAGGTCCATGAAGATCTGATAGGACACGACATCAGCCTTAAAGATATAGATTTCTGATAACTGAAGGCAGTGATGTGTTGCTCATTGAGCAAAATGAGCCCACCACCTATCAAGAAGCCATAGTGGGACCAAACTCCGAGAAATGGCTAAATGCCATGAAGTTTGAAATGCAATCTATGTACAACAATCAAGTATGGACCTTAGTCAATCCACTTGAAGGTGTAAAAACCATCGGGTGCAAATGGGCTTTCAAGGAGAAAATTGATATAGATGGCAATGTAAATGTCTTCAAGGTACGACTGGTTGCAAAAGGATTCACTCAAACTCATGGTGTAGACTATGATGAAATCTTTTCCCCAGTTGTAATGGCTAAATCAATCAGAATTCTTCTTGACATTGCAGCATATTATGACTATGAAATATGGCAGATGGATGTCAAAACAACCTTTCTTAATGGAAAGCTGCTTGAGGATGTGTACATGACACAACCTGAAGGTTTTATACGTCTAGAGGACTCTGGTAAAATTTGCAAACTTCAAAGATCCATTTATGAATTGAAATAAGCATCTCAGAGCTGGAATTATCATTTTGATGAAGTAGTCAAAGAGTTTGGATTCATTCAAAACATCGATGAACCTTGTGTTTACAAGAAGGTTAGTGGGAGCATAGTTATATTTCTAGTGCTTTATGTAGATGACATCCTACTCATTGGGAATGATATTCCTACCTTGTAGAGTTCAAGTCTTGGTTAAGAAAGTCCTTTTCAATGAAAGACTTAGGTGAAGCTACCTATATGCTAGGGATTAGGATCTATAGGGATAGATCCAAAAGACTAATAGGCCTAAGTCAGAGCACATACATAGACAAGATACTACATAGGTTGAGTATACAGGATTCAAAAGGGGGTTACATGCCCATGTCTCATGGCATCTATCGTAGCAAGGATCTGTGTCCTAGTACACCTGATCAGCGAGATCGCATGAGTAAGGTTCCATATGCCTCGGCCATTGGGTCCATCATGTATGCCATGTTATGTACTCGACCGGTTGTCTTATTTGCCTTAAGTATAACCAGCAGATACCAACAAGATCCTGGTAAGGGTCATTAGACTGCCATAAAAAATATCCTAAAGTACTTAAGAAGGACTAAGGACTTATTTTTGGTCTATGGTGGATTGGATGATAAGCTCTGTGTAACCAGTTACACAGATGCAAGTTTCCAGACTGACCAAGATGACCTTCAATCACAATCTGGATACGTATTCCTCTTGAATGGTGGAGCAGTAACCTGGAAGAGCTCCAAGCAGAGCATTGTAGCAGATTCTGCAACATAAGCTGAGTATATAGCAATATCGGATGCAGCTAAAGAAGCCGTTTGGATCAGAAAGTTCATTACTGAACTAGGAGTGGTGCCTACCATCTCAAATCTAATAGATTTGTTCTTTGACAATAGCAGTGCTATTGCACAGGCCAAAGAGCCTAGGTCACATCAAAGGACAAAGCATATACTCAGGAGATTTCATCTTATTAGAGAAATCAATAATAGAGGTGATATAAAGATATGCAAAGTAGCAGGAGAAGATAATGTTGCTGATCCTCTTATTAAGCCGCTTGCACAGGCAAAGCATGAGTGTCATGTTAGGACAACAGGAATTAGGCAAATTAATGATTGTACCTAGGGCAAGTGGGAGGATGTTGGAAATTGTACCTAAAAGGCCAATCATTATACTTTGAACATTATTAATTTAATGAAATTTCACCATCCTGTTATCATATTATTTGCATGTTAACTGTGATAATTGTATCCTTGGATAATTCATAAAGATTGTCCTAAAATGTCCCTGGTCAGTCATCTCTGTGGGAGCAGAGATGAAACAAGAGCAGTATGACTTTGATAAGATATGGAGATACGATTCAAAGTCGTAGGCGCTTGTAAGAGTACAAGGTGCTGAACCGACCGACTATGAGAAAGCTACATAGATCAAGTCATAAGATTTTCTCATGTATAACCACGTCACAATGCCCTTTGACCTGAGGTCATCATGGATTCCTAAATGAGAGTTGCTAAGCTTTGAACTAGTCAAAAGTCACCTTTGACCTAGTGATGATAAAGGCTATAATCGGGCTTGGTGGTTGTTCATGCAGAGGAATATTAATGATCAAGATGGAATTTGTCCCTCACATTAGTAGAGAGATATTACTAGGCCGCTCGATGAGTAAGTCTGAGAAATATATGGCCATACTACAATAGAAAGGAGTTTCCATTTCTATTGTCAGACTACTCAGGAATCGAGAAAGTAATGGTCAGGAATAAGAGTATGACATTATACATGCCTCATCCTTGACCGATATATCGTGTGACAAAAGGGACGTGACATGGTTGTATAACAGGTTGCATCGTGTTAATGATCCTCATATGAATTGGGTAGTCGTGATGTATTGCTAGAGGCCGCTTGTGACTTGTGGGTTAGTACAGTTATTAGCCCACTGCCAACTTCATATGGGCCTACAGGGTCGCACACAAGAATGGCCCAACACGAGATAATGTTTAATTAGGGTGGACGAATTTTATATTTAAATAAATATGTATATATGTAATATAAAAATTCGTTAAAAATATTATATAGATATGTATTTTTGAAATACATATTATATATATATGTATATATATTATATGATATTATTATATTGTGTTATGTTTAAATTTAATTTATTAAGATAAATTAAATCTAATAACTAACATGATAGAGATATGGTATCTCATATTTAATTTATAAAGATAACTTAAATCAATGGCTCTTTATTTGGATTAAATAAATAGGTTAAATTAAAACTGTTGGACAGATTTAATTTAAACTGAATTTATTTAATTAGCTCATTAATATAATTAATAGTTAATTAATTTCTAAATTAATAATGATTAATTTTGAAATTTGAAAAATAGCCCTCATAGGTTATAAACTTGATAGTGCAGATATATTGAGATACACATGAGAATTGAGAGCCGTAAGTGAAACCCTAGGAGACATTAGAGACGCTAGCACGCAGTCTCGGTTGGAGAGCATTCATGTGGATACCGATAGAGGGAGTGAACCTGATGTGTTGGCTCCTAGAGATCATGAAAACCCTGAATCAAAAAGGTATGAATCCTTCCAAATTGGTTTAAATGCCCTTGATAGATCCTCGATTAGGATCGGTAAAATTTTAAAATTCTTCCGCTGTGCCTGCTGATCCTAACATCTTCTTCTTTAGTTCTTATCTTAACCTTCTTAGTCCATCCATTGTTCTTAGGATGTGGTAGAGGTTCTTCTTTCACACCGAGCTCAATGGTGAAAATGCACTCCATTTTAACTCCATGGAAAATCTTTAAAAAAGATATTAAAATAAATTTTATTTACTAAACTACCCTTTATCATACTAAGTCCCAAATTTTAGCTAAAACATAGATATAAAAATTCAGTTTGTAGGCTGAAATTCCACTAACTACGGCCTAAGGACAAAGCAACCAAAGCAGACCCACAAACATGCATCTAGCTCAAAACTAACTCACCTTTATTCTAGTACACCTGGTCAAACCACAGGCTCAATCCATTACAACATATCCTAAATTAAAGGATATTTTGCTCCTCAGCTCACCAAGATCCACAAAAAGTGGAACAAACCATGCTGATCCCAAGTTATAAATAGAGGTCGCCATATGCTTAGTGGACACAATCTATTCTACCACTTGCTCTTATTTATTCACATTATACTCAACCCTATATGATCTTTCTCACTTTCGCTTCTTCGTTTACTATCTTGTATTCAACCAAGATCAATAACAAAGCTACTCTTTATTTTCTTACTCTTTGTTTTCATAGCAATTTCTTATTTTATTTATTAATCTCTATGTTGTTGGTGCCCTCCCTAAGAAAGCTTTATTCTTGCAAATTATTGCACAAACAATTTAGTGCAAACCATAAGGACTAGCAATGAATTTCCAGAAAATCTTGTTCTTTACTGTTCATTTTGATTATTCATTATGATGGATGCATCTACTAACCATAAGGAGCATCTTGATGAACTAACTATTTTGTTGAAGGAGCATACTACACAAATTCCACCCAGGCAGGGTTGACAGTGTAGCAAGCTAAACAACTCCAATGTATAGAAGAGGAAAATTCGAACTTGCAAGAACAAATCACTTCCCTCATCTTGCGAGTTACCCCTACTTCTCATTCTGCTAAGTAAGTTCACTAGTGGAAAAATCCCGTTTTAGACTGACACATTTAAACCGGTTTTGGTGGATAAGGTCTTAAAAATTTGCACGGTGGCAGTTCTGTAATTATATTGAACTTCTAAGATCAGTTCTAAAAAAATGGTCTTAAAAATTTATTTAGGCCAGTTATAAATAGAACTGGTCTTAAAATGTTCAAATTTTTTAAATCTTTTACATTTAAGACCGGCTTTTATATAAACCGGTCTTAAATTTTAAAACATTTTAAATTCTAAAAAATTTTAACATTTTAAGACTAGCTTTTATATCAACCGATCTTAAATGTGTTAAATTTAAGATCGATTTTTACAAAAACAGGTCTTAAATTTCAAATTTCACTTTTTTAAGACTGATTTTTATTGAAAACCTGTCTAAAAGGTAAGATTTTTTGCCCGTCTTTTTACTCCCGCGATCAGATCACACGCTCTTTGAACCCTTTCTTTTCTATTCGCCATTTCTCTGTGAGCTTTGTCCATGCTTGTTCTGAACTAGTCCATGGCATCCAGTCCCTCATTTGCCCAACTCTCCTCTGTCATTACCGTTGTCGTTGTTATGTTCGTCATCTCTGTTCTTTGATTATCGTCAGTCTTCTCCGCCGCCACCTCTATTCTCCGCAATGACCATTCTCTTCTGCCTTGACTTCCCTTTATCAGTGCCATGAATTTGAGGACTGCATTTTAAGCTTAGTCAATGCCACCATGCTTTGGGTTGAAGCTCACTCCTTAGTTTTCAATCAGGTTAGTATTCGATCTGTTATTTAGTTGTACGTTGTTCAATAATTAGTAATGTTCTATGAAAACATTGTTCTTATTGTTGGTTTGAGCACTTAAATGTAATCTGGAAAAAATAAAATCTGCATATTCTTGTTAGATATTTGCTCTGACTTTTAATTACATCCCAGTGATATTTGGCTAGGAGTAATACCACTCTATGTTTTGTTTTAATTTAGTACGATTTTTTTATTATTGTTAGTGTTATTGGTTTGTTAAAACAATACTAGTTTCAAATGGTGCATGTTAATTTTGTTGAAATCTCTAAAACTCTATTGTTATTATTTTTTGTCTATCCTTTTGTTGTTGGATATAGGGTGCTAGAAGTGTTGAGATATGTATGGATCATAGTTGGATAAACGCTAAATGAATAAGTGTTGAATATGATAATGGGGTGAGGAGTTTTTTAGACTTCGCTAGAAGAAATGCCAATGATGGTAGTGGGAAGTTTTATTGCCCTTGTGTAGTATGTTTGAATAAGAAGCAATTAAGTGCTGGAGATATATATACACATTTAATTTGTGAAGGATTTTGTAAGAGTTATACAGTATGGGTATAGCATGGTGAAGAATTAGAAATGCCAAGTTCATCTCAACAGGGGTGAGTGAACTTTGATGATAATGACACGGATACGGATGATCGGATAGAGGATATTATTCGTGATGTAGGAGAAGAGACTTTTGAGTAATCACATGCATATGGTAATATGTGCAATGATGTTGAGACGCTATTGTACCCTGGGTGTAAAAAATATCAATTGTTGAAAGCAGTATTGAAATTGGTAAGCTTGGAAGCACGGCATGGATGGAGCGACAAGAGTTTTTCAAAAATGCTTGAGGCTTTTAAGGACATGCTTCTAAATGATAATGTGTTTCCTTCTCGATACTATAATGCTAAGAAAATATTGTGTATACTAGGGATGAAGTATAAAAAGATCCATGCATGCCCTAATGATTGTAAATTGTATAGAAAAGAGCATGAAGAGGAACAACAGTGTCCGATATGTGAAACCCCGAGGTACAAATCAAATAACGCTCCTGCAAAAGTATTGTGATACCTTCCAATCATACCAAGGTTTAAGCGCTTGTTTGATAATGAAAACGATGCAAGAAATTTGAGATGGCATGTGGATGAGAGGATATCCAATGGAAAGCTTCGACATCCAGCTGATTCTTCTCAATAGAAGAAAATCGATCAATTATGTCCTACCTTCGGTGAAGAGCCTATGAACCTTAGGCTTAGGCTTAGCACGGATGGCATGAATCCTTTTGGTAGCCTGAGCAGTATACATAGTTCATGGCCTGTTCTGTTGATAATTTACAACTTATCTCCTCTGTTATGCATGAAATTAAAGTACATTATGTTGTCTATATTGATTTTGACACCAAAAAAACCCAGAAATGACATAGATGTTTACCTGGAACCCTTGATCGAAGACTTGAAAGAGTTGTGGGATGAAAGTGTTGATGTTTTTTACGGGAACAAGAAGGAGGTTTTTAAAATGCGAGCCATGATCTTTTGTACTATAAATGACTTCCTTGCATATGGAAACTTGTCAGGATATAGTGTTAATGGCCATAAAGCATATCTGATTTGTGAAGAAGGAACATGCTACCATCAACTTCAACATGAAAGAAAGACAGTTTATCTTGGCCGTAGGAGATTTCTTAGACAAGGCTACCCACATCGTAGATTAAAGAAAGCTTTTTTTGGTGGACAAGAGTTTGAAGATGCTCTGAAGGCATTGACTAGGGAGCAAGTTTATGAAATGGTGAAAAATATGATTGTTATCTTTGGTAAGACTATAAAGAATAGTAATGAGAAAAGTAAATGGAGAAAGAGGTCTGTCTTCTTCAATCTTCCATATTGGCCAAAGGTTGATGTGAGAACTGTATTAATTTCATGCATGTGGAGAAAAATGTTTGTGATAGTATTGTTGGGACATTGCTTAATATACAAGGTATTTCTAAGGATGGCATAAAGGCAAGATTAGATTTGCAAGAAATGGGGATACGAGAATACTTGCATCCAAAGCCATATAGTAAGAGAACTTTTTGTCCTCCAGCTGCTCATACTTTGTCTAAGGATGAGAAAAGAAGCTTTTGTGAGTGTTTACATGGTATTAAAATTCCTTTAGGATATTCTTCAAATGTTAGGAAGCTTGTGTAGATGAAAGACTTGAAGTTAGTGGGGCTAAAGTCTCATGATTGTCATGTCTTAATGCAATAACTACTCCCAGTAGCTATTCGAGGCATTGCCAAATATGATATTCAACATATTTTGACTAGACTTTGTTTCTTCTTCAATGCTATTTGTAGTAAAGTCATTGAGATAGAAAAATTGGATGAACTGGAAAATAAAGGATATCTGATCTTGTGCCATCTTGAGAAGCTTTTTCTTCCTTCTTTTTTTGACATCATGGTACATCTCATTTTTCATCTAGTCAGGGAGATCAAGTTGTGGGCCCTATATGTTTATGATAGATGTACCTAGTTGAAGAACTATGAAAATCATAAAAGGGTATGTGAAGAACCCTAACCGGCTTGAAGCATAGAGTTTTGTCAAGATTACTTGTCAAATGTAGGACACATTAGACTTCCCAAATGTCATGACGAAGAAGGTGGTAGATGTGGGGCTTCAATAAAGAGTATGGATCATGAAGAATTGCAACAAGTCCACTTGTATATCTTGAATAATGTTGATGAAGTTCAAAATTATATTAATGCTCATAAAGAAATTGTATGGAAAAGAAATAGTTGAATGACTGAACAAAGGTTAATTAGGGAGCATAACACAACTTTTGCATATTGTTTCAAACAAAAGGTTGACGGCGTAGAATGTGTTTCTGGTACAATTAAATGGTTAGCACGTAGTCCTAAGGCTGATGTCATAAGTTGGACTTCATTTGTGATCAATGGTTATACATTTTACACGAAGTCACTTGATGATAGGAGCACCGTCCAGAACAATGGGGTTATGTTAGTGGCTGAATCTATGCACTTCTCTAGTTCAAAAGATAAGAATCCTAGATTGGTAGCAATACCTTATTATGGGGTTATTGAAGAGATTTGGGTAGTTGATTATGTTAAATTTAAACTTCCCATTTTCAAATGCAAGTTGGTTGATGTTAACAATGGTGTGATGATTGATTAGTTGGGATTTACATTGGTTGATTTGAAGAGTAGAAGTTTTGGAGATGAACCTTTTATTATGGCATATCAAGCGAAACAAGTGTTCTATGTTACTGATCAGGCAAATAAAAGGTGGTCTGTAGCTCTCCAAGGAAAAAGGGTAATTGATATTAACCAGGAAAGTCATTCAATGAATGATCGTCTTGAGACTCCTTCTTTTTCTAGGGATTTACCAAAATTGAACAAGGAAGATGAAGCAAACAATGAACACGGCACAAGAAATGATCATCATGAAGGGATATGGAGGATATCCCTTTATAAAACTATATTAAAGGTTATTTAGCTAAAATAATTATCATGAACTATATTTGAATTATGTATATTGTTATTGGTGTATATATAAAACTACTTTTTTTTTTTGTCATCACAGGAAAATGAAGGATATGAGGTATACGTCTTAGTGTAGATTCTCTGAAGCCATGCCTGCTAGTGATCATCAGCCTGAGAAGAGTATGTATATAGTATTTTGGCCATAATGAATAAGAGCATTGTCATTAATGTAATTTAATCTTTGATGTGTGTATGTAAGTGAAAAGATAAGGAACTTGGTCAAAACAGCATTGTCATGGTTGTATGATTTCCTTGCATTATGATTCTGTCTATGATTGTGAGTTTAGTATTCATGGTTGTTTTCCTTGCTCCTGCTTGGGCCAGCATTGTTTAAGCACAAGGGAGTTGAGTTTTAATATGTTCCAATGAGTTTTGAGTCTCTCACATGTCATTAAGATGTTAGTTATAATCTGTAAGAGAAGAATTTATTTGAATGTCGTTAAACTACCTGCTGCTTGCTGAGTGAAATGTTTTAACAGGGGAAATGACTTGCTGGGTAAATGTTTTAAACAAAATTTTTTTTTTAAAAAAACTACTTTTAAGACCGGTTCTCTCCAAAACCGGTCTAAAAAGTACATTTAAGACATGTTTTGGAGAGATCCTGTCTTAAAAATCTTACTTTAAGACTAGTTTACTATAAAACCGGTCTTAAAATTTCAACTTTTTAGACCAATTTTTCAGAAAACCGGTCTAAAATTTTAATATTTTAGACTGGTTCCTCTGATAACCGGTCTAAAAATATTATTTTTAGACCGGTTTTATAATAACCGGTCTTAAAACGTTTTTTTAAGATCGGTTCCATAACCAATTTTAAAAGTAGCATACTTTTAAGACCGGCTATATCAAGACCGGATCCAGAACCAATCTAAATGCCTTTTTTAACCGGTCTTAAAAGTGATTTTTCTACTAGTGTTTTCAACTTCACATGTCTCCTACACATGCACCCATTGGGGACTCCTCACTTGATTGACCAACCAGGGTTTGACTAGGAACAATAATAACAAAACTCCTAATGCAAGATCATATTATGGTCCAGATGTGCCTAATGGTGAAGCAGGCGAGGAAGGTATGAATGTCTATCCAACCATATTGGTTGGTGAGATAAAAAGAAGGACGAATGAACTTGTAGTAAAAAACCTACTAAGCTCTGGAACGTCAATGAGGGGAGGTGGAACCAAAGGTTCCAGGAGCCTAGAAGCAATGATACTCTACCTACCAAAGTGCCACCATTACAATTCACAAGTTATCAAGAGAATCTCATAAATCAACACCAATCATTTAATATAATATCACTAGCCATTTCTCAATAAAAATAAGTCCCATAAAACAATCTCATTAACAACATTGTTTCATAGTCCATATCACCTACAAATAAGAAATTTATAGTTCTATATAGTTAAAAAATCACTCATAAACATCATACAAACATGCACAATAAGAGGAAAGTAATTACCTCTTGCCAAAGCAAAGTAAAACCATAATGCTCCTAATCTAAGAGCTTAAACACAAGCCATAATCAATCTACAACAATCAATTTACTACGCATTAATAACTCTGAGTTATTAGAATAATTAACTTTATTAATTCATTTCTATAAATTTAAAGCTTTGAATTAATTACCCAAAAATTCCAATTTAACAATAAAATTCCATTTATTTATTTTAACATTAATTCAAATATTTTTCTTAACCCAAACAACTCATTTGAGACATTGATTATCAACAATTTCATTTAAGTATAAAATTGTCAAATTATAAATCTTCACTTTATTCAACATTCTAAACTGATTAAAACTTTAATAATATCTCTAATAATCTATATAAATCATTTAACCCAAATTTAATAAGTTAAAAGTTTCCAATATAGAATTATTTATAGATTGTTTATAAAGAAAATTCATTATAAATATTTTACCAACTAAATAACAAAAATAAACCAATTAAAATTAATTATTAGTCATCCTCTACATTTCATTAGTTATATATTGACAGAACTCAAAATTTGCGTAAAACCCTAACCCCAAAATATTCTCTAATTAGCAAAAAAAAGTATCATCATAAGAAAGAGAAAATTATTTAAAACATATTTTATTAAGAGAGTTTTGTGATTAGAAGTTATTTTACCAATCAAAATGATCTGAGAAGGAGCAAACCAGACTAAAGAAATGGCTCAAATGGCGCTAGATGACAAAGAAGTTTTGGAACACACACACACACACACTCTGTCTCTCTGTCTCTCTCTCTCTCTACTGTTTGAAGTGCCTCTTGGGGAAAAGCCCTATTTAACAAAAAGACCGAGGGCAAAAATTACAACTAAAGACCCCATGTTTTTCAATATCTGGACCATTTTCTAATTTTATTTTTTCTGTATTATTAGTAGTAGTAGCAGCAGCAACAACACTACTATTACTATTATTTCTTTTACTTTTATAAAATTTGTTTTGGATAAATTCTTTTATCCCAATAATTACATGGTAAATTCATTTATCATAATTAATTTTTTCTTAATTGAAATTAAATCCCAAAATAAAAATTAGGATATTATAGAATGCATCCTTTAGTATTATATAGAAACAGAATGGAATGGGTTTCATGGGTTATTGAGTAAAACGCGTCCTTTGTTGCTTGTTTGGGAAACCCCCAAACCATGGTTTCATAAGCCTTTTTCCGTAAACTAAGATAAAACTTCTCTCACATACTTAGCTCATATGTCATAAAAACACTTCAAAAAAGCTAAAACAAACAAGGACTTCGAATAGAAAGGGTTATAGAGCCAAACATATCCTTGTAAATTGTCACAGTTACTGAAATGAGTAACAATTATTTACTAAAAACCATGAAGTATCAATTGATTTTTTTTAAAAAAAAATTTGGCTACTTGGACTTAACAATTCATTTTTGTAATATTAAAAATGTAGTAGTGTTTTTCAGTCAGTACCTTTACTATTGTCCTCCTCCTTCTGGCCTCCCCCTTGCTTTGCATATCATTAATGTCAAAGGAAGGAGATGAAGGGTCTGACTGGAAGTGATCATGTACAACCTCATTGTGATGATAAGTGAGGTTCAACTTCCTATTCAAACTATTGGTGTATGTAGCGAGTTACCTTATGGAGTGGTCAAGGTTGACCAATGTCTACAGTAGAGCCTCCATTTGAGGAGGAAGAGGAGGAGCTTGTGGAGATCATGGTGGTGGTGGAGGAGGCAGTGGCATAGGAGGAGGAGGAGGAGGAGGAGGAGGAGGAGGAGGAGATGGAGGAGGAGAATGACTAAAAAGAGCTCTCTGGCATATGGCCATAGTGAAAGAGGGAAGGACGAGGCCAATGAAAAAATAGTAATAAGAACAAAAGGAATAGGTGAGTTTAAATATTCTTTGCTCTAAAGTGTATTGACATAGGAGAACTGGTACTTGGTGTTGGATTGAATGAGGTTATAAAAAGATGCTTTTAGAGTTATTCTTTATATGATTGTTTTTTCTTATGAAAGGTCGTTTTTGTCATTCATACTCTTTGGTCAATTGATATAACCGATATATTTTTGTTTTCGCCGATATAATTGTTTGTAAGCATTATATGATGGCTGTTTCATAAGACATGTTATTTTTGTCACTAAATAAATTATGCTTATTAACTACAACCGTTATTTTTATGTTTTTTCAAATTCCACCTCTCAATTCTCAATACATAATGGTACTCATAATTAACCATTACATTTTAGTATTATATATTCTTGCATGACCTTCACCTTGACATACATGGCATTGATTAGCTATAAGTGTTATTTAGTAAGTGTTATATATGCGTGAATATATAGTAGTGTATAAGGACTAAGTTGCAAACCCGGTGAAACTACAAGAATTAAATAATTAATTTCTCCTAAAAATTTTATGACATGTTAGAAAGTTTGACAATATTTTACAAAGAAAAGAAAGTTTGAAGATATATGTATTAAAATTATTTTATGTTGTATAAAAATTACTTTTTGGGCAAATATAAATGCTAAAAATAGTTTGTGTTGATGGAATCATGGAAATGAAATATCAATACATATATTTTAATTTTAATGGAGGTTGATATACATTTTCAAAATAGACAAAAAGATTTTTTTTGCAAAGTAGGAAAAATAAAAGGGTGGTTACTCTTTATTTTAATGAAATTTTGTTAGATAATTCTATTTTATTTTTTTAAAAAATATATCTACAAATTCGTAGTAATTAATTAAATTTCAGTTATCAAAATAACTCAAATGAATTTTTTGAAGTATTTTTATTGGATTAATTTCAAAATTAAAATTAGTACAATCAATTAAATTTAATATATTTCTAAATGTCGTAGAAGCTATTTTATTAGTTTTTCTTAGTGGTGGTTTACTTCTTTTCTCTATGTTATTAAAGGTTAAATTTCATTTATTATTATGTTAGAAATATTTTGAAATGTGCCCTTGAATAATTTATAGGAGTGAATATCGCGAATATCCTGTGAATATGTTGCTAAAATGATGCTCTCCATTTTAGTTATGATCATTTGTAAAAATATTAGATATTATAATTTAGAAATAGGTTAGTTTCAAGAATCTCTCATGCAGTTATGCAGGATGTATCTATATCAATGTACAAGGCTCACTTATGAATGCAAGTCGTATATTCCATATTTTCTCTAGTTGTCAAATCTTTTATGGTATCAAAGCTATCTTGAGGAACAACCATGACAAATGCAGGTGAGGAAACCATGAGTGGACTAAAGAAGGTAAGAAACACAAGTGGATCACAGAGAGAGAGAGAGAGAGAGAGGAATGACACTTCAGTGATCGACACTATGTCGTCATACTACCTCCACGCATCGAACAACCTAGGCCAAATATACGTAAGTGAACTCCTAGGCAACAATAACTATGATGAATGGGTCAGTGATATGAGTAATGCTCTATTCACCAAGAACAAGATAGGATTCATGGATGGCTCGATCTTGATTCCTAATGCTACTTCACCGAATGTAGCATTATGGATTCGATGCAACACAATGGTGAAAGGATGGCTCAAGAATGCTATAGGAAAAGATGTCTAAGGCAATGTGAGACATGCCAAAACATCACATAAGATTTGGACTGATCTCCAAGAATGTTTCAGGAAGAGTAGAGCGTTGTGATGTGAGGTGGCGCTTCTTTGAAAGGAAGGGCTGAATGTACTGTCCTTCTACACCAAGTTGAAATGTCACTGGGATGAAATGGAATCCCTAATGCCTTTGCCTAAGTGCAAGTGTAGAGAATTCACATGTAGATTGGAGAAAGAAATGACACAGATGTATGAAAAGGGATCAACTTTATGACTTTCTCATGGGTCTCGTTGAAAGTTTCAGCATTGTTCGTACGCACATTCTAAGCACCAAACCTACAATGCATTTGGGAACCGTATTCCATAAAAGCCAATCATGGAGGGATCATCGTTTCATATAAAGTGATTGTGTGGCCAAAAGGAACTGGTGAAAAGAGAAAATCCATGAAAAGAAAAAACCAAGTGCACATATTGTCAATAAACAGGCAATACCAAAGATCAGTGCTATGAGATTATTGAATACCCAGCTGACAGGGGGAAGAGATTTAGTTGTAGGAATGGACCTTTAAAAGGATAGATAGAAGCTTTTATTGGCTCAGAGAGTAGTCCCAACCCTGGCCTGACAGCAAGCCAATTCAAACAATTGGCAAAATATCTCACCCTGGAAAATCCAACGAGAATAGGCAATCACAAAGCTCAACCTAGTGTGAATATGGCAGGTAGAATTTATTTTATCTAGCCTTAGATTATCGATTTTAGAGCTACTAACCACATCACTTGTAATGGTGAGTCATTAAAGATATAAAAAAGCAAAGGTGTAATGACCCAAAATATGTATAACGGATCATTGACTTTAAGAGAATATGTAACAAATGTAGATGAACACTTTCAGGGAATAAAGTGTGAATTATTACCCGAATTAGTAGTAGAAGATGCTCGAACCCAGTATTTAAGTTAAAATATGTGACAAAGCCTAAATTGAATTAAAGGACAAGGGAAGGGTGCATGGCAAGAGGCAATGTAGTTAGATAAGGCAATAAGTGATAATCTAACTAAAATTACCATAGTCAGGGGCAAAACGGGAAGAAAGCAATTTATCAGCCAATTAGTCAGTAATCAAAAAAGAAATTGACTATTAACTAAAAGAGTAAGAGGTGTGACTAAATGGTTAATAGAATTAGTTAGAGTAACTAAATAGTTACTTGCTTTTGATAGAGCCATAGGATTGAGACACTTTGCACCATTTGAATTAAACAATTAAACTGGATAAAAGTAAAACATTTCAACTTTCTTTCTCTTCCCTCTCATAGTCGGCTAAAGGCCTTGGAGGGGGTTGAAGTTAAATCATTTTAACACATCTCACTCTCTATCTTAAGCTTTCAAGGTTGGCTAAGGTGGAGGAGGAAAGAAAGAAGATTCAACTGAAGTTGAGCTCTATGTCTTGGATTTTGACCTTGCTAACCACCTCTAATGCTAAGATTCTCTTCTCTAATCTTATTCCTCTTGATGAGAGCTTCATTTCTATGGTTTTAGTTTTTCAAAAGGAGGTGTTTTTAGTCCTCAATGAAAAGCTAAAGTTTGAAATTCAAAATCAATTGTCAATAATTGTTATGAATATAATGAATGCTACAAATGTCAAGAATAGTTACAAATGTCACGAATTGTCATTAATGTCAAGAATGTTACAAATGTTACATTTGTTAATAATGTCAAAAACATGCTGCTGCTATGAATGTTGTTATGTGATGATTGCTTACACGCTATGTGAAATTGTATTTCATATAAGTGAATTGTTACTACTGAGATTCCTATGAATCTCACTCTTTCCAATGAGTAACCTATAGCCAAGGCAAGCGGCTCTATGGATTAGTAGGTAAACAAGGGCGGCTAGTACACACTGCTAGAAGATTAGAATTTTTGTTGGTTATCAAATTTTTGGACACAGAATGTTTATGATGATGTATTTGTTATAAATGTAAGTAAACTGCAATACCAGTACACCTAGTAAAGGTAGACGTACGGTCATAGACTTGTGTATTTATATGTAATCTCAAGTATGGAAACTATGAACGAGCGATCATGCCCTATAGACCCTATTAGTTTATGGATATAACCTGAGAGTTTGTCAGAAAATTTTGTTAAGTAATCTAATATTATTGAATAGAACAGAACCAAACAAGCCTGAAAGTTTTGAAAAGCAGAAGTGAAACCTCGAATGAGCTGTAAATTATTCTCCGGCCTCTTGTTTAACTTTATAACATGTTTTCAAACAGTTTTCAAGGCTTTTAAGTAAGGGGTTACATTTTTGGTATCAGAGCCTAGATTCCTGACAAAGCTAGGGTTGTTTTTAGAGTCCTTTGTTTCAGTTGATGGTTGCTAACCCAAGACTATTTGTGGTATACACATATATGTTCTTATTGTTTCTTGGTGTATGAGTTTTAAGGACTATGTATATGCGTTCAATATGATATTGATGTTGTGAATCCTTTATGATAGAGTGAAAAGAAATAATGGTTCAACCAAAAGTTAGACGTGTGGAACCAGAGATAGAAGAGATAAATCACAACCCACCTGATCCCATACAACAGATGATGGGCATGTTAATGGAGCAGTAAGATATGATTTATGAGTTAAGGAAAGAGCTTTGAGAGGTAAAGGAAAAACAAAATGAGGATTGAGAATTGTTGGTACAAGATGATACAAACCATGAGGAAACAGAGGAAGGGCTGACTTAACCCGAGGAGTCATAACAACATACCGAACCTAACCAAGAATCTCATGGGGCACTAGCCTGTGATGAAAGAGATTTATGGTTTTGGGTCTTCAAGTTCTGTAAATACCTACCCCCAGTGTTTAGGGGAAGATTTGACCCCTAAGAACCTAAAGATTGGTTGGTTCGGTTAGAGAAGACTTTTGAAGTATTAGAGTGCCCGACTAAGGTAAAGGCGTGACTAGCCATTTATAAGCCTGAGGGAGATACTGACAGGTGGTGGTAGAACATTACCCTGATATTGCGGACCCAAAATATGCCAGTGACCTGGGAGATGTTCTAGGAAAAATTATTTTCCTAGATCTATGAGACTTGAAAAAGAAACATAATTTCTAAAGTTGCAGTAAGGTAGTACAGAGACCTTTGATGATTACTTGTCCAGGTTTATCTGACTAGCTCGCTACTCCTCTTATTTACGACACAAAGATGATGAAGAGTGGAGTTCTGACATGCTAATTGTAACCTTATGCCTTAATTAGCGTAATTATGATTTAATAACGCATAGTTAAAATGGTTTAGAGACCGTCGAATAATTTAAACTCTTTTCAACTTCCTACTTTACCATAGGGTTTTCACAAACTATTTCAAAAAATTTTCCTCATCTTGGTCTCAATTTCGAATATAATTACCCGTGCAGTTAATTTACATTCATACATATCAGAGTATATAACTAAATCCCAAGCAACTCCCGAGTTGTACATATATTAACTAAGGGTTTATAGGTCTCAACTAGGGGATTACATGACCAAAATCAAATGTAATATTTACATCTCGAAATATACAGTAATCCCAAGTTCAAAAGTAGATAACCAACATCTCAAAATCAAATATACCCTAAAGAATCCTAATCGCTTCGGGTTGCCCGCTTCTCTTTAGAGCCACTTGCCCTATCTGAAATATTAGTCATTAGAAAGAATGAGATTCAAGAGAACCCTAGTAGTAACAAATCACTCACACAGTGCATAAACACATAACAAGGTCATGTTAACAACATCACAATGTATCATGGCTCACACCACATGCGACAACACTCATGGCTGTAAACTCTATGCATCAGCTTTCACTGTGATCTCTATGTACTCACAAAGTATCATAATATATAATTATGCATCAGCTTTCACTGTGATCTCAAAGCATCACAATGTATCACAATGTATTCTCAATGCATGACAAATATACTTACAATGTTTCACACATAGTATAAGAGAAAGAATCACTACCTTGTCCTTTCCTGACGTTCTTTGACACCGTAGGCTCTCGAGGGCGGCAAATATCAAATCCTATAAACCAAATTAGGGACAACTGGTCAATTTCTTTTCCAAGTTCTTAGTTCCGTAGTACTTTAAGTTGGTTATCATTTAAACTCTTTAGGTAGCTATTATAGGCCTAGACATATACCTAAAGCGTTGGGGAAAAACTACACAAAAGACCTTCCTTGGAAGCTCAAAGTGCCAATTTCCAATGGTTGGCCGCGGCCAGCCTAACCGTGGGCCGCGGCCAATAGATGCATAGAAACTTTTTGGTTACGGCCAGCCACCATGGGCCATGGCCAGAGTCAGGTCAGAAAGTCTTAGGCCGCGACTAGCCCCTCGTGGGCCGTGGCCAACATATGGTCAGAAGGTTTTGGGTCGTCACCAGCCTTATGGGCCGCGGCCAACCTGTGGCACTGACTCCTGGCTAATTTCAAACACTCATAACTTTGTGCACAAAACTCAAAATAACTCAAACTTTATATGGATGGAAAGCTTAAAATGTGAACTACAATCCTAGAAAATTTCACAATATTTCAATATCACTTTCTAGGTCAAAATACCATGCAAAGTTGGCCTCCTGCACAGCATTCCAGACTTCACCAATTTTCCAGTTTTTCCAAAAATTTCATATTTCACCAATTGGCTTCCAATGATTCCAAATTTCAAACCAAACACTATTCTTACACAATTTTGCTCAAGGAACTCATTAGAGCCATCAAAATGACCATATTCAATGTCCATTGACATGTTTTACCACAATCACAACATGTCATCACAACTTCCCCAAACATCACACATATTGCAATTCTTTCCAAACCAAAACTCCCAACCAAACCCAATGGCACAAAGACACCATTTAACACTAAATTTAACATCACATACCAACCATTACTTTTTTTTACCAGTACATACCATTCAAAATTCACCAAGAAAATCAAGGCAAAATCATAAAATCTTAAGACCAAGCTAATGACCACAATCAATACACCAAAAGGTTCCAAATACTCACCTTAACTTCTTCCTAAGACTTGTTCTTGATTTCCACTACTTTTAAATTTTCTCAAATCCTCAAACACCACTATCCAAGAATCTGAAACCATAGGAATGGAGCCCTCAACCTCATGATTAATATTAATAAAAATGATTTGAGCACTTAAGGCCAAAACCTTACCTAAAACTCAAGCTTCTTCTTTCTCTTTCATGCTTGATCTTGATGACAATGGAGGAGAGGAGAGAGGTGAGAAGATGATAGAGAAATCAGATTTTTAGGGTGCAATAAGGCCCTTGGCCAACTTGAAATAGAGGAGGGAAGAGAGAGTTGAAATTGTTGACTCTTTGACCTCAATCCATGGCTCTTGTGTTGACATGTGTCAACATCTTGTTCCTCCTTCTAAGCACTCACATAAGCACACGCACACACAATCCCACTCCCTTGCTTATTCAATCTTAGCTATTGATATCAATTACCAATGAGTTTCTTCTTTGGCAACTGTCCAATTGGTCGGTGAATTTACTATTTTGCCCCTGATTGTCATAACATATATGATATCCTTATCAAGTACATTTTACAGCACAATTCACATCATATCCTTCAAAAATGCTTAATTAACATTAATTACATTACTTTGAAATTATTAGCCCTTAATTACAATTTAGGATATTACACTAATTCGAGGGGTTTAGATATTAAATAAAGAAAAGGTTAGCCTCCTGGTAATTTGCTGAATTCAATAAAGTTATAAAAGAATGCCAAATTACAGAGAATAATCTAAGGTATCTATATCCATCTAAGGGTACTAGCAGCCGTGGTGAGCCGAGTAAAGGGAATTCTGCCCAGAAGCGTAAGCATCAAGGGTCCTCATCCAAGGGAAGCAATTAGAAACCATATTGACCTAAGGACTATGGGAACCAAAGAGGCCCATCGTCATGGTCATGCCCTCGATGTGGCAGGGCATATATTGGCAGGACTTGTGTGGGGCAAATAATTTGTTATAACTGCTAGTAGATGGGACACATTGCTAGTTAATGCAACCAGTGGCCGGTAGAGCCAAGGCTCAGGAATCAAGGTAGTGTGTTTGCTATGACACACGAAGAGGCACAGAAGTCTCCTGACTTGATTCAAGGTAAAATCTTTCTTAATGGTAGTTTGCTGTAAGCTTTATTTGATTTGGGTGTTAGTCATTCCTTTATTGCTTATGACTGTGTAAAGTACCTTGGGTTGCATGTTCATCAACTGCCATTTGATTTGGTTGTGTCAATACGATAGGTGTCAGACTATGACTCCTAAGGCTTTTTTAAATTGTGTGATAAACGTTGAGGGGCATGAGTCCAATGTTGATTTGATTTGTTTGCCACTCTATTAACTAGAAGTTATTTTGGGTTTCGACTAGTTGACGGCGAATAATGTGTTACTGAATTGTGGAACAAGAGGATAGTTTATCCTACTCTATAAAAGGATGGTAATATAAATGCTACTTTGAGATTCCGAGAAATGCCTAAAGAAGGGGTGCCAAGGGTATCTAGTATTCTTTTCCGTGCAGGTAAAGTAAAAGAAACTCTAGAGAATATATCTATTATAAAGGAGTTCCTAAAGTGTTTCTAGACGATCTTAATGGATTGCCTCCAGAAAGGGAAGTGGAATTTCTGATCAAGGTTATGGTTCGAGCTGGATCCATATCAAATGCCCCATACAGAATGGCCCCAAACAAGATGGCAGAGCTGAAGAAATAAATTGAAGAGTTACTTGAGAGAGGGTTTATTCAACCCAGTTGAAAGAGGCATGCTTCACCCCAAGAGGGGGTGAATTAGATGATGTGATAAATTTTTTGGTTGATGCAGTGATATGACTTTAACTGTAAATAGAGTAGAGTTGAGAAGATTAGCACACAAATAGTTATACTGGTTTGGCCCAAAACTCAGGCCTACATCCAATCCTTAGAGATCAAGACCTACTGAGATTTTCACTATACTTCTAAGATTCAATGGGCTCTCAGAATGCCTCAAAAATACAATAATCCTTTAATAGACTATAAGCAGAAATATTCTAATACTTAGAAATTTATCTCCCCCTTACGACAAGTGTTACGTGGAGAAAAATAAACCTATAACCTTTCTCTCTTGCTTACGTATATAAGTCTTATGAGCAACAATGTTCTCTTCTACTTATACTACTGTAAGTCTTACGAGCAGCAACATTTTCTACTGCTTGTATATTATAAGTCTTATGAGCAGAAAGTCCTACTAGGAATTCTCTCAACTACTTCTCTCGTAAAGATATCTACCCTCTCGAGGTCCCAGTACCTTCAGATCAAATGAAAATAGAATATGAAGTGTATACAGACTCTCTTATAAAGCAAATATGATAAACAATGAAGTATAATAAGAATACAGAGAAAATGTGAATAATAGAGACTCATAAATTTGCTTGTTTGAATTCTTGCTCTTCATTATTCTTGACGGTCTCTAAAGCTCTGCATCTATTGCCACATGATTTTGCCTATTGAAAAATAATCATTGCAGAGTGGAGCATTTTACTGTGGAACAACATGCGTACGTTTGAAATCTTTAAACGTGGTAGGTACGTGCTTGGTTGGTAGTAATGATTTTGTCTGCCGTTGTTTGACTTCCTCTATGCTTTTCTAATTCAAATGATCAACCACCTGTATCACACTTGTAATATATGTTAAATGATGTTAAATAATAATAACATGTGGAAATAGAGTGATTAAATAATATTAAACCATATTCAGATTGATCGCTGTGAGTCAGTGACGTTTGGCTTCTGACAAAGGATCACTCGAGTGCACTAGGCCTCACTCGAGTGAATCTTCATATATGAACTTTTGCTTCAGCTTTTGTGTTGCACTTCCATATGATTTTGAGAGATTGCATTTTCACACTTGTGAGCGATGTAGGACCTCACTCGAGTACAAATCCCCTCACTCAAGTATACCTATATTTTACACTATGAGCCTACGTCTCTGGATAACACTTGCATCCCATTTTATCAAGAGTGAGATTTTGCACTTGCAAGTGATGTGAACCCTCACTCAAGCATACTTACTCTCACTCGAGTGAATAGTATATTCTTGTAAAAGATACTCTTTTGCTTCAACACTTGCATCAAAATGAAGAGAGTTGGATTCCACACTCACAGGTGTGAGGTATCATCGGGTGCAGTATCCTCCACTTGAGCATACTTTCTCTTCCATGCACTTGGTAACTCTCAGGCAAACACTTCCTATCTCTCACACGCTTGGACTCGAGTGCAGTTTACATTTTGAGTTTACCTTGCTCTCGGGTAAACACTTCCTCTGCACACTTGTAAGGACTCTGGTGCACTTGAGATTATCACTCGAGTAGAGGTTCTGTGCTTGAGTGAGATGATGATATCCTGTCTTTGTCATTGCTCTCTTTCAAATACTTGTATGAGTATCCCTTCATGCTCGAGTACAAATCTCATCATTACTTAAGTATTGTGTCTATCACTTGAGTTGTCCTGGTATTTTTAGTTAGAGCTTGCTTCTGTCCAACACTTTCTGTCTAACACCTGCATACGCTCGAGTGCAAAAGTGCTTAATGCTCAAGTGCTAGGTCTATCACTCGAGTGCACAGTTAAAATTGTAGTAATGACCATTGAACTTAGTGATATGCATTTGGTAATACTTTGGTAATTGTTTCAACTATTTTTTAAACTTGCAAAACATTATATTCTTACCATATCTCACAACAATCTTTTGTTATCATCAAAACTTGGAATCTAACATTCTCTCCCTTTTTGATGATGACAAAGCCTTTGTGATGAGTTTTTAAAAACTTGATTGGAGTGAAAATTTTGAAAACATTTTCAACATTTCCAAATGCATATTTCACCAAAGTTAAGAGTCATTTTCAGATTTTTGCACTTAATCTCATATTTCTTGCAATACTTCCAATTGACACTTAAAAGCCAAGATAAGTCATAGTACCATTATATTTGCACAGAAACCATTAAATCTAAACAGAAAACTTAGCAAACTTGAAAATGACCATAAATGAACTTGTAAAGTACAATATCAAGCTTGAATCAGCATCTACCCATAAAACCCCATATACAACCATATCAGTAAAATAAACCAGAAAAGCTCAAATACCAATAATCTCCTACCCAATACAGAAAAGCTACCCACTCAATACTACTCCCCTTAAACCAAAAATCTCCTATATCAGACCATATCGCTCAGAAACCATCACAGATCCTTCTCCCCCATTTTATCTGCATCAAAAGGGGGCTGAGGTAAAGTAAGATCAGATGATGGGGTATAAAGTACCGGTCATAAGTGACATCAACATTAGAATTAGGGATGTGAAGAAAATATGAGTCTGAGTCTGAGAATGTGAGACTATGATAGGAGTAGACTCAGGTGGCACCTCAGGAGAAGCAGTTAGAAGATGAGTTTGCAAGAAGATTTCCATATCAGTTATTCTTCTAACATATCTTCTTGAGTCTTGAACATCAAGGCAAAGTTCGTATTTACCTTGTCCACCAACTTTGAGACTTGTATCTCCATTGTGTTCACCAATTTTTCATACTCACTCATCAATTCCTTTTTTAGGCCAGTCACTACTTGATTTACCTCTTCGGCTATATAGGTTGATAGTGATGCATTTAGGAAGGATGGAGGTGGAGTAGGACCTTGTACAGACAACTAAGCTTCATCACCTCTAGAAGGAGAGGCTTCTCTCTGAGATGTAGCCTTAGATTGGCTCACTGGAAGATTAATACCCATATATGGCAATTGAGTCTTGCCAAACCTCGAAATAGTTACCTTCTCAGTTCCCTTCAAATACCACACTTTGTTATGCTTAAGGATGAGAAACACAAGTTATGGATATGGAATTATGACAGATTTTGATGAAGAAAATTGAAATCTTCTCATCTCACCAAAAATAAGTTCCCTTACATTTCTTTGTTGATCGGCAAGAAAGGAGGCCAATAAATAGTAATCTCTCTAGGCAAAATGGGCATAGTTTTTGGATTTGTTGACAATACTAGGAGAATATATATAATGAATGGCACGAATGGAATCAGGCATGTCAATAGGCTTAAAATTAAGATGGCCTATAGGGTCATTTGGCCTTAAATGCCGGAAGGTTTCATTAGCAGTAAGTGTGGGTGGATCAAAATGGGGTGCAACATATCCAAGGATATCATTAATAATAGTAGTAGATATCATAATACCTTGATCTCTAACAGTGGTAGATACTGCTTCCTCTATCAACTCTCTGGCCCTAGAATATATATTATTGACTTTCATGTTGCAATAAAAGGTTCTCACAATAGAAGGTGAGTAAGGGAGATGCACATTTAGCCAAGGATCATAAAATCCAAGAAAAGAATGAAAATCCAAACTATAGCTTTTCTTCATGTAATCTAAGTCCACATAAACTATGGGGCAAAAATGTCTATGAGTAAACTCAAAGTCATATACCTTCTGAATAAGTGCCTTCAACTCCTTAACATTGAATCCTTCTAGAAGATTTATGACTTGTTCTTCCTCTAGAGCCTGTGAAGTAGAATATGCTCCTGAAGTAGCTTGACTTGTCTGGCCAATATGATGAGAACTTGAGGCACCGACTTGGGAGGTAATCTTGCCAACCAAGGCGTCAAGCTTGGATTTTTCCATTGCTTCTTTGAGCTGCATGTTGAATGAGTCATCGAAGGAAGAAGATTGTTGTGGTTGCTCTGTGTCCTTCTTCTTTCCTTTTCCTTTGTCTTCTTTCGATTGAGATGACAACTGGTTCCTTGAAAACCACTCCCTTCAGTTTCTTTTACAGAGGTTAATCCTTCTTAGCCATCTTAGGCTTGGGGTGAGGTTTCTTGGCTAGAGTTCTTTTCTTGGTGATTCTGGGTTTAGGAGGAGGTGTTGGAGTAGAAGATAAAGAAGGTGTTAGAGATGAAGGTGATGCCACTAGAGTATCTGAAGCACTAGCAACAGATTAAGTAAGTGAAGGTGAATGGGATGTTTAGGAAACAATAGGCATATTAGTTTTAGCTATTTAGAAATGAAATGAGAATCAAAAGATTGATAAGGACTTAAAGAAAATTTTCCAAAAAATCTCGTCGATTAGGGCAAGAAATGAGTAGCTAAAATGATAAATTTTGACCTTATGAAGATTATTGAAGAGTTGTAACAAAAATTTGAAGCAATATGAGGCTTTTGATTGATAGGCAACCGACGGAGCTGAATTGGTACGTCTTTCAAGTGATGAGACACTTCAAGTGAGAAGAAGAAGTACGACGGTCTGAGCTATTGTGTAACTGATATAAGTGCCAATACTCGAGTGACAACCCTAGTGCTTGTGTATTATTCATATAGTGCTCAAGTGACACGATTTTGTGCTCGAGTGACATTTAAAGAAATCTGATAATGCATGTAAAAGCATACTGATTTAAGTGTATCTTGTTATATTTTTCATCTTTGTACTCAAATCCTCCAAGATCATTTGAGTAACAATGCTTTAAATCAGTATTTGTATAAATCTTTCTCTTTTGCTTGAGTTCTCTTGCTTTACTTCAGGTGTGTTGATACTATGCTCGAGTGATGTTCTTTCCTCACTCGAGTCAGGTCTGACACTTTTGGTATGCTCGAGTGAGTTCCAAGAGTTCTCCCATACTCTGTTAATCCCTGTTTTTCATAGTTAAAAGTAGAGTATATAATATAGTTTCATACTCAAGAATCCATCTCTGACTCAAGTGATAAAATGTCTTGCACTCGAGTGAGCCTACTAGCACTCGAGTGATAGTCCTGCAAGAACATTTTCTATATACTCCAATACCAAAGTCAGTATGATTATCATCAAAACTTATATTAAACATAGTAATTAGCAAGAAAAAACTTACAACTCATTGGGATTAACCATTCCCAATTCTCTTCAAATATATAGGAATTGATCTTTAGCTATCAGCTTTATGAATATATCAGCAAGTTGAAGATGTGTCCATATGAATTATACTTTAACATCCTTCTTTTTCACGTGATCTTGAATGAAATGATGTCAGATATCTATGTGCTTAGTTCTTGAATGTTACACAGGATTTTCGGCCAAACTAATAGTGCTAGTATTGTCACAGTAAATTGGTTCTCCTTTAAATATACCCCCAGATCCTAGAGTTGTTGCTTCAACCATAGTACTTGAGAACAACAGCTTGTTGCAGCTATATATTCAGCTTTAGTAGAAGATAGTGACACTGTGTTCTGCTTCTTGCTGACCACGAAACCAGAGAGCCTCCAAGAAATTGACATTGTCCACTGGTACTTTTTTGGTCAGTTTTATATCCTCCATGATCTGAATCTGAATAGGCCACCAAATATTTGTTTCTTCTTTTTGGATACCATAGGCTAAGTTCTGCAATGTCTCCTAGGTATTTGAAGATTCTTTTTACAGTTTCTGCATGTAATACCTTAGGAACAGATTGGTACCTTGCACACATTCCAACACTGAATTGTATATCCGGTCTACTTGCTGTTAGATAGAGTAATGAACAACCATTCCTCTATATTTGGTGATGTTGAAGTAAGGGCCTTTTACGTCAGCATCCAACAACTTTGTAGAACTTATTGGAGTATCATCTCCATTAGCATTATCTATTTCGTACTTCTTTAACAGCTCCTTCAAATATTTTGTTTGAGATACAAATATCCCATTCTTCCTTTGCTTGATTTAAAGTCCAAGAAAGAAGTTTAATTCTCCCATCATGGACATTTCAAACTCTCCCTACATAATAAGCTTGGAAAACTCTTAACAAAGAAATTCGTTGGTAGCACCAAAAATAATATCATCAACATACATTTGAACAATTAGAACATAATTTTTATTATGTTTGATGAAAAGAGTTGCATCTACTTTTCCTCTGACAAACTTTTGATCAAGAAGAAATTTTCTTAGCCTTTTATACCAAGCTCTGGGTGCTTGTTTTAAACTATACAAAGCTTTCTTAAGTTTAAAAACATGATCAGGTTTTGTTTTATCTTCAAAACCAAGAGGTTGTTCTACATATACTTCCTCAATAATATAACCATTTAGAAAAGCACTTTTCTTATCCATTTGATAAAGTTTAAAAACTTTAATGCAAGTAAAGGCTAAGAGAACTCGTATTGCTTCCAATCTTACCACTAGAGCATATGTTTCCTCATAATCAATACCTTCTTCTTGATTATAGCCTTTGGCAACCAATCTTGCTTTGTTTCTCACAATGATTGCTGATTCATCAAGTTTGTTTTTGAAACCCATTTAGTTCCTATAACCAAGTGAACTTTAGGTCGAGGAACCAAATCCTAAACTTGATTTCTTCAAAATTGATTTAATTTTTCTTGCATAGCAATCACCCAATCATTGTCAGATAAAGCTTCTTCAATATTAGAAGGTTCAATCTTAAAAATAAAAGCAGAAAAAGTTACCTCATTGAGTATTCTATTTCTGGTTTTGACACTTTTGTGAATATTTCTAATTACTTTATCAATTGGATGATCTTTAATATGTCTCCATGCCTTTGGTTGAGCATGATCATTGACATCTTCTATATTTTAAAAGTCATTTATTTCAAAATCATTCTGTTTTGAAATAGTTTTGTTTTTCTTTGTCAAATCCATTTCTTCTCCATCAAAATTCTTTATCTGAGAATCAAGTTCATCAAACAAAACATGAATGGATTCTTCAACAGTACAGGTTCTTTTATTAAAAACTCTATATACTTTACTTCTATTAGAATATCCTAGAAATAAACCTTCATTAGACTTTGAATCAAATTTACCCAATTTTTCTTTACTGTTGTTGTGAATGAAGCACTTGCATCTAAAGATGTGTAGATGAGCAAGATTTGGCTTTCTCCCTTTGTAGAGTTCATATGGTGTCATTCCAAGTGACTTACGAATATATGCTCGATTTGAAATATAGCATGCGGTACTCATTGCATCCGCCCAGAATACTTGTGACATTTCTTTTTCATTGAGTATAGCCCTTGCCATTTCTATGAGGACTCTATTCTTCCTTTCTACTTCTCTATTCTGTTGAGGCTTCTAGGTGCAGAAAAGTTGTGATTTATTCCCTCGTTGCTGTAGAAATCTTCAAAGAGTTGATTATCAAATTCTCCTCTATGGTCTGTCTTGATAAAGACAATAGAAATACCTTTCTCATTTTGAACCATCTTATCAAACATAATAAATTCGACAAACGTTTCATCTTTTGAAGTAATAAATATAGTCCATGTAAATCATGTAAAATCATCGACAATTACTAAAGTATATAGATTTACTCCAAAATTTTTTACTCTTGCTGGACCTACCAAATCATATGAAGTAATTGTAAAGGCTTGGAAGTAGAAATCTCATACTTTTTTTTGAATGAAGATTTAGTTTGTTTGACTTTTTGACATGCCTCACAAATCATGTCATCTTTGAATTTAAGTTTAGGAAGACTAACAACTAAATCTTTTCTAATCAGTTTGTCAAGTTGGTCCATATTAACATGAGCCAGACACTTATGCCATAACCAACTCTCCTTTGATTTGCTAAGAAAACAATTTTTAGAAGAATTTGACTTTAAATCAATAGTATAATAGTTACTGTTCCTTTGATCTCAGATCTTTTCCTTGATGGATTCTTTGTTAAGCATTAGATCCTTCTTGCTTACTATCAAGCATTCTTCTAAATCAAAGATCACCCAGTTATCTCTATCAGTGCTTTGACTCATACTCAGGAGGTTGTGGCATAATTCTTCAACATAATATGCATAATTGATTTGAACACCATCGAATTTTCCCACTTCACCAATTCCAGCAATACGTCTAGATTAGTTACCTCCAAAAGTTACCTTTCCTCCTTCTCTAGTTTCTAGCATGGTGAACTTATTTCTGTCACCAATCATGTGTCTCGAGCATCCACTATCAGTATACCACTTGTTTGCTCGTGATGCTTTGAGACATACCAAGAGTAAGGTAATCAAGTTTTAGGTACCCACACTTTCTTGGGTCCTTTGTGGTTAGTATGCATTACTTTTGGTACATGTGTCCTTTTTGGAACCCATTTATACATACCAATAACCTGTCCTTTTCTAAAATAACATGATGAAGTATAATGTCCTTTCCAATTACAATAACTACATGATGCAAATGGATTTGATGTATGCATAGAATTCTTAAAATATTTGAGATAAATTCTACTGCCATTTTTCTTATTTCCTCTGTTTTTATCCTGATCAGACTTATATCCAATTCCAGATTTATCAAAGGAAACTCTCTGAGATTTTAGAATAACTTTAAGAGTTTTACTTCCTTTAGTAAATCTTTCTAAAGTTTTTGTTAAATCACATATTTTCTTATCTTTTTCTTCACATAATGCACATGATGATATGACAGTATTTTCTAATTCTTTTACTTTCTTCTTATAACTAACCATTTCTTTAGCTACCTTGATGAATTCAGTATGCAATGCATTATATGCAAATAATAACTCATCATAAGTAGGTTCAAAATTACTTACCTCGGAATCCAATTCTTCTTCTTTAGCTACCAAGAATAGATTTGCAACTTTGTCATTGTCACTTTCTTCATCCGACAAGCTATCACCCTATATAGATGATATGTATGCTTTCTTCTTCTGCTTCTTCTTGTCTATATTTCTGAAGCATTCAGATTTGATGTGTCCAGGCTTCCCACATTCATAGCATACTATTTGTTGTTCCTCATTTTCTTTCTTGCTTGGTCCACCTTGATAATTCTTGAAATTCTTTTGGCCTCTTCTATAAAACTTCTTGAATTTTCTCATGATCATTCCCATATCATCATCATTAAGGACATCTTCATTTTCGGAAGACTCTTCCTCCTTGATAGCTTTAAGTGTAACTCCTCTTTTCTTTTTATCATCGAATTCTTCTAGTTCCTTCTTGAACCTCAACTTTCCTTCATATTCAGAAAGACTACCAATAAGAGCAGCTACAGATCTCATTAACTCTCCTTTAGCTTCTTCAATAGCTGTTACCTTTGCTTCCCATTCTTTCATAAGAATGTTAATGATCTTTCTTACTTGGGAATTTTGTTCAAATGATTTCCCAAGTACATATAGTTGATTAACAAGATAAGTATATCTGAGTTCAAATTCTGAGATTCTTTCTCATGGTTTCATACGAAATAGATCATTCTCTATAATTAAAGTATTAACTCTATTTTCTTTGATTCTGGATGTGCCTTTATGAGCCATCTCAAGAACATCCCACATATCTTTGGCTGTTAGTAGAGTAAAGATTCATAAATATTCCTTTTGACTGAGGGCACAATGAATCATTAAAATAGCTTTACTATTTAATGTTACTAACCTCTTGTCATCTTTGTCAAACTCCTCTGGGACCTTTTTAATGACTCTATCTTTGATTTTATTCATTGGAACATAGTCACCATCTTGTATCACATTCCATAAATTGTATTCGTTAGCCATCACGAACACTCTGAACTTAGCTTTCTAGAATGAAAAATGTTCTCCAGCAAAACCAGCAGATCTAGTGATAGAAGCTCCGTCTGGAAGGATGTTCTCACCCATTTTTGCCATTTACTGGATCCTTCTTCAGCTGCTAGGCTCTTCAGGCAAGACCTTGCTCTGATACCAAATAAAAGAGGCAAGCTTCACCTAAGAGGGGGTGAATTGGGTAATGTGATAAATTTTTTGGTTGATACAGTGATATGACTTTAACTGTAAATAGAGTAGAGTTGAAAAGATTAGCACACAGAGAGTTATATTGGTTCAGCCCAAAACTCAGGCCTACATACAGTCCTCAGAGATCAAGACCTACTGAGATTTTCACTATACTTATAAGATTCAATGGGCTCTCAGAACGCCACAAAAAAGCAATTGTCCTTTAATAGACTATGAGTGGAAATATTCTAATACTTAGAAATTTCTCTCCCCCTTACAACAAGTTTTATGTGCAAAAAAACAAACCTATGACCTTTCTCTCTTGCTTACGTATACAAGTCTTATGAGCATAAATTTTCTCTCCTGCTTACACCATTGTAAGTCTTACGAGCAGTAACATTCTCTACTGCTTGTATATTGTAAGTCTTATGAGTAGAAAGTCCTACTAGGAATTCTCTCAATTGCTTCTATCGTAAGGATATCTACCCTCTCAAGGTCCAAGTACCTTGAGATCAAATGCAAATAGAATATGAAGTGTATAAAGACTCTCTTATAGAGCAAATATGATAAACACTAAAGTATAATAAGAATACAGAGAAAATGTGAATAACAAAGACTCAAGAATTTGCTTGTCTGAATTCTTGCTCATCGTTATTCTTGATTGTCTCTAAAGCTCTGCATTTATAGCCAGATGATTTTGCTTGTTGAATAATAATCATTACAGAGTGGAGCACTTTATGTGGAACAACATGCGTACATTTGAAATCTTTGACATGGTAGGTACGTGCTTGGTTGGTAGTAATGATTTTTTCTGCTGTTGTTTGACTTCCTCTGTGCTTTTCTAATTCAAACGATCAACCATAATACTACAAAAAACTCTTTTAACGTCACTTTTTTGGGCCTTTTAACGTCTAAAAACAGTGGGACATCTATTTAAGTGACATAGAAAAAACTGTCAATAACGTCCCTAATATAGGGGTCGTCTTTAGGCTAGACTTTAGACATCCCCAGTCGTTATTGGGGACATCTAAAGTCAGGCTTTTGACGTCCCCAGTTCAAACTTGGGATGTCTAATGTGGTTCATAAATACTTTAGACATCCCTAGTTTGCACTGGGGACGTCTAAAATTTTTTTATAGCCTTTTATATATATCACTGTCTGGCAAATTTAAACTACAGAAATTGGATAGAAGAAATATTGCATAAATCAGAATGGAAACAACAGCAGTTCAACACTATCTAATAAAAATGTTATCCAACAATCTAATAGTATGTACAACAACACAACTCTAATTCGCACCTTGGAAATTCATCCCAAAATTCCCCATAAAAGTGAGACATCCCAAAATCAAAATAACAAACCGTCTCAACTTAATTTAAACGAAATTAAACTAATTAATGATTTCATATTCAAGACAATGTATCATTGTAATTTTTTTAACCGAGCAACCCATGCCAAGTTTAAAGCTTCCAACTAAACAATTTTCAAGCCTCCACAATTTTTAGATAAGTATTATTCATCCCATCACAAGAAATAAGCTCTCTTAGAATGCATGTACCACCCTAGAAAAAATCGCCATCTTCATACCTATTTTATGGCATAATTGATGTTGTATTATATTGTACCTCATCAACATTCCAGAACCATACACGTATTTGAGGCAAAACTCTTACATATTTTTTTAATTTAGTTGACTTTTGAATAATGTTAAACTAGACTAACCTAAACTAAACCAAATTTATTACTAAGTATCATTGTCATTTTTTTAACTCATGTCTATATATATACATCACCGTGTTGAAGTATGCTGACAAAAAAACAAGTATGTAATAATGATAGTCCATTTCCATATCAAGCAAATTATAAGTACATTAAAAGTATACATATACAAGTTACTCTATTTTTCTATTTTCATAATCTGATTTAAATTAACAGTTACAAGCATTTGTTCAATCATTTGTGTCCAAAGTTGTGGGAGTGAGAGACAAACCTGTAGACGACGGAAATGGAGATGACTCACGATGCCACCAGCTGGAAAGACGATAGTTGTGAGAGGGAGACACAAATGACGATGCTCTTGTCAAAGAAGAGAGAGGGAAAAATAGAAATATGATTATGAGAAAGAGGAAGGCATACGGGAAAGGAAACACATGAAAGGGAGTTGTAGCAATGAACTGAGAAAGAGGAAGGAAGACAGGAAAGGAAGCAGGGGAAAGGGGAAAGAGGAAGACAGCTGGGAATGAAGCTCATGAGGGAAGACAGAATGAAGCTTGGGGAAAGAAAGTAAAGCTGCTGGCCTGCTGCTGATGGGTTGGGCGTCTGACAGGCTTTTCCTTGTCCCCAGTCAAAAGAGGGATGTCTAAAGTGAGCTTTAGACGTCCCCAGTCTAACTGGGGACGTCTAAAGTGGTACAATTTTTTTAAAAAATAAATTCAACCAGCACCAATATTTCAAGCTAAATATTGAACTTTGGGCATCCTTAATTTAAAAAGGGACATCCTTTAGGGTTGTTAAATGTCTAGTTTGTAGTAGTGCCACCTGTATCACACTTGTAATATATTTTAAATAATGTTAAATAATAATAACAAGTAGAAATAGAGTAATTAAATAATATTAAACCATATTCAGATTGATCGATGTGAGTCAGTGACGTTTTGGCTTCTAACAGAGGATCACTCGAGTGCCCTAGGCCTGACTCGAGTGAATCTTCATATATGCACTTCTACTTCAGCTTTTGTGTTGCACTTCTACATGATTTTGAGAGAGGGCATTTTCACACTTGTGAGTGATGTGGGACCTCACTCGAGTGCACCTATATTTTACACTATAAGCCAACGTCTCTAGATAACACTCACATCCCATTTTATCAAGAGTGAGATTTTGCACTTGCAGGTGAAGTGGGCCCTCGCTCGATCATACTTACTCTCACTCGAGTGAATAGTATATTCTTGTAAAAGATACTCTTTTGCTTTAGCACTTATATCAAAATGGAGAGAGTTAGATTTCACACTCGCAGGTACTGAGGTATCACTCGAGTGCAGTATCCCCCACTCGAGCATACCTTCTCTTTCATGCACTTGGTGACTCTCAGGAAAACACTTCCTGTCCCTCACTCGCTTGGACTCGAGTGCAGTTTACATTTTGAGTTTCCCTTGGTCTCGGGTAAATACTTCCTCTGCCACACTTGCAAAGACTTGAGTGCACTTGAGATTATCACTAGAGTAAAGGTTTTGTGCTCGAGTGAGATGATGATATCATGTCTTTGTCATTGCTCTCTGTCAAACACTTGTACGAGTGTCCCTTCATGCTTGAGTACAAATCTCATCATCACTCGAGTGTTGTGTCCATCACTCGAGTTGTCCTAGTATTTTTAGCTAGAGCTTGCTTCTGTCAAACACTTTCTGTCCAATACTTGCATGTGCTCAAGTGAAAAAATGCTTGATGCTCAAGTGCTAAGTCTATCACTTGAGTATATCAGTTAAAATAGCAGTAATGACCACTAAACTTAGTGATATGCATTTGGTAATAGTTTCAACTATTGTTTAAACTTGCAAAACATTATATTCTTACCATATCTCACAACAATCCTTTGTTATCATTAAAACTTGGAATCTAACACCAGTGTCTTGCTATGGGGAGCTCCAATGCTATTTGTTAAGAAGAAAGATAAGACTCTGAGGCTATGTATAGACTAAAAAGAGCTGAACAAGATAAATTTCAAAAACAAGTATCCACTTCTGAGAATTGATGATCTTCTTGATCAGTTGTTTGGTTCTTATATATTTTTGAAGATTGATCTAGGGTCGGGTTATCATCAGCTAAGAGTAAAAGCAGAAGATGTACTAAAGACTACTTTAAACCTTTCTTATGGAAGTATTGCTAGACTAAAGGAGGCCAGAAACTGTTGAAGAGATGCATAGTTTTCTGGGTCTTACTGGTTATTACCGAAGGTTCATTTTGAATTTCTCCCATATCACTTTGTCGATGACCAAGCTCACATGAAAGGATCAACCTTTTAAGTGGGATGATCAATATGAGAAGAGCTTCACTGAGTTAAAGGAGAGGTTGATGATAGCACTATTGTTGATCTTACCAGATCCTAGTTTGACTTTTGTTGTTTATAGTGGTACTAGTAAGTAGGGATTGGGGTGTGTCCTTATGTAGCAGGGTAGAGTGGTGGCCTATGACTCCAGACAACTAAAGTCTCATGAGATGAACTATCCCACACATGATTTGGAGCTTCCAACAATTGTGTTTGCATTAAAGATATAGTGACATTACCTGTATGGCGTAACGGTATAACTGTACTGTGACCACATGAGTCTCAAGTATTTGTATGATCGGAAAGAGCCAAATATGAGACAACACAAGTGGATGGAGTTGCTAAAAGATTACACCCTGGTGGAGATCAAGCATCATCTGGGTAAAGCTAATGTCTTCACAGATGTACTTACTCGAAGGTGGTGCTAGTGGCATGATGATACAAGAAGGGAAATTGATAGAAGATTTTTCGGATCTAAATCTCTCAAACCAAATCTTATGTACTAGCTATGGTATTATCCAAGGGGAAAGTAATTTGATGTTTGAGATTGAAGAGGCTCAAAGCCAGGATGAATGAGTGTAGTCCATCCGAACCATGATTGAACGAAGAGAGACTCGTGATTATTATCTGTCACCAAGTGGATTAGTTTAATACAAGAAGAGAATCTATGTTCCATTAAAGGCTAACCTAAGGGAGAAAATCATGGATGAGGCATATAAGAGTAGGTACACTCTTTACCCAGGAATGACCAAGATGTACCAAGGTTTAAAGTCTATGTACTGGTGGCCAGGATTGAAGAGCGATGTAACTAAATATATGGCACGATGTCTTACCTGTCAAAAAGTAAAGGCTGAATAACAAAGGCTGCCAGGACTACTTCAGAGCCTTGAGATTCTAGAATAGAAGTGGGAAAGTGAGACTATGGACCTAGTTATTAGATTACTCAGGATTAGAAACTATGATGCGATCTGGGTGATTGTTGATCTATTCACAAAGTCCAAACATTTTGGAGTAATCAACGCCATCCACTCTCCTGATAAATTAGAAGAAATCTATATTCAAGAGATAGTAAGACTTCATGGCACTCCAAAGAGCATTATTTCCTCATTTCACTTCAAGGTTTTGGAAGGCTCTACATGAAGCTCTAGTTACAAAATTAAGGTTTAGCATGGCCTATCATCCACAGGCAGACGAATAGTCAGAAAGGACTATATAGACCTTGGAAGACATGTTGAGAGCATGTGTCTTGGACTTAAAAGGGAATTGGGATCACTTCCTTCTATTTTCTGAGTTTGCTTACAACAATAGCATCATACGAGCATTCATATGGCTTCGTATAAAGCACTATATGGGAGAAAGTGCCAATCACCTTTGTGCTAGACAAAGTTATCTAATCAACAATTGTATGGGTTGGATCTTGTTGATTAGACCACAGAGCAGATTAAAATTATCAAAAAGAGGCTCCTAGTAGGGCAAATTCGACATAAAAGCTATGCTGATAAAAGAAGAAGACCTCTAGAGTTTACAGTCAAAGATCACATGTTTGTGAGAGTGTCTCCGATTACTGGAATAGGTAGTGCAATCAAGAGAAAGAAGTTGAACCCATGGTACATTGGTCCATTCAAGATTCTTGTGAGAATTGGACCTATAGCATACACGAAAGGATAGTTGTGGGTAGACTCCATGACATATTTCATGTCTCACAATTGAAGAAGTACTAACCAGACCCTACACATATTATCGAGTAAGAAGATATCGACGTGCAAGACAACTTTACTTATGTGGTGTAGCTAGAATGAATCATTGATTGACAAGAAAGATGGCTCAGACACCAAAGCATACCATTTGTGAAGGTGGTATGGAAGGGGCTATCTCCGAGAAAAGTAACCTGGGAAGCAAAGGAAGACATAAAGATACGTTATCCAGAGTTTATGCCCCAATATGTGTAACAAATTTTGGGGATGAAATTTATTATATGGGGGGAGAATTGTAATGCCCCAAAATAGGTATAAGGGCTCATAGACTTCAAGAGAATATGTAACAAATGTAGATGAACACTTTCAAGGAATAAAGTATGAATTATGACTCAAATTAGCAGTAGAAGATACTCAAACCCAGTATTTTAGTTTATTTATTTGACAAAGCCTAAATTGAATTAAAGGATAAGGGAAGGGCATATGGCAAGAGGAAATGCAGTTAGATAAGGCAATAAGTGGCAATCTAACTAAAATTACCATAATCAGGGGTAAAATGGGAAGAAAGCAATTTATCGGCCAATTAATCAGCGATTGAAGAAAAAATTGACTATTAACTAAAAGAATAAGAGGTGAGACTAAATGGCTAATAGAATTGATTAGAGTAACTAAATAGTTACTTGCTTGTGATAGAGCCATAGGAATGAGACACTTGGCATAATTTGAATTAAGCAATTAAAGTGGATAAAGTCAGACATTTCAACTCTCTTTCTCTTCCCTCTCATAGTCAGCTGAAGTAATTGGAGGGGGCTAAAGTTAATCATTTTAACATATCTCACTCTATCTCTTAAGCTCTCAAGGTCGGCTAAAGTGGAAGAGGAAAGAGAAAGAAGATTCAAGTGAAGGTGAGCTCTATTTCTTGGATTTTGACCTTACTAACCATCTCTAATGCTAAAAACCTCTTCCCTAATATTGTTCTTCTTGATGAAAGCTTCATTTCTATACTTTTAGTTTTTAAGAGGAGTTGTTTTGAGTGCTCAAGGAAAAGCTAAAGTTTGAAAATCAAAGAACAACCTAGAGAAAGAGTTGTTAGATATGATTAGTTTTGATGATGTCAAATATAGATATGAAATGACAAGAGCAAAAATTTTATATAATGTATTTCTTTGAATAATTATTGTGTTTAATGTGAAATATCTTGTAGATTAATTAAGTTGAATTATGGAGGAAGAATGAGAAGAAAAAATTATCAAATATACAAAGAAGTGATTGAATTGATAAGAATGAACAAAAGGAGGAAGAAGAAAGAAACTGAAGATAGTAAAGGAGCTGCCTACTCGGATTATGAAGAATGATTTTCAAGAGGAAAATCAACAAGAAAGATATTGAAGAAAGCATAACTTGCAAGATCTAATGGGAATATCAGGATTCAAGTTCTTAGAAATAACTCTAAGATTTCTATGGTCAGAAGGAAATTACACGGCACTATTTGGCACTGTAGCATGCAGAGCATGTAAATCACTTTAGCACTTGAGGTGTAGACTGAAAGTGCAGAATCACTGTAGCAAGTTTGGCACTATAGCACTCGAGTGAAGGAAGAACACACTTGAGCGTCTGGCTACTCTGTTCAGCTCTGTTTTACATTCAGCCTGATAAAGTTCCAGTATTTTGACCATATCTCTCAAACCACATTTGGATTGACATGAAACTGGTGGCATATGAAAGAAGACTCACAAAATGAAAAATGTACACCACGATCACATTGAAAGAAGCTTAGATGAAGGAGATATGATCCATGGAAAATGACACTAAAATCACCGTCACCTTTCAAGACAGGTTTGATATTGTACACATAACTCACAAATGACATATCGGACTGAGATGAAACTAGTGCCATATGAAACTCAATTCAAATAGCTTTCCACGGATAGGCAATTTGCCAAATTGGAAGTTATATTCTAGGAGCTATGCCTTCTGGAAGTTGATACTTGTGCAGTCAAGTGCGATAGACATTATTTCGATCATAACTTATAGAATACTAGGAGTTTGAAGAGCTGATTCTTTTTGCATTGGAATGCATATGGCAAGAGCTTTCTTATGATACATCATTTTTCATATTTAGAATCAAATAAATAAATTGAGTCTGATGTGGCCCCACATCACCCGCGAGTCCAAAAACGCACTCTTGACATTTTTTATGCGAGTGTTGTCCAGAAGTAGCTATGGAGTGGAAGTATTTCAGCTACACTCGAGTGAATGACAATGCACTCTAGTGAAGTGAAGGTTTACACTTGAGTCATGCAAGTGTTAACATGAAAGTGTTAACCCGAGAAGAAATATGACCAAAGAAACGTGAAGAGCACTTGAGCATGATTGGTAACACTCGAGTGAGGAGAAGGATTGCACTCGAGCCCTGAGAGTGAAGAGCAGCAAATGTTTGCCTGAGAGAAAGCCAGAACATGAAATTATACATGCACTCGAGTAAGGCTTATTTGCACTTGAGTGAAGTCTTGACAAAACCAAAACGCAGAAAGTTCAAACTCTTATAGCCATCAATCCAAACATGGTTAAATGTTGTACATTCGTTATGTTTTCACTTGTTGTTGTTCCTAAACGTTAACTAACATATATTTCAAGTGTAAAATAGGCGATTAAACATTTGGATTGTATCTTCAAGAACAGAGGTTATTTATGGCAAATATTGTCACTCAACGTGATGAGTCCCAGAAGCCAGAAATTCAGCTTTTGACAATTATCTAATATAACTTTGACTAACACTTTATCATATTAGTGATTAAGCATTTTGCAGTGTGAAACAAGAAATTTAACATTGAGATAACATATTCAAATGAAAGAGTCAATTATGGCAGGCGGCATCAATACACACTGAGTATCAGCTACCTACCACGACAAAAGATTGACCCACCATGAACGAATGTCTGAAACACAAACGCTCCATAATTTGACGTACAGCTCATAATGAAACATATTTCTCTTCAATGGGACGCTCCAATCTACAATGGATTTTTCATAGTAGGTCGATATTCAAATGTGCTCAACAGCCAAAACGAAGTAATGGGACTCTAATAGACGAATATTCACAACGGTCATCATCTTCATCAACTATAAATGAGAGAGCATTCAAAGTCGATGAAAAACTGAGACAGCGTGCAACTACAAGAAAAATGATAGAAACATGAATCCTCTGCTTTTACCCAAACACTCTCTATTCTACAGTTTCTATATTACTTATCATTGAGAGAGTGATTATTTGTATTGTCTTCAGTGAGTATTATATCTACTCTGTAAGAGAGTCTGTAAACACTTTCATCTGTATTTCTAAATTGATCTCAAGGTAGAGGGACCTTGAGAGCGTTGATTTCCTTACGGGGGACGCTATAGAGATAATTGCCAGTAAGATATTCTCCTCAAAAGACTTACAAGTTGCAAGCAGTAGAGAATGTTGTTGCTCATAAGACTTACAGGGGTGTAAGCAGGAGAGAACGTTGCTACTCATAAGACTTGCATGGGTAAGCAAGAGAGGAAGGTCTTCAGGATTGCTCTGATTGTAAGACTTACCGTAAGGGGGAGTATTTCAGTAAGAGATTTGTAAAAGGTTTCACAAGTACCCGGCTAAACTTATGGGATTGTAAAGGTTCTTCTTGTGCCCAGATTAAACAAGATAGTGGATTTGAAAATCTTAGGAGGGGCTTGGGGACTAGACATAGGCCATCTAGATTGGACCGAACCAGGATAAATCACAGTTTGCATATTCTCTTCCCTAAGCTCTTATATTTCCAGCATATATTATTTAATTTAACTATTGATTTATGATTCATTACCTTCATACTTATTGCTTTTACTAAGATGCGAAAAGATTTTCAAAGTTGTTGAGTTTTTATCTTACACCCAATTCACCCCCTCTTGGGTGTCAGCCGGTTCTAACAAGAGCTAGAGGTGAGCAAGAACAATCCTTGGATATATATATATTGTGATATTGGTTGAAAACATTGGCTTGTGTAATTTTGCTCTATTTTCACGTATATTAGGGTTGAGAGAGTTCATGATGTTTTGATGGTAGTAATGGTGTCTTGTGGTGTGCATTGAACCTATGAAATTAGTTTGAGACTTAAATTTGTAGTTTGGCAATTGTGGGATTTTGTGTTTAATTTCTGTCCAAAATAGGACTTATAAAAGGGATGGAAATTTGGTTAATTTGAGGTTCCGTTGTGCTCTACACGAAAAACTATGTAGGGAGTAGCTTTGGTTGTAAATTTTGAACCATTGGAAACATATGTTGCAAAACTAAAAATACTATCAGTGAAGGTTCTGTGTAGGGTAGTCGGTTTACATATCATTTTTGAACAAGTAAATGTTGTCCAAAATTATGAAACTTTTAGGATTAAAGTAGACATATAGTGCTTTAATTTGATAGGTAATTAGTGAGTTTTGGACTTGTAGATTAAGAGATATAAATTTTAAAGTTGTGCCCTATTTTTGGACTTAATTCTGAAACAATATGGAAATTCGTTAAATTCTGTATTTTTGTGGTTGTATATGGCAATTTTTCATATTTTATCTGCATAGAGGACTTAAAAATTTTTAAAATAGGACTTGAAATTGTTGGAAATTGTGCCATAAGGACCAATCATTGTACTTTGAACATTATTATTTTAATGAAATTTCTCCATTCTGTTATCATATTATTTGCATGTTAACTGTGATAATTGTATCCTTGGATAATTCATAAAGATTGTCCTAAAATGTCCCTGGTCGGTCATCTATGCGGGAGCAGAGATGAAACAAGATCAGTATGACTTTGATAAGATATGGAGATACGAATCAAAGCCTTAGGCACTTGTAAGAGTACCAGGTGCTGGACCGACCCATTTTGAGAAAGCTATATGGATCAAATCATAAGCTTTTCTCATGTATAACCATGTCACAATGCCCTTAGACCTGAGGTCATCATGGGTTCCTACATGAGAGTTGCTAAGCTTTGAACTAATCAAAAGTCACTTTTGACCGGGTGATGACAAAGGCTACGATCGGGCTTGGTGGTTTTTTATGTAGAGGAATATGAATGATCAAGATGGAATTTGTCCCTCACATTAGTAGAGAGATATTACTGGGCCCCTCGATGAGTGAGTTTGAGAAATGTATGGCCATACTATGATGAAAGGAGTTTCTGTCTCTGTTATCAGGCTACTCAGGAATTGAGAAAGTAATGGTCAGGAACAAGAGGATGACATTATCCATGCCTTATCCTTGATCGATATATCGTGCGACAAAAGGGACATGACATGGTTGTATGACAGGTTGCATCGTGATAATGATCCTCATATGAATTGGGTGGTCGTAATGTCTTGCTAGAGGCCGCTTGCGACTTTGGGTTAGTATAGTTATTGGCCCACTGCTAACTTCATATGGGTCTACAGAGTCACACATAAGAATGGCCCAACACGAGATAATGTTTAATTTAGAGTGGACGAATTTTATATTTATATATATATAATATAATATTCATTAATAATATTATATAGATATATATATTTTCAAAATATATATCTTATATATATGTATATATATTATATGATATTATTATATTGTGTTAGTTTTAAATTTAATTTATTAAGATATATTAAATTTAATAACTAACATGATAGAGATATAGTATCTCAGATTTAATTTATGAAGATAAATTAAATCTAATGGCTCTTTATTTGGATTAAATAAATAGGTTAAATTAAAACTGTTGGACAGATTTAATTTAATCTGAATTTATTTAATTAGCTCATCAAGATAATTAATTGTAAATTAATTTCAAAATTAATGATGATTAATTTTGAAATTTGAAAATAGCCCTCATAGGTTATAAACTTGATAGAGCAGATATATTGACATGCACATGAGAATTGAGAGCCACAAGTGAAACCCTATGAGACATTAGAGGCACTAGCACGCAGTCTCGGTTGGAGAGCATCCGTGTGGATACCGGTAGAGGGAGCGAACCTGACATGTTGGCTCCTAGAGATCATGAAAACTCTGAATTATCAAAAGCTATGAATCCTTCCAACTTGGTTTAAACGCCGTTGATAGATCCTCGATTAGGATCGGTGAAAATTTTTAAAATTCTTCCGCTGTGCCTACCGATCCTAATAGAAATTACTCCATTTTGATCTTTGTTGATTTAGTTATGATTTTTAAAAATTCAACCAAGAAACAAGATTTTGATTGGCCGCAGCCAGAGGATATTTGAGGGCAACCCAAAAGCTTCTGACTTGTATTTGGCCACAGCCAATAGATTTTTAGCCACAGCTAAAAGATTTCTGGCGTGGTTTTTGCCGTAGCCAACCCCCAATTTTAGCACTTTAAACTTTTGAAATGTAGTTTCTGGTCTAGCTCTCCCCAACCCTTTTAGGCTTTTTTTGAGCTTCTCATAGCCACCTAAAGAACTCAAATGATAACCAACCCCAAGTGTTTTAGAGTTGTTTAAGAATTGAAATAGGTAATACCTCGTCGTCCTTAATTCTGATTTATAGGAATGTACATCTACCCTGAGCGTAAGAAACCAGTGCTCGAACAAGAGCAGAAAGAACAAAGTAGTGACTCTTTCTCTTATATCATGTGTAATGCTTTGTATGTATGTGCATATCATCAATTGTCAAGAATTGTAATGAATGTGACGAATGTTAGGAATGTCAAGAATCGTCATGAATGTGATTAATGTTAAGAATGTCAAGAATTGTTACGAATGTTACATTTGTTAAGAATGTCAAGAATGTGCTGCTACTGTGAATGTTGTTATGTGATGATTGCTTACATGCTTTGTAAAATTGTATGTCATATAAGTGAACTATTACTATTGAGATTCATTCCAATTTTAACCTACAGCCAAGGCAAACAACTTATTGGATAAAAGGTAAACAAGGGCAGCTAGTGCAAGCTGATAGAATATTAGAATTTTTTTTGGTTATTAAATTTTTGGAAAATTAATGTATGTGATGTATTTGCTATAAATATAAGTAAACTTCATAACCAGTACACCTAGTAAAGGTGGATGTACGGTCATAGACTTGTGTATTTGTATGTAATCCCCAGTATGGAAACTAAGAACGGGCGATGATGCCCTATAGACCCTATTAGTTGATGAATGTAACCTAAGAGTTCATCAGGAAATTTTGTTAAGTGCTCTAATATTATTGATAGAATAGAACCGAATAAGCTTGAAAGTTTTGAAAAGCGAAAGTGGGACCACGAATGAGTTGTAAATGATTCTCTGGTCTCTAGTTGAACTTTATAACACATTTTCAAACTATTTTCAAGGCTTCGAAGTAAGGGGGTTACAAAGGGCATAGACCAGTCCAAATTTCGAACTGGCAAAGCATCATAGTTGAAGAGTCAAGATCAATGTCACTATCCGATAGGATAAAGTTGAAACATGTTCTAAAAATCCCTATTTTTAAATTTAATTTGCTTTCCATCTAAAATTACCAGGGAATATGATTGTGTTGTATGCTTCACAAAAGACTTCTGTGTGATACATGACTTATGCTTAAGGAACCTGATTGGCGTGGGGAGGCACAGTGATAGGCTATACATACTAGAGCCACTACCACCTAAATGCAAAGTACTAGCAATTCAAGAGGTGACATGTCCTTCCAATTAGCACCAACGATTGGGTCATATTTGAACAAGAAACATGCATACTTGAATTTATTTCCTAATGTATATGGTGTTGAATCAATAAAGTCTTGTGAATCGAAGAAAGCATGTTTGTTTTTTTCCTGAAAGCTCAATAAAGAGTGTTTCCTATTTTGATCTTATACATTGTGATATTTGGGGGCCTTACAAGGTTTCATCTCTTTATGGGGCACAATATTTTATCACTATTGTTGACAATTATAGCAAAGTAACTTAAGTGTATCTTATACACAGTAAGTCATAGGTTGGTTAACTTTTACTAGCTTTTCTAAATATGGTGGAAATGCAGTTTAGTAAATGAGTAAAATGTTTGAGAACTGATAATAGTAGTGAATTCCAATCCAATACAATGCTATAGATTTATGAAGAAAAGAGCATTATGTTGTCGACTACATGCACGTACATACCACAACATAATGGTATTGTCAAATGAAAGCACATGTACATTCTGAATATAGCTTGTGCATTACGATATGAGGTGCATTTGCCCAAAAAGTTATGGGGAGAGTACATTCTCACGATGGTTATATAATCAACCAGAACTAACTAAGGAAACCAAAAATAAAGCACCATATGATTTATTCTTGAAAAGATACCCAGCTATGTAGATATGAAAACTTTTAGTTTTCTAGCATATCATAATGATCTGACTGTCCATGATAAGTTTGATGCAAGAGGCAAACGCGATGTCTTCATTGGTTATACATTGGGCCAAAAAGGATATTAAATTTTTGACATTACAAGTCAACAGAGTGTGGTATTCAGGATGTAGTATTTATTGAACATTAGTTTCCTTTTGTGTGCCCTAATAACGATGAAAGACATTTCACCCACGTGAAGCCACGACTCACCGACATTTGGGACAATGATGACATCAGTCCCGCCTTAATAATTCCATGACATCAAGCCTTGAATCAGAAATACACATTGGTTCAGTCTATACAAACACAAAACCAAACACGGTCAATGAATTCCACGAGTCTACAACACATTCTGTTTAAGCCATACGCAGAAGAAATCGCTCCAGAGAACTACCCAAATGACTCAAAGATTATGCACTAGACTTACCTAGCTCTATAGCCCCATCGCAGACCAATGCACACCCAAGTGAATCCAAGGTAGCTTTGTCCCATTTCTTTCTTAAGATAATCTCTCTCCTACCCACAGTGCATTCTTAGCGACCATTGACAACTCTAATGAGTCGAAACACTTTATAGATGTAATTAACACTCATGTTGGTAGAGGAAGGCCATGCAAGACAAAATTGACACCTTGGAATGTAACGGCACTTAGACATTAGAGCCCTTACCATAAGGGAAGAAAGACATTGACTCCAAGTAGGTCTACAAAAAGAAGTTCAAGGTCAATAGGGAGCTTAAACATTATAAAGCTCGACTCAGCAAAAAGGATACACGAAGGTAGAAAGGATAGACTATTATGAGACCTTCGCACTAGTGGCAAAATTAGTCACTATTCAGACGTTGCTTACCATTGCCACCAAACAAAAGTAGGACATGCATCAATTAGATATGAATAATGCTTTCTTGCAGGGGGAGCTTGATGAAGAGGTTTGCATGAAGATACCATAGAGATTTGCTAAGATAGGAGGAACTAAAGTATGTTGTCTCCATAGGTCACTATATGTCCTCAATTAAGCATCTAGGAACTGGTATCATAAATTTACTAGCATACTTATCCAAGTAGGCTTCTGCCAGTCATGTGCGACTACTCCCTCTTGATATATCGAGAAACGACGTCTTTGTATATGTCTTAATTTACATTGATGACATTATATAACTGTTAACAGCCTTACAAACATAAGAGCGGTCAAACGGTACTTGCATAAAATGTTTAGCATCAAAGATCTTGGCCCTCTTAAATACTTCTTAGGAATAGAAGTAACAGGAACCAAAATTGGACTTGCATTGAGTCAACAAAAGTATGCCTTGGACATACTTGAAGATGCCAAAATACAAGATTGTCGCTCAAGTTCAACGCCCATGGAAGAGAACTACAACTTGGAGACACTTGATGAGGGTCGATACTAAAGATTAATTGGTTAACTACTAATACCTTGTAATTACTTATACTTACCTGGTTTATCTGGTGAACATTCTCAGCCAGTACTAAGGTAAACCCACTCGCACACATATGGATACCATATAACAGTTTCTACACTACTTAAAAAGTACCCCTAGACATGGCATCTTCTTGAGGACTAACGAGATTTGCCAACTTATAGTATACTATGAAACCGTCTGGGGATGTTGTAAACAGACATGATGCTTGTGTACAAGTTAGTACATCACTTTAGGTAGCTTGCCAATCTCCTGGAAATCAAAGAATCAAACCATTATTGCTCGGTCCTCTACTAAGGCTGAATACTGGGCAATGGCTGCCACTGTTAGTGAGTTGATATCTCTGTAATAGCTATTAGATGAGCTTGGAGAATGCCAACTGAAGGCTACCACACTATTCTGTAATAGTCAAGCTATATTACACATTGCTATGAATCCCTTCTTCCATGAACGGACTAAGCACATTGAAATGGACTGCTATTTTGTTTGAGAACGAGCTCAAAGTAATGAGGTCAAGCCCATTAAAGTCTCTACCAAGACACAACTTGCAGAAGTTTTTACAAAACCTCTTGGCACCAAAAAGATTCAAACAATCATTAACAAGTGGGGCATCATCAATCCCCATAAGCTAACTTGAGGGGGAGTGTAGGAGCGAATATTGCGAATATCCTATGAATACGTTGCAAAAATCATGCTCTCCATATTAGTTGTGATAGTTTGTAAATATATTAGATATTATAATTTTGAAATACATTAGTTCTAATAATCTTACATGTAGTTATGTAGGATGTATCTATATCAATGTACAGGGCTCACTCATGAATGCAAGTTGCATATTCCATATTTTCTCTACTTGCCAAATCTTTTGGAGTTCTCTAAATGTGGTAGAAGAGATTTTGTTGAGCCAGATAGGAAAGCTTGAAAAAAGTAATTATGTGTAAAGCAACAAAAATCTTCAAAATTTTATCATGTACAACATAAAATTACTTAAATAAGTTATTGAAAACACATACTAAAATGATGTCAGATGTGGGAAGACTAAACACAGAGGAACCCAAGGATGAGTGGGTTGGGATATTTGTCCAAGATGCCTAATACTACATTTGGTCCTAAATATAAGATCCAGTTGACTTTTTTTTTTGGAGAAATTAAGAAAGCTAAATAAGTTACTTAATCATATCATATGTTGTATATAATTAAATTATATATCAATTTATAAGTCCAACAAATCAGTTTGGAAAAAAAAGATATATATAAATACTTTAAAGTAATTTAATTAGTTTCCTTAATTTGCCTAAAAAAGTCAACTGGGTTTTATATATATGACCAAAAGTAATATCTTATTCACCACATGCTACTGGATATAAGGGGAATTAAAAGAACATATGGACACATCTGGGAGTTGTTCATAGGACTCCATTGAAATTGGGATGGTGCTTTCAAGATTCTGACTCAATTAAGGTGGTAAGCCTAAGTAAGATTGTGCAATCATAGCTGCATGAAGAAATTATTATCAATAGACATGACAATAGAGTAGCAGAGTACTCCCTATAAGGATTGACCTACAACTACTACCCAGCAATAGTACAACTCCTTTAATCCTGAATGTAGGACCTATTTTGAGGGTGAATTTTGGTTTAAATGGAAGACTATTTTTTCCTTGTTTATTTGTCATATTTATCATTATTCTCTATATTAATTTATTTTACTTATAAATTGATATATATATATATATATATATATATATATATGTATGTATTCAAGGTTATACAGAAATACTTTAAAGAGATCATGTCACATATGTTATAGTCAATTAACTTATTTACTTTCATATATTTAATCTTGTCAAATTAAATAAATAAGTATTACTTATGGACTATAGGAGTACGTTGAACGAAAGTTGCATCACCCAGCTGCCCTTTTCTTTTGTTTTTTTATTTGATTCCACATTACAAAAAAAAAAGACTACATCATCGGACTACTTCTATTATTGTCCTCAAGTGTTTTGTTAATTTATTACATTTTTACCTTCATTTTGAAATTTGAATTTAAAGGAATCAATTAGTTCACTCTTTGATTAGTATTTCTAAAGTTGATTGTTTTTTGTTTGAGGTATAAATCACCCTTTCTTCGTTTTAAATTTATAATTATGGCTATATCTTTTCGGAAGTGTCATAGTATGATTCATGCTTAGAGGTTATTAAGGTTAGTGTTAAATAACCACAAAAATTAGTTGAAACAAAAAAATAGTTAGATAAAAAAATAGGGTTAAGGTGCAATAATACCTATGAACTTTTTTTAAAAGTATACTCACCACCATAAACTTTTTTTCTGTAAAAGTAATCAATAACTTTTAAAAAGGGGCTAAAAGTGAAACTTCTGTTAAAACTAACTAATGGTCATTCACTAAAGTTTGAAACTACCAAAATACCCATAACTTAAAAGAAAACATCCGAACCAGATTCATCTTCTGCTTATCAACAAATCTCCAATCTCTTGAATCGCAAGTTTTTTTTGTCAAGAATCTCGAGTTTGAACAAGGCAACTTCACATGCAACAAATAAAAAAATCCCCAATCTCTAAGGCATTCAAATTCATCATCAAAATCATGTTAGAATAAATCATGCTTTACACAATTACATCACAATTAGAGCACAAGATATTCTACAATTACAGCAGAAGACTTCAAGAAATACGTCTTGCCATAGCTTATCTCTGATCTGAGAGAGTTCACCAACAGTGAAGATAAAATTGCAAAATAGAATGTCAGAAGATAGGTTGTCAGGTCACTCTTCTAACGGATTGTAAGGCACATCGATGGCAACTAATGTAAGAGTTGTCACAAGTCAAGAAACCTCAAAGAAAAGCTAGGTTTTTCTCGTACGCTCTATGTAGCCGTAAACGTAATTGTATATTTGACCATCATAAATAATACATAAATAGCCTGTCCACAGTTACCCTAATCCTATAGTTGGGACTGGATCTGACTTACGGGCCACACTTAAAATATTTTAATTAACAACCTAATTAATAACTAATAAATTATATTATAATAATTAAAATATCTCACATTCTCCCACTTGGCCCGTATATAAATATTAGTTGCCTTTTCCAGATTAAATTAAGGCTATGCTGTAAGAATCATAGCGATAAGTCATCTTAGGCTGAGTATTATCTTCCATGTATTACATGCTAAGTATTATCTTTATGAATAAACGCCTATCTTTATTCGGTTCCAAACTTAGTGTCTATTATCCCCATCAACAGGATATATATAGATACTGATAGAGATAATAAACCACATAATTAATTTCATTGCATACCTTTTCTATATGAATAAAGGTCAAACTCTTATCTGAGGAACGTGTAATACAAACGCATTTGGTTTCAATCCCCTAGTCAAAGGATTAGCTAGCATGTCCTTTGTATTGATATGATCAACTAAAATTTTTCCATCTATAATTCTCTCTTTTAAACTCAGGAATTTCAGTTTGACCTATGGGCTTCGACTTCCACTCCTTTTGCTATTTGTAATGGCCACTGTGGTTGTGTTATCACAGTACATCCTGATTAGTCTAGAGATTGAATCCACAATCTTAAGCCCAGCAATGAAATTCCTTATCCAGATTGCTTGTAAACTTTGCCAAGCTGCAAGTGTTTCTTTTGTAGTTTTCCATGATATAGCTCCATCTGCTAGTAGGAAGATGTAACCGGTAGTAGACTTGTTTGTGTCTAAACATCCTCCTAGATCAGAGTCTGAGTAACCAATCGCTTCAAGGTCATCTGTTCTTTTATATATGAGCATGTAGTGCTTAGTGTTAGAATCCAAGTTTTGATGATAACAAAAGGTGATTATGTGTTTTGGTAAATAATGTTAGAACAAGCTGACACCCAAGAGGGGGGTGAATTGGGTGTTTTATAAAAACTTAACTACTTTGAAATTCTTTTCGCATCTTATGAAATCAATAAGTATGTAAGTAGTGAAATATAAAACCATAATCAGTTATTGAAATCATATATGCTGGAAATATAAGAGTTTAGGGAAGAGAATATGCAAACTGTAATTTATCCTGTTTCGGTCCAATCCACCATGACCTACGTCCAGTCCCCAGGCTCCTCCTGAGATTTCAATCCACTATCTCCCTCAAGTTTAACTGGGTACTTGAGAACCACTACAATCTCACAAGTTTGATCCGGGCATTTGTGAAGCCTTTACAATTCTCCCACTGAGATATGAGCTCCCCCTTACACACTGTAAGGATACAATTTGTTTCCCACTCAAGATTCCCCAATCTTGAGTAACTCTCACAAATACAGAATGATTACAATGAAAGATTACTTCTCTCTATATGAAGAAGATAATGATTAACACTGAAGTACATGGTAGGAGTATTATTACAGTGCTTCGGTCAAGTAAGATTCAGAGTAATAGCATATCAACATTGTAGGCATAGGCTCTCTTCTCTGTTCATTTTGAATGACTCCTCTTTTATAGTTGATGAAGAGCATTTGACCGTTTGAGCTTTTCTTCTTCCCGTTGAAGCTTAAAATATTACTGTTGAACTAGCCGTTGGAAGCTTCTGACACAAAAGTGCTTTCTCCGTCTTGTGTCTTAATTCTTGTTTGATCACCTGGAGAATGCTTAATCACTGATATAATAAAGTGTTAGAGTAATTATAATCAATAAGAACAAGTTACACAAAATTTTAATGATTCTCAAAAGTCTCAAGGTGATACTCTGTTTTCTGGAAAATCAGTTATTCGGATAACATCTGTTGTATTCGAATAGCCTTCTTTGATAATGAGTAATATTTATTCGAATACTTTATCCTCTATCCAAATAAACTTTTAGAAATTGAAGTGTATTCGAATAGTGAATTCCTGATTCGAATAGTTGCCTTATAAAACAACTGATATTATTCGAATAGTGTCATTTATATTCGAATAATATTCTCTCATCATAATGAACTTTAATATTCGAATAGACGAACCCTTATTCGAATAACCGCTTACACAAAATATATGATATTATTCGAATAGTGCACCTTTGATAATGAATCTTTGCAAACGAATACTGCAACCTCTATATTTGAATAAACTTCTGAGGGCGTAACTCTTTGGATATAAATCCATGGCAAATGAACTATCCTTATAAAGCTCTTTAAGTCTTCTTCGCACAGCAACTAGAATCAATCACAAATACTTTGTATTTCAAAAGTTAAGATTCAATGTGTATCGATTGGTCTGGAACAGAATAGAGCTTGATTTTGATCACCAACTTCCAGAAGAAATATCTCTTTGAATATAACTCTAAATATGACAAATTATATATCCATGGAAAGCTCTTTAAGTATACTTTCATATGGCATTGGTTTTGTCTCAATCCGATATATATTTGGAGAGTTATGTCCAAAATACCAAAGCTGTCCAGGAATATGACGCTGATTCATTTATCAACTTCAACAGATCATATCTCTCACATTGGAACTCCTTTGATTGTGATCTTGGTGTCAAAATGACGCAGTGAGAGTCTATTTTCATATGCCACTGGTTTCACCTCAATCTGAGTTGTGGTTTGGGAGATATGACCAAAATACTGAATGTTGCCCGTGCTGAAAGAAACAGAGTTTACTATTGCTATTCGAATAATACTTCTTCTATTCGTATAAAATCACCCTTTTTCAGTTATGGACTATTCGAATAGTCACTTCACTATTCGAATAATATTTGATTTTTTACACTGAGACTATTCTGATAGTTCCATTACTATTTGGATTCGAATAGTCCTCTTTGAAATATGTCAAAAAGTATTCTGATAGTCTCCTTACTATTATGATAGTAATCTTACTATTCTGATAGTAACTTTGCTATCCTGATAGTCTTGTGATATTGATGCTGAAATTCATCAAAAACTTATTCGGATAATCATAACTCTATTCGAATAGTGCCCTTACTATTCGAATAGTTATCCTACTACCCGGATAACATATTTAGAAACCGAGTTTGAAATCACACTGACTATTCGGATAATGCCTTGACTATTCGAATACTTTTTCACTTGAATTATTTTCAGAAAAATTTGTGAAGCATACTATTTGAATACTAATGTGCTTATCCGAATACTTTCAACTGTTAACAGTTCTCCTCTATTCGAATAGCATATTCAACATAGGAGATAAATACATTATGTGAACTTTTTGCTCTCAATAATTAATATCTATATTTGACATCATCAAAAATAATCATATCCAACATTCTCCCCCTTTTTGATGATGGCAAATTCTTTACAAAAAATATGTATGAGTATGAAAACATATTAGATGCAACATATTTTTCATGCAGTATCTCTCCCCCTATTTGACATTAGCAAAAAGTTTGGACAATATAGAAGAAAGCTTGAAATGCATGTGAGAGGTGCTCAAGAAAACAAACCCCCTTTTTCTTTAAATCAAAAAGAAATGTGTCAAGAAAATAAATTTCTCTTCCCCTTTTTGAAAGTATTTTCTTTTCGATGCAAATAAAAGTGATGAAAATAAGTTTGAAACAATTGGAAGAGGTTTTCAACATAACTTTCAGAATCAAAGTAAATTGAAATCAAAGATATGCAATATATTCTCAAAATATAAAGAGAAAGGGTTTAGAAATGCTCATTAGGATTCGACAAGCTGATGATAGATCCATGAAGTCCAGTTCATCATGCTTTCACTGTGCAGCCATGATGTATATTCATGTTGTCTCTAGGATGTTGTTTTTGAGTTGAGCTTCTATTCCATATAATGCACCTTTGTATTGGCATATGTATTTGTTGCTTTGACTGTTGCAGTCAATATATTTCCCTTGATTGATCATTAAAGCATATGTCCTCAAAGTTACTATATCCTCCTTTTAGTGTGTTGAGGAATGATCTTGCGTAGAGCAAATTCTCCTACTATAAGTAAAAGCATTCTTGCAAGGAGAATGATTAGTACAATCAAGTATCAAAAGTTTCCTTTCTATAAAATATGCAAATTAAGATCATGGAAAGAAGATATATGAGTAACTCATCATCAAAACTAATCAATTAAGAGTGAATGTAAATGAGTATAATGATTTTCTTCAAATAAAGGAGATAAGCTTTTAAGATATAAAACACATATGAATGTGAAGCTCCCCCTTAATGAGTGCATTGCTTTTAAAAAATATTATAAGAAATAGAGTTAAAAACTCTCATGGATTTGAAAAACCATTGGAAAACCTTCGTAGAGAAATTGAGTATAAAGGATGGAAGATTTAGTGAGAAATCAAGTTTTGAAAATGACAATGTTGTTTAGAGGTTTTAGCAGCAATACTCCAATATCACTCGAATCATCACTCAATTGTTCACGTTGAGTGATGCAACTCAGAGAATTTGAATTACTAAAGAATATAATACCTTACTCGAGTAATGTCGTAATCACTCGAGTCATAGTCCTCTACAGTCCATTGATGCATCGTTGGCTAGTCACTGTTAGATGATGTGATCGGTACTGAGGGATTCTGAAGGTAATCTCTGTGGACACTTAAGGATACCAAGATAAGCTTGAAATAAGGCCTCATTTGCATTCATCAACTTAGTGTGTACCCCTTTGTTTAACAACCAACCATAGCACGTAAATTTCTCACACTGATAACTTGCTTTTGTAGCATCCTACTCTAAGCTTCTTGCTTATTCAAATAAGGCCTTGAAGTTCTGATCAAGTCACAGAGTAATATAATCTTGTCATTCACAGAAGTGATGAACTCAACATTATTTGTATCAAGCTCGGTGTGATATTGTTGAAGCTCCTCTTGTTCTCATCAGGTTGTTGCAGAGGTCTTGTGTTGAACTCAGGGAGTGGTTCTGCAACTTCTTCTATTTTCCTTGATTGATCTTGTTGGCTTCCTTGTAATTGACTCTAATAGGTCCAGCTTCAAAATTTTTGGCAATCTCTTTTACAACGTTCCTCATTGTTTTGTCAATATCCTCGCTCTCAGTGGATGGATCATCAGATGATGTGTTTGTTGATCCCTTGTCTTTTTCCTTGATCTCCTCAACTATTTGTTTTATTCAAATTGTATACCACTATTCGGATAGTCTTCTATCTCTGGCTCCTTGGTGTATTCAAATAGAAACTTCAGTATTCTGATACATTTCCTTCCCTATGAATAACTACAATTTATTCTATTCGAATAGGGAGTTTATTATTCGAATAGTTAGTTTAAAAATTTAATAGAGATTATTCGAATAGAAGATTCATTAATCGAATACATTTTTAAGAAACAACATTATTCGAATAGTTCTCAGAGTATTCGATTAGTTTGTCAAAAATAATTACTGTCACTATTCGAATAGTATGAGTAGTATTCGAATAGTCTTTTGAATTGAAATCTGATAAAATCTTTACTATTCGAATAATAGATACATTATTCGAATACTTTTATTGCAAATCTTGCCTTTGTATTCGGATAGTGATTCTATCATTAGGATAGTTCCTTTTCAAGCTCCAAAGGAAAGTGATGCTATTCGGATACTTTGTTGATTATTCGAATAGTCCATTTGTAATCCTTGCTTTTCTATTCGGATAGCAACATGAGTATTCAAATAGTTCCCTAAAGTAACATTTAAAGATAGTCTTCTGCTATTCGAATAATAAGTACACTATTTGAATACCTTCACTGTAAAACTTGTTTTTGTATTCGAATAGTGACTTTGCTATTCGAATAGGTTGTGTAAGCTTTGAAAAAATCATCCAAGTATTCGAATACTCTATTCATTATTCAAATAGTCTCTTTGTAAAATCTGCTTTTGTATTCGAATAGAGAATCCGTTATTCAAACAGTTTTCTGAAAAATTTATACTATACGAATGGTTTGCTATTTATTTGAATAAAGTTGTTGCAAAACCTTTCTTTTGTAATCGAATAGTTACTCCAGTATTCGAATAGTTGTCAACAAACAGAATGAGATATTAATATTTGTATTCGAATAAACAGTTTGTATTTGAATAAAATCCTTTTAAAAACTTCTTTGGGTATTCGAATATAGTGATTAGTATTCGAATAACACTTCTTTTCTTAGAGCATCCTTCTTATGGGCAATCCTGCAAAAGTATAAATGTATATTCTTTGGCACCCAACTTTTCTTGGGTCCATTCAATATTAGACATAACAACTCTCTTGCTCTTAAATGGAAAATATGTCATTGAAAATATCTTAATCTATGTAAATTTGGTCAAAGAGAGTAGAGAATCCATCCATAATGATCAGCTTTATGAAATGATAAATCATGAATTGAATCAAGTTTGCAAATTGTTTCAAATTTCAAATGTTATTTCAAATCATGAGAATGCATTGAAAAATTGAGATTTTGAATATATGCAAACCTTATTTTTGAAACATGCTTAGAATCAATGCTAATGTTAAAAATGATGGAAGTCAACAAGTTTAAAAATATATCAAAATGCTTCAGTTGGAGAACAACTAGGATAACATATTAAACATTGGTGTTAACATGTTTGAGAGATTCCCCAAGAGTAAAAGTCATATGGAAAAGGAATTAGCCAAAAAGGCTTAGCTTGATAAACACATATAAGCACAATGACTTTGCTATTGACTAAGAGATAAGGTTGACTCTTAGAGTTTTGTTTTGAAGAATTGGAACATTCAACTCAAAGATTCAAACACATAACACTGGTTATTCAAACATAGATCATATCAATGGTTAATGTGCTAACGAATACTCCTAATGCTTGGAATAAGTCCACCAATAAGAACTTATGTATTAGGAATAAGGCTTTTCATGAATTGAATTTTTTTTTCTTAGAGATAGGCTTGACACTCATATAAATGATCAACTTGTTAGACATTAGGTCTAACTCATTAGAAAATAAAGACTAAGGAGTGTAAGCACATTTATGATCAATGATGGGAAAAACCTAGTGGTCATATTTGAAGCATTTCTGACAGAAACGTATTAACTTCCAATTTTGAAATCAGTTTGAATGTAAACAAAATATGAAAATTTTTAAACCATGTGTATGCACTTTTATAAACAAGATGAATTGAGACCAAAATACAATTTTGGATTGTGCACTTTAAAACATGAACTGATAGAAAAAATATGCATACTTTCACGTTTGGTTCATTTAGCAATCTGTAAATAAATTAATGATCATCAAAGATTGATTGCTAAAGGAATGCAATAATAGACAAATATTCATTACCCAAATTAAATCATTCATATAAGCATAGTATAGGGTAAGGATTAGATATCACCATAATTCCTCTTGCCTTTGCAGTAGCTTGCCTAATTTTGGTGGAGTGATATTGATTTTCCTCCTTTGCACACTCAGCACCAAACTCCAAAATTCAGCATCATCAAGATATGAATTTGTCTTCATGTGGCCATAGCCTTGAGAAGCTTTTTCTTATCCTACAGAACTGTATAAATTTCTTTTTCTTCTTGGTATCCAACCTTGCTTGGATCCATTTCTTGTTAGTTTGTAGGAATCAAGATAAGATTCTCATGTTCTAGTCAATCAATGACTTTATGAACAACGGGGGATATTTTTGAAATATGCATGTATGCATAAAGAACTAAACTTTTGAACATTGCAATCCCGTCGTAAATAAATTTACAAAATAAGCTTTCTAAGGGATGTGAAAATCATATTTCCAAGAAGGTTTGCAATGTTCATTCCTAAGGTAACAAGATATAAACCTCAATAAATACTAAAGATAATAGTACATGAGGTTTTACCGTTGTATACCTTGCTTTAGGTACTTGGAGGATTGCATTTTCTTCCCCAATGCATTTTTCTGTTATGTTTGACTTTTGAATTCCTAGCTTTGGGTGCATGCAATACTCTCTCATATAATGTAGACTCTGAAAGTCTTTTCCTTGAATTTTGAGAGGTCCTCCATCTCTTGTTCTCCTCAAGGTAGTTGAATGGTACTCTATGGTAGTTCAATCTTGAGGTAGAACGTCCTCCTATTCTCTATTGCCTTTCTTTGTTATTAGGCTTTGTAGTTCCAGCAATAGGTGATCTGAGAGTTCTCCTAATTGATGTGAATCTCCTTTTAGGTGGATTAGGAACTCTTGGAATCTTCTTCATTTTCTCTGTACCCTTATGTCCATTTTTTCTAGAATCAATCTGCAAACATGAAACACTAGATGGACATTTTGGTACCCACTTTGCTTTAGGTCCTTGAACGTTAGCATTTTAACTCACTTGTATTTTAGGAACCCAAACAAAATTATTTCTCACATTAGAATTTCTCCTAATATAACAAGTATGAGAAATATGACCTGATTTACCACAATAATTGCAAATAATATAATGATGTGCATTATGAGATTCTATGCAAGTATTGTATTGATCAAGAAAAGACGATCTCAAATGATCAGTTTGCCTAAGTTCTTTCTTTCCACATGAATTTCCAGCATGTTTGAAAACATTGTTGCTTTTCTCAATAGAATCAATAATTGGTTGAAAAACAATTTTATGCAAATTTTGAAAATCAGTTTTCAAAATAACTCCAGAAGAATTGGAATTGTTTACCATATGTACATTTTGAGCTCCAGAGGATGACCCATCAAATTTGTCCGTAATGAGCTCTTCTTGGGAATCATCTTCCTCTTGTTCTTCTATGTTGACTAGATCATGGAAGTGTTCTATGATTTCTCCTTCTTCATTCTCGACTTCCAATTGCTCATCAATCATAGATATACAGCTTATAGTTTCTGATGAACTATCAACACTTTTAACTTTATTACAATTGTTTGATGCATAAACAGAATCAAGAGTATCCCAAATATCTTTGGCATTGGAGCAAAATTTGATTTTCTCAAAATCATTCTCGGTCAAAGCACTATATAGAATTTTCATTGCTCTAATGTTCAACGAAAACATTTTCTTTTCTTTTTCAGTCCAATCCTTTCTCGGTTTGAAATCAAAATCACTTGTAAAGACATTCCACATATCAAAATCAAAGGCTTTTACAAATGATGTCATTCTAGTCTTCCAAAACCAAAAATCGATATCTTTTAAATAAGGTGAGATTGTATAATCAAAACCTTCTGAAAGCGAGTAATACCCAAAATCAGCCATTAATAACTCTTGAGACGGTTAAGTCCTTTAAACAAGAGGTTGGCTCTGATACCAAATGTTAGAACAGGCTGACACCCAAGAGGGGGGGTGAATTGGGTGTATTATAAAAACTTAACTACTTTGAAATTCTTTTCGCATCTTATGAAATCAATAAGTATGTAAGTAGTGAAATATAAAACCATAATCAGTTATTGAAATCATATATGTTGGAAATATAAGAGTTTAGGGAAGAGAAGATGCAAACTGTAATTTATCTTGTTTCGGTCCAATCCACGATGACCTACGTCCAGTCCCCAGGCTCCTCCTGAGATTTCAATCCACTATCTCCCTCAAGTTTAACTGGGTACTTGAGAACCACTACAATCTCACAAGTTTGATTTGGGCATTTATGAAGCCTTTACAATTCTCCCACTGAGATATGAGCTCCCCCTTATACACTATAAGGATACAATTTGTTTCCCACTCAAGATTCCCCAATCTTGAGTAACTCTCACAAATACAGAATAATTACAATGAAAGATTACTTCTCTCTATATGAAGAAGATAATGATTAACACTGAAGTACATGGTAGGAGTATTATTACAGTGCTTCGGTCAAGTAAGATTCAGAGTAATAGCATATCAACATTGTAGGCATGGGCTCTCTTCTCTGTTCATTTTAAATGACTCTTCTTTTATAGTTGATGAAGAGCATTTGACCGTTTGAGCTTTTCTTCTTCCCGTTGAGGCTTAAAATATTACTATTGAACTAGCCGTTGGAAGCTTCTGACACAAAAGTGCTTTCTCTATCTTGTGTCTTAATTCTTGTTTGATCACCTGGAGAATGCTTAATCACTGATATAATAAAGTGTTATAGTAATTATAATCAATAAGAACAAGTTACACAAAATTTCAATGATTCTCAGAAGTCTCAAGGTGATACTCTGTTTTCTGGAAAATCAGTTATTTGGATAACATCTGTTGTATTCGAATAGCCTTCTTTGATAATGAGTAATACTTATTCGAATACTTTATCCTCTATCCGAATAAACTTTTAGAACTTGAAGTGTATTCGAAAACTGAATTCCTTATTCGAATAGCTGCCTTATAAAACAACTGATATTATTCGAATAGTGTCATTTATATTCGAATAATATTCTCTCATCATAATGAACTTTAATATTTGAATAGACGAACCCTTATTCGAATAACCACTTACACAAAATATATGATATTATTCGAATAGTACTTTCTCTATTCGAGTAGTGCACCTTTGATAATGAATCTTTGCAAACGAATACTGCAACCTCTATATTTGAATAAACTTCTGAGGGCGTAACTCTTTGGATATAAATCCATGGCAATGAACTATCCTTATAAATCTCTTTAAGTCTTCTTCAAACAGCAACTAGAATCAATCACAAATACTTTGTATTTCAAAAGTTAAGATTCAATGTGTATCGATTGGTCAGGAACAGAATAGAGCTTGATTTCGATCACCAACTTCCAGAAGAAATATCTCTTTGAATATAACTCTAAATATGACAAATTATATATCCATGGAAAGCGCTTTAAGTATAATTTCATATGGCATTGGTTTCATCTCAATACGATATGTATTTTGAGAGTTATGTCCAAAATACCAAAGCTGTCCAGGAATATGACGTTGATTCATGTATCAACTTCAATAGATCATATCTCTCACATCAGAACTCCTTTTAATGTGATCTTGGTGTCAAAATGATGTAGTGGGAGTCTATTTTCATATGCCATTAGTTTCGCCTCAATCTGAGTTGTGGTTTGGGAGATATGACCAAAATACTGAATGTCGCCCGTGCTGAAAGAAACAGAGTCTACTATTGCTATTCGAATAATACTTCTTCTATTCGAATAAAATTACCCTTTTTCAGTTATGGACTATTCGAATAGTCACTTCACTATTCGAATAATATTTGATTTTTTACACTGAGACTATTCTGATAGTTCCATTACTATTCGTATTCGAATAGTCCTCTTTGAAATATGTCAAAAAGTATTTTGATAGTCTCCTTACTATTCTGATAGTAATCTTACTATTCTGATGGTATCTTTGCTATCCTGATAGTCTTGTGATATTGATGCTGAAATTTATCAAAAACTTATTCGGATAATCATGACACTATTCGAATAGTGCCCTTACTATTCGAATAGTTATCCTACTACCCGGATAACATATTTAGAAACTGAGTTTGAAATCACACTGACTATTCGGATAATGCCTTGACTATTCGAATACTTTTTCACTTGAATTATTTTTAGAAAAATTTGTTAAGCACACTATTTGAATACTAATGTGCTTATCCAAATACTTTCAACTGTTAATAGTTCTCCTCTATTCGAATAGCATATTCAACGTAGGAGATAAATACATTATGTGAACTTTTTGCTCTCAATAATTAATATCTATATTTGACATCATCAAAACTAATGATATCCAACAAGAAACTCATGTTTTAGAAGTATAAACATCGATTCAAAATGTTACCAAATGCATTTCACAAAGTTCAGAGGAAAATGTTGTTATTTTAATGGATACACTTGAGTGATGAAGCTTGTACTCGAGTAAGAAGTAGTTTTGCACTCGAGCACAGCAGGTGTGGGACTGAAAGTGTTTTACAGAAGCAGTCTTCCAGCTAAAAATTACAAGACTACTTGAGTGATGAACCTAATACTCGAGTGATGATCTAATTTACGCTCGAGCATGAAGGCATACTCGTGCAAGTGTTTGATAGGGAGTACAGTTAGAGATAGGAAATGGTCATTGTACTCGAGCGTGGACTCAATACTTGAGTGAGAGCCTCAAGCTCACTCGAGTCCTACAAGTATAGTACAGGAAGTGTTTACCTGAGAGCAAGGAAGAGCTAAAAGTGAGAAGTGCACTTGAGCAATAGCTTTGATACTCGAGTGATGGAGCAATACTCACGAGTGAGAAAACAAACTTCCTCAAATATTGTGATGAGCATAAGGTTGAATAGATGCAAGCAAATACTGATGCACTCGAGTGACCATCACAGTACTTGAGTAAGGCCCCACATCACCTGCAACTGCAAAATCTCGCTCTTGCAAAACTTAGTGCGAGTGCTGTCTAGAAGTGAAGCCTGAAGCTGAAATATAATGGTGTACTAGAGTGAGACATTGTCACTCGAGTGGGGACCCACATTACCTACAAGTGCAAAATCACACTCTTGAAAAATATGTTGCAGGTGTTATCCAGAGATGTGAGCCCATAATGCAAAATGCACATGCACTCGAGTGAGACAAGATGTACTCAAGTGAGGACCCATAACAGTCGCAAGAGAGAAAATGCACTCTTGCTTTTTTGCATGGAAGTGCAAATCAAAAGCTAAAGCAGAAGAGGAAATATGATGTTGCACTCGAGTGAGGCCACTGTACACTCGAGTGATGCTATATCAGAAACCAAAACGCAACAGACTTATAGTGATCAATCCGAACATAGTTAAATGTTATTTATTAACAAAGTTTTCACTTATTATTATTATTAAACATCATTTAACTATACTTCAAGTGTGAAACAGGAGATTGAAAGTCTGAATCAGAGATGCATATAGTAAGTAAAAAATAGCGAACATAATCATTTCGTTCAAAGTCAACCAGCTAAGCAAGCACGTTATAGACTTTCCACAATATATTGTCCGAAGATTTCAAACACTCATATGCCACTCTACAAAGCTACGCTTTGCTCCATAATGGCTATCATTCAACAAACCAAAACCAATGTGCTATAAACATAAAGTTTCAAGAGACTAGAAAGTAGAACATCATACGAAAACTTACAGCAAACATTCACGAGAGTCTCTGTTTTCATATCTGATCTGTATTCATATTATACTTCAATGTCTATCATATTTTCTCTGTGAGAGAGTCTATATATATTTCAAATCATATTTTCATTTCGTACAAGGTACAGGGACCTTGAGAGGGTAGATATCCTTATAGGAGAAGCAGTTGAGAGAATTTCTAGGAGTACTTTCTGCTCGTAAGACTTACTAGGTGCAAGCAAGAGAGAATGTTGCTACTTGTAAGACTTACAGGGGTATAAGTAGGAGAGAACATTGCTACTCATAAGACTTGCATACCTAAGTGAGAAAGAAAGGTTATAGGATTATTTCTGCATATAGGACTTGTTGTAAGAGGGAGAGAAACTTCTAGGTATTAGAATATTTCTGCTTGTCATCCATACAAAGACGATTGTTGTCTTGTGGTGTTTCGAGAGCCCACAGAATCTTGGAAGAATAGTGAAAATCTCAGTAGGTCTTACTCTCTAAGGACTAGATGTAGGCTTGGGTTTTGAGCTGAACTAGTATAAGTCTCTATGTGCTAATCTTCTCAACTCTATTCTATCTACAGTAATTTTCATATCATCGAATCAACAAAAAAATTTATCACATAACCCAATTCACCCCTCTCTTGGGTAAAGCTTGCCTTTTCACTTAGTACCTTGTAGGTATCTAAACACTTTCTTTGTAGCTGTCCAATGTGCTTCCACTAGATCACTTTGGTACCTTCCCAATAAGCAACAGTAAAAGCTATATTAGGTCTTGTACAGACCTGTGTATACATCAAGCTTCCCACTACTGATGCACATGGGACCCTTTCCATTTACTTCTTTTAAGCTCATTTTGGGAACATTGTCTAGACTAAACTTGTCCCATTTCTCAAGAGGAGCTACGTTAGCTGAACAATTCTGCATCCTAAATCGTTCAAGAACTTTGTTGATATAGATTTGTTGAGACAAGCCTAAAATGCCCTGAGCTCTATCCCTATGGATCTTGATGCCAAAGACATAAGATGCCTCACCAATATCCTTCATATCAAAGTTCTTGTACAAAAACTATTTCACTTCATGTAACAATCCTAGATCACTAGTTGCAAGTAGTATGTCATAGACATATAAAACTAGAAATATGATCTTACTCCTACTAACCTTGTGGTATATGCATTCATCCATGATGTTCTCATCGAAACCAAATGATGTGTACCACTGTCGTGAGGCTTGCTTCAAGCCATAGATTGATTTCTTTAACTTACATACCAGATTTTCCTTATCCTTTGCAATGAATCCCTCAGGCTACTTCATGTAGACTTCTTCTTCAAGAACCCCATTAAGGAATGCAGTTTTAAGATCTATTTGGTGTAACTCTATATCAAAATGTGCAACCAATGCCATTATTATATGGAAAGAGTCTTTCATTGATACAGGGGAAAAGGTTTCCCTGTAGTCGACCCCTTCCACTTGTGTTAAGCCCTTGGCAACCAACCTAGCCTTGTATCGATCAATGTTACCTTGTGAATCTCTTTTGGTTTTGAAAACCCATTTACAACCAATAGCTTTAGACGCACTTAGTGACTCCACAAGATCCCATACACTATTATTTGTCATGGAATTCATTTCATCAGTCATAGATCATGCCATAACTTAGAGTTCTCACTCTTAGCAGCCTGAGTAAAAGTTAATAGATCATTTTCAATGCTATTATCACAGCCAGCCTCAATAGAGTGCACCACTTAGTCACTAGGTAATGATGGTCTTCTTTCTCTAGTTGATATTCTTAATTCAACCTCTTAGGTTGGTTCATATTGTTCATCCAAGATATCCTCCACCATAACTTGTCTTCATTCTTTATGTGTGGGAGGTGAATAAATCTAAACAAAACCTTCATTACGTAAATTAGGGGTTCTTCCATATGATCATTATTTGTTTAATCACTCCCATTAATCATGTCATTCGTAAGAAAGACATCATTTTTAGATTCTATAAAACGTATAGAAGGTGGAGGACAATAGATCCAATAACCTTTAATCATACATGGATAGCCTATAAAGTAAGCTCTAATGGTTTTAGAATCTAGTTTCTTTTCTTGTGGATTGTATACTCTTACTTCTGCAGGACAGCCCCATACCCTAAGGTGTCTTAAACTAGGTTTCCATCCTTTCTAAATTTTAAAGGGTGTTTTTGGTACTGTCTTTGTTGGAACCCTGTTTAATAAGTACACAGCTGTCTTGGGTTCCTCCTTCCATAAGGTTGTTAGAAGTTTGGAGCTATTCATTATACTCCTAACCATGTTCAGCAAAGTCCTAGTACTTCTTTCTATTACACCATTCATATCAGGTGAGCCAGGCATTGTATATTGGGCAACTATACCATGCTCTCAAAGAAAATATGTAAAAGGACTAGGTGCTTGTCCTTCACTAGTGTACCTACTATAATACTAACCACCTCTATCGGATCTCACGATCTTAATTGGTTTTCCAACCTATTTTTCTACTTCAGCTTTATTTCCCTTAAAGTCATCTAGTGCCTCACTCTTATTACCAAGCAAGTAGATATACGTATATTGCGAGTAATAATCAATGAAAGTGATAAAGTATTTTTAACTGTTTATGGATAAATCAAGACAAAAAATATCGATATGTATAATTTCAAGTAAGTCAAAACTTCTCTTAGCTTCCTTTTGTGATTTATTGGTCTGCGTTCCCCTTATACAATCCACACAAGTATCAAATTCTGAATGGCCTAAAGATGGAGGGATTCCATCTTTAGTTAACCTTTTGATCTTGTCAACCGAAAGATGTCCTAATCTCCTATGCCACAAGCTAATAGAATTCTCATCAATGATACTTTGTCTAATACCATGCGTAACAGAAAAGATTTCAAGTCATTCAAGGATTATTTTAATCAAATCATCAATCATAATAAACCTTGCAATTGGAACATAGTCTTTACTGAAATACATCAAATCCTTTTACAAATAAATACCATAGTTCAAAGGAATAAGTTTCGACATAGAAATCAAATTTCTCCTATAACTAGGAATGAAAAAACAATTGCAGAGATCTAGTACGGTTTTATTTGATAAAATGATTCTAAAAGTTCCAATTGCTTTGACCAGATCTTCTTTCCCACTTCCTGAAAGGACTCGAGCTTTTATTGGGAAGTGGAGGCCTGGTGTTTAGAAACCCCTGAATGGTAGTAGAAATATGGATCATTGCAGCTGTATTAATCCACCAAGTATCATTACTAATACTAATATGATGAGACTCTAAAACTAAACCTGAAAAATATACACTGTTATACTCCAACTATGCCTTCCTCTTCAAGCACTCATCTTTCATGTGCCCTTTCTTCTTGCAGAAGAAGCAAATAGATTCAGCTTTCTTGATGGATGGCATAGCAAGAATATTTCTCTTCTTTTTCTCCTTATTTATCAACAGCTTCTAGAAACTCCTTAGCAGTTTCACAATTAGGAATCACTCCTCTAATGCTTCTTTGGATCCTAGTCTTGATATAAGACAAGCACATGCGGTTGTAGTGCTCCCAACACTCCTGATAGTCAATTTCAGCTTGAGTTGACTTGTCAATTGGTTTAGGAGGTCTAGGTTTCTCCATTACAAAGTGCATATGTAGCATATCAATCTGCAAAGTTATGTCCTCTCTCCACTCATAGTAATTAGTACCATCCAACACAATCTTGCCGATATTGTCAACAAAAAGGTTAGGGAAAGTAGTATGTGTTGCAATTTAGAGATTTGAGCTAGCTCACGAGCTAAATTTTTGAGACAATCACGAATTTTGTGCCTTTTGAATGCATGTTATGTACCAATGGAAACATGTAATATATATATATATATATAAATACATATCACTAAATTCTATCTTTGGGCAAAGAATCTAGTATTGCATGCATTTCTCTCAAATTGGTGGACCTAGAGTGTATTATTTATATATCCTAATACCTGTGGGTAACTTAGAAAATGTAAGACCAAATAATCCTACCTAATTAAATATATAATGATAATTGTCTACTTGTGGGTCAAGGTCAATTATGATTCTATATTTAATTACAATATGATATTTTATAAGTTCCATATGTGATTATGTTGCATGCTAAACAAAAGGATGTTGTGGCTATTCCTTGGAAGAAGTAGCATGCTAATCACAAATATCATTTGAGCGCAATCAATCAAAATATGCACATCCTAATGGAGAGATTATTTAATTTAATAAATCTAGTAAATAATAAATTAAATCCCTCCGACTATTTTATGTATCAAAAAATTGTTTAAAGAATTAATTTTGACACTTTTCAACTAAAATTTCATTTTGAAAAATTTTTGAATTCTTAAATAATTGTCTAAAGTCAATTTTCAAAATAGTAGACAATTAGATACCTCATGAAAATAATTTTACAAATTTTCCAGTATGCAAAATTGCCAAAATTAATCACTTTTAATAATTTAAACAATTTAATGTTATTAATAACAAAAAATACATAAAACATAAATCAATTTTAATTAAACAGTGAAGATTAAGTGTTTAATAAGCCCAATAATTGTTTTTGGAAATTTTAAAGATAATAGCCTTGAAGAACAAAAGCATAATAGGGTCTACAATTTAACCAAAATATCATTGTTAAAAAAAATTATTTGTTTAGGCCCATAATGCGTTATCTATTAATGGCATAAAAAAATTATTGAAGCCCATTCGTTTAGGCCTAACAACGCATTCAATAATTTTTTGCCAAAAAAATCAAGTCAGCCCAGAAATTAAATCGGCCCAAAACCCATCCGGCCTACATTGCGGGATAAGCAAAACACAGTGTTTCACCTAAGGGCCAAACAATGCCATTTATGCGCGGGGAGAAGAGCCCTTTTGGATGACCCGAAATGGTAACATTTTGAGAAAGTCAAAACGCCGTCATTTAGATTGTCTCCCCCACCCGTTTTCAATAACCCTACCTGACCCACCAACCCAAGAGCAACCCAAACAAGGTTGTCGTGACCCGCGACCTTAGGCGGTCCTTTCAGGAGATCGGAGGCTCAAAAACTGCGGTTTCTCCAGTGGTTATGATAGAAATTCATCTAGAAATAGTTTGTGCAATAAATTAACAATTAAACACAAGATTTGAATCATATCATTCCTAGACTCAAAAAAACAAAATTAGAGGTTCGACAACGTTGTTCATCGAAGAACCAAGAGTTCTTCTCCTTCTCTCTCGCCGAACAGATCCAGGCACATATAATCAATAATGAAATCACAAATTTAAACATCATCCATGAAATCAATATAGAGTTTGACGGAAACATTGACGGTGAAACAGAACAGAGTAATGTCATACAAAATGATTGATAGCAATATGTGAGCAATAATTTCCCAAAATCAAAGCAATTGAAAATTATAGTACTCTGAACCCAAATTGAATGCAAAATCCAAAACCAATTTTGAGAAAAATGGATTAAAAGATCAAACAAGAATCAAAAATTGGAATCAGATATTCACAAATATTTTGAAAACCCAGAACAAAAGCCTATTCAAAAATAGAAACCAAATATTTCCCAAATTCATCGATGAATATGAAGTATCAAATTTAGATAATTTGTAATCTCTAATTTAAGATATGGAATCTGTGTAGAAATTACTACAGTAGACTCAATTGAATTCCATACTCAAATTATCCCTGATCAAAGAGAAGAAGGCAGAGGATCAGAGAACCTGGCTCTGATACCATATGTTAGATTAAATTATTCTTTACACAATTACATTGCAATTAGAGCACAAGATATTCTACAATTACAGCGGAAGACTTAGAGAAATACCTCTTGCCATAAGCTAAAGATAAAACTACAAAATAGAATATGTCAGAAGATAGGTTGTCAGGTCACCCTTCTAATCGACTGCAAGGTATAGTGATGGCAACTGGTGTGAGAGTCATCGCTAGTCAAGGAGCCTCAAAGAGCAGCTAGATTCTTCTTATACGTTCTATTTAGACAGCCATAAACTTAATTGTATATTTCACCATCAGAAATAATACATAAATAACATATCCACTAGTTACCCTAATCCTATAGTTGGGCTTGGATCTGACTTACAGGCCATACACAAGACATTTTAAATAATAACGTAATTAATAACTAATAAATTATATTATAATAATTAAAATATCTCACAAATCAATCACAAATTAAAAAAAAATCAATTGATCATAACTAACAGAAAATAAAAAAAAAACTCTCAGTTCATTTCTCCTCTAGTCCTTACTCAGTCGTAGACTCCTTCCTTTAGCCAAGCCCATCAGGAAAGAAGGAAGAATTTCACAATAATAACACTGAAAATCAGCTTCCTTTCCCTCTCACATCCAGTTATGATTCCCTCTAGTTCTGTCGATTTTGTGTCTCTCTCCTCTAGTGTCGTTCACTCTCACTCACTAGCCAAAGAAGATGAAGACTAGTGAAAATTAACCCCTGCTCTCCCCCCTAAGTCCCTCGCGTTCAAGCTCTCGCCATTGAAGGAAGAAGAAGAATTCAATCAGCTTCTTGCACGTTCCCAGTGATCACGATTTCTTTGATGAAGACAATATGATTTTTCTCTTTAAGATTTGTCTTTTTTGGCTACCTCCTCTCCTCTTTTTATTGTGAACGCGTCTAGTTCCTGAGAAGCCTGCTAATAAAGATGATCAAATCCCAAAATCCTGATGGTGCCTAGCGTGCTTTTCTAGGAAAAAATAAAAGTGTTTGAAGGAGAAGTTGAAAACCATACCAATGATAGGAGAAGTAAAGGTGATAAGGAGGAGGTTGCCTCCTTCTCTTCTCTCCTCCACGCCAGCATCACTAGCGGTGGGATTTGAGAAACAATAGGATAGTCCAAGGGAGGAAAGGAGAGTTTGTGAGAGATGATGAATGAAAATGATAAGAATGGCAGTTTAAGATTTTTTTAAAAAAATAGCATGGGTCCCACGAAAAAAGACGGTAGTCGTTTGCTCACCTAACGGGAGTATCACTTTTGAACTCTTTTTCAAAATTCATGGTTACTTTTACGCCAAAAAATATTTTATGGTGGTGGGTGCACTTTTGGAAAAAGATCTGGGTATTTTTGCACATTAACCCAAAAAAATAATGTTTAACATGATTTTGGAGACAACTAACTTTAAGCTCAAAAGCCAAGCTAAATCAGCTCCTTTCTAACTTTGGGTTTTGTCAACACCCGTTTCTATTTTGATATGCATAGAGTAATAGAGACTAAGTTTCACAAGTATATAAAAAGTACAATATACTGATAAAAGTATTTGTTTACAGACCAGAATCAACCATACAGAGTTTGGCAATATTTACAATATGTATAGAATATCCAAAAATATCCCAAAATACAGACTATATATATAACCATGATCATCATGTTGAGAAATATGCTTGTCAGTTCCACGTATCTATGTCCTTTCTTTTTGAGCCACTAGCACCTACTGAGAGATTTAAAAAAGGGGTGAGATTCCAATGAATCCCAATAGCAACATACTATCATTCATATAAAATGCAAGAAGTAGATATGATATGCACCATGTATGCATCAATTAATGAACAATATAAAACATCATCATCATGTATACATGAGTAGGGCTCTTGCCCCACTAATCGTACACCGGTTAGATTCTTACCCAACCCCCAGGTGTAAGTACACTTCTAGCACTAACTGCCTCTTCTAGGCAAACCATGTTGATTAATAAAAGCACAAATAATGGCATCCACACAATCATATGAACTATGACATGATGCATGAAGGATAATGTCCCTATATCAAGTCCCTTTCACCCCCGAAATGTTCGCCCGTACAACATGCCAACCTCAGGCTCCCAACTTGGTCCTAAAATGTTAAATGTACAAGAATTAGGTTAAAACCCATTCATGTACCATTTTAGACACTTCCATAGGGTTTGTAGCGGTTATATTAGCATATGGTGAAAATTTACCAAAATGCAACCAAGGTCCCAGACCGGCCCCATCATACCTAGTTCGATCGTACTTTTTTCAAAATTTTGACTGGGGCTATTCTAACATATTTTTGCCTAAGGAATCCATTCTAGACTCAAAATTACCAAATTTATTGCCAAATGACAAAAAGGCCCTTGGCAGCCCCGCTTTCCGGGCTCAAGGGCATTTTCATAATTATGCTTTTTTGGGCTTTTTCTGAAAAAGTGATAAACTATAACCCCACCTAATTTTCCGTCCTAAATGCAATAGAATCATCAAAACATCAAAAATCCAACTCTAACCCTCTAATATGTCCATGGACAAAACCTATAGGGACTCCAAGAAGAGTTGGGGTTTCTCGATTCTGACTTTGTAGACGTGTTCCTTTTTACTCCTAATCACTTTTATTAACTATTTAATTATGTTATAATAGCCATTTAGTTCCAATTCAGAATCACATTTCCAACATCACATGTCCCAAATTCAGAATCAAAGACAATCCGATGAAATTTCACATATTAAATCGACCACAACAGTCATAACAACCAAAGATTGAAGTTTTGGAAGTTACCTCTTCTTCCTCTAGCTTTTCCCCTTTAGGCCAAAACCCTAGCTCTTCACAACAAGGAAATTTGAGCTTCAAAAACATTAAATAATATAGAAGAGGAGCTTAGAAATAGAGTTATACGCATAAGGTACGAATTCACCGAAGAAATCGACTTACCTGTGAGTTTTCTTCCTCCTTCTCTCTCTAGAATCTCACAACTCTCTCTTTCTCTCTCCTTAGGCTGAAATGGCGTTGGTTTTGGGAACTAAAGGAGGAGGAGGATGCTTTTTATCATAAATTTTATGATGTTTTAATCATTTGTTTAATTTCCAAAAGTTCCAAAATTTAAACCTTTATGACATAAATTCCTAACTTTATGTAACTTGATACCTTAGCCCAATTAACATGCAACTAATATTTCCCTCTTTTTATTACATGTAATGGCATCCCAAGGGTCCTTCTTCCCTATCCAAATTAGCTTCATAACTTGTACAAGTTACGTATACACGTAAAGTCACAATTTTGATCAAAGTTGCACTTTTGCTCAAATTTTCCATAAATTCATATTTATTTGATGAAAATACTCCAAATATATTTCCCCCCTTTATTTTCCTTAATTAATTGAAATTAACTTCAATTAACCAGAAAATAATTAATTTTGTGCTAAATTAGTAAAATTACGATTTTGTCATTACCTTTTTAATCTAATTTCTTTTCTTCTTTTTATTTGGCCAATTTCCATTTATTTTTGGACCAAATATTTTCTCTATTATGTCTCCATTTTTGGACCTTAATATTAGGCTTTTTAAATTACCTAAACTAATTCCATAATTATTTTTGCTCATTTTCTCATGAATATGAACATTTGTAAAATTCATAAATTAATTCATGAATATTCACCATTTCATTGAGTTTCTCAAATAATTATAATATATTTGGTGAATATAAAATTTGGGGTGTTATAGTTCTCCCCCACTTAAATCAATTTCATCCCCGAAATTTGCTACACCTATACAACAATAAATTCTGGATAACGTTTCTTTATATTTTCCTCTGTTTCCCAAGTTGCCTCTCTGAGTGATAACCCTTTCCAGACAATTTTGGCAAATGGAATGCTCTTGTTCCTGAGCTGCTTCTCCTGTCGATCGATGATTCGGCCAGGTATGACTTCGTAGGTCAAATCATCATGCATTTTCACGTCTTCATACTTTATTACATGTTCTGGAGCAGGTTGATACTTGTTCAATTGGGAAACATGGAAAACACATGTAGCTTGCTCAGCTTTGATGGAAAAGCAATATGGTATACTACTGGCCCAATCTTTGCCAAGATCTTGAATGGACCAATGTACCTTGGATACAACTTTCGTACTTTTAATGCCCTTCCAATACGCATAATTAGTGATACTTTCATAAACATGTGGTCGCTGACTTCAAATTTCAGAGATTTTTGCCTCTTATCGCATAACTCTTCTATCGACTCTGAGCAGTTAACAACCTCTACTTAATCAATTTTATCTGTTCCATTGTATGATCAGCAATATCTGAACCCAGCAAATATCTCTCATACAACTCAGTCTAGCACAAAGGCGATTGACACTTCCTCTGATATAGTGCCTCATATGGAGCTATCTGGATACTCGAATGATAATTGTTGTTATAGGAAAACTCTGCCAATAGAAGGAATTTGTCACAACTACCTTTGAAATCAAGTACACATGCCTTTAGCATATCCTTAATGGTTTGAATCATTCATTCTGTCTGCCCATCTATTTAAGGATGATATGCCTTGCTGAATCAGAGCTTGGCACACAAAGCTTCATGAACCACCTTCCAGAACTTAGAAGTGAACCATGGATCTAAATCAGAGATTATCTTCTTCAAAGTACCATGTAACCTCACAAACTCCTGTATGTAGATTTCTACCAATTTGTCAAGAGAATAGTGAATACTAATAGGTAGCAAGTGAGCTCTCTTTTGTTAGAAATTGTGCCCAAAGGGCCAATCATTATACTTTGAACATTATTAATTTAATGAAATTTCTCCATTCTGTTATCATATTATTTGCATGTTAACTGTGATAATTGTATCCTTGGATAATTCATAAAGATTGTCCTAAAATGTCCTAGGTCGGTCATCTATGCGAGAGAAAAGATGAAATAAGATCAGTATGACTTTGATAAGATATGGAGATACGATTCAAAGTCTTAGGCACCTGTAAGAGTACAAGGTGCTGGACCGACCCATTATGAGAAAGCTACATGGATCAAGTCATAAGCTTTTCTCATTTATAACCACATCACAATACCCTTTGACCTGAGGTCATCATGGATTCCTACATGAGAGTTGCTAAGCTTTGAACTAGTCAAAAGTTACCTTTAACCGGGTGATGATAAAGGCTATAATCGGGCTTGGTGGTTTTTCATGCAGAGGAATATGAATGATCAAGATGGAATTTGTCCCTCACATTAGTAGAGAGATATTAATAGGCCCCTCGATAAGTAAGTCTGAGAAATGTATGGCCATACTACAATGGAAAGAAGTTTCCATTTCTATTATCAGACTACTTAGGAATCGAGAAAGTAATAGTCAGGAATAAAATGATGACAATATCCATGCCTCATCCTTGACCGATATATCGTGTGACCAAAGGGACGTGAACTGGTTGTATGATAGGTTGCATCATGTTAATGATCCTCATATGAATTGGGTAGTCGTGATGTCTAACTAGAGGCCGCTTGCGAATTATGGGTTAGTACAGTTATTGGCCCATTGCCAACTTCATATGGGCCTATAGGGTCGAACACAAGAATGGCCCAACACGAGATAATGTTTAATTAGGGTGGACGAATTATATATATATATGTATATATGTAATATAAAAATTCATTAATAATATTATATAGATATGTATTTTCGAAATACACATTATATATATATATATATATATATATATATATATGTGTATATATATATTATATGATATTATTATATTATGTTAGGTTTAAATTTAATTTATTAAGATAAATTAAATCTAATAACTAACATGAATCTGATATGGTATCTCAGATTTAATTTATGAAGATAACTTAAATCTAATGGCTCTTTATTTGGATTAAATAAATAGGTTAAATTAAAAATTTTGGACAAATTTAATTTAAACTGAACTTATTTAATTAGCTCATCAAGATAATTAATAGTTAATTAATTTCAAAATTAATGATGATTAATTTTGAAATTTGAAAATAGCCCTAATAGGTTATAAACTTGATAGAGCAGATATACTGATATACACATGAGAATTAGGAGCTGTAAGTGAAACCCTAGGAGACATTAGAGGCGCTAGCACGTAGTCTCGATTGGAGAGCATTCGTGTGGATACCGGTAGAAGGAGCCGACCTGACGTGTTGGCTCCTAGAGATCGTGAAAACTCTGAATCATCAAAAGGTATGAATCCTTCCAACTTGGTTTAAACGCCAATAAGTGAAAATTTTTAAAATTCTTCCACTGTGCATGCCGATCCTAACAGTGGCATCAGAGCCATGTCAATTGTGCGTTTAAATTGAGTTTTCTTATACATGTGATATATATGGGATGTGTACGTATGTTTATAAGAAACCTTCGAATACCCATGTGATTTAGTTAATACGAAACAAAATTATTTAGAAAGATGTGATCTTGTAATTCCGCTGATTTTCGTTTTCGTTTAAATTGAATCTTGAAATTGTTTTGTTTTCGATTTTGAAACATGTATGTGATTTTAGTTTTCGAAAAAGCATGAGATCGGGTAGGGTACCTGAGATCATAGTTGGCGGCAATCACATTGGGTCTAGGTTCGGATATCTATTCAAGTAATAGGGATCCGAACTATGGGGAAGACAATCTAGATCAGAAGCGTTATGGGCCATTATTGTTTTTGTTTTAAAAAATTTGGTCCAAAATTTAAAAATTTAAAATTTTCAAATATTTCTTTTAAAAGGAATTGGGTCCGAACTAGCATGACCGTCGTGACCACATCTGAGTAGCGCAATATAATTTGATCACGACATTTATTGCTTTTCATATTGTATAAATTCTTATTATCGTTTATTATTTATACTTGTTTGGGTATGGTGAACAACATGGCTTTAGAACTTTACAAAAGGGTTGTAATATTTAAATACGGCCTGCGTGCCGTGCCTTTCTCTAAATACTCTCGATGTACATTCTCTTCTCATCTCACTCCCCTCGAATGTTTAAACGAGGTTTCTCTCAATGTATTTATTTTCTTATTTAGAGAAGTCTTCTCATTGGCTTGGGAGTATTTTAGGTTAGGTAAGCCATATTGTGTCACATTTAAATTATGTTTTTGATTAGATCATTGCATGAATACTTTTGCATTTATATGTATTTATCTATATGAGATACAACCACGATTGCATCCATATAAACAAAACTAATTAATTAAGCCCTCTGAATCAAATCTTAAGTCATAATACCGTCAATTAATGAATACTTGTCAAAACCTAGATCACTCAATTGTGGAAACCACCAAAGTGGATGCACTTGAGTTATCTTGATGAGACAAGCACGAGTAATGGTGCTGCTCATAATATTCATTATTGTTTGGACTTAATTGAGATTAACAAAATGGTTTTGCATCTCAAGGCATTAGATGGGATTAAACATGCGGGATCATATGATGGCCAAATCCCATAAACATCTAAGAGTTACATGCGATGTAATTGGTAAATAGGTTACCTACCTAAATAACTTGAATTTAAGCGTCTTTCAAAAGCGGACTTAAGTTTAAGCCAAATATGGATCTTAGCCCACTAATTGTTATTTTGAGGGTTGTTAACTTAGTGGGAGATTACTAACTAACTTTGCATATTTTAATTGTAGAATCATATTGACTAGTAATACTGCTATACTATCATTGCAATCGGTCCTTGAGAAGGACAAACTCAATAGGAAAAACTTTCTTAACTAGTTCAGGAACTTGAGAATTGTTCTCAAGCAGGAAAGAAAGGCTTATGTCCTAGATCAACCTATTCCTGAGGAGCTTGCAACCAATGCTCCAAGAGCTCAGAGAGATACTTACACAAAGTATAAGAATGATTCTGTGGATGTAGGTTGCCGATGCTTGCTACTATGGTTCCAGAGCTCCAAAGTGATCTGGAACTCATCGAGGCTCATGAGATGATTGTCCATCTTAAGGACTTGTTCCAACAACGAGGCAAGGCAAGAAAGGTATGAGACCACAAAGGCCTTACATTCCTGCAAGATGGCTGAAGGTGTATCAGTTAGTACTCATGTGTTAAAGATGAAAGGCTATATTGATCACCTTGAGAGGCTTGGATTTCCCATGAGCCAGGAGTTAGCTACAGATTTGATCCTCAAATCACTCCCGGAGAGTTATGACCACTTTGTTATGAACTACAACATGAACAACATGGAGAAATCAATTTCTGAGCTGCTGGGATGCTCAAAACTACTGAGCAAAGCATTAAGAAAAAGCCCAGTACAATTTTAATGGTTCAGAAAGGAAAGGCTATGAAAAAGAAAGGGAAGGGCAAATGGAAGGGTAATGGCTCAGGTGGTAAGACCAAAGAGTCAAACAAGCCCAAAACCAAGCCTGCACCCAAGAAGGCAAAGCCTCCAAAGGAAGGAGTCTGCTACTTCTGCAATGAACCCAGTCATTAGAAGAGGAATTGCAAACTCTACCTGGAAGATATGAAAAAGAACAAGAAGGATAGCAGGGCTATCGCTTCAGGTATTTATGTTATAGATATTCATTTTTCTACTTCCTCTACATGGGTATTGATACTGCAAGTGGTTCTCACATTTGTACAAATGTGCACAGTCTAAAGGACAGTAGAAAGCTGAAGAAGGGTGAGGTGGACCTACGAGTTGGAAACAAGCAAGAGTTGCTACTTTAGACATAGGCACTTATGAATTAGTTCTACCCAGTGGGCTTTTGTTAGTTTTGAACAATTGCTATTATGTTCCTGCTTTGAGTAGTAACATTGTTTCACTTTCTTATTTGGATAAGGAAGGTTATTCTTCCATTACTAGGAATGGTAAATGTTCTATTTATCCTAAAGACATTTTCCTATGCTAATGGTGATTTGCATGTTGGTCATTATATATTAAATTTGAAACATCCTAATAATGGGAATATTTATAACGTAACTACTAAGAGGATAAAATCAAACAATTTGAATCCGACCTACCTATGGTATTGTCGTCTAGGCCATATAAATGAGAAACGTATTTCTAAACTCCATCAAGATGGATTTCTAAATTCATTTGATTTTGAATCATATGATACATGCAAATCTTGCTTATTAAGAAAGATGACGAAGTCACCTTTCACTGGGCACAGTGAGAGGGCCATTGAATTATTGGGCCTCATACATACAGATGTATGTAGACCATTAAATATAGCTGCCAGAAGAGGTTATGTCTACTTCATTACATTTATAGATGACTTTAGTAGATATGGCTATATCTATCTAATGAAACATAAATCTGAATCTTTTGAAATGTTCAAAATATTCCAAAATGAAGTACAAAACTTGGTAAAACAATTAAAGCACTTCGATCTGATCGAGGTGGTGAATATTCGAGCCAAGAATTCATTGACCATCTTAGGAGTTGTGGGATAATCTCACAATTGACTCCTCCAGTAACACCACAATAGAATGGCGTTTCTAAACGGAGGAATTGAACACTATTAGATATGGTTCAATCTATGATGAGTTAACCAGATCTTCCACTGTCCTTTTAGGGACATGCCCTAGAGACAACTGTGTTCACACTAAATCGTGTTCCATCTAAGGCAATTGAAAAGACACCATATGAGATATGAACTGGAAAGGAACCAAGTTTATCTTTTCTCAAGATCTGAGGATGTGAGGTATATGTTAAGCAACAAGCCTCTGATAAATTAGCTCCCAAATCCACAAAGTGCCTTTTTGTGGGGTATCCTAAAGAAACGAAAGGATACTATGTCTACAATCCCACCGATAACAAGGTGTTTGTTATTCGAAATGGAAAGTTCTAGAAAGAGAGTTTGTCTCTAAAACAACCAATGGGAGCGAGGTACATCTCGAAGAAATTTGAGAGTCACAAGATAGTACAGAACCACATATGGAAATTAGAGAAGACTCACAATAAGTTGCTAAGCCTCCTCAAGTAACACAAGGTCCACGAAGATCTGATAGGACATATCATCAGCCTTAGAGATATGGATTTCTGATTACTGAAGGTCGTGATGTGTTACTTATTGAGCAGAATAAGCCCACCACCTGTCGAGAAGCCACAGTGGCACCAAACTCCGAGAAATGGCTAAATGCCATGAAGTCTAAAATGCAATCCATGTACGACAATCAAGTATAGACCTTAGTCGATCCACCTGAAGGTGTAAAAACTATCAGGTGCAAATGGGTTTTCAAGGAGAAAACTGATATGGATGGCAATGTAAATGTCTTCAAGGCACGATTGGTTGCGAAAGGATTCACTCAAACTCATGGTGTAGACTATGATGAAACCTTTTCCCCAGTTGTAATGGCCAAATCAATTAGAATCCTTCTTGTCATTACAACATATTATGACTAAGAAATATGGCAGATGGATCTCAAAACAGCCTTCCTTAATGGAAAGCTACATGAGGATGTGTACATGACACAACCTGAAGGTTTTGTGCATCTAAAGGATTCTAGTAAAATTTGTAAGCTTCAAAGATCCATTTATGGATTGAAGCAAGCATCTCAGAGCTAGAATCATCGTTTTGATGAAGTAGTCAAAGAGTTTGGATTCATTCAAAACATTGATGAACCTTGTGTTTACAAGAAGGTTAGTGGGAGCATAGTTGTATTTCTAGTGCTTTATATAGATGACATCCTACTCATTGGGAATGATATTCCTACCTTGCAGAGTGTCAAATCTTGGTTAGTAAAGTCCTTTTCAATGAAAGACTTAGGTAAAGCCACCTATATTCTAGGGATTAAGATCTATAAGGATAGATCCAAAAGACTAATAGGCCTAAGTCAGAGCACATATATAGACAAGATACTGCATAGGTTTAGTATGTAGGATTCAAAAAGGGGTTACATGCCCATGTCTCATGGCATCCATCTTAGCAAGGATATGTGTCCTAGTACACCTGATCAGCGAGATCGAATGAGTAAGGTTCCATATGCCTCGGCCATTGGATCCATCATGTATGACATGTAATGTACTCGACCGGACGTCTCATTTGCCTTAAGAATGACCAGCAGATACCAACAAGATCCCGGTAAGGGTCATTGGACTACCGTCAAGAATATCCTAAAGTACTTAAGAAGGACTAAGGACTTATTTTTGGTCTATGGTGGATTGGATAATGAGCTCTGCGTAACCGGTTACACAGATGAAAGTTTCCAGACTGACCAAGACGACCTTAAATCACAATCTGGATACGTATTCCTCTTGAATGGTAGAGCAGTAACCTGGAAGAGCTCCAAACAGAGCACTATAGCAGATTCTGCAACAGAAGCTGAGTATATAGTAGCATCGGATACAGCTAAAAAAGCCATTTGGATCAGAAAGTTCATTACTGAACTAGGGGTGGTGCCTACCATTTCAAATCCAGTAAATTTGTTTTGTGACAATAGCAGTGCTATTGCACAGGCCAAAGAGCCTAGGTCACATCAAAGGACCAAGCATATACTTAGGCAATTTCATCTTATTAGAGAAATCAATGATAGAGGTGATATAAAGATATGCAAAGTAGCAGGAGAAGATAATGTTGTTGATCCTCTTACTAAGCCACTTGTATAGGCAAAGCATGAGCGTCATGTTAGGATATTGGGAATTAGGCAAATTAATGATCGTACCTAGGGCAAGTGGGAGGATGTTGGAAATTGTGCCCAAAGGGCCAATCATTATACTTTGAACATTATTAATTTAATGAAATTTCTCTATGATGTTATTATATTATTTGCATGTTAACTGTGATAATTGTATCCTCGGATAATTCATAAAGATTGTCCTAAAATGTCTCAGGTCGGTCATCTATGCGGGAGCAAAGATGAAACAAGATCAGTATAACTTTGATAAGATATGGAGATACGATTCAAAGTCTTAGGCACTTGTAAGAGTACAAGGTGCTGGACTAACCCACTATGAGAAAGCTACATGGACCAAGTTATAAGCTTTTCTCATGTATAACCACATCACAATGCCCTTTGACCTGAGGTCATCATGGATTCCTACATGAGAGTTGCTAAGCTTTGAACTAGTCAAAAGTCACATTTGACCGGGTGATGATAAAGGCTATAATCGGGCTTGGTGGTTTTTCATGCAGAGGAATATGAATGCTCAAGATGGAATTTGTCCCTCACATTTGTAGAGAGACATTACTGGGCCCCTCGATGAGTAAGTCTAAGAAATGTATGGCCATACTACAATGGAAAGAAGTTTCCATTTCTATTGTTAGACTACTCAGGAATCGAGAAAGTAATAGTCAGGAATAAGAAGATGACATTATCCATGCCTCATCCTTGATAGATATATCGTGTGACAAAAGGGACATGACATGGTTGTATAACAGGTTGCATCGTGTTAACGATCCTCATATGAATTGGGTAGTCGTGATATCTTGCATGAGGCCACTTGTGACTTGTGGGTTAGTATAGTTATTGGCCCATTGCTAACTTCATATGGGCCTACAGGGTCGCACACAAGAATGGTCCAACACGAGATAATGTTTAATTAGGGTGGACAAATTATATATATATATGTATATATGTAATATAAAAATTTGTTAATAATATATATAGATATATATTTTTGAAATACATATTATATATCTATACATATATGTGTGTATATATAATATATGATATTATTATATTATGTTAGGTTTAAATTTAATTTATTAAGATAAATTAAATCTAATAACTAACATGATAGAGATATGGTATCTTAGATTTAATTTATGAAGATAACTTAAATCTAATGGCTCTTTATTTGGATTAAATAAATGGTTAAATTAAAAATGTTGGACAGATTTAATTTAAACTAAATTTATTTAATTAGCTCATCAAGATAATTAATAGTTAATTAATTTCAAAATTAATTATGATTAATTTTGAAATTTGAAAATAGCCCTAATAGGTTATAAACTTGATAGAGCAGATATACTGATATACACATGAGAATTAGGAGCCGCAAGTGAAACCCTAGGAGACATTAGAGGCGCTAGCACGCAGTCTCGGTTAAAGAGCATTTGTGTGGATACCGGTAGAGGGAGCGGACCTAACGTGTTGGATCCTAGAGATCGTGAAAACTATGAATCATCAAAAGGTATGAATCCTTCCAACTTGGTTTAAATGCTGTTGATAGATCCTCGATTAGGATAGGTGAAAATTTTTAAAATTCTTCTGCTGTGCCTGCCGATCCTAACATCTTTATGAGTCTGTCGACTATCACCCATATAGCATCATGGTTTCTGACCTTAGGTAACCCCATCTTGAAATCCATAGTAATGCTTTCCCACTCCACTCAGGAATCTCAGGGTTTTACAGAAGCCCCGATGGCCACTGATATTCGACTTTCACTTTCTAACATGTTAAACAACGAGCAACGAACTTAGTTACCTCTCTTTTCATCCCTGGTCACTAGTATTGGACCTTCAAGTCATGGTACATCTTTGTAACCCTTAAATGCAGAGTATACTTACTCTTATATACCTCCTCCAGGATTTGCCTTCTCAGTTCTGGTTGCGATGGAACATAAATCCACTTCTTGTACATGACTACTCTACTGGGTGACTAGTCATATTCCTGAGTTTAACTTCGAGCAATCATATCTCTGATAGATAAAGCTCGCCTATCTGGTAGCTATGCTTCTTCAATCACTACCCTCATATCATTGTATATCTGGATAACACCACTTTTTAACAAAATCTGACTGATAGATTTTAATCCCTGAAATCCTCTATCTGTTTTTGCTCAAAATCATCATGGCTGCCACCTTCAATGATTTCCAGCTCAATACGTCAAAATTGACATTAGCCTTTATGGGATGATATTTGATTTCTAGATTATAGTCTTTTAGCAAATCCATCCACCTACGCTATCTCATATTGAGCTCTTTCTGATCATACAAGTACTTAAACCTCTTGTGGTCACAATACAACTCTACAGTCTCACCATAAAGATAATATCTTTGAATTTTCAAAGCAAACACAATTATGACCAACTCAAGATTGTGAGTGGTATAGTTCAATTCATGAGGTTTCAACTGACGAGATGCGTATGCTACTACTCGGCCATGCTGCATCAACACACATCCCAATCTGTGCCTATTGGCATCTATATACACAACATATGTAAACTGTGAATCCAAGATCATCAGTATTGATGTTGTAATTAACATCTGCTTCAACTCTATGAAGCTCTCCTCAAAATTCTCATCCCACATAAAATGTTAAGCTTTTGGCATCAATTTCGTCAATAGCAAAGCAATTCTGGAGAAATTCCAAATAAACCTTCTATAATAGCTAGCTAGACCCAAAAAACTGTGCACTTCAAATACAGTCTCTAGTCTCTTCTAGCTCAGTATAGCTTCCACCTTACAGGATCAACAGAGACCCCTCGTTGTGAGACAACATGACCCAGAAAATTTGCCTCTAAAAGCCAAAATTCACACTTGCTCAACTTGGCATAGAGTTGCCTATCTTGTAATATGTTCAACACAGTTCTCAGATACTGCTTATGTTCAACCTTACTTCATGAATACACCAGCATATCATCAATAAAGACAACTACGATATGGTCCAAGTATAGACGAAAGATTTGATTCATGTAGTCTATGAACATGGCAGGTGTATTGGTCAGCTCGAATGTCATAACAAGGAACCCGTAATGGCCATATCTAGTCCTGAAAGCAGTCTTTGATACATATTCTACTTTTACCTTTAATTGGTGGTATGCTGATTGCAAATCGATCTTTGAAAATACATAGGAACCAAATAACTGATCGAGCAAATCATCAATTCTAGGGAGTGGATACTTGTTCTTTATGGTCACCTTGCTCAGCTCTCGATAATCAATACAGAGATGTAGCTTCCATCTTTCTTTCTGATGAACTTGTTTTTTCTTTTTTTAGTTCCACCATTTCACTCAGAGCCATGCGGTATGGGGTTTTGAAGATTGGTCCTGCTCTAGACCTCATATCAATTGAGAACTTCACTTCCCCATTTGGAGGTAATCCACCAATATCCCTCGGAAACACATCAAGAAACTCATTTGTGACAGGGATACTTTCCAAGGCTACACTAGCCTCTAACTGCATAAAACATAATACTATGTACCCCTGACAACCTTTCTGCAAACATCTCTTGACCTTAGCTGTGGAGAAAAAGTTGAGAGTAATTTCTATGTCCACTCGAGGTTGTGGATTCAGATATATAACTCTCTTATGTTTGCAATCCAGTAACACACCATTTGCTGTCAACCAATCAATCCCCAAAATTACCTATAACCCTTACAGTGGCAAACATATCAAATTTACAATCGATTGGTGCCCCTTGGCATTTACCACACAATTCAGACATACATCAGCCGTAACAATTTGAGTGCTCATAAGCATAGACACAACCAAATCATATGGGGATTTATACAAATGTAAATTTAACTATCTCACACAGTCATATGTAATGAATGAATGGCTGGCACCCAAATCATACATAACATGCGCTAGACTATCGTTGAGAGAAATCATAACTTGAATAAGCTCCAGAGACTTTGTGGCTTCTTCTTGTGTCAATGTGTAGACCATGCCTGGAACCCTAGGCTATTCTCCTACGGTTACTGCTTCTGTGGACAATCCCTGGCCATATGTCCTAGCTGATTTTAATTGTAGCAAGTGAACAACTTATTTAGATCTAATGTAAATAGAATCTCACTACAAGATTTACCAGGGTGAAGTAGCTTTTGGTAGTGCCAACAATGTTTGCTTCCAGAGGAACCATGGCTTCCTCAGTCCTTAGACTGATTCAATCTCTCAGCATCCCCCCGAAAAGTATACCTTGTTCTTTTTGCTTTTGGATGAACTACCACTTCCCGAGGCACTCTTGTTACTAGTTTGAACAGTCAAACTTAACATGCGTTTCTCAATGTACTGCATTCTTCCACTGCTTTAGTAAACTTGGTGAAATACTGTGAAATTAGTTTCTCTTTCAACTCCAGCCTCAACCCCTCAATCAACATATCAGCACTCCATTTATCAATATCATGAAGCTTGTGGTATGCCGAGTACTGAGATAATCTAATGTATCAAGTCAAATAATCATTGAAGTTCTCCTGATCTTGCTGTCTAATACTCAAAAAAAAATTCTTTTTCTCTTCTGATAGATGGGGGAAAATATTTCTCATTGAATTTCTCCTAGAATAATCCCCAAGTGATAGGAATATTCCTTCCCCTCAAGGTAAGCTCCTATTTTCCACCAACGACCCGTATCACTTTCTAGCTTGTAAATGGCTAGTAGAGCTTTTACCTTATCACGCATTACAATATATTGAAGATCTTGTACAGACGTGACAACCAATCTTCCACCAACGACCCGCATCACTTTATAGTTTGTAAATGGCTAGCAGAGCTTTTACCTTATCCAGGCATTGCAGCATGTTAAAGATCTTGTCCAGACATGACAACCAATCTTCAGCTAGCTGTAGGTTAAACTTCCCCTAAAAAATAGGAGGTTGCTGCTTGCCAAACTTGCTCAGTCAAGTTTGGATGTCCGCTTCAGGCTCTGGTAAGATATCCTCTAGTGGAGGTTCTTTCGCACCATTTCCTCTTACCACCTCCTCCAAATGATCTTCCAGGAAATCTTGCCTTTGTTGTACCTCCCAAAGTTCATCCCTTATTTCATTCATAGTATTTTCTTGTTGTAGCATATCTACTATTTGCTGCTGTACAGGATTAGGCCTTGGCTCATTTGCAGCATTATTGTGTCCCGCACGTGGCCTGCCAAGTCGTGCTATCTCTATATTTCAAACTACATGAAAATAGAGAAGACTTACATTTCATATAAGAGCAAAGACATTTTCATCATTTTATAAAAGTTAGGGTATACAGGTATGTCATACATAGCATACAACAACTATTTACAGTAGTTATAGAGAAACAGAAACATCATATATCCTATAAACTACTATACATGACAAATTAATCCTTTTACATTACATTTCTCTAAGTTACATACACTTCCCATGGGGTCACCCTTCCTAGGATTTTCCTGGGTCGAGCATGATTAACTTTGTCTGTACTCTTCCAAAATATCGACTCTGGCTAAATCTTTTTCTATCCGTCGATTCCACCTGACTACCATTGTCTCACAATACGTGCCATTTGGGCCCTACTCGACAATGTTATTCTTTTTCCGATTCCAAAAAGTGGAGTATAATACCCCAAAATTTGATTAAGGGATTATGACTAAATAAGTAAATATGATTATCATTAAATCAACCATTTTGGAAAATCTATATAAGTTGTGATTCGAATGTGATATGAGCAGTGCCAAAATCCTGTATTTAAGTTCAATTATGAATTAACATCTAAATAGACTAAAAAAAAGAGGGAGGGAACATATTATGGTGAAATGAAAAGATATGATGTGTTTGGTGGTGATTCAGTAAGAATTGTCATAATCAGGGGTAAAATAGGAAAGTTACCGACCAATTGATCAGTTACCAAAGAGGAAGGTCATTGCTAACTCAAAGATCAATGGTTGTGATTAATTTTTGTGAGATTAAAAGGGTGGAATCCCATGTGTTTGTGCTCATGTGTAGCCATGGAAGATGTTCAAAGATTTTGACACTTGTCACAACATGAGCCATTGGATTGGGTCAAAATTTCAACATTCTTTTCTCTCCTCTCTTCTTTTAGGTCGGCCAAAAGGCCTAATTGCCCATAAAATCTGATCTCTCCTTCATCATCTTCATTCTCTCTCTAAGCCTCCATTGTCGTCCAAACCAAGGTGGAAAGAGAAAAGGAAAAGGTGAGATTTTGCTTAGTAGATGTCCTCTTTAGCTCAAATGATCTTCATTAATCTTATTCATAGTGATGAGAGATTCATTCCTATAGTTTAAGATTTATGAAAAAAGGTGTTTGAGAGCTTGGGAAAAGTTGGAAAGAATGGGAATCAAGGAATTGGCTTTGGAAAGAAGAAGAGGTGAGTATTTAAAGCATTTTGACTTAAGTTTTGTAGTTATTGGTTAAGTTTTATGAATTTCAAATTTTGCTCTAATTTTCATGTGATTTTGAAATGGATGAATTGGATTGTGTATTTTGGTTAAAATGGTGTCATAATGTGTTATGGTATCATTGGAATTGGTTTGGAACTTTGTAATGGAAAGGATTTCAATGTTGAGTTTGGTATTGTGACATTGTGTGACATATTAGGGTCATTGTGAAACATGTTTATGTGATGTGAATTAGGTTGATTTGGTGTTTTCAATGAATCCCTTGTGAAAATTTGTTTGGGAATGGTGTTTGATGTGAAAATAGAACCATTGGAAGCAAATGTACAAAACTTGGAATTATGTCCATTGAAACTCTGTGTTGGGAAGTTATTTGTGTGGATGTTTTGAAGGACCAAATGGTGTCTAAAAATTATGAAACTTTCCATTATTAAAGTTCACATTCCAAGCTTCAAAATTGACATATAATTCATGTCATTTCGTTTTGTAAGCTGGAAGTAATGGTTGTCTAAAATTTGGGATCAAAACTGGAATCTATTTTGAAGCAATGTTGAATTTTGCGCAATTCTGTATTTTCGTGGTTATGGACAACATTGATTCATATTTTTCCTATGAAGAGGACTTAAATAGCTTTTATTTTGCTTTAGAATCACCTCATTTCAATTTTTCTGGAATTAGTTATGATTTTTGGACGTTCAGTCAAGAAACAGGATTTTCTTGGCTGTGGGCAGAGGTTATGGACCGCAGCCCAAATCTTTCTAACCTATTTTTGGGAGAGGCCAGTAGATTTATAGGCCGTGACCAACCACCAAAAATCAGTATTTTGCACTTCTGAGAGGTGGTTTTTGGTATAATCTTTCCCAATCCTTTAGGCATGTGTTTAGGCTTTGAGTAGCCACCTAAAGGTCGTGAATGATAACCAACTTTAGGGTTCAGAAGTTGAGGAATTGGAAAAGGGAATAATCCTATGTCCTTGATTTTGATTGTCAGGATTTGATATTTGCCCTGATTGTGATCCACTGGTGCCAGAGCATGCTTGGAAAGCATAAGGTATGGCACTTTCTTTTATAATTCATGTAATGCATTGTATGTATATTTTTTCACTGTTTGTGATGAGTTTAAATGTTACAGAGCCTATTGTGTGTGTGTATCTTGTGACGTTGGTCACGCATCATGTGAATACAGCCATGAGTGTTGTCGCTTGTGACATTGGTCACGCATCATGTGGATACAGCCGTGAGTACTGTCGCTTGTTATGTTGGTCACGCATTATGTGGATACAGCAGTTAGTGTTGTTGCTTGTTACTTGGTCATGCATCATGTAGATACAGCTATGAGTACTGTCGCTTGTGATGTTGGTCATGCATCTTGTGTATACAGCTGGGAGTGATGTCAGTTGTGGCAAAAGCCGCGTATCATTGTGATTGTTGTTGTTGCTCCTGTATGTGATATATTTGCATGCTATGTGATTATATATTGCATAAGTGTGTTGTTACTACTGGGATTCTTTTGAATCTCATTCTTTCCTTCGACTAACCTACAGATAGGGCAAGTAGTTTGAAGGAGAAGCTGGCAACCAAGGGCGGATAGTATAGACTTAGGTTATAATTGGTTGTCATATTTTGCTTAGGGATCATTGTATATTTTGTAAATATTATTTTGGATATAGTTATGTAATCCCCTCATTGGGAAATTGCAAGGGGCGAGTATGCTCCGTAAACCCTTTAGTTATGTTATGAAACCTGGGGTTGCCTGGATTTTTGTACACTCTGATATATATGAATGTGACTTAACTGTACAAGGGAATTATATTCGAAATGTGAGTATGAGACCAAATCAAACAGGTTTTGAAAGAAATTTTGAAAACCCACTTTAGTTCAAGGCGATTCTTGGATGTGAAGTTTGGGACTTAGTAGATTTTGAAATAATCAATGGTTTCTAGCATAACTTTATTATGCATTTTTGAATTATAATTATGTTTTTAAGACAAGGGGTTACACGGAGTATGGGAAGAAATCTAGTATAATATGAATCCAGAACTCAACCGGTACCCCTACTTACAATTTCTCTATGATAACATAAAGGGACTGAACTCCAGTTAGGAACACAAGGTAACGTTCAACAAGTGTGGCCTGAGCTCGCTGGGCTCTACGATATCTACCGAAGACTTAGTGCCACAGCTCAAGATCTAGCTGTAGGTCATATCTCACCTCTACTGTGCCAGCCTGAGACTCACAATCACTCAGTTCATCCTTCACGTACTCCTCCAGATCCTCGCCGAGCTCCTCCTCTGAATACTTTCCTGTCTCCTAGACCTGTTACTGCCCTAGTAATGCAGGCCTCAGTTCCAATCCATACATTGGCAGTACCAGCACACTCTTCCGTGCCGTCCATCTCATGCGTAACCACCGAGCCCGTAATACTCTATAGACAGCTACCCATCCGGGATACGTTGTTCCAGCGGACACTAGTTCACTAATAATTCTCCCTCATATGCCTCACTTGACCGCTCATAACCCTGTCATCATGTAAACAAAACCATATCAGTATACCATTCTGGTAATGCCAAAACCGCTTATTAGCTTTGATACCAAAAATGTCAACACCCGTTTCCATTTTGATATGCATAAAGTAATAGAAACCAAGTTCCACAAGCATACAAAAAAGTAAAAATATACTGATAAAAGTATTTGTTTATAGACCAGAATCAACCATACAGAGTTTGGAAATATTTACAAATATGTACAGAATATCCAAAAATTTCCAAAATACAAACTATATATAACCACAATCTTCATATCGGGAAACATGCCCATCAGTTCCCCATATCTACGTCATTTCCTTTTAATCCGCTGGCACCCACTAAGAGATTTTCTGTTTTGAAAAAGGGGTGAGATTCCAAAAAATCCCAGTAGCAACATACTATCGTTCATATAAAATGCGAGAAGTAGATATGATATGCACCATGTATGCACCAATTAAAGAACAATAAAAAACACCATTGCAATGTATACATAAGCAGGGCTCTTGCCCCACTATTTGTATACCGGTTAGATTCTTACCTAACCCCCAGGTGTAAGTGCACTTCTGGCACTAACGGTCTCTTCTAGGAAAACCATATTGATTAATAAATGTATAAACAATGGCATCCACACAATCATATGAACTATAGCATGATATATGAAGGATAATGTCCCTACATCAAGTCCCTTTCACCTCGAAACGTTCGCCTTGTACAAGAATTAGGTTAAAACCCAATCATATACCATTTTAGACACTTCCATAGGGTTTATAGTGGTTATATTAGCCTATGGTAAAAATTTACCAAAATGCTTTATAGGACCTAACCTGGCTCAGCCCCACCGTACCCGGCCCGACTATACTTTTCCTAAAATCTTTACTGGGGTTATTCTAACATATTTTTGACTAAGGAATCCTTTTTTGGACTTGGAATTACCAAATTCACTTCCAAATGATAAAATTGCCCTTGGCAGCCCAGCTTTCTGAGTCTCAAGGGCGTTTTCATAATTATGCTCTTTCGAGCTTTTCCAAAAAAGTGATAAATTATAACCCCAACTAATTTTCCCTCTTGAATGCAATGGAATCATCAAAACATCAAAAATCCAAATATAACCCTCAGATATTGTTCGGGTTGAAACCTATGGGGACTCCAGGAAAAGTTGGGGTTTTTCGATTCCAACTCCACAGACATGTCCCTTTCTACTCCTAATCACTTTATTAACTATTCAATTACGTTATAACTACCATTTAATCCCAATTTTGATAGCATAACATTTTCAAAATCACATTTCCCAAATTTAGAATCAAAGACAATCCGACGAAATTTCACCGATTAAATCGACCACAGCAGTCATAACAACCAAAGATTGAAGTTTCGGAAGCTACCTCTTCTTCCTCTATCTGTTCCCCTTTAGGCCGAAACCCTAGCTCTTCACAACAAGGAAATTTGAGCTTCAAAAACCTTAAATTACATAGAAGAAGAGCTTAAGAGTAAAGTTATACGCTTATGAATTCACTAAAGAAATCGACCTACCTCGTGAGTTTTCTTCCTCCTTCTCTCTCTAGAATCTCACAACTCTCTCTCTCTCTCTCTCTCTCTCTCCTTGGGCTGAAATGGCATCAATTTTGGGAGCTAAAGGAGGAGGAGGATGCTTTTTATCATAAATTTTATGATATTTTAATCATTTGTTTAATTTCCAAAAATTCCAAAATTTAGACTTTTATGACATAAATTCCTAACTTCATGTAACTTGATACCTTGAGCCCAATTAACATGCAACTAATATTTCCTTCTTTTTATTACATGTAATGGCATCCAAAGGGTTCTTCTTCCCTTTCCAATTTGGCTTCATAACTTGTACAAGTTACATATACACGTAAAGTCACAATTTTGGTCAAAGTTGCACTTTTGCTCAAATTTTTCATAAATTCATATTTATTTGATGAACATACTCCAAATATATTTCCCCCATTTTTTTTCTTAATTAATTGAAATTAACTTCAATTAACAAGAAAATCATTAATTTTGTGCTAAATTAGTAAAATTACGATTTTGTCATTACCTTTTTAATCTAATTTCTTTTTATTTGGCCAATTTTCATTTATTTTTGGACCAAATATTTTCTCTATTATTTCTCCATTTTTGGGCCTTAATATTGAGCTTTTTAAATTACCCAAATTAATTTCATAATTATTTTTGCCCATTTTCTCATGAATATCCACCATTTTATTGAATTTCTCAAATAATTACAATATATTTGGTAAATATAAAATTTGGAGTGTTATAGGTTTGTCTTCATATTTCTTGTTTTGCTAAAAAAATTTTTCTTTTTCGTATTTAAATCAATATTTTGAACCCGAATCGAACCGGATGATTGGACCAGTCGGAGCACTAAACGACTCGTTATTTGTATAAAAGCCATTTTAGAAGTTCAGCCGGATTGAGCCTACAAAAACTGGCATTTCACCCTAAAACAGTTGTTAAGCCGGAAGTCGGAGCGAATCTTGAAAAACTGAACAAGTCTGGCGATGAAGTTGAGCCATACTAACGAAGAAGAAAAAAGGAAGGAAGAAGACGAAGGAAGGGGAGGAGGATCAACCAGAAGAAAAACCCAATGCCTCCCTATCTTTCCTTGAATAAGAACAGAAATAATGAACCAAAAATCTGTTGCAAATCTAAAGATGAAACCTTAAACACTTGCTGCTTGCTAACCATGAGCCCATGACCATAAACTTGCCAAAGCTAGAACGTACAGGGAAGGTGACCACTAAAATGAAATGAAAGCAAGAAAGAGAAAGAAGAAGCAAATGTTAAATGAAAATTGAAAAGGAACATTTACTCTTTTACTTCTGCAACTCATTACTGTAACAATGTTATCTATACCATTCTCTTTTTCCAATGTCAAAAAATTTAATTTATTAAACATCTTAGCTGTCACACACATTCATCAAGGAATAAATGCATGGTATAATTTGAATTGTCAGTCACATCTTTTTATGTTTTAATATATATATATATTTGCCATTTTTAAGTTTTAGTCTTTAAAATATTTTTAAGCATTGTCCCTTATTTTTTTCATTTTTGATTTTAATATTTATTCTGTTATAAATAAAGAGAGAATATGAGAAAAGGAGGAGGAGGAGAGTAATTCTTATTCGCTTCTCAAGGTATGTACAATACATCACATATGCCTCCTAGTTATAGGCATAACCCTATACCCTAGAACACTGAGAGAACACTAAGATTACATAATCATAGAAAAACAAATGGGGAGAGATAATAGGAAGATGGAGAGATATTAGGGAGGTGGACATCCATTTAATAATATTTAATATATTATTCATAATACTCCCCCTTGGATAACAATGACTAAACCTGTGCCTAAAAAAAGTTTAACTAAGAAAAACCCAATAGGAAAAAACTTAGTAGAAGAAAAAGAGTACATTGTTTAGTGATACACTTAATAGTGCTGCCTCATTAAAAACTTTGTTAGGAGAACCCAATTGGAAAATCATGGATAAGGAAAAAAGAGTATAGCGTGTATCAACTCCTTCTCTTGACAACATCAGTTGATATCTCTGAGTCTGTGAAGTCTGATGCCATGAACAAGCTTTTCAAAGGTTGTACCAAGAAGTGACTTGGTAAATAAATCTACAATATTTTCACTGGAACAGATTTGCTGGATATCAATTTCACCTTCCTTTTGAAGGTCATGAGTGAAGAAGAATTTTGGTGAAATATGTTTTGTTATATCTCCCTTAATGTGCCCTTCCTTTAGTCAGGCAATACATGCAGTATTGTCCTCATATATGATTGTTGGGATCATTTCACTAGGAGATAAACCACAAGTGGTTCTTATTTGATGTATTATTGATATCAACTGTACACATTGTTGACTCGCTTCATGTATTGTTAGAATTTTTGCATAATTAGATGGTATGGCTAATATAGTTTGTTTCATAGATCTCCAAGAAATGGTTGTGCCACCACTTGTGAATAATTACCCTGTTTGTGATTTACCATCATTGGATTAGATAAAAAACCAGCATCTACATAGCTAAAAAGTTTATGGTTGGATACACTTGAGTAGAATAACTTCATATCCATTGTGCCTATAAAATAATGAAGAATATGTTTAACTCCATTTCAATGTCTTTATGTTGGTAAAGAACCATATCTTGCTAATAAGTTGACCGCAAATGATATGTTGGGTCGAGTGTGATTAGCAAGATACATTAGTTATCTAATTGCACTAAGATATTGTACTTCTAGATCAAGTAGTTATTCATCACCTTCTTCGCTAATTTCTCAAGGTCTAAAAGGGTCCTTATCAACTTCCAAAGATCTTACTACTATCAGAGTACATAGTGGATGTGATTTATCCATGTAAAAATGCTTTAGGACTTTTCTTGTGTACATTTCTTGATACACAAAGATTCCATTTTTCAACTACTCAATTTGCAATCCAAGGCAAAAAAATATTTCTTCCTATGTCCTTTATTTCCAATTCCTTTTTTAAGCAATTAATTGACTTTTCAAGCTCTTCAGGAGTTTCAATGATATTTATATCATCAACATAAATGACAATTATAGCCAACTCATTTTTAGATCTTTTAGTAAGATGCATGGACAAATTGGATCATTTTTATATCCTTCCTTTAATAAATATTCACTAAGTCGATTATAACACATACGTCCCAATTACTTCAATCCATACAAGGACTTATTTAACTTTATTGAGTATCGTTTTTGAGAATTTGAATTGTATGCATCAGGCAATTTAAGTCCTTCAGGGAGTTTCATATAAATGTCATTGTCAAGTGAGCCATACAATAGGTTGTAACGACATCCATTAGATGCAGATTAAGCCCTTCACTTACTGCTAGGCTAATCAAATATCTAAATGTAGTTGCATCCACCACTGATGACTATATTTCTTCAAAATTAATACCAGGTCTTTGTGTAAACCCTTGGACAACAAGACGTCCCTTATATCTTTGATTTCACCTTTTTCATTTCTCTTTCTCACAAAAACCCATTTATATCCAACCTTTTTTACATCTTCTAGTGTAAGAACTACGGGTCCAAAAAATTTTCATTTTTCCAACGATTTTAACTCTGCCTCAACTATGTCTTTCCATCTTGGCCAATCATTTCTTTGTTTGCACTCACTAATTGACTTTGGCTTGTGATCCTCATTATCATTTGTTACATCAAGTGCTACATTATAGGCAAAAATATCATCAACGTTAACTTCATTTCGGTCCCATTGTATTCCATTCATAACATAATTTATTGAGATCTCATTATTTTCATGTATTTCAGGTACCTGAGCATCTTTTGGAATTAGGAAATTGGTATATCCTATGGCTCTTTTGGAGCAACTAATCTTTCTTGAATGTCCTCAACCTGACCATCTATACTTTTAGCCCCTTTTTTCTTTCAAGGATTTTTATCTTTAGAACCGATGGGCCTACCACGCTTTATGCGTGCTTTAGATTCATTTATAATGGGTTGTTCAACATGGACACCTATTTTGATAGGAGCATTAACAATTGGGACATCTGATTTTGTTACTTGCTTAGGGTCAATAAATGCGTCTGGCAATTGATTAGCCAAACTTTATAAAAAGAATTATCTTTTGAACTTTTAGTTCACATTCTTTTGTACAAGGATCAAGGTGAGATAATGATAATTCATTTCAAGTAATTTCTGTTAGTACAAGCGTTTCACCCAAGAGGGGGGTGAATTGGGTGATACCAGAAATTCTGTTGCGTATAAGAAAATTGATAGAATATTTAAAGCAGTTGAGAGCAAAGAGAAATATCACCGAAGTGTACACTGGGAGTTATACTGGTTTGGCCACAACCACTTTGACCTATATCCAGTCCTCAGAGTGTCTCTGAGAGTTTTACTATATTCTCTGAGATTCAGTGGGTTCTTGGCACCTCAGTACCAGCAGTTCCTTCACCTGGACACTCGCTCCCCCTTACACATTGTAATCAAATCCCCAACTCAAGGTTCCACTACCTTAAGTTGTCTCAATAAAAATATTGAGTTTGTAATGAAAAACTCTCTCACAAAGCAAATACATAATCACTGAAGTACAATGAATGAGTATAAGAAAACAACACACTAAGAGTGTATTGATCGATGTGTGTTCTAAGTTCTTGTGTCTTGTTTTCTTCTCTTTGAATGCTCCATATATATAGATGATTTGTAGTGTCCGTTGGAAGAAATTCAAACATGTCCGTTAGAGTCACGCAACAATGGTTCACTATTTTTTGAATTTGAAAACAATCCGTTTGCGGTAGGTAGTGGTAGGTGAACGTTCAGACTTTTATTTGACTTTTCACTTTTTGCATGATATCTTTATTGTTTCTCTACAAATGTACTTAGGATACTAATACAATCAAGAATTAATCACATAGAAAACAATTTAATAAACATTCGATCAAAAACATAATTTCTTGACTACCTTACTCGAGTGGCTACTCAAGTGATCAAGTTTGTTACTTGAGTGGTCCCTCGAGTAAACCTATCAAAAATATGGCAATGCTAATTCAACATTTTTCATAAGATATTACTCGGGTAAGACATGGAGTGAGATACTTCACAAACCTTGGAAATACCTGATTACTCGAGTGGCTACTCGAGTGGCCATGTCTTTTCTTCACAAGTTACTCGGGTGCTAACTCCGGTAATCTAATTACTCGAGTGGTTACTCGAGTGGCTTTCCTTTTTCTTCACATATTACTCGAGTGAGCCCTTGAGTAAATTTCAAATAACCCAGCAGATTACTCAATTACTCCCTCAAGTAATTGCATCAAATTCTTGGCCAAGAGTTTGCTTTCTGATTACTCGAGTAATGCTTCAAATAACTCCCCAGATTACTCGGGTGGTTCCTTGAGTAAATCCTTTTTCTCAAGTGGTTACTCGAGTGGCTACTCGAGTAAAGTGTTGCATTTCTTGGCCGAGAGCTACTGGAGGATTTTTGACCTGGTTACTCTAGTGGCTACTCGAGTGATGCCTGTGAAAATGATGTTACTCGAGTGGATACTCGAGTAATGGTCTATATAACTTTACAGATTACTCGAGTGGTCCCTCGAGTAAATTCATCCAAATTTTGGCAATGCTTCACTGGATGAAATTCTCCTTGATTACTCAAGTGCTTACTCGAGTAACAGCTTCCCTTACTCCAGTGGCTACTCGAGTAAGCCTTCACAAAATTTGTTTATCACTCTAGTGCTTACTTCAAGTAATGTTTTGCCACTTTGTTCAAAAATTCACTTGTTTGTTATCAAATCTTTTAATATTATTGATCCAATCTTTATTATCATCAAAACATATGGGATCTAACATTCTCCCCCTTTTTGATGATGACAAACTTGGTGATTTTGAACAAAGTTTTTGAAATTGAGTTTTCAAACATATGTTTCTCAAATACTTTTCATATGAAATCTTTTATTCAATTTAAACTTGAAAACTCTTTTTGAAATAGCTTATTAAAGATCTTTTCAAAGTTTTTGTTCTTATATTCACTTGTTTACCTTACATACACAATCGAAAACACATTAGTCCCAAAATGCAATATAATTTCAATGAAATGTCATAAAAGAAAAATTTGCATAATGAAGAATTCAATACATAATAAAACTTAGGATAAAACTTAAAAACTTAAAAAACATTAAAATCACCCTAAGCCCCATACACTCAAATCCCAATCAACTCAGCCATTCATCACAAAATCTCTCAGGCTCTTCTCCCCCTTTTTGTCTTCATCACAAAGGTGGAATCAATCATAAGGAAGAGTAGGTGGCTTGGCTGTTGAGATAGGAGTGACAGGAAATGCCAATGACTTATATAAACCATCTGAACTTGAAGGATCTGAAGATGATGGTTCAAGGTCAGGAAGATTCACTGGCGGTGTCTGAAGATCCTCTAGAGGATTTATCGGAGATAAAGGGTGAGGAACCAGAGAAGTAATTTCTACCTCCTCTGTAGCAACCGGTGAAGACTCAAGCACCTCCTCAATGCGTGTAGGTGATGTAATGGGAGTAGGTATGGGCTCTGGCTGAACAGGCTGAGGTAGATCATCAGTGGTGATGTGGATAGGCTCTGATGTGTCAGGATCAGGCATAGAGAACAACACATTGCTAGGTCCACTCTCAGAGGGTCTATGCTCAGTGGGTATAGAGGGTCCAGGTTCAAGGACAGGTATGGGCTCAGGAATACCAGAAGGACCAGGAGTCGAGGGTCCAGATGCCATAGCATCAAGTCTGGCAATAATGGATCTCAAAAGCTCACCCTAGGCACGTTGTTCATCTAGCAACTCTTCGTGCCTCTTATCCATCCTCTCTACATGTTGTCCCATCTTCTCATTCATATACGTCACCAACTCCGCATTGGTATTCACAATGTCCATATGAAAACACTTCAGAATATTCTCCATGAACGTTTGCATTGCGGCACCAAAGAAGGATAGAGAAGATGTGTTGGCTGGAGCAGAAGACTGTGTGTCATCCATTCGGCTTATTGCTGTGTCAGTCTTCTTCTTTTTCTTAGAACTTGCTTCTAAAGGTGTCTTCAAAGGAATCTCAATATTCAACTTTCCAATTTGATTCCTTCCCATTGGTGCTAACCTCTCAACCGGCTCCATACTCTCCAAATACCAAATCTTGTTCTTCTTGAGAAACAAGGAAATAAGTTAAGGATAAGGCATTGGAGTAGTTGGTTTTCCTTCATATCTATACCTCTTGATTTCATTAAAGATATATTCTCCCAAGTACTTTTGCTCTTTGAGGATCAATGAGGTGAATTTCCTGAAGTCTCTCTCAATGAAATGAGTGAAGTTATTGGATTTGTTCACCATGGCTCTAGAGTAGATATACCATAGGACTCTATGAAAATCACTCGTATCACTCGGATTGAAGTTGAGAGGTCCCATTATCTCACCAGGTCTGAGGATAGAGAATATCTAGTTTGAATCAAGGTTAGGGTAATCATCATCAGGAGGATTTTCTATTCCTAACCAAGTATTGATTCTGGAAGGTAAGATTAGAATTCTTTGTCCTCTAACCTTAGAAGTCATTTCTTCTTCCATAGACTTCCTAACAAGATCATTATAGGTTCGACGTTACAATAAAAATGTCTCACTACTTTGGTGCAAAATGGGAGTTTGACAAATAGCCAGGGCATATAGGAATCAAGGTATGGACTCAGATCGAATTTCAATACCTCTTGAAGCACCTTGTTGTCAATATAGTGCATCTTGCACATATTTCTTCTTGCAAAATGACTCAGGTACTTATGAGATTCCTCAAGCTTGCTCATGTTGAATCCCTCTAGAGGAAATGTGATTTCTTCAAGCTTGCCCTTTCTTGAATCCCTCATGTTCAAGCTTGCCCTTTCTTTGCTTCCTTATATTGGAAAGCTTCCTCAAGCATGCCTACCATGACTTTGGTAAGCTTCTCATCAACCTTGGGCTTTTTCAGAGGCTTAGGAGAAAAGGTGGGTGTTTCGGATGAATTAGAGGAAGGAGGGGATAGTTCTTTTATTGTTTGTCCTTTTCCAAGGGGTGGACTCTTCTTGGATTGAGATCTTGTGGCCACTGGTTCCTTAATGACAACCCCTTTTACCTTAGGCTTAGCTTGGGGCTTGGTCTTGGATTTTGGTTTAGGAGAAATTTTCCTCTTCTTGGTAGGAGGAGAGGAATGTGCATCAGAGGGTTGATATGGTTCAGAAGACTCAGAAGGAGTGCTAAGATTAGGAGATTTTGTCCTCACCATTATGATTTTAGAAAATCGAATATTTCAGAGAAAAACAAAGATGAGTGTCGTGAGTTTAGGGCAAATGATTCAGTGGAATCTGAGAGGTTTTTGAAGGTGTAAATCACTGGGTTTTGACGGTTATGGGAAGAGAAAAATATTTTGAAAAGTTTTTGTCAGAGCACTAGGAGAATCACTCGAGGAGATTTTGTGAGAAATGACCGAGTTTCGATTGAAATAACCTAGAGCCTGACATCACTCGAGGGCTTACTCAAGTGATCATCAGCATCACTCGAGTAGCTACTCAAGTGATCATACAAAAAATTTTAAAATACAGCAAATTTGAGAGCGTACCTGGCATGAATAATATTGTAATTATCCATGTATATTCCCTCGATCATTTAATGACTCTTTAGAATAGATTTGAACTGAAACTCAGTTGATTTGAAATTTGGACACAGGTTCACTCGAGGCCTTACTCGAGTAATGTTGAAGTTCACTTAAGGCCTCCCTCGGGTAAGCTTTCTCTTCACCTTCTGACTGATCATTTCCAACCATTATGTCGTTTCATTTGAAATTAATGTTTCACTGGCACATTTCCAAGTTCATTACTCGAGTGGCAACTCGAGTAAAGCATCCATTACTTCAAGGTGTCACTCCAGTAATACTCATTACTTGAAGTTCTCACTCCAGTATGCTCATTACTTGAAGTTATCACTCTAGTAATGTTGTCCTCTGTTAACCTCTGCCATTCATACTCCAAAACATATTATTATGATCCAATAAAACAAATTACTAGAAACTCCGATGATTAAGTTAGTAATCATCAAAACATTAATAAATAATATTATCTAACATTTTGTAAACACTAAATAACTTACAATTCATTGGGATTTACCATTCCTAATTCTCATCTAATATATAAAAATGATCTTTTGCAAGAGGTTTTGTGAAGATATCAACTAGTTGAAGATGAGTTGGAATGAATATTACTTTAACATCTTTCTTTTGGATATGATCTCTGATGAAGTGATGTCTAACATCAATATGCTTGGTTCTGGAATATTGAATAGGATTCTTTGCCAAGCTTATCGTGCTAGTGTTGTCACAGTATATTGGTGTTTCTTTCAAATAAATACCAAGATCCTGGAGTTATTGCTTTAGCCATATTACTTGTGCACAACAACTTGATACTACAACATACTCAGCTTCCATTGACGAAAGAGACACTGTAGTTTATTTCTTGCTAAACCATGATACAAGTGAGCCTCCAAGAAACTGGCCTTGTCCACTGTACTCTTTATGTCCGTCTTGTATCCTCCATGATCAGAGTTTAAGTATGAAACTAGATATTCACTTCTTCCTTTGGGATACTAGAGACCCAATTCGGACGTGTTAGCAAGATATCGGAAGATTCGTTTGACAGTTTCAGCATGTTACTCTTTTGGTGTTGATTGATATCTTGCACACATACCCACACTGAATTGAATGTCAAGCCTGCTTGTAGTGAGATAGAGTAATGATCCAATTATTCCTCTATATTTTGTGATATTATAATCTTTTCCCTTGACATCCGCATCAAGCAATGTGGTTGAGCTCATGGGTGTGTCCGTTCCATTTACTTCATCCAATCCATACTTCTTCAATAGCTCTTTCAAATATTTCGTTTGAGATATAAAAATTCCATTCTTTCTTTGTTTGATTTGCAAACCGAGAAAGAAATTAAATTCTCCCATTATTGACATCTCAAACTCCCCCTGCATTATCTCAGAAAATTCTTTGCACATAGTTTCGTTAGTAGCACCAAAAACTATATCATCAACATATATTTGCACAATTAATATATCATCACGTTTTCATTTTGTAAAAAATGTTGTATCAACTTTTCCTCATACAAAACCTTGATCAATAAGAAATTTACTGAGCCTTTCGTACCATGCTCTAAGAGCTTGTTTTAAACCATATAAAGCCTTTTTTAGTTTAAAAACACAGTCAGGTTTGGTTACATCTTCAAAACCTGGAGGTTGCTCTACATATACTTCTTCCATGATGTGGCCATTTAGAAATGCACTCTTTGCATCCATTTGATAGAGTTTGAATCCTTTGATGCATACAAAGGCTAAGAGTACTCATATAGCTTCCAATCTAGCCACTGGAGCATACGTTTCCTCATAATCAATTCCTTCTTCTTGATTATAGCCTTTGGCCACCAATCTTGCCTTGTTTCTGAAAATTATTACGGATTTATCAAGTTTGTTCTTGAATACCCATTTAGTGCCAACGATCGGATGATCCTTAGGTCGGGGTACCAAATCCCAAACTTGATTTCTTTTAAATTGGTTTAGTTCTTCTTGCATTGCTATAACCCAATCATTGTCTGATATAGCTTCGTCAATGTTAGAAGGTTCAATCTCATAAATGAATGCAGAAAAACTAACTTCATTGAAAATTTTATTTCTAGTTTTAACTCCTTCATTCACATCTCCTATGACTTGATCTAGGGTATGACTCCTATTGTATTTCTAGGCTTTAGGTTATCCTAGTAACTGATCTTCTTCCTTGGTTATCAACTTATGGAATAAGAGATTTAGAAATAGATTGACCAGTTTCTTGATTTAAAACAACTTCCTGCTCATCATCGATGATTTTGTTAGAGGATTCAAATTCATCAAATACAACATGAATTGATTCTTCAACAACACATGTTCGTTTATTGAAAATTCTATATGCTTTACTTCGGTTAGAATAACCTAGGAAAATTCCTTCATCTGTTCTAGAATCAAATTTTCCTAAGTTATCTTTACCATTGTTATGAATGAAACACTTACAACCGAAGATGTGTAAATGAGCAAGATTCAGCTTCCTTCCTTTGTATAGCTCATATGGTGTCTTTCCAAGTTTTGTTCTAATGTAGGATGTATTTGAAATATAGCATGTTGTGCTCATTGCATCGGCCCAGAAAACTTGAGACACGTTCTTTTCATTCAGTATTGCTCTAGCCATTTTAGTGAGCATTCTATTCTTACGTTCCACGACTCCGTTTTGTTGTGGTGTCCTTAGGGCAGAGAAATTGTGATCAATTCCATTAGTATCACAATATTCTTCAAAGGCTTGATTTTTAAATTCTCCACCATGATCTGTCCTGATACCTGTAATGGACATACCTTTCTCATTTTGCACTTTCTTGGCAAAAATAATGAATTCTGTAAAGGTTTCATCCTTTGATGACAGAAAAATAGTCCATGTAAATCTAGAGAAATCATTAACAATGACCAATGAATATAAGTTGCCCCCAAAGCTTTTAACTCTTTCTGGACCAACTAAATCCATATGTATCAATTGAAGTGGTTGATTTGTTGTAATTTCAATTTTTCGATTTGAAAGATGATTTAGTTTGTTTACCCTTTTGACATGCGTCACAAATCAAATCATTTTTAAAACTTACTTTGGGTAATCCAAGAACTAAATCCTTTTTGAGTAGTTTGCCTAGTTGGTGCATGTTGACATGAGCTAGTCTCTTATGCCATAACCAACTTTCATTGGCATTACTTAGAAAACAATTTTCAGAGTTATTTCTATTGATATCAAGTGTATAGCAGTTACCTTCCCTTTTTGCTCTGAGCTTTGCCTTGATATTTTTCTTATCAAGTTGTAAGTCATTCTTGTTGACAATCACACAATCCTCTGAATCAAATATTATCCAGTCGTCTTTATCTACACTTTAACTTACGCTCAACAAATTATGGCACAAGCCTTCAACATAATATGCATCTTTGACTTGAATTCCTTTGTCATTTTTTATTTCACCAATTCCAGCTATTTTTCCGGATTGATTTCCTCCAAATTTTACCTTTCCACCTTCCTTAGGTTGCAATGTGGTAAAACTTTAGAAATCACCGGTCATATGTCTAGAGCATCTACTATCTATGTATCACTTGTTGTTTTTGGATGCTTTAAGAGATATCTGTAATCAAATACGATTAATTCTTAGATACCCACATCTTTTTGGGTCCTTTTGGGTTAGTACAAAAAATTTTCAGAATATATGAACCTTTAGGTACCCATTTGTAGGTTCCTAAATTTCCTTTCTTCCTATGAATGCATGATGAAGTATAATGACCTTTTCTATTACAATAATTACAATGTGTAAAAGGATGTGATGTATGCACAAAATGCTAAAAATAATTCAAGTATGATTTACTTCTAGCTTTCTTTCTTCCTTTCCTTTTGTCTGATTTTAGATCATATTCAATTCCAGATCGATCATTCACAAATCGTTGAGCTTTTAAAATTACATTTAGTATTTCACTTCCTTTAGTGAATTTTTCAAGAGATTTAGTAAGATTGGCATTTTTCTTTTTCAAAGAAGTATAGTTTTCACAATCGTTTTCAAAATTCTCTTTAAGTTTAACTTCAAGAGCATTGTTTTTCTTTTTGAAAACAACTAGTTCTTTAACTATTTTGATGAATTCAGAATGTAAAGCATTATATTCGAAAAGTAATTCATCATAGGTAGGATCAGAATCAGTTACCTCTTCTTCTGTTTCCTCTTGAACAACTAGACAGATATTGGCTACTTCCTCTTCATCGCTTTTTTCGTCAGAAGAACTATCTCCCCATATGGCAGATACAAAGGCTTTCTTCTTCTTGTAGAATTTTCCTTTTCTCTTTTCTTTATTCTTATGAATCAGTTTTTGACATTCTGATTTAAAATGTCCTGGCTTTCCACATTCATAGTAGATGATGTGTTCTTTATTGCTTGTTCCTCCTTTTTGAAAGTTTTTGAATCCTTGGCCTTTCTTGTAAAACTTTCTGAATCGTTTTATGATTATGCCTATTTCGTCATCATCAAGCTCTTCATCTTCATCTTGTTCTTCTTCTTTTGCTTTTAGTGCTAGACCTCTTTTCTTCTTGTCACCAATATCATCTAGTTCTCGTTTGAACTTAATTTGCTTTCATATTTAGAAAAGCTTCCGAATAGAGAAGCAACAAATCACATTGATTCACCTTTTGCTTCCTCAATTGCAGTGACTTTTGCCTCCCAGTCTTTAGAAAGAATATTTAAAATCTTTTGTACTTGGGTATGTTGATCATAGACTTTTCCAAGTGCTACAGGTTGATTAACAAGGTGAGTATATCTAAGTTCAAATTCAGCTATCGACTCACCTGATTTCATTCGAAGTAAATCAAACTCAGTAAGCAGAGTATTGATCCGGTTTTCTTTTATTCCTGAAGTTCCTTCATGAGCTATTTCCAAGGCTTCCCATATTTATTTAGCTTTTAGGAGTGTGCACATTCTGAAGTACTCATTTTGACTCAAGGCACTTTGAATCGTTAGAATTGCTTTGCTGTTGAGTGTAATGAGTTTCTTGTCATTCTCATCATATTCTGTTGGTGTCTTAGAAACTCTTTGTGAATCTACAATCTTTTCAAGTTTGTAGTTTCCACTCTCAATCACATCTCATAGCCTATATTCAGTAGCCATTACGAAGACTCTGAACTTCGCTTTCTAGAATGAGAAGTGTTCACCATTAAAACTCGGAGGTCTTGTGATAGAAGCTCCGTCGGGAAGAATGCTTTCACCTATGCTTGCCATTGGATCCTTCTTAGGCTGTTAAACTGTAACAAGAAGACCTGCGCTCTGATACCAAATGTTAGTACAAGCGTGTCACCCAAGAGGGGGTAAATTGGGTGATACCAGAAATTCCGTTGCGTATAAGAAAATTGACAGAATATTTTTTTTTGGACAAAAAATTGACAAAATATTTAAAGTAGTTTAGAGTAAAGAGAAATATCATTGAAGTGTACACCAGGAGTTATACTGGTTCGGCCACAACCACTTTAACCTACGTCCAGTCCTCAGAGCGTCTCTGAGAGTTTTACTATATTCTCCAAGATTCAATGGGTTCCTGGCACCTTGGTACACAGCAAGTTCCTTCACCTAAACACTCACTCCCCCTTACACTTTGTAATCAAATCCCCAACTCAAGGTTCCACTACCTTAAGTTGTCTCAATAACAAATATTGAGTTTGTAATGAAAAACTCTCTAACAGAGCAAATATATAATCACTCAAGTACAATGAATGAGTATAAGAAAATAAAGCACTAAGAGTGTATTGATCGATGTATGTTCTCAGTTCTTGTGTCTTGTTTTCTTCTCTTTGAATGCTCTATATATATATAGATGATTTGTAGTGTCCGTTGGAAGCAATTCAAACATGTCCATTAGAGTCACGCAGCAACAGTTGACTATTCTTCGAATCTGGAAACTATCTGTTTGCGGTAGGTAGCGGTAGGTGAACGTTCGGACTTTTATTTGACTTTTTACTTCTTGCATGATCTCTTCACTGTTTCTTTGTAAATGTACTTAGGATACTAATGTAATGAAGATTAATCATATAGAAAATAATTTAATAAACATTCGATCAAAAAAATAATTTCTTGACTGCCTTACTCAAGTGATCAAGTTTGTTACTTGAGTGGTCCCTCGAGTAAACCTATCAAAAATATGGCAGTGCTTAATTCAACATTTTTCATAAGATATTATTCGGGTAAGACATGGAGTGAGATACTTCATAAACCTTAGAAATACCTGATTACTCGAGTGGCTATTCGAGTGGCCATGTCTTTTCTTCACAAGTTACTCGGGTGCTGACTCTGGTAATCTAATTACTCGAGTGGTTACTCAAGTGGCTTTCCTTTTTCTTCACATGTTACTCGAGTGAGCCATTGAGTAAATTTCAAATAACCCAGTAGATTACTCAATTACTACCTCAAGTAATTACATCAAATTCTTGGGCGAGAGTTTGCTTTCTGATTACTCGAGTAATGCTTAAAATAACTCCTTAGATTACTCGGGTGGTCCCTTGAGTAAATCCTTTTTCTCACCTGGTTACTCGAGTGGCTACTCGAGTAAAGTGTTGCATTTCTTGGCCGAGAGCTACTGGAGAATTTTTGACCTGGTTACTCGAGGGGCTACTTGAGTGATGCCTGTGAAATTGATGTTACTCGAGTGGATACTCGAGTAATGGTCTATATAACTTTACAGATTACTCGAGTGGTCCCTTGAGTAAATTCGTCCAAATTTTGGCAGTACTTCACTGGATGAAATTCTCCTTGATTACTCGAGTGCTTACTCGAGTAATAGCTTCCCTTACTCGAGTGGCTACTTGAGTAAGCCTTCACAAAATTTGTTTATTACTCCAGTGCTTACTTCAAGTAATGCTTTGCCACTTTGTTTAAAAATTCATTTGTTTGTTATCAAATCTTTCTATATCATTGATCCAATCTTTGTTATCATCAAAACATATGGGATCTAACAATTTCTTTTCTCAACTGCTTATTTTCTCCCCCTAAAGTTGGAAAAGATACTTCGTCAAAATGACAATCGGCAAATTCAGCCGTAAACATATCTCCAATAGATGGTTCTAGATGTTTTATTATTGAAGGAGATTCATATCCAACATATATTCCCATCCTTCTTTGAGGAGCCATCTTAGTACGTGGTGGAGTAATTGGAGTATATACAACACATCCAAAAATTCTTAGATGGGAAATATTAGGTTCCTGACTAAAAAAAAAATTGTAAATGGGAGACTTTCAAATAACTTGTTGTCCTGATACGAATCAATGTTTTTGCATGCAAAATTGCATATCCCCAAGCAGAAACTAGGAGATTTGATCTCATAAGTAATGGTCTTGTGATTAATTGTAGACATTTAATTAATGATTCTGCAAGTCTATTTTGTGTATTAACATGAGCTACAGGATGTTCAACATCAATTCCAAGGGACATGCAATATTCATTAAACTCTTGTGAAGTAAATTCACCAGCATTATCAAGATGTATTTTCTTGATAGGATAATCAGGGTAATGACTTCTAATCTAATCAATTGAACAAATAATCTTGCAAATGCTAGGTTGCAAGAAGATAATAAGCAAACATGCGACCATTTAGTTGATGCATCAATTAAAACCATATAGTACCTAAATGGTCCACATGGTGGGTATATCGACCCACAGATATATCCCTGTATCTGTTCTAGAAATGTGAGTGACTCACTTTCTACTTTACTTGGTGAAGGCTGAATAATTAATTTTCCCTTTTTTACTTGGTGAAGGCTGAATAATTAATTTTCCCTTAGAACATGAAGCACATGAAAGACCATAGGATTGTGGTATTGAATTTGTTTACACTTCAAGGTATGTCCACATGAATTCTCAATTATTTGTTGCATCATGATTGACCTGGGATGGCTTAACCGGTCATGCCAAACATTAAATTGATTAGTAAACTTCTGGTTTGCATTGGTGAACTTCTGGTTTTCAATAGCATGTGTTTCAATTATGCTTATAAATATATAATACAAGCCAGAAGAAAAGGCAGGAAAACTTTCTAATATACATTTTCTACCAGAAATTATATTTGTGATAGCAAGGCATTCCTGATTAGTTTTAGTTGTTGTTTCTATATGATATCCATTTCTGCAGATATCTTTGAAACTCAACAAGTTTCTTTTAGACTTGATAGAATAAAATGCATTATTAATGCATAATTTTGTTCCTTCAGATAACAAAATATTAGCTCTTCTAGAGCCTTCAATCATATTTATACTTCTGGATATAATCTGAATATTGGCTTCTCGCATTACTAAAGAACAGAAATATTTATCATTTTTAAGTATAGTATGGGTTGTTGCACTATCAACGAGATATAAATTTTCATGATCCACATCACTAAGAGTCATTCTTCATTAAAAGGAACATATAAAAATGAAAAATAAAAACATAATTAATGAAATGGAAATACTCATTATAGTAGCAACTTTAAACACACTAAATTATAGTAGTTCAAATAGATGAAGATAATTTATGCTAAGAAATCAGCAACACATAAATGGACAGTGTCCATGTCACTTTACTCAAAATTATTAGCTTCATCAACATAATTTGTTTCAATATTTCCCTTCTTTAGATGGGAATTTGAATTGTCATGATTATGACCACGGCTACACTCACGACTGTAGCCATGTCTACATCCACGGCCACAATTAGATTCATTCATCACTATATTTACTTCTGGGAATGTCGTCAAGCTTGTTGGACAGAACTCATGATTTTTCAACAAAAGCTTATTGTTTTGTTTGGCCACATGGGGGCAAAAAATTAGTTCAACATATTTCTTAAACTTCGTTTACGGTATTGCTACTGCATGAGCAAATTAGATGCATTTATTCATAACGAGCCTATGTAAGGATAACCATCTTTTAATGGTCATACCTTTCTTTAAAGTTGTTACAAAGAATAAATGGGTCTTTATGATCATATATTTAGTTTTGAGACCTTCATGTAAATGATGGTGTAGAAAAATCATGGATCAAACAAGATAAATAGCTCTTTCTAGTAATGATAAGAACCACAAATTCAAATTTTGCAAGATTTAACATTGTTTAGGCTAATACAATAAAAGGGAATTCTTAAAATATGAAATGTAAAAATGTAATATAATAACACAAACGATAATGACAAAAAATTTATAAAGACAAGAAATAATTCATAAAGTAAAATTTTACAACAAATTAAAACTTTATGGCTTCGGGCCATTTAGTACTCATAGGTTCGAGCCAATTAATATCAAGGTGAGAAATTAAAATTATATGACTTATCACCATTTAATCTAAAAATAAATAAATTATGGCTTCAGGCCATTTAATCTAAAAATCAAAATTATAGGTCCTGGCCTTTTAATAAGATAAAAGTTATATAGCTTCTGGTCATATAATCACAAAATAGGAAATAAAAATTATATGTCTTATGGCCATGTAATAATATAGAGGATACAAGTTGTATGGCTTTTGCCCTTCTATATTCAAAATAAATAAAATTATATGGTTTCTGACGTTTTATCTTCAAGATAAATAAAATTATATCTCTTACGACCTTTTATCTTCAGGGTAAATAAAATTATATGGCTCTAGGCCTTTTATCTTCAAGATGAATAACATTATATGGCTTTTGGCCTTTTAACTTCTAGATAAATAAGATTAATGGCTTTGGCATTTTATATCAAAATAAGAAATAAAAATAACATAAAAGAAATAAGAGTTATATGGTTTCTGGCCATATAAAATAAAAAATAAAAAAAAATATGGATTCTAGCCATTTAATATCAAAATAAGAAATAAAGATAAGATAAAAGAAATAAGAGTTATATGGCTTCTGACCATATAAAATAAGAAATAAAAATAATATGGCTTATAGCCATTTAATATAAAAATAAGAAATAAAAATAAGATAAAAAAAATAAAAGTTATATCGCTTCTAGCCATATAAAAATAAATTTAAAAAATATATATAAGAAATAAAAGTTATGCGGCTTCTAGTCATATAATATCAAAATAAAACAAATAATATGACTTCTGGCCATAAAAAAAATTAGAGAATGTATGTTATATGGCTTCTGGCCAAATAACTCAAGAAAAAATCCCATATAAAGCTATTTAAAATAAAATAATTCTAAATCAGGTTGGTAAATTTAACAAATACCTAAATGAGTCATCAACCTAATTTAGGATTTTAAAATGTGGGTAAAATGTCTTTAATGTCCTCTCCTCTCTCCTTTTTAAAGAGTTTCATTACTTTGTGACTTATGTTTTTCTATATATATATATATCAACATTAATAGTTAATAAAACAAAGGGTTAATGTGCAAATTTATCAACGAAGTTTTGTCCGAGGAGTGTCTGGCACTAATATCTTTTAGAAAGGGCAAAAATACCAATGAACAATTAAAAAGGGGCATCCACCACAAAAACCGTTAATCCGTACTAACTGCGTTAAATTATAAGAGAAGAAAACCCCTAACGGCGTTAGTACGGCTTTAACGGTTTTTGTGGTGGATGTCCCTTTTTAATTGTTCATTGATATTTTTGCTCTTTCTAAAAGATATTTGTGCCAGACACTGCTCGGATAAAACTTCATTGGTAAATTTGCACCTTAACCCTAAAACAAAATATGATTCATCTATAGTTTAAATATATTAATTATCATCGTAAGAACAAAATCTTACATTATTTTTAAGCAAGGAGTTCATTTTATTAACACCAACAAATTTTTCAAAAAAAAAAAAGAATATATGTCACAATAAAAAATCATTTTTTAAATAAAGATATTAATTATAAATTTTAATATATTTATTTCATATATAAAGTTTTTCTTGGAAAGTTCTATATTTGAATAAGCATTTTATGAAATTTTGAGTGCATTTAATATTTTTATCTAAAATATCCTTAAAAGTATATCAAAGTTTCTTGCCTTTCTAATATAAATGAATAATTCATGTTAAAAAAGTGAAATCTTAACTAATTTTTTTTTAAGAAATTCACATTTATGTATTAGGAAAAATTATTTAGAGGTTGTTTATATTACTGTTGGTAAAAATTGTTTTTATTTCAATTGATCTTTGCAAACTAAAGTTGACAAGTATTATTCTTTCCTTTTTCTTTTGTCTCCCTTGATAAAAATAACTATATTTTTTTTAAGAAAACTCAAATTTTTTATTATTTTTTTATTTTTAATATCAATTAAATGATTTTTGGTTGAAAAAATCAATTTTTTAATTTATTTTTAATATCAATTAAATAATTTTTAGTTGGTATGTACCATGGTTCCTTTTTGTTTTTGGCTAATAATTATTTTTTATGATCCTTTTAGAGCATAAAAAATTCTTTTGATTTAGAAAAATTATATTTTGTTTGATTATATATTAATATTGATATATGTAGAGTAATAAAGTTATATAGCAATAAAACTCTTTTAAAACAGGAGAGAAGAAAAGGGAGGGCATGAAAATTATTTTACTCATATTTTAAAATCTTAAATTAGGTTAATGACTTAATTAAGGGTTTTTTTTGAATTTACTAACCTAATTTAAAATTTCCCTCTTTTAAATAGCTTTATATGAGATTTTCCCATAACTCAAAATCTAAAATTAAAATGATATGGCTTCTAGCCATTTAATAAAAAATAAAGCTATATGGCTTCTAGCCATATAATCTCAAAAATAAAATAAAAGCATACTAAAAGAAGAAAAGGGAGTCAATTAAGAATGAAATTCAAATATTTCAACGCAAATAAAGACTATAATTTTTGGGTTCTTCGAATTTAAATGAAGTAGGTGACAGGTCATTGGAGAAAAATGTATTCTCCTTCTATCCCTTAACCCAATAGTACAATAATGTAAATGAATAAATAAGGTATAAATATTAGGTAATCCTTTAAGGAGACTGTAAATATGATAACATCAGGTCATCATGAGAAAGATAAAAAAAGGATATCAATCGAAACTTTAAATTTCATTGAAAAATTGTGACTACAGGTCACATGGGAGTAGAAGAGGAAAAAGAAATAGTAGATAAGAATCTAAATAATGAGATATTAAAAGTGTCATACTTTAACTAGAGCTTTTGGGCCAAAAAAAAAAAAACTAGAGCTTCGTGTTGATAACTTGTTATAAATAAAAAAAAGCATATAAAAGAGAATATGATAAGAAGAGGAGGAGGAGAGTAATTCTTATTCACTTCTCAACATGTGTATAATACATCACATATGCCTCCTATTTATAGGCATGATCCTATACCCTAAAAAACTGAGATTACATAATTGTAGAAAAACAAATGAGGAGAGATAATAGGAAGATAAGAGAGATATTAGAGAGGTGGATATCCATTTAATAATATTTAATATATTATTCATAACATATTTGCGTTTGTACTATATTTTATGGCCAATAATTTATGAATTGTGATATATATTGTTATAAAAGTTTGTTAATCTATTATAAGATTAAATTATTTAAAGCTTAGACTTACCTGAACTAAGATCTGAAAGATGTTTCTGGTATGCGACAGTTTATTATTTCTCAGTCCATTTATTTTAGATGGGATAGATCTAATTTTATTTAATAATTATAGTACTGGCTCAACCACATTTTTGTTAAATTAGCTTTTCTTTTTCTTTTTTTTATAAAAACCTATCTAAACACAAATTACATCATGCTAATTGTTTTTACTTTAACTTTAATAATGTTAATTAGAACAACATGTAACTTTTATCAACATTAATCCAAACAAACCTTGATCAAATTTTTTTTTAGGTAAAAAAAAATAGAAAAGGTTGAAAATCCTTTATACTCTCACTTTAAAGTTTTGAGAGGGCAAGAAGCTCTTGGTCAAATAAAATGAAATATGTTGAAAAAAGAAGAAAAAATAATAATAATTTTTATTATTTTTTATTAATCTAAACAAGCACAAATACTCAAATTAACGCCAATAATCAAAATTTGTACTTGTATGTGATTATTTTTTGTGCATTACAAGCATTAGTATTTATTTACATCAATCCCCGAGTTATCCAAGTCAGGCTGATATGAATAGGGGTAGAACAGTGCCCGTGCGAAAAAATTATATGAATCTCGTGTCACTTTGCGCTTGTTTGATACGAGGGGAGGGGAGGGAAAATCGATGTTGAGAAAATTTTTGGGAAAATCCCTATAAAATGCATTGGAAATAGGCAAATCTCATTTCAGTACATTCAAATTCAAAATTCCGGATCAGTCTACTGTCAGTACGGATGAACAGTGCCGGCGCCCTCAAAAGACGATTTTACCCTTCAGCCCTCATTCTCGCCACTTCGGAAATAACAACATCTGGTTCTTAATTAACAACTCCGGATTCTTGATTAACAACTTTATATTCTTGATTAACAACTCAAATTTCATCTTTTTTCTTTCACAATAACAACACCGGTTTTGTTACGAAATTGTGAAACAAGAAAGGAGAGTTGTTAATTAAGAATCCAGAGTTGTTAATTAAGAACCAGGTGTTGTTATTTCCGAAGTGGCGAGAATGAGGGTGAAGGGCAAAATCGTCTTTTGAGGGCGCCGGCACTGTTCATCCGTACTGACAGTGGACTGAACCGGAATTTTGAATTTGAATGTACTGAAATGGGATTTGCCTATTTCCAATGTATTTTATAGGGATTTTCCCAAAATTTTTTGTGTGTTAGATTTAAAAAAAATAAGAGAAATGAAGTATAAAGTTTTTAATTAAGTTTTCTTACTCTTTTATATTACGTATTTTCCATATTAAAATTTTGTAACCCTATTTCTCTAATTTTCTTAAATCTAACTCATTAAAATTTTTCCTCCCCTCCCTTTCTTTCCAAATCCCTCATACCAAACAGACCCTTTATTACTCAATTAAGAGACACTTAATGGGATTAATTTTTTTTGTAAAAATTTATGCTCTCTCATGTCTTTAATATAATAGCTAAATAATTACTTTTCACATATTAATGAAATTAGTTATTGGAAACAAATATATGTTGGTTTTTTTAAAATTACACTCTTTAATCTTTAATCGTGTCCATTGAAATTGCATATTAATGGAAACATCCTTAAAAAGTGTAATTAATAAGGATATTTTGAGGATAAAAATTATAAATTTGAGAGTAAAAGTAGGGAGAATTGCCCAAAAATATCTTAGAGGCAAATTAATTGCTGATTGCTACCATGGAAGATCTGTTGCACATAACAGAAGATATTTTGCACACAATGGAAGATTGTTTGCACATTTATATAAAAGATTTTTGCCTCCAAGATATTTTTGGGCAATTCTCCTAAACAAGTATGTGGTCTTATATTTATTATAAAAATAAAACCTTTGTCTAGCTCATATATTTAAAAGCCCAAGGAAGGAAAGTATTAATATCCACTTCCACTTTTGAGATCATTCAACATTCATTTTCTCTAAAAAGCAACAATTGCAAACAATCAAGCACCATAGCCTACCATATCAACCTAGATTACTGTTAAAAAAACTAGTTAGCTCCTAAACACGAGCCCAGTAAGCCCCTAAACTGTCCATGAAGGAAATTTCCAAGGTTCAAACCACGATTGGGCCGGCTTGTCCAGCCTGAAAATTGGCGAACAGGCTGGTAAACTAGTCCAGTTCACTATATTTTTTTTTATAATTTTTTTATTTTCTTTAGGATTTTATATTGATAACTATGAAATTTTCAATTTCTCACCGGTTTGGCTTTGATCTGACCTACTGACCCTTAACCTAATACCCCAGCCGGTTTAGTGCCCAGTCCAGGTTCATGAACCTTGAAAATTTCACCCTAAAGAATATCAGAGAATACTCTGAATCACAATATATATATATATATATATTGTTTTTGAAAAGAATCATAAGTTAAAGCGGTGAAAGTTTCAACAAAATGGAAAGTTTCCATTTCAAGATAAACAATACTCCCTCCGGTCCTAATTATAAGATAAAGTTAACTTTTTTGGAGAAATTAAGGAAGCCAATTAAATTACTTTAGAGTGTTTATATTTTTAGTATTCTTAGATTATATATTAGTTTATTAATCAAATTAATTAGTTTGAAGAAAAAAATAAAAATAAAAATACTTTAAAGTAATTTAATTGGCTTCTTTAATTTTTCCAAAAAATTCAACGTTATCTTATAATTAGAACCACAGGGAGTAGAATAATATGGTTAAGCAAATTCTATGGAAACCGCCCTAGCACATGCCTTAAACATATAAAATGATGCTTTTCCATCCAAATGAAGATCTAGTTAGGCAAATGCTTCTATTTATGAGATATATCAACTTACCAACTAAATATTTTGCAAAGAAAATGAGGGTAAGAACATGACAGCTAGGAAACTCCTTCAATGGGTGGTCATTTCACTGTCAAGATCTTGATAACAGATGCAATGCCCACTCGATGCAGAGCAACAACAGCATCACCATTCTTGCAAAGACCCTTCTTCTTGGCATGTTGAATGGCAAACTCAATAGCTTCTTCTGTGGTCTCATCATAAGAAGCTCTGGCAGATGCTGCACTTAATACTGGAACCAACCCACGGAAGATTAGGCTGTGCCTCGCAGGAGAATCATCACTGCAAGACCAGTCAAAAGTATCAGTCTTAATCTCAGGAACAACTACAGAGAGAATAGGCATGCCTGGCCTATATTTAGCCACTAGTTTTGCAGTACTTCCTCCTCTGGTTAAAACCAATATAAGAGCTGCTTTAGCTGAGTTAGCAGTTTTAACAGCAGAAGATGCTAGACTCTCTAATGGGCTCATGGGTACTAAAGAATGTTCCATAATCCTTTTAAATACATCTCCATAGTCTAGGGTGCTCTCTGCTTCAATACATATCTTGGCCATAGTCCGAACTGCAAGTTCTGGATAAGCTCCGGCAGCTGTTTCACCACTAAGCATCACACAATCTGTGCCATCAAGCACAGCATTAGCAACATCAGTAGCTTCAGCTCTAGTTGGACGGGGAGATTTAATCATCGACTCCAACATTTGAGTTGCAGTCACAACCAGTTTTCCTTGAATGTTGCACTTATAAATCATGACTTTCTGAGCAAGAAATATCTTCTCAATCGGAATTTCCATTCCAAGATCACCACGTGCAACCATAAATGCATCTGTATTTGCAAGGGTGTCATCAAAATTTGCGACCCCTTCTTGGTTTTCAACCTGCCAAATGCATCTTGATGCATCAATAAACAATAAAAAACAAAAAATTTGATTGAACACAGCATGAACATAGATTGCAAAAATCAATAATTTCTCTCAAGACGGTTTTCTCAGATAACTAGAGAAAGATATGATAGAGTGCGCAGTATAATTTCACACATCCACAAGAAGTAAATCATGATTATATAGAGATTACATGTTTGTCAATAGAATCCCTTGAGAAGAGGTAATAAAGGAGCATTCAGATTTGCAATGAGGGGGATGGAGGAGAAGCTAACTGAGATATGTGATACTTAACACCCCAGATCTTTGCAGGGCAAGGGGAAAAAAAAATTGGTGGCAGGAGATCAATGTTCACGGCATTGAGATGATTGTGAAGATTGAAGAGGAAGAAAAGCACCTTATGGCAAGGAAGAAGTAGATCAGAGGAAGGGGATGGGATCATATCAGTCGCTTTCACCTACAATATTATTGAATTAAATTAATTTTTACCATTCCTAATATACCAAACAAACTCATGGTAAACGTCATTGCATTACGTTGCATTCCCTATTATTACATTCTATTACATTCCTTCTAATTCATTGAACCAAATGGGTACTAATTTGCCTCAAGCATATGAACATTAGCCTGAATTTTTTATTTTGTCCAATGTTTTAGCTATATCAAGATCCTATATGCAGCATCAAGATGAGATTCAGTACATTTACTCAAACAAAACGATGACACATAGGGTGTCAAATCTTGAATAAGTCAAGTACGAGTTGCCTACAAGCTTTTAGTATCTTTCAGTGTCAACAAGAGGGCTATATTGAGCGTATTTAATTTTAAGGTGGGATTAACTATCCACACCCTAAAGCATTCCAAGTTATACAAGGAGATCCAGGGTATTCTTCCTTTCAGATATAAGGATCCCTTTCTTTGACTTGATTACCGCTATTCCAAGGAATAAAATTCAAAATTCAAAGTCCTTTATTCAAATTCCTTGGTGAGAGCTTGTAGATTTCCTCCTCTAAATATCCATTGAGAAACACATGTTTACTTCAAGTTGAAAGAAGGACCAAACTTAAGTCTACTGGCATTGATAAGAGGAATTTGACTTCAGTGAACAAAACAAGTCTCTGTGTACCATATTCTCGGATGTTTAAGTGAAGCCCTTTGCAGCCAATCTCACTTCCTATCCATTAATCCTTTCATTCCTTTCTCAACAACCTAACATACGCTTAAAAAGCATAAAGTGCAGGGAAAATGGAATGGGTGACAACATACCTTGGACATAAGAAGAATATTCTTTGCATGTTTTCCAAGTAGTTTCCGGACTTCCACCAAGTCAGAACCTTTTCGAACAAAGGAAAGAGCAATCATGTCAATTTTGTTGGGAACTCCCCATGACAAGATATCTTCCTTGTCTTTCTCTGTCAATGTAGGGAGATCAACTATCACTCCAGGGAGATTCACATTCTTTCTTTCACCAAGAACTGCAGAATTCTCACAGCGGCATCGGACTAAACCCAAATTTTTGTCACATGATAATACTGTAAATGTGATTGTTCCATCGGAGCATAATATTACACTGCCAGGCTTCACATCCTCAGCCAACTTTTTGTAGCTCATACAGATCATATTTTCATCACCTTTTATGCAATAGTCAGTCGATATGGTTATTTCCTGACCTTGTTTCAGTTGAATGGGCTTACCATCCTTCAGAAATCCAGTTCGAATCTCTGGGCCCTACAACATCAGAGAGAAAACGAAAATTGAGAAATGCCGAATGACAAGTTTGCCTTCATATGCAAGAAAACTTGTATAAGTGTGTTGACACATCTCCTTTGAAACTAAATACGCAATTGCATAACATGTTAGCTATTACATGAAGATGAAAGTACTAAAGAAACAAAAAGAATTAGTCTCTGGAAATTGCAAACTACCGATACAACATACAAGAAGGATAACGCATCACAGAATGATAGATTCCATCATAATTGAACGCTTTGTCCAAAAGTAAGTGAATTCTGTAAAACTCTTGGAAGAAAAAATGGATAAAAAAGTAGATGGAATATTTTGTAACTTGCTTCTGAGTTACAATTTGAAGGATGCTGGTCAGTATTTGATCAGAAAAGGGAATTGACGTATTAAAAAAAAAATTACTTATTAAAATAACAGATATAATGAACGGCCATACAAAAATAACAGAAAAATCATATGCAGTACCACGCGGAATGGAGACGGATTAAATAAAATAATTATAAGATCACAGATATAATGAATGCCATATAAGATTAGCAGAAATGGAATGGATGCAACTATTTCGGAGGCTTTTGATATTACCATCAACTTGATCGCACAATCTCAGATGACTTCCAACATTAAGGTGTCTGAGTTCTGTATCTAAGATATTAGGATTTTTGGTGGTATCTTATCCTACCTTTCATCCTAATTATTAGATAAAGTTGATAATTTTTGGAGAAATTAAGGAAGCTAAATAAGTTACTTAATCATATCATATGTTATGTATCCTTATATTATATATTAATTTATTAGTTAAAATAATTAATTTGAAGAAAAAAATAAAAATAAAAATACTCTAAAATAATTTTATTGGCTTCCTTAATTTCTCTGAAAAAATCAAATTTGCCGTATAATTAAAACTGGAGGGAATAGTTATTAAAAGCCATAAATCTCCCTGCAAAACAACTTTAACTTCGTTAACATTTAAAAGATACTGTTAGTATAAACTTTTAGGATCTGTTTGGTGTGAGAGATTTGGAGGGGGAAAAGAGAGGAAGGAAAATTTTTATGAGTTGAATTTTAAAAGATTGAAGAAGTGGAGTAATAAAATTTTAATAAAGAGAATATATAAGATAAAAGAGTAAAAAAAATTAATTAAAAATTTTTAACCCCACCTCTCTAATTTTTTTAAATTCAATTCAAAAATATTTTTCCTCCGCCCACTTTTCCTCACCTTCCCTCTCCTCATACCAAACAAGCCCTTATTGTACAATCAAACTCACAGATATCATTATACTCTACCATTTTATGCAGCAGAATATTCATGATTTCAAAAATATAAGATATTGCTTTATCTAACTGCACTTACAATTTTTTTTCCCAAGCTCTGACTTACAATTGTTTTATTGTAAGTTTAGACGATATGGCGTACGTTGGCAAAACTGAATAGATAAAAATAAAAGCAAATAACCCAGCAGTTAAAATCACAAATAACAAACAGGGGAAAAAGTATAAGTGTGTGTTTGGGATAGCGGTAGGAAAAATGACTTATTATGATTCTGACTTATTAAAAATGACTTAATAAAAAAGTCAATTTTTGAAATGTAATTTATGTTTGGATGAGCGATTGAATAAGTGATTTTTCATAAGTCAAAACATGTTTGGATTGATGATTATATAAGTGTTTTTTTAAAAATAAAAACTTATTTGGATTGACAATTACATTATTGCTTTTGTGTTAATTATAACAAAATAAGATATTTAAAATTAAAAATTAGTAGAAAAATTGAAGTTAGAAAATGTGATGCCAAAATATATAATTTCACATAAAAATATTACATAACTAATTAGATCACATGTCCCGTACAAATCGATATCTAATCATGTCACGAATGTGATTCATATGGGTTGAAAATTATTCTATTTTTAAAGGTAATGGATAATATTATTTATAATATTATTTTATTTTAACAGTTTCAAGATACTTTGAACCAAAAAAAAATTAGGACAACATTATTCCTAATTAAAAACTTACTGAATATATGTATACTTTAACTCAAAATTTAATGTTACAATCAATATTTAATTTTTTTCCGTACAAAAAAGGTGTAGAATTAAATAGGAGAAGATGTGTGGACCGGGGGGGGAGTGGGTAACGAGGCACGCAAGTGGGGTCCAAAATCTGTGTACAAAAATAAGCTTCAACTTATTTCAAAAAAAAGTGGGTGTCTTGAGCTTGTTTAATAAGTTGCGTTTTCAGGCTTTTTTTTTTCTTTTTTTTTTTTTGTAAAACGCTGTTCCAAACATAGCAAAAACATGGTGCGTTTTGAATTGGGCTTTTTATCCCAAAATCGGGTTTATTGGGCTCCGAAACGCTGTTCCAAACACAGCCTAAAATGCATCTGAAAACATAAAATAAAAAAATGGTAAACGAGTACTAAGAAGGGGGCTGAAATACCTTGGTATCGAGCATGACAGCACACAAAATACCGGTGTTTTCCATGGCTGTCCAAAGGTTATCGAGAGTTTCCTGGTGATAATCATGGGATCCATGAGAGAAGTTGAAACGAGCAACGTTCATGCCTGCACGCAAAAACTTCTCGATCATCTGAACCGATCTGGACGCAGGTCCAAGAGTACAAACGATCTTCGTCTTAGGCTTCTTCTCTATCGCGACCTCTCCGTTATCGTAGAGAGCCATCTTGGATTGTCAATGAAAATTATGCCGAACGCAATCAAGGGGAAGAGAAGAAAAAATTGATTGTCAACTACGAATCGCCGGTTAAAAACCTTTGGCCAAAAATAAAACGTTAAAAAAACAGAATGAAAAGAACCGGCGAGCGGCGGCGGGATCGCGGGAGCAAATAGAGCGAGAAGAGTCTACGAGCGAGGAGGTGGGTCCGTGTGGGAAATTTAAAGGGAAAAGGGAAATATCAAATAACTCTTCAAAGAAGGAGATGTTACATATCATTATCGGTCTTTTCTTCCTGCAAGATGATAAGCCATCTTGATTCGGATTCCTGAAGTGGCATAACTTGGAATTACCAAAATATATATATATATATAGATATATATAAGTTAATATTTCCTCTAATCCTTTTTATAGACCCTAAAAAGTAAAAATAGTGAAGAATTTAACTTGGTAGGGTGATGGATGCTATTAAAAAAAGAGTCAAAGAGAAGACATAAGAGGTCATATTATATGAAAATCAATCAGCATTTATTGAGTAAAAAATTTCAATATTTTTTTGTTTGCAAAATGGGACTGATCAACAACGATCAGGTGGTACTGCAGCACCGTCTCGTGCTTCCAACACCTGCGGCATCTTCATGGAAAATACCCAGCGGCGCATCTGGTGGCTCTTCCAATAGGTGGTATCCGAACTCCAAGCTCAAAGCATACGTGGCTAATAGGTCAGCACTCCGATTGCCTTCTCTTCTCGATACACATGCTAACTGCTAACATACCAGTCACGCCTCAGGATCCGTTGAATCTGACGAATAAGACCCATATTAGCATTAGTTCCATCTTCCTCGTACTCAAAGCTACCAAGCTGTCTAGCTGAACCACAACTTCTTTATAGCCCCGCGACCACGAGAGCCCATAACTCTGCCTGTAGAGATGAACAGTCTCCAATATACCGACAACTCCCTACTAACCATCGCCCTTCATTATCCCGCCCCTGCACGCCTTGAATCACCCTTCCTCGTACCATCACAACTTAAAGAAACAGCTCATGGCTTCGTCCAATTGATAAATCATTCCTCCATTCTCCTCCTCTGATAACAACGTAGCTCAATATTTATATATTTTTATTAATTAATTTTAAATTTTTATGAGATTTAATTGAATATTTTAAGTATAATCAAATGTTAATGAGAGATTTTAGTTGAAGAATAATTTAAGAATTATAGTTATTAAATTATTATATTTTAAATTAATATTTATTATTTTTCTTATTCTTTAATTATGAGTAAAAGATATTACCTTGATGAATATAATTTTATAGGTAATGACATGGTACAGCTCACTTTTAACTTAGAGAGAATTGAAGACGTAAAAGGAAAGTGGGGTTCATTGTCTTTGAGAAGAGGTGGCGGCTGAAGGAATTAAAAGGCAAGTGGATCGAAATTGAAAGGAGAATAGGAGAAAAGAGAGAGAGCTGGACCTAAGATACAAAAAGGAGATGAATAAAGAATATAAAAAAAGGGGTGCTAACCGAATTGATGAATAGATGAGAAAGGAGGGAGTTTGACCGTGTGGAATGAGAATTGAAGAAAAAGAATAATGAAGGGAGGTTGCAGCAGCGGAAATAAAATAGAGAAGGGTTGACCGATGAATTAGAAAAGGTTTTTGCGGCTGGAGATAGAGGTTGCAGCAAACACGAAATAAAAGAATGGAGGGATGGCGGCTAGAAAGAATAGAGAGGAGTTGACCGATTGAAGAAAGGAAAGACGTGTAGAATGGGGAAATCAATGATTGAAGATGGAAGAATCATTTCGGTGCAGCATATGAGAAGCTTTTCGGTGGCTATTGCAGGCGAGCAAGCTGCTGCATTTCCATGGATAATCTCCTTTACATTCTTCAATCTTCATCTTCCTCTTTCATGAGTTGTTAAAGTGTTGGTGATTTTCTTGAGTTGGGTAATGATTTGAACTTCTAAACTTTAATGGAATTTCTTAAATTCTCTTTCTAGTTTATAATTATGTAGCTAGGTTAAGTATGTAATTGTGATCTAGATTGTTCTATGCCAAGTGAATAAACTTGGTGGTGGAGCTAGGAGTTGATTAATTAAACTTTGTATAATTTATATTAGGAGTATGTTGAATTGTTTATTCCTACTCGGTTGAGTGGAGTTAAATGATTAAACTAAATATTTTGATTTGTTGTAATGGTAATTACAATTTAGAATTGGAAGTTAATTGTTCATCTCTTTGAGTCACAATTAATTGGTGGTATTCATTTAATTGCTTCAGTTGAATGAATTAAATAATTATTGCAAGTATAGAGCTAGTGGTAACTTAGTTCCATTCTCTTGGCTCATTATGGAATTCAAATCATTAGCAAGCAAGGAAAACTAAAACCTCAACTCAAGGGAATCTCATTTTATCATTATACTAGTTAATTGAATTTGTCTTTTGTTAGTGTTAATTTCAATTTCATTGGCTTCTTTGTCTTGAAAATCGAAAAATACGAAAATAATGTTTTAGCTTAGTTTACTTCATTAGTTTAAAAATGCAATTTCTCAAAATGATTTCTCACAACTTTAAGGTATTTATCACTTTACTATTTAGAAACTTAGAAATTAATCTCCTCATAAGAACGACTTAGGTTGAGCTACTACGCTACATTTTCAAACCTAGTTTTATTTTAAGAACTCACACGATATGGGTTCATCATCACCACGCAGCTCGTATCACATCGGCAACTTCTTGACTATACTCTGCAATTCAAGGATTGTTAATTAACTGTTGGGAATTGAGCTTGGTCCATCCTTGGTGGATTAGGCCCAAATCCATTAGTTTTGGGACCAAATAAAATACTTAAATATATGTGGGGTATTAGTTGGTAATATTTTCCAAGGGTTTAAAATAAAAAACACGTGGGAACAGTTTTCTCGTAAGTTTTGGGAGGGAATATTTTTGTTGTTCTGTATATGAAAAAGGCAAAATTGCACAGAAAAAGACGACTGCAAAAGAACTTCATACAAAAAACTCTCTCTTCTCTCCTGGTGTTATTTGCAGTGTAAGATAGCCGGAGCCCTAGTGATCCGGTTCGCGTGGGTACCATAAGAGTTCGAAACAACACTTCAGGTACGCCTGAAACCCAACACTAACAATTTAGCATAATCTTAAAATTTTTTTATTAAGAAGAAAATTTTGAAATTTCAAATTTGATTTGTTGCCATTAATAAAGTATTTTAAATTTAAATTTGATTCAAGGAAGACATGAAATAAAATTCATTGTCGTTATAGAATTTTCTAAGATTAACAAGCTATTGGTTAATGTGATAAATAGTAAGTGACATCACCCCGTAAAAAGAATAACACAAATTCCATCTCAAATTGGAAGAGGTGAAAACTCTTTGCATTTCCTAGGAGTGTCTTGTAACACCGTATATTATAAAATTTTTTGATGAGCTTTGGTCATGAAATGCTTACAAACTTGAGACATTATCAAATAGTAAGCTATTAAAATCCCGATTTCGATATAGGGTTTGATCTGTACTTGAGTGGGTTTTCCAACAACTTTTTAAATATAATTATGTGTGATCTCAAACTAGTTTGTAAATTCATTACTACTCATCAATTTTAAAAAAAAATCTTTTTCTTAAAATGCAGAGCGTTCTTTGGCAATAGCCCGTGTAATGGTAGTTAACTTAAGGGCCTTTAGTGTTTCGCTGCCCGATTCTAATTCATTTATCGTGTTTTGATTTAGTGTGTTTGCTGAAAACCTAATGTACTGGTTACAACTAATGCGGTTAGTGTCACGATTACTAGTACTACTACCGCTACTTATACTTAATTACATTCACATATTATACATTAATTCAAAATAAAAGATAACAAAATAATCCTTATTTAATTAGCTTTCTCTTCTCCCGTCCGTATTACCTTCCTTGCCCTTAGAGCTGGACACCTTTACTGTATATCATTTGTTGAAAAAAGGTGAGATTCAAAAGAATCTCAATAAAAGGATCTCAGTAGTAAAACAAATCACTTATGATATGCAAAAATACCAAGCATGTACATCAAATCAACGAATAGTTTTACTCACAGTATACAGTAAATAAAGGGCCTATCTTGTCCTTTATCACAAAAACACAATGCTTGTTTATCTCGATCAAGCTATTCTAGGGCTCTGCCCTATACAAGGTGCAGTCCTAGGCTTTCTGCCTCAAGCCTACTTGGCTTAAGACATCCCCGAGTTACTCCCGGTGCAACTTGTACTTACAGGTCTTACCGTTTAAGGACTATCTGTCGTGCATTTAAACCGATGATATGGTACACATACAGAGCAACATATATGATATAAGGGATAAGATACTATTGACTGCCCTTCCAAATTAGGCCCCTGTTCCCAGTCCCTCGTCCGTCTTGGGCAGATGTTAAATCCTACCAGTCAAAATTTACGGACAGGCAAGTTATGTTATGCCCTGAAATATGATTAAGGGCTAATGACTTCAAAAGTTAATGTAATTAATGATAAATAAACACTTTTAGAGAAGACAATATGGATTGTGACTCAAATGTGCAGCAATCAGTGCCTAAACCTTGTATTTAAGCTTAATTGTGGGTAAACACCTAAATTGAATTAAAAAAAGAAGGCGCATGGTATGGTGGAATGGAGGTATAAAATGTGTTAAGTGGTGATTTCATAAGCATTGCCATATTCAGGGGCAAATTTGGAAGAACGGAAAATTTACCGGCCAATTAGTCAGCAAAATTGGAGAAGAACTTAATTACTAGCTTGGTTAGTGTAGTTAAGTGGAGAATTACTTTTAATAGAACCATAGAGATGAGGACATGTAGCATGGTTTTGGATGAAGCATGAGAGTTGGTGAGAAAAGTCAACATAAACATTTTTTTAATCTTTTCTCTTCCCTCTCCCTCTCTCTTAGTCAGTTATGTGTGTGTGTGGGGTGTAAAATCTGTTCTCATCTTCATCATCATCTCACATTTTTCTCTCTCTCCAAGCTCTAGTTTTGCCATTGTTAAGGAGGAAAGATGAAGGAAAAGCTCAAGATTAAGGTGAGATCTTGACCTTGAATGCTCGAACTCTCTTTTATAATTTTGTTCATGTTGATGAGAGCTTTCATCCTATGGTTTTAGATTTTTGAAAGGAGGTATTTGAGTGCTTGAGAAAAATTGGAAGTTGGTGAATCAAGAAATAAGTTTGAGAAAGTGAAAGAGGTGAGTTGGATTTCTTGTGGAAAATTGTGTGGGAGTAGTAGTTGTTGTGCATTTTGGAACCTTTGTGAACACTTGGTGCAAAACTAGAAATTCTAGAAAATGGTAAATGTAAAATACTGTGTATGGGAACAACTTTGTATGGTAATTTGAAATAGTAAAAGGTGTCATAATTTTGTGAAATTTTCCAGATTTATAGTTCATACTACAAGCTTTCCAGTGATATAAAGTTTGAGTCATTTTGATTTTTGTCCAAAGAGTTATGGTCATTTGAAAATTAGCTAGGAAATAGGCCAAAGGTTAGTTGCGGCCCATGGAGGTTGGCCACAACCTAAAACCTTCTGACTAGCTTTTTGCCGCTGCCCAAAACTTTCGGACATGTTTCTGGCTGCTACCTAAGGATGTTGGTCGCGGCCCAAAATTTTTTGACCTATTTCTGGCCGTGGCCAGAGGATCTTGGTCGCAGCCTAAAACTTTTTGACTATCCGTGGGCCACTGGCAGTGGGTGGCTTGGCAGCGGCCAGCCCTTTGAAAAATGACATTTTTAGTTTTCAGAATATAGTCTTTGGTCAAGTTTTTCGCAACCCTTTAGCATCTGTTTAAACTTCTAGCAGCTACCTAAAGGTCTTAAATGATAACCAACTCTAAGTGTCTTAGAGTTAAGTATTGGATAGAGATTAACACGTCATCCTTAATGATATTTTCCCTGTATGTGATCAATCGATGCCAGAGCACACCCAGAAAGAACAAGATAGTGACATTTTCTCTTATACTATGTGTAATGCAATGTATGTATGTCTTATCATTGAATTGTGTTGCTTACCAATGCTTCGGAGTTTGATGCCATGAAGGCTATGTGTATGCTGTGAAGGCAATGTGTATGCTGTGATTGTTGCTGCTGTTGTTGCTTGGTAATTTGCTTGCATGCTATGTGATTATATATTGTATGAGTGATTTGTTACTACTAGGATTCTCAAGAATCTCATTCTTTCTATTGACTAATCTACAGTTAGGGCAAGCGGCTCGAAGGAGCAACAAGCAACCAAGGGTGGCTAGTACTTCTCTAGGGATGTAATTTTGGTTGTTGGTTGTCATATTCTAGTTGGGATTTCTGTACATATTGTAGATGTATATTTTGGATAATGATATGTAATTACCTAAATGGGAAATTATTAGGGGCGGAAATGCTCTGTAAACCCTTTAGTTAAGGTGTAGAACCCGGGTGTGGCCAAGAATTTTGTTTACACTATGATATGTATAAATGCAACTAAACTGCGTAGGTTAATTATATTCGAATTGTGAATGAGATCGAATTAAACAGGTTTCAAAAGAAAATTTTGGGAAGCCGCTTCTTGTAGATGGGATTCTTATTAAGTTTTAGATGAACCGTTGGTCTCTAATTTATCTTAATGATGCATTTTCTAATTATAATTACGGCTATTAAGGCAGGGGGTTTCAAGTTATTATTTATCTACTTCTTTGATTACTTAAGACAATTGGTTATCATTTGCGTTTGTACCCTAACCCAATTAATTAGCTAAAGTGGTTACACTAATCCCATGTGCTCAACTCTATCTTTGGAGTTTTGCACTTATTACAATTTACCCTTAATCATCAATTCACATTATTCCATAAAGTTAGCAGATTTTTCACTTAACTTTGAAAAATCATAACTTTGTCTAGAAAACTTCAATTGGGGTGGTTCAAAAGTTTATGCGTCAGTTATTAAGTCTATTTTAAGGGAAAAATGCTTCCCATTGCCACCTATTCACGCACCATTCCCAATTTCCAATTTTACCCTTACTGCCAGAAAATCTTTCCATCTTTAATTGCCTAACCTAAAAAATTCACAACTTTTAAAGTACCAATCCAAATAACACAAATGACATATCAAATTAAAGCTTGACATGCCCACTTGAAATATGGAAAGTTTCATAGCATTTGGACTATGTTTGGCCACTCAAAAACAAGACAAAACATTACTACCTCCAGACAGCAAATTTTGGTAGCATCAAACCCTAACTTCAAAAATATTTGGCATTTTCAACACAATCACCCCAAGAATCACAACCACATGCTATTCCACAGAGTTTTTCATATAGAATGCAATAGAGTACTTTAAAACATAAACAAACAAAAAAACAACTCCTTTTTCCAATTTCACTCAAAACCGAACATACCCCTTTATTTTCTCAAAAATCAAGTTCTTGCCATATCACCTCAAAATCATCATACAACAACATAAAACCTCTTCTAACCCCATAAGCATCAACAAAAGAACATCAAACCCCAAATACTCTCCTTGACCAAAAATCAAGGCTCCAAAAATATTCAACTAAATGACATAAATCATAGCTTAAAATGAAACTTAAGCTCACCTTTTGCTTCCTCTAGGCTTTGTTCTTTGATTCTACAACTTTGGGTCTTTCAAGATAGCTCAAAACACCTATTTTCAAGATACAAAAATCATGGGATTGAAGCTTAGGATAAGGAGAACAATGTTTATGTAGAGCATTGTAGCAAGAAAGAAGCTTAAGCATGAGAAAATCAAGCACCACGTTCTTACCTTGCTCTTGTTCTCCACCTTCTCTCCTCTACCAATTTTGCCTTGATTTTGTGTCTATTTTTCTCTCTCTTTCTCCTTGGCAGCCAAAATCATAAAGAGGATTGGAGGGTTAGGATTGCATCTAATTTTGGCTAGGTGTCACTCTTTAGAAGCCTTAGTCCTTTGGTTAATTCTTAAGTTGACAAGTGGGTTGCTTTTTCACCTACTTAGTTACACTAACTAAGGGGTTTAGTTAAGCCAACAAGTCATTTTCTCTTCCCTTTGGGCAGCCCTTAACCAAACTGTGAGAGAGAGAGAAAAAGGGAAAAATCGTTTGTCCAACGGCCCATGGCTTCTTGTACAAAAAGAAGTTTATTGTCCATGTTAGATCTCATGTTTTGATGATAACAGAGAATATTATGAAAAAGATTTGGTTAATAAATAAGTTTGAACAAACTAATAACAGGGAAAATCATCACTTGAAGTAAGCATTAGAGTAATGAAGAAAGGCCAAGAGAAAAAGCTGAGAAACTTGATCAGAAGCAAGTTTTATAAGGCATTACTCGAGTAAGTACTCGAGTAATGAGACAAAACTTGAAGTAACCAGAGATACCTTTGAGTAACCTGCCAACGTTACTCGAGTAAGTACTCGAGTAATAGTGTAAATGTTTTCAAGTTGCTCTCGGCCTGTCAATGTTACTCGAGTAGCTACTGGAGTAACCAGGTAAATCATTTGGAGTTGCTCTCGGCCTGCCAATGATACTTGAGTATGTACTCGAGTTACTCTGTTTCAGAAAATGTGTTTCTCTCGGCATTTTGAACCCTGCCAATGTTACTCGAGGAGCTACTCGAGTAACTCACTGTGGTAAGCAAAAACCTGAAGGTAGTACTCGAATAACTTGATCTAGTTTTTATCATACTTCACTCAAGGTGCTACTCAAGTATGCAGGTATTTAATGATTTATTTTAAGTGGATTACTCGAGTATGTACTCGAGTATGCAGAGTTATTTTTTAAGAAAAACCTCAAGTTATTAACCGAGTAAGCTATGCAGAATATTTATGTTTACTCGAGTATGTACTCGAGTAACATGGTAATCAAACTTGAAGTGTTCTCGGCCTTGAAATCCTACCAACATTACTGGAGTAAAGCATTGAGTAACCAAAAGTTTATTTGAAGGTTTACTCGAGTTGGTACCCGAGTAACCTATGAAGAAAAGAGTGCATTACTCGCGTAGGTACCCGAGTAAACATGCATTTCCAAAGGTTTGATATTTTGTTTATTCCATGCACTACCCGAGTAATCTTATATTTGTTTGTTGACTTGCAGTTCATCAAAGTTTTCACGATGATACTCGAGTAAGTACTCGAGTAAACTTTAATGAATACTCGAGTAGCTACTCGAGTATGCAAACCCAGAAATTCAGAAATCATTCCAACGTTCATTGTTTTGTTTCCTATATGATTAACCTTTCATTATATTAGTATTCTTAGCATATCCACAGATAAACAATGAAGAGATCTTACCAAATAAGGAAAGTCAAATGCAACGTTCAAATGTCACCGACCGCCACCTACCGTAAACGTATATCTTTCAAATAATGAAAAAGTTAATAGTGGCTGCGCACGCTCCAACGGGCATGAAGAAATATGTTCCAGCAATCATTACCAACGTATCTATATATATGGGAACCTCTAAACAGAGAGATATAACAAGAACACACACACGAACGTATTACCAAGTTCACTACTCTGTTTTACATTATACTTGTAATCTATGCTTCAGTGATTCTTATTCACTCTGTGAGAGAGATATTTCATTCAAACTCAATATTTGTTATTGAGGTAACTTAAGGTTGTGGAACCTTGAGTTGGGATTGGATTATAATTTGTATGGGGGAGCAAGTGTCCAGGTGAAGGAACTTGCTTATACTGAGGTGCCAAGAACCCACTGAATCTTGGAAGTTATAGTAAAACTATTAGAGAAGCTCTGAGGACTGGACGTAGGTCAAAGTGGTTGTGGCCGAACCAGTATAACTCTCGTTGTACACTACGGTGATATTTCTCCTTACTCTTTATTGCTTTATATTCACCGTCAAGTTTTTATTTGCAACGAAATTTTAGTATCACCCAATTCACCCCCCTCTTGGGTGAAACGCTTGCTCTAACAGTCCATTGGTTACTTGGTTGAATTTTCTTTTCTTCCTTTGCTTCTTATTTGGCCAAAATTTTGAATTAATTTAGGGAAGCTAATTCAATTTTTGAGTCACTTAATTACTTCTCTTTTTAAGAGTAAATTCTAGCCCTTAATCTTGGGTTCCAATAAGAGGTGTTTGATTCTATTTACTCAAAGGAGGTGCTGCCAAAACCAAGAACAGATCACATATTCGAGTTCTGGTAAGTATAAGCTCTGATTTAAACTGAATATTCCGTGATTTTTTGAGTATTTCTTGAGATATTCAAACGTTAAATTTTAGCCAGAGGAAGTCTTTTAGGGTTTGATGCTTATATGATGATGATTATGATGTTAAAAGAGGTTTATGATGTTCTATGATGATTTTGGAAGTTTGTGTTTAAATATGCCTGAATTCGTTTTCTTGAGGCAAAGAACTTGCAACATATTTTTGATCAATCAAACTTAGTTCAAATGCTATGAAATTTTATAGGATTAAAGTAGACATCCTAGACTTTAATTTGATAGGTAATATAAGCCATTTGGATTAGTGGATTGAAACCTGAGTTTTCAAAATTTGACCTAGATTCTAGAATGAAATTTGTAACAGTCTAAGTTTGACGAATTTCTGGAAAATGTGCGGCTGTAATTGGGGCTCTGCATTATTTTTCATTGAAAGAGGACTTAAAGAGATTTTTATAGAACCTAGAACCAACTCATTTAGATTTTTGTAGAATTAATTTTTGTTTCCTAAATCTATCCTTGAGATCAAATTCTTAATCTTATTTTCGTCACTACAACAAAGTAATATTAATTAAATTGCCAGTAGGCCTTTCCTTCTTCCTGAACACCATTCATTCTCTAACTTGAACCCATGTTAGACTTTATTCAATATTTAACTTTCCTCTAGCCTAATCTTGATTTATTGAATTTCAGGATGTTACACAAAGGACTAGAATTTTGCCTAGTACTAGTCCTGCTATTGTTTATCCACGTAATTCTGATTTATGTGTTGATATACCTTATGTTCCTCTTATTCCTGATATTAATTTTTTTGCTGGGGAATATATTGATAATCATTTAATCATGGAAGGTCCTAATGGTGATGTTGTGGCCTATATTCCTAATGAACACCACGATGAACATAGACCTCTTAACCATGAAGCTGCAATTGAAAAAGAAACTAAAAGCAATAGGCAACTTAACAGTTCAGCTGTTGACTATGATCCTTATGGGTTTTACAATAATCATGTAAATTTTGAGCTTAAGAGTTCTATTTTGAATGTTATCCCTAAATTTTATGGTCATGGGGACAGGATCCACATCAACATTTGCATGATTTGTATATGAATATCTCACCTTTTACTCCACCAAATGTCAATTTGGATGAAGTTTTTAGGAAATTTTTTCATTTTCTATGCAGGGTGATGCTAATATGCTTGTATCTACTATATGTAAAGCTAATCTGCTTGTAAAGTGTGATGATCCTGGGTCGTTTATAGTAACTTGTCAAATTGTAAAATTGAATTTTGCACATTCTTTGTTGGATTTAGGGGTAGCAATTAATGTCATACCACATTCTGTTTATGATTCTCTAGTCATTAAGAGCATTAAGGAGACAAATGTAATTTTGCAATTAGCTGATATGAGTACTAGGAGACCATATAGATGTTTGGAAGGTGTTTTAGTTTAAGTCAAAGAGCTAGTATTTCCAGCAGATATATGATTGATGTGTCTAAAGAGTCAATTGTTGGGAAACCTTTAATTTTGTGTAGGCCATTTATGAGAATTGCCAACACATTAATTAGCTTAAACAAAGGTTCAATAACAATAGAAGTAGGTGATCAAGTAATAAGATTTAATGTTTATAAAGCTTTGAGCCATCCGTTTGAAGATTATCTTTGCTTGGATTGAACATGATTGAAGCTGTTAATGATAAAGTGGCTGAGGAGCATGAATTAACCTTGCATAAAAACTCTGAATGTGGATTTGGTGATTTAGTCATGAGTGATTCAGATTTGGCTTATTATACTTTTGATTCTCTTTCACCTTGTAGCTTGGACGATGATGTGTGTAGTATAAGTGCTTGACATTTGATAGCTCACTTTTCACATCCGAGCCTATTTGCTTTTAATTTTCAGATTCTAATGCTATGTTTACATTATCTAAATCTGATACTAATGTGTTTTGCCAAGATAGAGTAAGTGAATTTGCAGATTTTCAAAAATTCTTAGACGACGGTTCAACTTACAGTAGTGGTGAATCCTTCCACAGTTGATTGAGTCAAGAAAAAGTATCAATAGAAGGAGAATTTGGTGCGCAATATATCATGGGTATAAAGACTACAATAGTTATGCCATCTGCAGGTACATTCGGGAGGTTGAGAGAACTTTATGATGACCATTTGAAGCAAAATCTATAAGTTAAACAAAATTTTTGGGGAGTACTTTACTTCACATCTCTTCGACTAAATCATTCTGTTATGTCCATAATACTCCTTAAGCTCATTGTTATGCCACTAATGTAGGTAAAAATCTAGAGGAAGTAGGAGTAAACTGCAAGAAGATGGACAAACTTGGATTTAGCAACACTTTCAGGCAACGATTTTGGCTTTGGGCAACATTTGACAGGGAAGTCTTTTAACTCTTTAGAATTGAAGAAATTAGTTCCTTCTATGGAGCAACCCTCTGATTTGGAATTAAAACCATGGCTTGCTAACTTGAAATATGCTTATTTAGCTGAAAATGAGAAGCTACAAGTAATAATTGACAATTCTCTTGGTGCAACAGAGGAGGAAAAGCTAATTTGTGTGCTAAAGAAACATAAAAGAGCTATATGTTAGACCTTGGCATACATACCTAGAATCAATCTATCAGTTCGCACTCATAGGATTTTATTGAGTAAAGATGCTAGACCAATTAGGCAACCTAAAAGAAGGTTGAATCCATTGATTTTAGATGTAGTCAAGAAGGAGGTGACTAAATTGCTAAGTGCTGGCATTATCTATCCTATTAGTGATAGTAATTGGGTGAGTCGTGTGCATGTCGTACCTTTGAAGAGTGGTATAACTATTGCCAAAAATGAAAAGAATGAGCTCATTCCAACAAGAGTATAGAATGCTTGGAGACTGTGTATAGATTTTAGGAAATTAAAACAGATCACTTTCCATCACCCTTCATTGATCAAATGTTGGAAAGGATTGCTAACAAGTCTCATTACTGTTTTCTTGATGGATTTTCAGGGTATTTCCAGGTTCCTATTGCAACTCAAGATCAAGAGAAAACTACATTTGCATGCCTCTTTGATACCTTTACCTACAAAGGATGCCTTTTGGTTTGTGCAATGCTCCAGCACATTTCAAAAGTATATGATGAGAATGTTCAGTGATTTGCTTGAGAATGGTATTGAGGTATTCATGGATGACTTACATTGTATGGAAATGATTTTGATGACTGCCTATCCATACTTGAAAAAACATTTATTAAATGGATTTATAAGAACTGGCTTATGAATTTTGAAAAATGTCACTTCATGGTAGATAGAGGAATGGTCATGGGACATTTGAATGCTAACAATGGAATTAAAGTTGATAAGGAAAAGATAGAAGTGATTTCTGTTTTACCTTGTCCAACTAACGTGAAAGACTTGAGATCACTTTTGGGACATACTAGATTTTATAGGAGATTTATCAAAAACTTCAGTCAAATTGCTTTACCCTTGTCTCAGCTCTCAAAAAAAGGTGCTATATTTATTTTTTTATGACAGATGGAGGATATCTTTTAATGAATCGAAGAGCAAATTGGTTTCACCACCGCCTATTTTGACTACACCTAATTGGGATTTTCCATTTGAAATATCATGTGATACTAACAATTCTACGATAGGGGAGATGGTAGGACAGAAAATTGATAAGCCATCTAACGTGATTTGCATATGCTTCAAAAACTATATATAAGGCACAAACTAACTATATATACCACCACTAAAAAAGAGTTGTATGCTGTAATATCCCGATTTTTATCAGCCTAAGGATGAATTCCCAACCCGATGGTTTAGTTTTAAGGCACGGGAATGCCCCTAAAGTAGAAGAATTATTCTTACAGTTTTGGACGAATTCCAAAGAATTTATCCTTATATAGTAAGTTTAAATATACTAATAAGGGTAATAGTGATTAGGCTCTTATATTAAGAATTACCGAACATAGAAGATTGAGCCATGGTATAAAATAAGTGTGCCTTTTGTTTCCCAAAAGATGAAGTCCTTTAAGCCATTATTAAATAATTGATTAATGATATAATGGTAAAAAGGTAGTATAGGTGGGAGTAGGAAAACATTTTCTTACGTTTTGACTTGCTTTATGATAAAGTAAGCATGAAATAGTATTTTCATCTCCTTTCTCTTTCACAAGTGTATAATTTATTTTCATATTTTTTCTAAAAGGAGATTGAATGATTAAGAGCCTTGTTTGGTGGTTATAATTTTGTGCCTAATCAAGAACAAATTTTCACCCCTAATTCAAACATGCCTTAACTCACTTTCTAACCCAAAGATAAAAAGAAGCAAGTGGTGGCTACAAGAAAGGGAGGCGGTGGAGGGGGGAATTCCAGCAACTTGGAAATATAACAAGAGCTCTCACTTCCTCACTCACATCCCATCTCCTTCCACCTTCACACCCATCGACATCATCTATTACTCAACTATTTGGATAATTAGAGAAGCAAAGAGGCAAGGAGCTGCTGGATAATTGAGTTGCTGAACTGAAAAGAAAAAAAGAGGAGCTGAGCGACTAAAAGAAGAGGAAGGAGAGAAGGACGGATTGAAAAGATAGGATAATTGAAGAGAATTGAAGAGGTGGAAGCAGTGGAAAGTAGGGTTTTACCGATGATTAAAGACACATGCAAGAAGTAAAGGACCGAATAGAGATTGTAGAGATTGAAAGAGAGAGTAAAGGCCAAACCGATTGAAGGTGGGAAATAATGAGATGCAAGGAGCTTGGAATAATTGAAGAGGTGGAATTTGGATTGATTTGAGATGCAAAGAGGAGGCTGATTTCTTTCTTCTTTTCTTCAAGCTTCATCTTCCTCTTCTATGAGCAACTAATTTCTGATGATTTCCTTGAGTTGGGTAATGGCTTGAGCTTCTTCACTTTAATGGAATTCCTTTCAGCTCTCTTTCTAATTCATGATTATATGGCTTGGTTAAATATGTGGTTGTGAGCTAGATTGTTCTATGCCAAGTGAATAAACTTATTGATTGAGCTAGGAGTTGACTAACTAAGCTTTGTATGATTCATATTAGGAGTAGTTGAGTTGTTTATTCCAATTCAGTTAAGTGGATGTTAAATGACGAAGTTAAATGCTTTGAATTTTTGTAATGGTAATTACAATTTAGAATTTGAAGTTAATTATTATTTTCCTTGAGTTAAATATATTGTGCTAAATGGTGGTGCTTATTTAATTGCTTCAGTATAATGAATTAAATGAGTATTGCAAAGTATGAATCTAGTGGCAGCTTAAGTCCATCCTTTTAATTCTTACTATTGAATTCTTATCATTGGCAAGTAAGAAAGACTAAAATCTTAACTCAGGGGAATCTCACTTTATCATTATATTAGTTTATTGAATTTGCCTTGTCGTTATTGTTAATTTTGATTTCGTTTACTTCTCAATCTTGGAAATAAAAAAAAACATAAATATTGAACTAGACTAGATTATTTCATTTATCTTAGAAACAATTTCTCAAAATGATTTCTCACAACTTTAAAGTATTTATCACTTAACTATTTAGAAACTTAGAAATTAATCTCCTCACAAGAACGACCTAAGATGAGCTACTATGCTATATTTTCAAACCTAGTTTTTGAGAACTCACATGACATGTTTGCCGAGAAGGATGATTGCCAATATTTTAAGTAGTTAAGTGTTCTTTTAAGTTGCCATAATGTTCCTTAGTTTGTTGAAAAGTGTGTGGCACTCATTTGAATTTTGACAAAAATATGTGTTTTGCATAGAATTGTCTAACTAGAACTGAACTTTTTGCCCATAAAATTATCAATTTTATGTCAAAAAGGTTTTCAGCATTCTAACCAAGAAACTATTAGGTCTGCTAGAGTTTAGCTAAATTTGAAGGTTTGCTATACTTTTCTAAATTTTCTTTCCTTTATGGAATTTTTCTAGATTTTTTATTAGGTGTGGCTTTTGGAATTTTTTTTTTTTCATGGTTTTTAGTGTGTTTTTGAGTGTATCTTAGTTAGTTGTTAATGTTACATATGCTTAGTTTTGATGATGTTAAATATATATATCAAATATTAAGAGCAAAAAGTTTGTATATCGCTTTTATCTCTTACATAGACTAACTACTATATTTAATATGAAATATTTTGTAGAATAGTCAAACAAAGAAAGAAGCTATCAAGTTGGATTATGTTGAATGATCAAGAAAAATATTAAGAAGCTAATGAAGAGTAAAGTTATCAACTATGAGGAGAAGTCAAGAAAAGAAATAAGTTATCGGGCTAGATTGTGGAGAATGACCATCAAGAGGAAAACGAAGAAGGAATAGTGAATAAAGAAAAGCCTTCATCATATTAGTTAAAGAAAAGAATGTATCTAATTGGATTATGGAAAATGACTAAAAGGAAGAAGAAGAAGAAGAAGAAGAAGAAGAAGAAGAAGAAGAAGAAAGAGACTGAAGATAATAGTAGAGAAAAACAAGGGTCAAACCCCTCAACATTTTGATAACTAACAGAGTAACTACATGCAGTTAACAGGCATAGAGAAATAGCATAAGTATACTAATACATAGTACTTGATTACATTTACAGGAATTCCTATAGGGTTTGAACAAAATTTATAGAGGCCAAAAGACAAACATGAAGCTATAGATAACCAATAGCAGCTCGATTTGTACCGGAACCCACAGTTGCTGGTATCTATAGCCTTGCCCATAGAGTTGCTCCCTTCAGCTGAATAAATTTTAAATTTTGGGAAAGGGGTGAGATTCATACGAATCTCAGTAGTAACATGCAATCAATCATATACAATGCGATAAATAAATATGCAATGCACTACATAGTGTAATAGAAAATTTATATTGTAATATGTTTGTGCACACTGTTCAGGGCCAAATGACTGTTTGGTCCTCTACTCGTCTGTCACCTCAGCTAGGTCTCATACCATAGCTAGTTTCTGTTCATACTGTGTATATCATAGCTGGGTCCCACTAGGTTGGCCGGTACATGTGCTTTTCCCACCGGACAGTACTTGTGTTTTTCCCACACCACAACTAGATATTGTGCCCCAGGCACTGTTCATATCACAAAACATTGCATACATACAACATATAAATAATCACAAAGTGTATGAAAGATAGAGTTACTACCTGAATTTCCTTTTCCTGACTTGTTTATAGGTATAATATCCATGTTCCGGCTCAGGCTAGTGATAAGTCATATAATTCCAAATTTACAATAGATGAGTTCTTACTCATTTATGTACTATTCCAAACTCATGTAGTTAGTTATCTTCACTTAAAACTACAAAATAACCAAAATACCCCTGGGGATCCGGTCTAAGTCCCTTTGGCCAAAAATCCAAAAAAATTTGGGAAAAATAGAAGTTTTATGATTTATCCTTCAAACACTTTCGTTTCACTTCTAATCACTTGTTACCACTTAAATACCTCTTAGACATGATTAATAAAAATTTGGACAACACTTCCTGTTAGGGTTTGAGCATCCCAAATCACAAATTCAACCAATACAAAGCCATAAATCAACCACAACAACATCAAGCCACCTTGAATCATCAAGAAATCAAGGTTTTTGAGATTACCCTTGGTTTCTCTTCTTTCTCTCACTAAACACATCCCTCTCTCTCTTTCCTTCACTTGAACTTGTGCTTGCTACATGAGTGATTCAAGAAGGCATAAAGATTAGAAGGTGTTTCCCATGAACTAGAAGGCATAACATATGAAATTTCACAACCAACTTACCTTGATTGCTTCTTGAATCTCTTATGTTTCTTTCTCTCTTGTTCTTGCTCTTTTCAAGACTCTCTCTCTCTCTCTCTCTCTCTCTCTCTTATTTTCTTTGTTTGGATGAAATATGTCTCTCTGAAAGGAGATAAATTATCTCTAAAATATCAAACTTCTACCTCCTTAACATATTACTATTTGAATGCTAATTATCACATGTTAACTTTTGACTTTTCTTCTTCCTTTTTACTTGGCTTAAAATGCTTCCTATTTGCTTAATTTAAACCAAGTTTTTATTTTTCCTCTTGCTTTCTATTTTTGGCCAAAATTGGCACTTAATTTTTGAGGAAAATAAATGCCTCTTGCTTTATTTGCCAAATGTCCAATTTGCCCTTACATTTTTGCAAATTGTTGCATTAAATTGTGGCTTCCTTCTTTCCCCTTGTTTTTGGCTGAATTTCACCCTACAAATTGGGCCAACAACTGTGCTCTTCCATGCTCTAATTTGGGTTAATCTTGTAGCCCTTTAATGCGACAAAAATTAAACGTTTATGTCTCAACTTAGCCTAAATTCATGTAACCACTATTTTCAATATTTTTCCAATACAATTGCTTTGAAATTCACCATTTTATTCCTTTTAATGTCACAAATATACAAGGAATATTTGTGAATAAAAAGTGGGATGTTATATCTCTCCCCCCTTTAATAAAATTTCATCCCTAAAATTTACTACATAAACATATCCATGAATTTCGAGTGATGCTTTTGCATATCTTCAACTGTTTCCCAGGTAGCTTCTAAACTATTTTTATGAACAAGATACTCCTATGCCTGAGTTGTTGCTCCTACCGATCAATGACTCTGTCAAGTGTGACCTCATATGTAAGATCATCCCACATGTCTACCTTCTCATATTCAAGTATATGCTCTGGGTTGGGTTGATATTTCCTCAACTATGAGATGTGGAAGACATCATGTAATATTCTCAAACTTAGGGGTAAAGATATTCGGTATGTACCTAGGTTTAGCTTTTTCACCTTTAATGCTCTACCAATACCTGTGACAGGTGAAACTTTCATGAACACATGATCTCCAACCTCAAATGTTAGAGGGTTTTGCCTCTTGTCGGCATAGCTCTTCTGTCTGCTTTGAGTAGCTAACAGTCTCTATTTTATCAACTTGATTTACTTTGCTGTCTGGTCAACTATATCCAGCCCATATAATTGCCTCTCAAATAGTTCTATCCAACACAAGAGCAATTCACACTTCCTTCCATACAATGCTTCATATGGAGCCATTTAAATGCTCGAGTGATAACTATTATTGTATGAAAATTCACCAGTAAAAGGAATCGATCCCAATTGCCTTTGAATCTAGTACACATACCCTCAACATATCATCTAGCCTCTGTATTGTTCTTTCTGTTTGTCCATCTATCTGAGGATGATAGGTCGTACTGAATCTGAACTTGGTACCCAAAGCCTCATATACTGCCTTCCAAAACTTAGAAATTATGTTCTTTGGTGTACTATGTAATCACACAATCTCCTTGATATAGATCTCTACTAGCTTATCAAGAGAATAATGAATACTGATTGGTAGGAAATGAGCTATTTTTGTGAATCGGTCAACAATTACCCATATTATATCATGATTTCTGATTTTGGGTAATCCTATCACAAAATCTATAGTGATGTTGTCCCATTTTCACTCAGGAATTCTAGCGTTTTACAAAAGCCCTAATAGTCATTGATGCTCAACTTTCACTTTCTAGCAAGTGAGACAAGAGCAGCAAACTTTGTCACATCTCTTTTCATTCCTGGCCACCACTACACGGACTTCAAGTCATGATACATTTTAGTTGCTCTTGGGCATAAAGTATACTTACTCTTGTGTGCTTCATCTAGGATTTTGCTTTTCAGCTCTGTTTGTAGTGGAACATATTTTTGTTTTTTGTGTCTGACTAGTCCACTCGGTGACAAATCATATTCATGCATTCCTCACCTTTCAATCATGTTTTGAATAGACTGTGCTCTTCTGTCCTGTATCTGAGCTTCTTCGATTGCTGTTCTTGGATCATTTTTTTCCTGATTGACATTGTTGCCACAAATCATAATCAAATTAGACAGATTGTGATCTCTGAAATCTTCAATCAGTCTTTGCTCTTAAATCATTTAGGCTGCACCTGTACTGTCTCACGGCTCAATGCATCTACTACTACATTAGCCTTTCCTGGATGATACTTGATTTCTAGGTTGTAATCTTCGATTGCTGTTCTTGGATCATTTTTTTCCTGATTGACATTGTTGCCACAAATCATAATCAAATTAGAGAGATTGTGATCTCTAAAATCTTCAATCAGTCTTTGCTCTTAAATCATTTAGGCTGCCACCTGCACTGTCTCACGGCTCAATGCATCTACCATTACATTAGCCTTTCCTGGATAATACTTGATTTCTAGGTTGTAATCTTTAAGCTGCTCCATTTATCTGCATTGTCTCATGTTTAGTTCTTTCTGATCATACAAATACTTTAAGCTCTTTTGGTCATAATAAGTTTTACGGTTGTCCCGTAGAGGTACGTAGTGTCTCCAGATTGTCAGTGCAAAGACAAATATTGCTGCAAACTCAATATTATGAGTGGGATAGTTCTGTTCATGAGGCATTAGTTAACGAGAGGCATATGCTACTGCTTTGCCCTGCTACATCAAGACACATCCCAATCCATGTTTTCTTGCATTACTATAGACCACATAGGTTAACTGTGGATCTGAGATTGTTAATACTAGTGTTGATGTTATTCTCTCCTTCAACTCTGTGAAGCTCCTTTAACAACTGACATCCCATACAAAAGGTTGAGTTTTCCTTGTTAACTGTGTTAAAGGCAAAGTAATTCTAGCGAAAATTTGTATTAATCACCTATAATAACCGGCAAGACCCAAAAAACTATGTATCTCAGCAACAATCTCCGGCCTCTTCTAGTTTAATAGTGCTTCCACCTTGTTAGGATCTACTGAGATCCCTTCTTATGAGACTACATGGCTTAGAAATTTAACTTATGGAAGCCAAAACTCACACTTACTCAGCTTGGCATAGAGTTGCTTATCTCTCAATGTGTTCAACACTGTTCTCAAATGCTTTTCATGCTTTGTTCTGCTCTATGAATATACTAAACTGTCATCAATAAAGACTACTACAAATTGGTCCAGATAGAGATAGAAAATTCAGTTTATATAGTCTATAAATATTGTAGGTGCATTGGTCAGCCCAAATGGCATTACTAGAAACTCGTAATGACCATATTTGGTTTCGAAAGTAGTGTTTGGTACATCTTCTACTTTTACTCTAAGTTGGTGATACCCAGATCGTAAATCAATTTTTGATAATACACAGGAACCATATAACTGATCGAGTAAATCGTCAATTCTGGGGAGTGGGTATTTTTTCTTAATGATTACCTTGTTTAACCCCCTGTAATCAATACAGAGTCGCAAGCTTCTATCTTCTTGACAAAAAGCATTGGAGCTCCCCATAGTGAAACACTACGTCTAATGAACCCTTTTTCTAATATCTTCTTAATCTACTTTTTCAATTATGCTATCTCATTTGGAGCCATCCTGTATGGGGCTTTAGATATTAGTCCTGCTTTAGGCTTAGTTTCAATTTCAAACTCTACTTCCTTGTCTGAGGGTAGTCCTTTGATATCATTCTGAAACACATCAGAAAACTTGTTTAATAAAAGGATATCCTCAAGTGCTTTTTCAGCCTCTGTTTTCATTGAGAAGAACACTATGTACCCCTAACAAGCTTTATACAAACACCTCTAAGCCTTAACTGCTAAGAGAAAATTAAGGTTGCTTTCTGAGTTAGCATTAGATTATGGATTAGGATAAATAAACCTTTTGCCTCCGTAGTCTAGCATGACATTGTTTGGTGTTAGCTCTTCAATACTGAGAAGTACCTCTAGACTATGCAATGATAAACAAATTAAAAATCCACTACTGATTCGTGTCCCTCAACATTCATTAAGCAATTGAGGCAAATATCAGCTGTGACAAATCCATTACCCTTAGGCGTAGATATAGCCATATCATAAGGTAATCAATATATACTTAAGCCTAGCCATCTTACACAATCATATGCAATGAATAAATGACTAGCACCTAAATCATACAATGCTTGTAGTAAATTACCATTAAGAGAAATTGTACCTTGAAGTAATTCAAGAGATTTCCTGGCTTTCTCCTGAGTCAGAGTGAAGACTTTGCCCTGAGTTCTGTATCTAGGCTCCCCTACCCACTGCTAATATGGACAATCTCTAGCAAAATGTCCTAGTTTTTGGCAATTAAAACAGACCATTTGTCTTGACTGAGTTAGTGCTTGTTTTGCCACACCACATGACTATCCTAGATGATAAGTCTTGCTACATGTCTATATGTTCTACTCCCAAGGCGTTTCTTGTTATTGTGACTATCAGATTAATATTGGTTTTTATTGCTTCAGATAGATAGACCACCTAATTCTTGCATTTTTGGGAACAATTTCCACTGCTAGATGCCCCCTTATTGTTAACATTTCTATTAGTGTACAGATTCAACAAGTTGTGTTTTGTGATCCAACACTATTCTATTGCTTTATTGAATTCTTTAAAATGCTTGGAGATTAACTTTTCTTTCATTTATGGTTTAAGTCTCCCTATCATCATGTCTGAGCTCTATTCCTCATCATCACGATACTTCAAATACGAAGAGTATTGAGACAGCCGAATATAGCAAGCTAGATATACATTAAAACTTTCTTTCTCATCTTGTTGTATTGACAGGAATTCTTTTTCTTTTTTGATTTTGACTGACTAAGGAAAATATTTCTCATGGAACTTTTCTTGGAATAATTCCTATGTCACAAAAGTATTCCATGCCTGTAGAATAACCTTCATTTTTTTCCACCACCTATTTGCATGCGCTTCTAATTTGTAAATTGCCAGCTAGACCTTGATGTCCTCTGGGTAAACCAAAATTTTGAAAATTTTATCTAGGCGGGATAATTAGTCTTCTGCTAGCTGGGGATCAAAAGTCCCTCGAAAGACAAGAGGTTGTTGCTGACTGAACCGTGCTACCCAATTCTTCAAAATGTCAGCCTTAGGTGCAGGTCTAAGCAAAGGCTTCTATTCAGGCTCCTCAAGTTGTATAGGGTCATCCTCTTGTCTAACAAGATTGTTCGATCTTTCACCATCTACCTACTATTTCTCCTGTTCCTCTCGTAGATCATCTCTCAGTTCATTTAACATAGTCTATTGTGTTGTTATCATGCTTAATAGTTGCTGTATTGGGTTAAGTCTAGCTTCGTGACTTGGCCCAGCACCTCCACCTCTTGGTCTACCTCATGTTCACACCATCTTTATGCTTCACTAAATTGAAATGAAGAAGAGGTAAATTACACATAATCACAAGGGCATATTTGTCATTTCACAAAAATTTGGGTGCACAGGTTGTAACCCCCTGCCTTATAACAGTAATTATGATTTGAGATCATGGAGTTAAAATGATTAGAGGCCAACAGATAATTAAAAATTCCTTTACAATCCCTTCCTTACAGTAGGGTTTTCATAAATTCTTTCAAAATTTCTACCTTATCTTGGTCTCATATTCAAGTTTCGAATATAATTACCTTGTGCAGTTAAATCACATTTATACCTATCAGAGTGTACAATAAAAATCCCGGCAACCCCCGAGTTTGATAAATATATACTAAGGGTTTACAATTTCTCATTTAGAGGATTACACAATCGTTTCCAAAATAATATATACAAAATATACAGTGATCTCCAATACAAAATAGATAGCCACCAACCAAAATAAAAATCTCCCTAAGGAGTCCTATCCGCCCTTGGTCGTCTCCTTCCCCTTGGAGCCACTTGCCCTGTTTAAAGTTTAGTCAATAGAAAGAATGAGATTCAAAGAATCCCAGTAGTAAAAAATCACTCATACAACATGTAATCACATAGCATGTAATGACATCACCAAGAAGCACGAAACATAGCATACAAGCTATCACAGGTACACATAATCACAGAGTCTTATCCCTCATATTCCATCACCCCGAAGGCATGGTCCTCCCACCGTCAACACCGATGGACCGCGGGTGAAGAATTCACAAATAGCCTTTCAGCTTTGACATATAGCCTCATAGATTTCACATAATCTCATCCCTAGTATTCCATAGCCCCGAAGGCACGGTCCTCCCATCGTCAACACCAATGGGCTGCGGGTGAAGAATCCATAAATAATGATAAATCAAATATACAATGTATCACATAGATTATAAAGGAAAGTGTCACTACTTTGTTCTTTTCTGACGTGCTTCAGCATAGGTTGTTCAGAAACAGAGCAAATATCAAACCCTATAAACCAAAATAAAGAACGACAGATTAATTTTCTACTCCAATTTCTTACTTTATAATATTTAAAGTTGGTTATCATTTGGACTCTTTAGGTGGCTACTAGAAGCCTAGACCTATGCCTAAAGGTTTGGGAAAAGCTTGCTCAAAGACAATCTTTGAAAATTCAAAATGCCAATTTTGAGTAGTTGGTCGCAACCAACAGATGTCAGAAACATTTGGGCTGCGGCCATCACCTTTGGGCCACGGCCAGAGATAGGTCAGAAACTTTTGGATCATAGCCAGCTATCCTGGGCAACGGCCAAAAGCAGGTTATAAAGTTTTGGGCCGTGGCCAGCCCCTCTTGGGCCGCAGCCAACAGATGGTTAGAAGGTTTTGGGTCACGGTGAACCAATGACCTATCCCCTGACTCATTTTCAAATAGTCATAACTTGGTGTACAAAATCAAAATGACACAAACTTTATGGATGAAAAGCTTGCAATATGAACTACAATCCTAGAAAATTTCACAACATTTAGACACCATTTTCTGTGTCAAAATACCATGCAAAGTTGGTCCCTTGCATGGTATTTTACACTTGGCCAAATTTCAGAATTCCAGATTTTTGCTCCAATGCTCCCATTGCTCTTAATTTCACATTAAACACCATCCCTATATAAATTTACACAAGGAAGCCATTGGAAACACCAAAACCACCTAATTCACCTTACATTGACATGTTTCACAATGATCACAACATGTCACACAATAACACTTCAAAACTCAATATTGCAATCCTTGCTATTCCAAGATTCCAAACTAATTTCAATGAAACCAAGACACAAGATGGCACTAATTCCACTACAATACTCTAATCAATTCATGTATTTCAAAATTCAACCAAAATCAGTGCAAAAATTGCAAATCTCAAAACTCCACTAATGATCACAAATCTTTGGTCAAAATGTAGTAGTTTCTTACTTCTTCCTCTTTCCAATTCTAGCTCTTTGATTAGTCAACTTTTAAACTTCTTCAAATACTCAAACACCACCTTTCAAAAATTTGAAACCATAGCCATGAAACCCTAAACACCATGATCAATATTAAAGAAGATAGATTGAGCATTAAAGGCCATATGGAATACTAACCTTGCATTTTTCTCTCTCTCTTTCCTTTTCTAGTTGGACAAAAATGGAGGTTAGGGTGAGAGAAGATGAGATGATGATGAAGAACAGATTTTCTTAGGCATGGAGGCCTTTTGGCCGACTTTGAGAGAGAGGAGAGAGGGAAGAAGAGTTGAATTGTTGACCTTGATCCCATGGCTCACACTTTGACACTTGGCAAGATCTTGTTTCTCCTTCCATGAACTTACTTAAGCACATACACACATGATTCTAACTTCTTGATCTCTTAATCCCAACTATTGATCTTTATTTACCATGAGTTTTATCTTCAGTAACTAACTAAATAGTCGGTAACTTTCCTTTTTACCTGTTTTGCCCTTGATTATGGCAATTCCACTAGAACCACCATCAAATGCATTTTATGATTCATATTACTCAACCATGCACCCTTCCCTATATTAGGGTTTATTAAAAGCTTTATCACATAATTATGCTTAAATGCAAGGTTTGAGCACCAATCAAAACACATTCGAATCAAAATTCATATCATATTCTTTAAAAGTGTTTAATTAACAATAATTAGATCACTTTTGAAGTCATTAACCCTTAAGCCTATTTTTGGCTCATACAATTCTCCCCCCAAAAAATAAATTTTGCCCTCAAAATTTATCACACGACTTGAGCCATTAACCTTTGATACCATCTACGCATGTCATCTTCCACTTCCCACATTGCCTTTCTCTAAGTCATTCCCTTCCTGATCACTTTCACATATGGAATGCTTCGATGCCTGAGCCGTTGTTCTTCTCGATCAATTATCTGCTCTGGTTCCACCGTATAAGTGAAGTTGTCTTGTAGTTCAACTTCTTCATACTCAAAAATGTAAGTGGATCTAGTTGGTACTTCTTCAGTTGGGAAACATGAAACACATGGTAGAGCCTGCTCAAGTTTGGGGGTAGGGCTACTTGATACGCAACAGGCCCAATTCTCGTAAGAATCTCAAAAGGACCTATATACTTGGGGTTTAACTTCTTTCACTTGATAGCTCTCTTAATACCGGTAACTAGAGACACCTTAAAAAACACATAGCCACCAACCTCAAATTCTAGAGGCATTCTCCTCCTGTTAGTATAGCTTTTCTATCGACTCTGCGCTGTAAGAAGCCTCTTTCGGATAATTCAAATCTGTGTTGAGGTCTGGTCCACAAGTTTTAGCCCATACAATGCTTTCAGATAATTCATTCCAGGACAAGGATGATTGGCACTTCCTCCTATACAATGCTTCATACGGAGCCATCTGGATACTCGCAAGATAGCTATTATTGTAGGTGAACTACGCAAGTGGAAGAAAGAAATCCCAATTCTCTTTAAAGTTGAGGGCACATGCTCACAATATATCCTCCAGTGTTTGAATAGTCCTCTCTAACTGTCCATCTTTTGAGGATGATAAGCCGTACTAAATCTCAACTAAGTACCTTGGGCCTCATGCAAAGCTCTCCAGAATCTTGAAGTTAATTGGGGATCTCAGTCCGAAATGACGTTCTTTGGTATGCTATGGAGCTTCACGATGTCTTGAATGTAAATTTCTGCTAGTTTGTCCAAAGAGTAACCAGCATTAATTGGTATGAAGTGTACCAACTTCATTAATTGGTCCATAATCACCCAGATCCTATCATAGTTCCTGATCCTGGGCAATCCCACAACAAGGTCCATGGTCACACTTTCCCATTTCCATTCTGGAATCTCAGGACTCTACAACAACTCTGGCGGTCTCTGGTACTCAATCTTTACCCTTTGCCAAGTAAGACGCCGCACCACATACTTCGACACATCACTCTTTAATCCCGGACACTAATACTCAGATTTCAAATTATGGTACATTTTGGTCATACCAGGGTGAAGAGTATACTGGCTCTTATGTGCCCCATCAAGAATCTTTTGCCTCAACTCTACCTTACGTGGAACACAAATTCAAGGACGCTTATAGAATTATGGCAACCTGTGACAGATGTCAAAGAACAGGAAATATCTCAAGGAGACATGAAGCCCTTTTAACTAATATCTTAGAAGTTGAGCTCTTTGATATATAAGGGATTGATTTTATTGGGCCATTTCCATCCTTATTTAGCAATCAATTTGTTTTGGTAGCTGTTGTATATGTCTCTAAGTGGGTTGAAACAACTATTTTTCCAACAAATAATTCTCTAGTGGTTGTGAAGTTTTTGATGAAAAATATTTTTACAAGATTTAGAGTTCCTAGGGCTATTATTAGCGATGGAGGAAGGCATTTTTACGATCAACAACTTTAATTAGTGTTAGCTAAATATAGAGTAACTCATATGGTTGCAACTCCATATAATCCACAAACTAGCAGGCAAGTGCAAATCTCAAACAGGAAACTGAAATAGATCTTAGAGAAGATAGTGAATTCTAATCGAAAGGACTATTCATAGAAATTAGATGATGCACTTTGGGCTCATAGAACTGCCTTCAAGACACCATTGGTACATCCCCATATCAACTGGTCTACGGAAAAGCATGCCGTCTTCCAGTAGAAATGGAGCACAAAGCATATTAGGCGGTAAAAGCCTTAAATTTTGACTTAAGGTAGCTGGTGAGAAGAGGCTTCTCTAACACAATGAGCTTAAAGAATTTAGATAACAAGCTTATAAAAATGCCAAGTTACACAAGGAGAATACAAAAATGTGGCATGACAAGAATTTTGAGGAGAAAGTTCTCACCAGGACAAAAAGTGCTTTTATATAACATAAGGTTCAAGCTCTTCTCAGGAAAGCTAAGATCAAGGTGGTCAAGACCTTTTATATTCAAGTATAGCCATATAGAACCGTAGAAATTCAAGATGGTGATCGAAAATCCAAAGTGAATGGGCTAAAGGAGTATAATGACATTGCACTCAACCTTTGAAAACTGTCATCACATTTGAGGAACCAATAGGTAAGCCTTCCTTGCAAAAAAAAAAAAGAATAAAAAATTAAGAAAATTTAAAAAATTAAAAAAAAAGGAAAAAAATTAGCTTGCTTTTGTCTAGTTAAAGACGTTAAAGAAGCGCGGCTATTTAGGAGGCAACCCAAAACTTCTTTTCCTTACTCAATGAAGCACTCTACACTGCGTTGAAAGTTTTAGTTTTCATCATTTTCATTTTAAGTTAACATGGAGGAATCTCTTGCATAAATTAAAAAATGTTCCCGACTCTTCCCAAATATTTACTTAAGCAGATCTATAGCTGTCAACTTAAAAGAATGAAGATATTCAAGCATTTGGCCTTCCTGAGGACATACGCTGGATCATTGAAGCTAAGGAACATTTAGCAAGTGAGATTCATAAGTCATTTATTAAACCTATGCCAGGAATGGAAATAAGTTCTTACTCCAAAAAGAGAAGAGCTAAAAGAATGCAGGTCTGCGATAAATGTGCCAAGTGGACATGTGTTCAGTGCTATAAGAGCAAAGGTATAATTTCTATAAATTGAGAAGATAAAAATAAACTCATAAAGGATGGACTAAGTAAGGAGTCATTGGATGATATCATTCAAACTCTTAAGACACATCTGAGTGGTTATGTTCATCACATTCTTCTCGATTCACTGAACATGTTTAACAAAGAAAAAAAGCATATTGTCTTAGGAATCTGATGTTTAAAAACCCTATTTGCTAGTTTATAAGAAAACTAGATGGGAAGTAAAGCCTTGATTCATAGAAAGCGTTTAAGCTATTACTGGATGAAAACTAGAGGAAGATGTGAGACATAATCACAACTATTGTACATAATCATGTTTTTATTTAATTTGTCTTATCTTTTTAGTAAATTTTGACTTTCTTTCTCATTTTGTTTAATTTCTTCACGCAAAAGCCTACCAGTCATTCATGTTGGAAATTTTTTCAAACTTCTTTGAAAAATGCCTAATTTGCAAGATCTTGTTGTTGCTATTTTTGTAGTATAAATATGCACTCTTCCACTTGTAAATATGCACTATTCACTTATAAATATGTACCTTCCACTTGTAAACACTAAATATCTGAGAGAAAGGGAGACAAAAAGGATATCACACTAAAATGTAGATTTACATCTATCTACATTTTTAGTGAAACTGATTCAAGAAAGGATGGAGAGTTTCTAACTACAGCAAAAGAACTTGGAAATGCATTAGCTACTAGAAAATGAAACTTTGTATATAGGGGAGGCATCTAGAGCCTAAGGGTAAGTGTGGCCATTTTTGCAATCATCAATGGAAGCAAGGGTTTGAGTGTAAGGGTGAAGGAGTTGGAATATCACATCTTTTCCTTAGGACAAGAGTTATAGTCCTCAAGCTTGCCTAAGCGTATGGGATGAATGTTTTACCATGCTCAAGCTTTTATCGCTCTACCCGGGCGTTTGGAAATGTTGGATGGGATTTCTAGCACTGTGTATTGGGTTAAGCTAAGCTTTCACAAAAAAGCCATTAGGATTGTTAAATGTTCAAGGTTTTTATGATGATCTGTTATCTTTTTTTGATCATGCTATGGAAACAGGATTCATACCCCAAGTGACTCGTCATTCCATAATTTCTACACCAACTGTTGATCAGCTACTTGATCAACTACAAACCTATGAACCTAAACCAGATCTATTAGTCAAGCAAATAGGTGGGCAATCTTTATATAGCAGTCAGACGCAGAATCCCGATACCACTCTTAGGTTGTAACTTTCCTTAATCTTTAGGTTTTACTCTTAGCATTTTGGTTTACTTTATTGTGCATTTATGTTTTAAAAAAACTTTCTCTAAGCTCTTGAAGACATTAAGGACAATGTATGATTTAGGTTAGGGGAGGAGTAATTAAAAAAATTACTTAGCTAGTAAAACCATTAGATGCATGGGGTATGGAAAAAATGGCAGAGTAGGGAGTTATTCTTAACTCCTAAGACGTATTTTATTAGTTGCATATTTTTTTTATTCATTCTCAAAAATAAATAAATAAATAATATAAAAAAAGTAAAAAAAATCATCCTTTTTTTGGTGCTTTTTAATGATCTTAAGAAGTATATAAGTTTTAAGTATGGATCAATTGAATCTAGAGATTTCATAGCATGATTGAACATTGATTGTTTCTATTGGAGATGAATTTTGAGATTGAATGAGCTGAGTTTGAAAACCCCTGACCATGAGCTTTTGATCCTATTTGATCAATAATGATCATTTCTCTTGTGTGTGATATTCACCTATTAAGTTGTTACTCTAAAACTTACTTTGAATCTGGTTGAGATTACATTTCACATGCACATTCAAAAATGATAAAGGCATTCATTTTCTTTATTTAGCTAGAGCTAGGTAGCCAACCTTGTAATTATATCGTTGATAAGCCCCTTTGAGCCTAATTGATTGTTTCTTTATTCTTAATCCATTAACATGTGTTTCAAAGATATATCAAGTGCTTTTACCTCGTTCAGAATATCAGTAGAGCATTTAAAATTTTTGTGAAATGGGCTTTTGACAAGTGTAGGGGTGTATATATCATTAACTTTAGAATTGCAGAATTATTCCAAAAAAAAGAAAGGAAAAAAAATAAAAAAAAGAGATATTAAATATTTGAATAAAAATCGTGAGTTGTTGTGATGAGATAGATTTATTCATACGTTGGCCTATTTTTTCAATTCCTCAATTTCTTAAATGTAGCCTTTTATATCATGTTTTACATTAATTTTACCTTAAACCCATTATAACCCTCAATAAGTTCTTTTTTATTTTAATTATGCATGTGAATTAGGTAGTAGCGATTGAGTTTTTTGGCAAGCCTATTGTAGTGTAATTTTTTTGTTGAATTTGAGTGAAACACTTACCCTTAAACACTTGAGATATTGAGAGAATGAGTCAAAATTACAAACTTGGTTCATTCATTTTCAAATAAATTTACCAGTTTATATTTTTGTTGATTCATGAATACTATGATCTCTTTATTTTTCAATTGTGTTCTTGCTTATGACTGACACTTCTGATTTTGTTGGAAGCACTTCACTCCTTGTTGTCCGAAGACTCCAAGAGTTAAGTGTGGGGGAATTTGACAAGTAAAACATTTACATATTTATTTTCCCTTATATGATGATTTTATGGATGTTATTTAAGCTTAATTTAATGAATGTGTAATTGATAAATACATGATATTTCATATGGGAACATTCTTTATATGGATAAAAAGCTAAGAGAAAGCTCTACAAATTTTATGTTGAGCCCAAAACCCAGTTCTGCCTTTAAGGGATTTGAATTTTTCTTGGAAGTTCAAAACATGAATTTGTCCCAAACTGACCTTTGTCCACTAATTTGACCATAACTTGAGCTACAAATGTTGAAATGAGGAGCTTCTAGTAGTGTCTTCATGCTAAGATCCAGAGCTACAACTTTCATGAAGATTGCATATTAGAATTCCTTCATTTTGAGTGTCAAACTTAGGCTGCAATCAAGAAGTTTGGCAGCCATAAGGTCAATATTGGTAGCTTAAGGTCAAAATTCATGCCTAACAATGTGGAAATTTTTGCACCCCCTCCATCTATAGATAGAGGAGCTCAAGACACAAGTAAATAGACCATCTTAGAGTTAATTTCATGTATTGTACTTGCTTCTTGCATGCCTCCTTTATGGAAGGCTTTGGTAGTCCTCCTTTTATGGATGGTATATGCTACCACCTACATAGAAAGTTTTACCTCCTATATAGAAGGCTAGATGTTTTCATTTTCAAGCATATTATAGTTGTATCTTTGTGTTTTAGACTTTAATAATTGAGTTTCATACAATGTTTATAAAGTTTTCAATTTATTTTGGTTTTGTTTTTAATTTCATTATGAGCTAAATTTTCATTTTCCTATGATGATGATGTAGTTTACTAATGACGGATTGAATCTTAACTTATTAAAACTAGTTTTAAATTTTCCTTCATGACTGAGTTTTGATTATTGTTCTTAATGCTTTCAATTGATTGGCCATCTTTTGAATGATTTCAATATGTATGTTGAGACTAGAAAGAGATGCATATGACTAGATCCTATAATTGAAACCATAATTTGCATATGAAATAGGAATATATTTATATGGATTGTGTAGCTTTAATGAGTTTCATAAGTCTTAATGCATGATTGATTGCCTTAATTCATATAGGGATATATTGGATTAGCAATTAATTATAGAATTGCTTGACCTTGGAAGAGGCTAGTAATTAAATTAGGGAAACTTAGCTATCAATCATGTGGAATAAATTGGACTAAAATAGATAGGTGATCAAATACGAAATTTTTCAAGTGAAATATGATCCCCAGGACATTTTCTCATTGTTGTTTTTATATCATTTGCATTCATATTTCATCATTTTTAACTTTGTAATCTCAATCACCAACTAATCAATCAACCTAATAGAATTAAGATTACTAATGTGGGTACTTAATGATCAATCCTTGTAGGAACAATACTCTACTCACTTCTGTATTACTTGTTTACAATAGTGAACACTTGCACCTTTTAATTGACCATTTACACCTATAACAATAGGTAATTAAACATTGATAAGAGATAAACAGTGAAAAAGAGGTTTGTGTCAAAAAATTTCTAACGGTCATATTCTCAATCGGAAGAAGAGCTCAACGAGAAGAATATGTCTAATGGTCAACTACTCTTCATGAATTATAAATAGAAGATTATTCAAAACCGAAGGAGAGAAAGCATGTGCATACATCATCAAAATGCTGAGACTTTGACTTCAACTTTCCATCTCATATACTCTCTATCTTTCTATCCTTATTAATCTACTTAAGAGAGTGAGATTATTTTTACTGTGCTTCAGTGTTCAACTTAATTCACTTATGAGAGTGAAGAACATTGTAATCCTTTAAGTATGTGGGTCTAGAGATATGTGCTCAAAAGTTGATGTATGCTTTGTGGATGAGGAAGACTCTATCTATTACAGGGATAGATGGCACTAGCTTAGAGGTAAAAAGGCTTGAAGGATGAATTTTGAAGGCTAGAACACCAAGATGTGTCCTGAGTAAGGCTTCAAGAGATCTCAATTGCAAAGTATAGGATGTTTCCATGTTAAAGAGCTGCTTGAAGTTATGGTTAACTGTAGTAACCAATACTTTTATGTGCTGGTCTACTATCTTAACTAAATAAGTATTGGAGGCCTTGATTTAATCTATAGCAAGCTTTAGAGGATCCTAGACATAAGTCTGAATGGTAGCTGCAAGAAAAGATAGTTGAGGTGTGACTGCTCCAGCAAAAAAGACTGAGCTTTATTTGCTTTAGATGTAGCTGGCTCCACTCTCTATCTCTTCCTCTCAAGTTGAAATTGGCTACCACCACTACCACCCAAAGGTACATCAATCTTCATCCTTCCTAGCTGATACTTATCAAACTTAGGTATCCTAGCTATCTGATCATTAGGGTCTAAGCACGAAACATTATACAACTATAGCATACAGGATACCAACTGTGGGAAAGGAACGGTTATGTGCCTGGTGGAAGAGAATCCAAACCTCTTCATTTCTTTGAAGGTAATTTCACCTACATTCCTATATTCTTGAGATATAAGAAGCCATCATATGATACCCCTTATCAATAATATGAGTGAAGTTCTTTGCTTTATTCACCATAGCTCTAAAGTAGATATAAAAGATAATATGATAAAAGTAATTGAAAGTGCTAGGCTTGAGATACAGAATGCTAATTGGTTCATCTGGCTTCAGTAGTTGATAAATTTTAGGGAAAAGAACTCTCTGAAAGGTCTATTAGGTAGGTTCTCATAACCCAGGTAATTATTGATCAAATCAGTGGAGAGATGAATCTTCTGACCCCTAACAATATTTGCTATTTTTCTTCAACCAACACACCCAAATCATCACACACATTTACTTGGATCATATTACAATAAAAGTATTTAACTACTATAGGACTGTAATAATTCTTAATGCTCAACCAAGACTCATATTGCTCAAAGTAAGGATACAGGTCCAAGTTGTAAGTCTTTTATAAGATCATATAAATCAACATAAATAATTGGACAAAATGATCTATGAGAAAATTAAATATCATAGCATACTTGATCATTGGCCTTGATTTTTTTGGAGCTGAAATTCTCTGGAGGAGTTAATTCTTCTTCAATCTCTAGAGGATCTTATGACTGTGATGGTGCATTGGAGATAAAAGGTGCTACTGTGTTATACCTGTCTGAAGGTGTCTTCCCTTTTGGAGTAGAAGGAGCTACATATCTTGACTTTTTTAGAACAAGGGTAACCATAGGCTCAGCTGTCAGGAGTCTTCCATTGAAGACCATTTTACTTGAAATATAACTTCTTGTCTATCGGCCTCTTTAAGACTTAGTGTGGATTGTGTAGACTGAGAGGCTATGGTACTTCCTTCTCCTTTCCTTTCCCTTTCTGAGCTTCTTTAGACATAGAATGAGTCTCTTGAGGCTCTTAGATCACAATTCCTTTAGATTTTGGTGAAAGCTTTAGTGGACTCTTATCTAGTACCTTCGACCAAGAGAGCTTAATTGACTTTGGAGGCTTGAACGACTTGGATGCCTTATAACCCTTCTTCTTAGGTTAGGGCAACTCAACTCTATTAATGTTTGCAATCTTGATTCTAACCATTTCCTAGAACACAAGAGTAAGGAGTATCATGTTCTAAGGTTTTGATTGGGGGGAGAGAGAGAGAGAATGGCAAATTAAGAAGATTGGACAAAAATTTGGAAGTAATTCTAATTGAAATAATATGGGTTTGATCCAAAAAGACATTTTGAGTACCAGAGAGTTGGTTTGGAAGAGGATAACTAGAGAGGGGTTTTAATAGAGATGAGAGAGAGAGAGAATGGCAAATTAAGAAGATTGGACAAAAATTTGGAAGTGATTCTAATTGAAATAATATGGGTTTGATCAAAAAAGACATTTTGAGTACCAGAGAGTTGGTTTGGAAGAGGATAACTAGAGAGGGGTTTTAAAAGAGATGAGAGAGAGAGAGAGAATGGCAAATTAAGAAGATTGGACAAAAATTTGGAAGTGATTCTAATTGAAATAATATAGGTTTGATCAAAAGAGACATTTTGAGTACCAGAGAGTTGGTTTGGAAGAGGATCACTAGAGAGGGATTTTAAAATAGGGATCGACTATGGTGATGATAGACTAATGCTGATTTTGGGATTTTAATGGCAAAACTTGACTTTACTTGAGTTATGCTTTTTCACTCAAGTGCTTAGCTCAGACTTATTACTCGAGTCACTATTTGGTCACTCGAGTAATACATATAAATAGAAGTTTAAAAAATTATACCTTACTCAAGTACATCTAGTAATCACTCAAGTCATATTCTACTAAAAACTACCAAGTCACTCTATAGTGACCATGTTGCTCGAGTACATAATTGGTCACATGAATGCCTCTTTTCGTCTCCCTTCATGTCTGTCACTCGAGTGCTTCTGGATCACTAGAGTGATGCACCTCCTACAATGTCTCTATCTTACATCACTATCAAGTCAATTGATAGTAATGTGATCACTTGAGTGATTTCTTAGTCACTAGAGGGATGCATTACAGAATGCTTCACTGTAGAGGTTGATCAATATCACACCACTAGATAGTGATCTTGATCACTCTAGTGCTAGGTGCTCTTACTTGAGTGATGTCCCTTCACTCCTGTACATTTTTGCACATCGCTTTTTGATTACTTAAGTGCATCCTACCAGTGGTTCTTCCTCTGTTAACCTCTATTTTTCAACTCATAAAGAGGGGAATCCTGCAAAAAATATGGTTATTTACTTAGATGCTTAAGCTAGTATATGAATCATCAAGACATACATAATAATTGATTAAAATTAAAAGAATGAGAGGATTTCCTTACAATTCATTGGGATTTACAATTCCCATTTCTATCCTTATATACAAGAATTATTCTTTTGCTATAGGTTTAGTGAAGATGTTAGCCAATTGAAGAAGAATAGGTATAAAGACTACTTTTGACATCCTTCTTTTGTATATGATCTCCAATGAAATTATGTGTAATATCATTAATCTTGGTTCTTAAGTGTTGGACAGGATTCTTGACTAGGCTTATTGTGCTTGTGTCATTACAATAAATTGGTATCTCCTTAGGATTGATACCTATATCTTGTAGTTGCTACTTTAACCTTATGACATGAGCACAACTTGTAGCAGCCATATATTCTGCCTCAGTAGGAGATAATGACATTGTATTTTACTTCTTGCTTAACCATGAGACTATAGAACCACTAAGAAATTGACATTGATCTCTTGTGCTCCTTCTATCCGTCTTATATCCTCTATGGTTTGATTCTAAGTAGGCCATCAAGTATTCATTTCCTCCTTTAGAATACTATATCCTAAGCTCAGTTGTGTCTACCAAGTATCTAAATATCCTTTTTCATAGTTTTAGCATGTGACTCCTTAGGTACTGATTGATATCTTGCATATATGCCAACACTGAATTAAATGTCTAGTCTACTTGTTGTTAAGTATAGTAATGATCCAATCACTTCTCTATACTTGGTAATGTTGAAGTCAACACCCTTTTTATCAGTATCTAGTAAGGTTGTTGAGCTCATTAGTGTGTCAAGTCCTTTAACTTGATCCATCTCAATCTTCTTCAAAAGTTCTTTGTTATATTTGGTCTAAAATATGAATATCTCATGCTTCCTTTGTTTGATTTGGAGTTTGAGGAAGAAATTCAACACTCCTATCATTGACATGTTAAATTCTCCTTGCATATTCTTTGAAAATTCTTGACAGACTGATTCATTAGTAGCACCAAATAAAATGTCATTAGCATAAATTTCAAAAATTAGCATATCATGTTTTTATAATGTTAAATGAATAATGTTGTGTATACTTTACCTCTTCCAAAGTTTTTATCAAGAATAAATTTATTGAGGCATTCATGCCAAGCTCTTGGAGGTTGTTTGAGACCATATAGTGGTTTCTTAAGTTTAAATACATGATCGAGCTTGGTTACATCTTCAAAATTATGGGTTGTTCTACATAGACTTCTTTCATAATATAACCATTTATAAAAGCACTCTTAACATTCATTTAATAGAATTTGATCCCTTAATGCAAGAAAAAGCTAAGAGTACCCGTATAGCTTCCAATTTAGATGCTGGAGCATATGTTTTCTCATAATCAATTCCTTCTTCCTTATTATAGCCTTTGCCTGCCAATCTTCCCTTGTTTTTGACAATGATTGTAGATTCATCAAGTTTGTTTTTGAATACCCATTTAGTGTCATGACTGGATGGTCTTTAGGTTGGGGTACCAAATCCCAAACTTGATTTCTTTCAAATTGATTTAATTCCTCTTGCATTACTAATTCCCAATCATTGATTGATAGGGCTTCTTCAATGCTTAAAGGTTCTGTCTTAGAGATGAAGCCTGAGAAGTGTACTTCATTTAATACTCTATTTCACATTTTTACTCCTTTGCTCATATCACCTATGTCTTGATCTAGGGGATGATTTCTAATGTATTTCCATGCTTTAGGTTCAGAGGGTTCATCCTTTGGTTTATTAAGGTCACCTTCCTTTTTAGTCGGTTGAGTGGGAGAATTTGAAATAGTTAAGTCTCCTAGTTTAAGAATAATCTCAGGTTCTTTCTCACTTGGCTTTAGTTGAGGCTCAAACTTAGCAAACACATATAATTGATTCTTTAACGACACATATGCCTTTATTAAAGACTCTATATGCTTTACTTCTATTACAATATCTAAAAAATAAACCTTAATCAAATTTAGGATCAAATTTACCAAGGTTATCTTAACCATTATTGTAAATAAAGTATTTGCATCCAAAGACATATAGATCGGCAATGTTTGGCTTTCTTCCCTTAAATTGCTCATATGGCACCTTCCCAAGGATTGGTCTGATGTATGCTTTGTTGGAGATGTAGCATGTTGTACTTAATGCATCAGCCAGCAGACTTGTGAAATGTCTTTCTCAGTCAATATTGCTCTTTCCATGTCTATAAGGACTTAATTCTTTCTTTCCACGACACCATTTTGTTGTGTAGTTCTTGGTGCTGAGAAGTTGTGATCAATTCCATTTTCATCACACTCCAAATGCATGATTCTTGAACTCTCCAGACACAATATGAATACCTTCATCATTTTAGACCACTTTGGTAAAAACAACAAATGCATCATAAGCTTTATCTTTTAAGCAAAGAAATATAGTTCATGTAAATCTAGAATGGTCATCAACTATGACAAGTGTGTAAAGGTTTCAACCAAGACGTTTTACTCTAGTCGGGCCAATTAAATCCATATGGAGTAATTAGATATATCTTTTTTGATTTGAAAGAGGGCTTTATTTGTTTCCTTTTCTGACAAGATTCAGAGACAAAACATTATTGACTTTTAGTCTTGGGAGGCCAATTACTAAGTCAAACTTAATCAATTTGCCTAGTTGGTTCATATTAATATAAGCAAGTCTCTTATGCCATAACTAAGAGTATAATAGTTACCATCCCTTGAGATCATCTTTGGCAATGTGAAGATCCTTCTTGCTTGTAATAAGTCATTATTCTGAGTCAAAGATCACTGAGTTATCTTTATCAGTACTTTGGCTGACGTTTAGCATATTGTGGTATAGTCCTTCTACATAGTAGACATCTTTAACTTGGACTCTATTTGACTTACCCACTTTACCAATCTGAGCAATCTTTTCAAATTGGTTGCTTCAAAGATCACTTTGCCTCCTCTTAGTTCTAGCATGGTGAACTTGTCTTTGTCACTGTTCATGTGTCTCAAGTATCCACTGTCAATATTGTTAGTTCAAGCCTTTTACCCAAGAGGGGGTGAATTGGGTGATTTTAAGAACGTTAAACTTTGACTCAAACTGAGTAAAGAGAGAACGTTTAGAGAGATATCATCAAAAGTGGACATAAGTGATTTATACTGGTTTAGTCCAATCCACTATACCTACATCTAGTCCCCGAAAGGCCTTTCTGAGATTTCCACTATCTTTCTAAGATTCACAAGGGTCTTGATGCCTCAGTACAAGCTAGTTCTTCTTCAAAAAAGCACTCGATCTCCTTACACTTTGCAATCAATGCCCACTCAAGGTCCCACTACCTTAGGTATCTTAGTCAAAGCAAATTCTTAAGTATATTCTCTTACAAGAGTAAATAAATTATCACTGAAATATAAATTCATGCAAAAATTGAGCTTTGAGACTTAGCAATGAATGTAACAGTAAATGCACAATGTTTGTTGTTTACTCCATCTTCAATGCTCTTTTATTTATAGTGTGAGAATGTTTAAAAGTTGTTGCTTTTTTATTGTAGCCGTTGGAGTGTATGGTCTTTGCTTATAGCCATTGAGAATGTCATATTATTCTTTATGTCTTTGGATTTAGTTATTAAGAGTAAAAAGAATGTGAAGCCTTTAAATTTGGTGCATTTAATGCTCTGAAACAAAAGTGCTTTTTGCTAATCTTGGTTTAATCCTTGATTAAGTACCTATAACATCATCACATTGGTATAATGAAGTGTTAGATCAATTAGAAACAAATAGAACAAGTTTAGGATATATTATAAGTATCAAGATTTACAAGACGAAGCTCTATTTTTTAAAAATGCATCACTCAGTGGTCACCCAAGTGATCTTCACTTAGTTAATTTGAAAATAAGTTAGATCACTGGCTGACTCACTGTAGTAATATGGTAGTGATGCAAAGAAATATGATCACTCGAGCGATCTTATTTCTTTCAAGCATGTTGGCTATCACTTTGTTAATCCAAGCATTGTATCGAGCCTCGTGTCTATCTTTATCAGTCTATAAGGGAGTGTTAGAATCAAAGTTGGAACCAGGTAGAGTAAATGGGCTTTTAATTTCCCTTTTCCTTTTGGGCTCAGAGTGGTTGCTATTTTCATTGATCTTATAGTTATAAGCTCTTGAATAACATTTCCCTTAGCCTTAGGAGGTGGTTCTGGCAGACCCTTGTCTTGAACTTTCAGCCTAGAGTATTTCTTCAACTTAGACTTGGTATTTTTCTTGGATTTCTTAGCCGAAAAAGGAGATGCTGGTTGAGAAGACTCTTCTTCTTCAAATGTATCCGATTTAGTCCTTGCCATGATGATTGCTTGCTCAAAATCCCAAAATTTATCACTTCAGTTTTTCAAGAGGTGTGACGCACGAAAGTTAGGTCAGAAGATTTGAGATAGTTTTTGGTAGAGATTTGAGGTGAAATTTTAAGGGTTTTGGTTGGAATAGAGTGATGAATCAAATGTGAGAAGATGTGATCTAAGCACTAGTAGTGTACCTCAATCATTTAGTAAGAAACAACATTGCTAGAATACATAAAAGGTGTTGGTCTCAACATTACTCGTGTGGTCACTTAAATAATAATCTTTTGTCATTACTTGAGTGATGCTACCTAGAAAAATTGGATCAGAGTCACAATACTTCATTTGAGTAATCTTGTAATTATTCAAAAGTTTATCCAATATGGAGTAATTGACCATTTTTTCATGATTGATGATCTTAGTAGCTAGAATTTTTGAGATCATCAAGGCTTAAGCTTCGTGGAGATGATCACTCGAGTGATCCTTGTCTATTCGTCTTTTCCCAAGAGGCACATAGTTATTCATAGATTGCATGATTGTTTAATAATTCACCTTTTTACTCTAAGTCTACCATTACTTAAGTGTTGTTGGTTATCACTAGTAGGCATCAATATGGTGATGTCATGGTGATGGGTTCTCTATTTGCCCTAACTTTTTGTATCCATGAACAAGTGTTTTCCAACTTCTTGCAAAACAACTTTATAGACTCTCCAATGCTTAAGTTAGTTTAATAATCATCAAAACGTATACAATAAACAGTTAAAATACAAGATTTGAAAGAATTTCCTTACAATTCATTGGGATTTACCATTCTCAATTCTCTTTATATGTATAAGAATTGATTTTTGGCTAGTGGTTTCCTAGAAATATCTACCAATTGGAGATATAAGGGTATGAAAACCACTTTGACATCCTTCTTTTGCACATGATCTCTAATGAAATGATGCCTTATGTCAATATGCTTGGTTCTTGAATGTTGAACAGGATTCTTGGCTGGGCTAATTTTGCTTGTGTTGTCCCAATAGATTGGTATTTTCTACTTTTTATGTTTGATGCATAATGTTGTATTTACTTTGCCTCTAACAAAGCCTTGATCAACGAGGAACTTGCTTAGCCATTCATACCAAGCTTGTAGAGCTTGTTTGAGACCATAAAGTGTTTTCTTAAGTCTAAAGACATCGTTTGGCTTAGTTACATCCTCAAATATAGGGGGTTGTTCAATTTTTTAGAAAAGCACTCTTGACATCCATTTGATAAAGTTTGAATCCTTCAATGTAAACAAAGGATAAGAGTACTTGTATGGCCTTTAATCTAGCTACTGGATTATAGGTTTCCTCAAAATCAGTTCATTCTTCTTGATTATAGCCTTTAGGCACCAATCTTGCCTTGTTTTTGATAATGATTGTGGATTCATCAAGCTTGTTCTTGAATACCCATTTGGTGCCAAGTACCGAATGATCTTTAGCTGGGGTACCAAATCCCAAACTTGATTTCTTTCAAATTGATTTAATTCTTCTTGCATTGCAAACACCTAATCATTGTTTGATAGGGCTTCTTTATTGCTAGAAGGTTTTATCTCAGAAATAAAAGTAGAGAAACTAACTTCATTTAAAACTTTATTTAAAACTTTATTTCTAGTTTTTACTCACTCTCTAACATCACCAATGACTTGGTCTATGGGATGATCTTTAATGTACCTCCAAGATCTAGGTTGAGTTTGATTATAGTCATTATCAAAAGCATCTTCCTCTTTTCTTGATTGAGATATAGGAGAATTTGAAATGGTTAGGTGTCCTAATTTATAAACTATCTTTGGTTCTTCTTTATTAGGCTTTAATTGAGAGTCAGTAAACACAACAGGTATAGACTCTTCAATAACACATGTACATTTATTGAAATCTCTATATGCTTTACTTCTATTTGAATAACCAAGAAATAAGCCTTCATCAAATTTAGGACCGAATTTACTAAGATTGTCTTTACCATTGTTGCGGATAAAGTATTTGTACCTGAATACATGTACATGTGCCAAGTTTTATTTTCTTCCTTTATATAGTTCATAGGGTGTCTTTCCAAGAATTGATATGATGTATGCTCTGTTGCAAATGTAGCATACCGTGCTCATTGTATCAACCCAAAACACTTGTGATACTTTTTTCTCATTCAACATTGCCTTAGGCATGTTAGTGAGAAATCTATTCTTTCTTTCAACAACACCATTTTGTTGTAGAGTCCTTAGAGCTGAGAAATTATGATCAATCCTATTTGCATCACAATATTCACCAAATGCTTGAATCTCGAATTCTTTACTAGGATATGTTCTAATAGACACAATAGGCATACCTTTCTCATTTTGGACATTTTCAGCAAAAGTAACAAATTCATCAAAGGTTTCATCTTTTAAGGAAAGAAATATAGTCCAAGTTAGTTTAGAGACTACCTTCTTAGATTTGAAGGAGGACTTTATTTGTTTCCCTTTCTAACAAGAATCACAGACAATACTATCTTTAAATTGAAGTTTTGGAAGATCAACAGCAAAATCATTTCTTATTAGTTTGCCTAGCTGGTGTAATGCCCCAAATTTTCGATTAAGGCCTAATAATAATTATTGAGAATAATTATCGGATTAAAGTGGAATTAATATGTATTGGTGACAATATTATCTAATATGTCATAATTGATGAAAAATTGATAGAATGAGATTATTAGCCTTAAGTTGGTGATTAATGGGGAAATTAATTACTAACTAAAAGAAAAATGAAAAGTGTGATCAAATGGCTAATGGAAGGATTAGAGAGTTTAATTGGTGACTAAGTGTCTGAGAGCTAATAGGAAAATGACATGTGGCAAAGTGGGTGTGAGAGGAAGATAAAGAAAAGTCAAATGGGATTAAAGAATGAATTTCTCTCTCCTCTCTTCTCTCTTGTGCGCTCAAAAGTATGGAAGGAGTATTGTCATCATTTGTTCTTCTTCTTCACTACTCCTCACTCCATCTCTCATCTCTCTCTTCTCTCTCCATTTTCTGGCGCCATTTTTGCAGCAAAGGGGAGGAAGAAAAGCTTTGAAAAGGTAAGGAAAATGGCTTCCATTGCTCAAAATTCCTTCTCTAATATTGATCCTTGAATGAAGAGCTTAATTTTGATGGTTGTAATGTGTTCATTGGTGTTAGTTTGTAACCTCAAGAGATTGTGAAAGTTGAAGAATCAAGAAATCTCTTTGGCAAAGTGAAAGAGGTGAGTGTTAACTGCCTTTTGATATATAGATTGTGGTTGTTGGTTGAGATTGATTTTTCTTGAATTTTCTGCCCTATTTTTGAAAATTAGGGTCTTAGTGAGTTTGGCATGTTGTGATCATGGAAATGGTATATTGTGATGTCTTTTGGACAAATGGATTGGTTTGAATCATTAAAAGTAAAGTTTGGGAACTTTGTGTTGGTTTTGGTGTATTGGTCAAAAAAGGGCATGTGGTTAGATTGTGAATTTGGTCATTTTGAGGTTACCATTGTGTTCCTTGTTGAAAATTGTATGGGAATATGTTTGGTTAATGATTTTGGAGTCATTGGACACTTTGGTAGAAAAGTTGGAAAATGCTGTCAATGTGAACTCTGTCTGGGCAGTTTATTTGTGTGGACATTTTGAATGATCAAATGATTTTATAAAATTGTGAAAATTTGCAATCTTAAAGTTTACATCCCAAGCTTCAAAATGGACATATATTCTGTGTCATTTCGTTTAGTATTCTGGGAGATATGGTTGTCCAAAGTTTGGGGATGGAAACAGAACTCTGTTCTGGAGCAGTGTTGAGTTTTGGGTGATTCTATATTTTTGTGATGATTTGAAGTTATGATCCATATTTTTCCTTGAAAGAGGACTTAAATAAATTTCATTTGGCTTTAGAATCACTCTGTTTTGATTTTTCTACAATTAGATATGATTTTACGAAGTTCATCCAAGAATCAAGAAATTTCTTGGCCGCGGCCAATGAGTGGCTGGCCGCGGCCCAAACCTTTCTGGCCTAATTCTGGCCGCGGCCCACGAGTGGCTGGCCGCGGTCCAAACCTTTCTGGCCTGATTCTGGCCACGGCCCATGGGTGGCTGGCCGCGGCCGATGACCTTCTGATCATATTTTGGCCGTGGCCCAAGGAAGTGCTGGCCGCGGCCAACCCCTGTGTTCCAGTACTTCAAGTTTTTGAAAAGAAATCTTCAACCTATTGTTTCCCAACCTTTTAGGGGTTTTATTAGAGGCATTTATAGTTTCTTAAGGGTCATTATTGATAACCAAATCTAAGTGTTGAAGAGTCAATTAAGTATTAGAATAGAGAATAATGTTTCGTCCTTAATTATGACTTTAGGATTTGATATCTGCCCGGAGCATAGAAGGCCTGTGCCTGCTCAAGGAAGGAAAGACAAAGGTAGTGGCACTTTATTCTATATCATGTGTATTGCATTGCTTGTTTGCATTAGTCATTGAATACAGTGAAAGTGAATAGGACGTGCTGAAATCCCGGACTCGATTACAGGAAAGTGAAGGGGACGTGGCGAAAGCCCGGACTCGATTACAGTGAAAGTGAAGGGGACGTGGCGAAAGCCCGGACTCGAATACTGATAAAGTGATGGGGCATGGCGTAAGCCCGACCTCGTATATAGTGAAGGGAACGTGGCGAAAGCCTGATCTTGAATATTGATTGCTGTATTGTGATATATGTGACTTGCTTTGTATATATGCATCATATAAATAAACTGTTGCTACTGGGATTCCCTAGAATCTCATTCTTTCCAAATAACATTTTTAGACAGGGCAAGTGGATTGAAAAGCAAGCAAGTGGCAAAGGACGATTAGGACTGCCAACGGTAGTCTTAGCTATATATTTTGGTTTTATATTGAACTGGTTATCATTTTGGATAAATGTATACATATTGAATATAATTATAGTGGTATAGTTTTGTGTAATCCCCGGTATGGATACTGAGATGGGCAATGATGCCCTGTATAAACCTTTGGATTAATGTTATTACCCCGGGTGAACGTCGGGAATTGTGCTTACTCTGATATTGTATATGTAACAGACCAAACAGGCCATTTGTTTTAATGAATAAAATGAATGGGGATCCATTTGTACAGGTGTTTTAAAAAGTTTTTAATTGTTCCGGATTTCTCATTCGATTATTAAATGTGATTAAACACTAATCCTGGCCTGATTATTGAAGGGGGTTGCAGCTGGTCTATGTTGACATGAGCAATTCTCTTTTACCACAACCAAACTTCAACGGAATTACTTAGAAAACAATTTTCAATAGCATTAGTATTTGTTTCAAGAGTATAGTACTTACTATCTCTTGAAGCTCTCATATTCACTATTAAATGACTCAGTTGTCTCTGTCCGTGCTTTGGCTTATACTAAGTAGATTGTGGAACAATTCATCCACATGGTAGATATCTTTAACTTATGCTTCTTCTTTCTTGCCAACTTCACCAATTCCAGCAATCTTCCAATATTGATTCCCACTAAAACAACTTTACCTCTATCTTTAAGTTCCATAATGGTGAATTTGTTTTTCGCACCAGTCATGTGTCTCAAGCATTCACTATTAACTTACCATTTATTTGTTTTTAATGCTTTAAGACAAACCTACAATCAGAGGCAATTAAATTTTAGGCACCCATACTTTCTTGGGTCCTTTATGGTTAGTATGAATCACTCTTGGCACATTTGATCCTTTTAGAATCCATTTATAAGTGCCTATGATTCCTTCTTTTCTATGATAACAAGAAGAAGCAGAATGTCTTTTTCTATATCAAAAATTACAATAAGCAAAAGTGTAACCCCTTGCCTTAATAGTCATAATTATAGTTTGAAAATGTGTCATGAAGTTAAATTGGAGACAACGGATAATTCCAAACTTAATTAAAAGTCCCAGCTTTAAGACAAGGTTCGGTCTTGTGATAAAGTAGGTTCTCGAAAAACTTCCATAACCTGTTTAATACAGTCTCACATTCAACTTTTGAATATGATTGGACTGTGCAGTTTGGTTCCATTCATAAATATCAAAGTGTATAGCAAAATTCCTAGTGACTCTCAGGATTTATCTACTCACAACAAGGGTTTACAGGGCATATTAGCCCGTATCAATTTCCCATACCGAGGATTATATCACACTAACCAAATTTATAACATGTACAATAATCCCAAAAATATGATAACCAACTAACAAAGTACAAATCTCTTAGTTGGGAACTCTAGCCGCCCTTAGTCACTTGTTTCTCCTTCGATCCGCTAGCCCTAGTTGTAGGTTAGTTATTGGAAAGAGTGAGATTCATAGGAATCTCAGTAGTAACCATTCACTCATATGATATATACTAACAAAGCATATAAGCAATTATCACAAAGAAGCAACTTAACAATGACATACACAATAGCAATACAACAACGGCATTCACAGCAAAAATAATATGCATGACTTTCGTCACATTCACGATACACAACGACATTTTTACTATAGCTTTCCCTATATTCACAATGGCATAACTAGCAACATTCCCGTTTATTACAATGCAATGATAAGCACAAACATACAATGCAATATATAAGATATAAGAGAAAGGGTCACTACCTCGTTCTTTCCATTTCTGCTCAGGCACCGGTTTCTTATGCTCAGGGTAGATGTCAAATCCTATTAATCATAAGCAAGGTGACGATTTATTCCCTATTTAATTCTTAACTCTCAAACACTTGGGGTTGGTTATTATTTGAGACCTTTAGGTAGCTATGAGAAGCTCAAACAAAAGCCTAAAGGGTTTAGGAGAATTAGACCATAAACCACCTTTTAAAAGTCCAAAATATTGAAATTGGGGGTTGGCAGTGGCCAAAAATCCCCTAGCCGTGGCCAAGAATTGGTCAGAAACATTTTGGCTACGGTCAAAAACCTTTGGCCATGGCCAAAAACAGGTCAGAAACATTTAGGCTGTGGTCAAGAACTTTCTTGCCGCAGCCAAGAAAAATCATGTTTATTGGTTGAACTTCCAAAAATCATAACTAAATCTACAAAAATCAAAATAGAGTGATTCTAAGTCTTATGGAAAGATTTTTAAGTCCACTTTATGGGAAAAATATGAATCACTACCATCTACAACCACAAAATTATAGAATTCAATGAATTCCCATACTGCTCTAGAATTAAGTGTTATTTCAATCTCAAACTTTGAAAATGCATGACTTATAGCACACACATCAAAATGACACCCATTGTATGTCTATTTTGAAGCTTAACACATCCTCTATAAAATTACAAATTTTCAGAATTTGTAGATACAATTTACTCATTCAAAACTGCCATGCAAACTAACTGCCTGCACAGAGTTTTCACTGATAGAATTTTCTAGTTTTACTAGCAAATGTTTCCAATGGTCCAATTTTCACAACCAACACTATTCCCACACAATTTTCACATGGATTCAATAGCCAAATTCTCATTCCTTTAACATGTTCTGTTTTTGGCATATTTCAACACAAAACCACCAAATTGTCAAACTCCAGATTCAAGACTCTAAACCACTTCCATTGTCTAAAACACAACACAAGACACCATTTTAACAATCAAAACACAATGACCCTCTAAAACCCTAATACACACAAAAATTAGGGTAAAAATCTAAAAATTCAAAGTCTTAACTGATGACCACAACAAATATATCAAAAGATAGCCTTTTCTCACCTCTTCCTCTTTCTTTAGCTTGTTCTTCAATTCTCCAACCACCAATTTTCTTTGAGTACTCAAACACCTCCTCTTGAAAATATAAAACCATACAATTGAAGCTTTCAACAAGAAGATTAAGATTAAAGAAGAGGATTTTGGCAATAGAAGCCATTTTCAAGGTCAAATCTCAAGGAGAAAGGCTTGATTGACCTTAGTTTCACTTTCTCTTTCTTCTTCTATGCTCTTGTACAACTTGAGAGCTTGAAGAGAGAGAGTGAGAGAGAGAGAAATGGTGAAATAAAATATCTCCACTCCTTCCAAGCACTTAGCCGTCCAAGAAGGGAGAGAGGGAAGGAAAAAGAAATTGAAATGACATTTGACTTTTCAACACTCCTAACTTGGTCCATGTCATGCCACTTGTCCAAATCCTATGGCTCCTCTTAAGACATGTAACCATATAATTACACTAACTAATTCTATTAGCCATTTAGTCACACTTCTCATTTCTTTTAGCTAGTAATTAATTTCTTCATCAATTGCTGACTAATTGGCCGATAAATGTTTATTCTTCCTGTTCTGCCCCTGACTATGGAAAATTCACTTGAATTGCCACTTGACACATGATTCAACTTCTTTTTCTCCTTCATGTGCCATTCCCTCTCATTTAATTTTACTAAAGACTTTGCCACATAAATAAACTTAAATACAGGGTTAAGGCTTTTTCTACTATGAATTTGGGTCACAAATCACACTTTATACCCCAAAAGTGTTTTCTCACATTAATTACATTCTCATTTGAAGTCATTAGCCCTTACACAAAATTTGGGGGATTACAAAAAGGATAAGATATATGCATATAGTGTTGAAAATAATTGAGCTAAGTTTTAACACCCTTCTTCTTTTTGCCCTTTTTCTTGTCTAAGTCTGGACCATAACCAATACTGGATTTATCATTTGCAAACCTCTGTGCTACCAAGATAACCTTGAGCATTTCACTTCCCTTAGTGAATTTCTCATATGTCTTGGTATAGTCAGTGTTCTTTTTCTTTAAGCCTTGACATGTTTGACATGAGACATCATATGGCTCCTTGAGTTGTTCTTCAAAGAGTTTAACTCTCTTTTTGGAGCTTACAAACTCTTTAACTACTTTGACAAATTCAAAATGTAAAGCATTATAGTCAGACTCTAATTCATCACAAGTAGATTTAGAATCCATTACCTCCTATGTGTTTGATTCTTCTTCTTCTCAGGCTACTAAACATAGGTTGTCATCCTCTTCATCATCGCTTTCTTCTTCTAAAGAACTATCTCCCCATATTATGGAGAGATGGGCTTCTTCTTCCAGAACCTATTTTTCTTCTTTTCTTTGTTCTTAAGTAGAGAGGACATTCTGATTTGATATGTCTTAACTTGTTACACTTAAAGAAAATGGTAAGATCTTTTGCTTCTCTTATAGTACTTGAACCTTCTTTCTAGAACTTCTTGAATCCTTTGTCCTTATGGTAGAATTTCTTGAACCTTTTGACAATGATTCCCATTTCTTCATCTTCAACCTCCTCTTCTTCTTCTAGTTTTTTTTCTTTAATAGCATTTTTAGTAGGTCCTTTCTTTTTCTTCTCATCCATTTCAATCAATACTTTTCTGAATTTCAGCTTTCCTTCATACTCAAAGAAACTTCCAAATAGGGCTACTACTGACCTTATGGATTCTCCTTTGGCTTCTTCTATGGTCATGACTTTGGCTTCCCATTTACTTGTGAGAATGTTGAGAATTTTTCTCATTTGGGATCTTTGACCGTATGTTTTACTAAGAGCACTAAGTTGATTGATAAGATATGTGTACCTTATAGCTCAAACTCTGAGATGCTTTCTTCAGCCTTCATCTAAAACAAGTCATACTCAGTGGTGAAAGTATTGACTTTATTTTCTTTGATTCAAATGGTTCTTTTATGAACAATTTCAAGAGCCTCCCACATTCTTTGGTAGAAGAAAGAGTACAAATTCTAAAATACTCTTTTTGACCAAGGCACTTTGAGTCATCAAGATGGCCTTACTGTTGGGAGTTACCAGTTTCTTATCATTGTCATCGAACTCATCTTGTGTTTTTAGAATCATTCTTTCTCCATCTCTCTACATAGGAATATAGTTTCCATCTTGTGTGACTTGTTAGAGACCATATCTATTTGTTGTTATGAACACTGTGAATTTCTCTATAAAAAATGAGAAGTGTTCTCCACAAAATCCTGTTGGTTTGGTGATTGTAGCTCTATTAGGAAGTATACCTTCACCCATACTTGCCATAGGATCTTTCTTAGGTTGTTAAACCTAAAAAAAGAAGACCAAGCTCTAATTATTGGAAATTATGCCCTAAGGGCCAATTATTGTACTTTGAACATTATTAATTTAATGAAATTTATCCATTCTGTTATCACTAAAGTACAAATTCACATAAAAATTGAGATTTGAGATACTTAAGGTTGTGGGACCTTGAGTGAGCATTGATTGCAAAGTGTAAGGGGGAGCAAGTGTTTTTTTGAAGAAGAACCAACTTGTACTGAGTCACTAAGAGCCTTACGAATCTTAGAAAGATAGTAGAAATCCCCAAAAAGACTTTTGGGGATTAGAGAAAGGTTAAATGGATTAGAACAAACCAATATAAATTGCTTGTGTCCACCTTTGGTGATATATCTCTAACTCTTCTCTCTTTACTTAGTTGTGCTAAAGTTTAAAATTCTTAAAATCACCCAATTCAACTCCCTTTGGCTTGAACTAACATTTGGTATCAGTGTTAGGATTGATAGGCACAACGGAAGAATTTTAAAATTTTTGCCGATCCTAATCGAGAACTATTAACGACGTTTAAATCGAGTTAGAAATATTCGTACTTAAGTATCTCAATCATTGTACTTTGAACATTATTAAAGACTATCTGTCCCAACTTAAACCGATGATATGGTACACAAACAAAGTAGCACATATGACATAAGGATAAGATACTACTTAATTGCCCTTCCAAATTTGGCTCTTGTTCCCAGTCCCTCGGGCAGATGTCAAATCCTATTAGTCAGAATTTATGAATTGGTAAGTTATTACTTATCCACTTCTTTGATTACTTAAGACACTTAGTTGGTTATCATTTGGGTTAATACCTTGGCCTACTTAATTAGTTAAAGTGGTTACACTAATCCCATGTGCTCAAATCTACCCTTAGAGTTTGCACTTATTACAATTTACCCTTAATCATCAATTTCACACTATTCCAAAAAGTTGGCAAATTTTTCACTTAACTTTGAAAAATCATAACTTTGTCTAGAAAACTCTAATTGGGGTGGTTCAAAATCCTATATGATCCCACTTAAGTCTATTTTAAATGAAAATTATTTTCCCTGCTAATTAAACACACACAAATCTAGAGAACACAAGTAGCCCTCTCTTCCAAAAACATCAATCCAGACTTTAACATCAACTTTAATAAGCTATAACTTTTTGTGTACTAATCCTAATATTACAAATTATGTATCAAATAAAGCTTGTCCTGGATACTTTATTTCTAGAAATTTTCATAAGCATTAGATTCCATTTGATTAGACAAAAACAAGTCACAATCCAGCCTGTCACGGATTGGGCAGTGTTTTTACCAACACCACTTAAAGTTTCACATTGTTCTTTTTCTGCTTGACTCATTTAAAATCACCACCAAAGGCTACCCCTGTAATGCCCCAAAATACGATTAAGGTTTAATGACTTCAAAAGTGAATATAATTATTGTTAAATAAACACTTTTGGAGAATATGATGTGAATTGTGATCTAAATGTGTTATAATCAATGCCTAAACCTTGTATTTAAGTTCTATTGTGGATTAATATCTAAATTGAATTAAGTTAGAGGTAGGGCGCATAGTAAGGTGTAATGGAAAGATAGAATGTGCAAAGGGGTTATTCGACAGGAATTCCCATAGTCAGGGGCGAAGTGGAAAAAAGAAAAGTTACTGACCAAATAGTCAGCAACTGAAGAAGGAACTCATTAATAACATAAGAGATTAAGAAGTGTGACAATTGTCTAAGTGTTATAAAGGGAATCATCCCATGTTTGCTTGTGCATGGAAAGATTTAAGAGGAGGCTCAAGATCTTGACACTTGGCAACATGTGAGCCATGGGATCATGAAAAAAAATGCAACACAAACTCTTCTTCTCTCTCTCATTTAGGTCAGCCAAGGGGGCCTTGTGTAACCCCCTGCCGTAATTATATCCAAAATACGCAATTAAAATGAAATAGAGACCAGTAACAATCAAACAACATTTATAAACCCATCTACCAGACGGGGTTTTCATAAATACCTTCCGAAATCATTTATAACCTGGTCTCACATTCACATTCCAAATACAATTACCACACAAAGATAAATCACATTTAATATATCAGAGTACGCAATGTAATAATTCCGGCAATTCCAGATTTCATTTATTAACTCAAGCTTTATAGGGCACATTCGCCCATTACAAGCCCTCATATGGGGATTACGCAATTCTCTTCAAATACATATACAAATAATCAAATCCTCATCCACATATATTCATCCAAATATCCAAATACAATTATGCAAATATACATCCCAACTAGGATAACCAACTACCAACTTCAATCCCGTAGGAGTCTTCATCGCCCTTAGCTGCTCGCTATATCTTTGATCTACTACCGTGTCTGAAAGGTTAGTAGGGGAGGGTGAGATTCTAGAGAATCTTAGTAGGTAAAAAATATCAATATGCATGTACGATAGATGTTTAATGCATGACATGCTTGCATCACATAACTATCACGATGACAAATCTGTAAGCTCAATGCTTCTAACAATATACTAATGGCCATAGCATAAATTGAAACATAGCTTCAATAACACATAACCATGCAAAGCTAAGACATGCATCAACACATTAACACATATATCAATTACAAGCAGAAGAGTTATGTTCCCTACACTCTTTCCACGTAAGCTCCAGCACAGCTGCTCACGAACAACATGAACATCGAACCACAACCAGGGCGAACATCAACCCTATAACCAAAGCAAGGACATAGGGTTATTCTATATTCCAAAACCATACTTTCACATCACTTAAAGTTGGTTACCATTCATGACCTTTAGGTGGCTAATCAAAGCCTAAACATATGCCTAAAGGCTTGGGAAACACTTGACCAAAGATCACCTTTTAAAAGTCCAAAATGCTGATTTTTGGGGGTTGGCCGCGGCCCACAAATCCATTGGCCGCGCCCAAAAACTGCCCAGAAACATTTGGCCCGCGGCCCAGAATCCGCTGGCCGGGGCCAAGAAAATCCAGTTTCTTGGCTGAACTTCCAAAAATCATAACTAATTCCACAAAAATTGGAATGAGGTGATCCCAAAGCCAAATGAAATCTATTCAAGCCCTCTACACAAGAAAAATATTGGCCAATACTGGAAATCACCACATAAATACAGAATTCCCCAAAACGCAAGACTGTCCCAAAACAGTGCCCATTTTTGACCTCAAACTTTGGACAGCTACAACTCACAGACGACAAAACGAAATGGCACAAATTATGTGTTCATTTTGAAGCTTGGGATGTGAAATTTAAGACTGAAAATTTTCATAATTTTCTCACTTCATTTGCTCAGTCAAAACGTCCACACAACAAGACTGCTCAGACAGAATTCACACTGGACAGAATTTCTAGTTTTGCACAATTGGCTTCCAATGGTCCTATTTTCACATCAAACATCATTCTCACACAAAATTTCACAAGAAATCCATTGGAAACACCAAATCAACCAAATTGACATTATATTGACATGTTTTTCCAACAATCACAACATGTAATCACTCAACCATAACACAATTCACAACATTGTAACTCTTCATTCCAAGTTCTCATACCAATTCCAATGGCTCTATAACACATCAAGACACCAATTGCCACTCAAACACAAGGCAATTCATGCATTTCAAAAATCACACAAATTCAGGGCAAAATTCGAAATTCACAATACTCAACCATAATTCACAAAACTTAGATCAAAAGGCTTCAAATACTCACCTCTTCCTCTTTCCCAAACCAATTTCTTGATTCTTCATCTTTCCACTTTTGCTCAAGCAACAAAACACCTCCTCTCACAAATCTAAAACCATAGAGATGAAGCTCTCATCACTATGAACAACTTTATAGAAGGTGATTAGAGCATTAGAGGACCACAAGCCAACCAAAATCTCACCTACAATTTTCTCTTTCCTCCCCTTGAGCATGGCGCCATGGAGAATGAAGGAGAGAGATGAAGATGAAGATGATGAAGAGAGAATCAGTTTTTGGGATGACAAAACCAATCTAAAAGTGAGAGGGAGAGAGGAAAATAAAGTTTGACACTTTGACCAATCCAAGGGCCCAAAACTTGCCAAGTGTCAACACCTCAACACACCTCCCATGAGCTCACATGAGTACACCACATGGGATTCCACCCTTTGATCTATTACACAATCAATCTCAACCATTGATCTTGAAGTTACCAATGAGTTTCCTCTTCGGTAACTGACCAATTGGTCGGTAACTTTACCGTTTTGCCCCTGATTATGGCAATTCACACTGAATCACCACCATACACATTTTCTCATTCATTTTCTTTCACAATGCGCCCTCCCCTCTATTTTAAGTCAATTTAGAGGATAATCCATAATTGAACTTAAATACAGGGTTTCGGCACTGCTCACAACGCATACGAATCACATCGGGTGCCAACTCACACCATAATCTCCAAAAGGGTTTATTTATCACTAACCACATCCACTTTTGGAGTCATTATCTCTTAATCACAATTTGGGATCTTGATAAACCGGAGCTTAGCAATCCACCAATCTCAGGCTTATTCTCTAGCCTCAAGTCTCAAAATTCAGGGTATTACACCTTGGGAGCTCAAAAATATGCTCCATCTTCATCTTATCTTCTCTCTCTCTCTCTCCCATTCTCCATTTTCATCTAGCTCAAGGAAGAAAGAGAAAGTAAAAGGTGAGATTTTGGCTTTGTAGATGATCTCTTTGGCTCAAATTATCTTCTTTAATGTTTTTCAACTTGATGAGAGCTTTCTCTCTATAGTTTTAGATTTTTGAAAGAAGGTTTTTGAGTGCTTGAGAAAATTTGAAAGTTAAGGAATCAATAAACAAGCTTGAGAAAGAGAAAGAGGTGAGTAATAGCTTTGTTTTGACATATATGTTGTGGTCATTGGTGACGTTTTGGAATTTATGAATTTTACCTTGATTTTTGTGTGATTTTGGAATGAATGAATTTCCTAGTATATTATGGTGGAATTGGTGTCATATTGTGTCATTGGAACAATGGAATTGGTTTAGAACTTGGAATGGAAAGGATTGCAATGTTGAGACTTGTGTAAGATATTGTGTTGATATGTTGTGGCCAATATGGAACATGTCAATGTGATGTGAATTTGGTTTTTCTGGTATTTCCAATGGGTTCCTTGTGAAAATTTGTGTGGGAATAGGGTTGGTTGTTGATTTTGGAGCCATTGGACACATTGGTTGAAAATTTGAAATTCTTTCAAGTGTAAACTCTATGCAGAGAAGTTAGGTTGAACGGAAGTTTTGAATGAGAAAACGGTGTCTAAAAATTTTGAAAATTTCTAGTTTAATAGTTCACAAGCCAAGCTTTAAAATGGACATATGATATATGTCATTTCAATTTGTGTGTTGGGAGTTATGATTTTCCAAAATTTGGGATAGAAGCTGGAATCTATTTTGAAGCAGTGAGGAATTTTGTGCAATTCTGTATTTGTGTGGCGGTGCCTGATGATAGTTCATATTTTTCCTATATAGAGGACTTAAATATATTTCCATAGGCTTTAGGATCACCTCATTTCAATTTTTTAGAATTAGTTATGATTTTTTGAAGTTCAGCTAAGAAACAGAATTTTCTTAGCCACAGTCTAAAAGTTTCTGACATGCTTTTGGTAGTAGCTAGAAGACTCTTGGCCACGTCAAAAGCTTACTGACCTCTTTTTCACTGCAACCAAAATCTATTGTCTTAGCAAAAAACTTTCTGAACTGGTTTTGGCCCCAGAAAAATATTTCTTGGCCGCGACCAACCCCTAAAAATTAGTATTTCCATTTTTGAAAGTGGTTTTTGATATGGTTCTTCCCAAAGCTTTTAGGCTTTTGTTGAGCTTATCATAGCCACCTAAGGGACTTGAATGACAACAAACTTTAAGTGTTTTAAAGTTAAGGAATTGGAAAAGGGAATAACCCTATGTCCTTGATTTTGATTGATAGAATTCGATATTTTCCTTGAATGTGAGCAACCTATACTGGAGCACACCTAGAAAGAACAAGGTAGTGATGCTTTCCCTTATACTATATGTGATGTATTGTATGTTTGATTGATCATTGACTTGTGATGATTTTGAATGCTGAAAAGCTTGTGGATGTGAAAGTCAAAAGCCTATGTGAAAGCTATAAGGCTATGTGAAAGCCGAAAGGCTATTTGTAAGCCACAAGGCTATATGTATGCTGCGAAGACATGTGTAAGCCGAAACGCTATGTGTATGCCGTTGAGGCAATATGTATATTGTGATCATTGCTACTGTGCTGATTGATGATTTACTTACATGCTGTATGATTATATATTGTATGAGTAATTTATTACTACTGGGATTCTTTTGAATCTCATACTTTCTGTTGACTAACTTACAGACAGGGCAAGTGGCTCGAAGGAGAAGCAGGCAACTAAGGGCAGATAGTTTTTTATTTTAGTAGTTGGCTGGTTGTCATATCTGGATTGGGATTACTATACATTTATAAATGTTATTTTGGATATGGATGTGTAATCCCCTGAGTGGAAAGTTTATAAGGGGAAAATATGTCGAAAACCCTTTAGTGATTATATGGAACCCGGGGGGGTTGCCGGGAATCTTGGTATGTACTCTGATATGTATAAATGCAATTGAACTGTGTAGGTTAATTATATTCGAAATGTGAGTATGAGGCCGAATTAAAATTGTTTGGAAAGAAAGTTTTGGAAACCCTATACTGCAGATGGGTTTGGAAATAAGTCTTTTAACATTTGATGGTCTCTAATTCATCTTAATTACACATTTTTGAATTATAATTATGATTTATAAGGCAGGGGTTACAACCCCCACATAACTTTTCCTATAGAAGCTATTGGTGAACTCAAATATAACAAAATCTCACTCCTTTTACCTGTTCTACCCTCTGAACGAACAGTTACCCAAGACAACAACCATCAAGATTCAGGTTTTAGCACGTAGCTTCTATATACTCATTATTTAATACCATATTATACCATTTGCAACACCAAAACAACATCAAACCCTATTTTTCCATATGAACCAAAACTAGGGCAAAAATGAGAAAACAAAAGACTTCACCAATCATTACAATACTTGGCTCACAATAAAGCCCTAACTCACCTCTTTAGCTTTCTTAAACTCTTTCTTTGATCTTCGAGCTTTGCTTCTTGCTTGAGGGCTCAAAAGACCTCCTCTTAAACAATAAAACCATAAAAATGAAGCTTACATCAAGAGGAACAATGTTTATGAAGAGATTTTAAGCTAGAAATGTGAGTAGGAAGGTGAAATCTTATAGAGAAGCTTGACCTTGTTCTTGAAATTTCAAATTTCTTTCTCTCTCTTGCTCCTTGCTTGGCCATCCAAAATGATAAAGAAGGAGGGTGATATGGTGTTTTTAAGTCACTTCTTTCCCTTCATTATGGATTGACCAAAATCCTAAAGAAAATGAAAGGCCAAGATCACATCTCACTTTAGTTTGACTTGCTACCAAGGTGACATGTGTCTTGATTAACTTCATAAGTCACAAGTGGCTTGATAAAAATCTCTTCTTGCTTTTCTTCTTCATGTAACTAAAAATCAGAGAGAGAGTGCGTGTGTGTGTGGTGTAAAAATGGAGCATTCAATTATCCAATGATCTTGCAAGAAAAGCATCAAGGTTATTAACCAGTGGTTAATTGGGTTTACTTGATTATCTTGAAGATTAGTCTTGTTAGGCCAATTAATTGACGTTTAGTTCAATTGAAACCATTTCCTCTTCCATTTGGTTGGCTTAGGCATAAATTAGAGAGAGGGAAAAGGGAAATCTTATGTCCAATGGTTTATAGCTTCTTGCACATAAAGAAGCTAATTAATCAATGGTTACTTGGCTAATTCATTTTGTCTCCCTTCTTCTCTTTTTGGCTGAAAATTTAGGTTAAATTGGAGGGAATTAATTTTCTTTTTATGCTTCATAAGTACTTTACTTTTTGAGAGAAAATTCTAGCCCTTAATCTTAGGTTCCAATTTTTTTTTACCACAAGATCAAAAGGCAATGTCTCTTTTGTCCTTGATCATGGCATTATTTATTGAATGGCCATTTTCCTTTCTTTTGCATGTTAGGCGCCATTTTCCCTTCTTTTTGGGTTCAAGTTAGGTTTTGTATCCTTTCTTGATTTAAGTAAGGGAATTTGGTACTCTCCTTAGTCAATTGACATTACATTCCTTACAAAATTCCCAAAGCAATTTCTAACATTATTTACACTTGCTTTTGGAACATTTAGCCCTTGTATTAGTTTTGGGATATTATAGGTCACTCAAGTAATATTCACTTAGTCAATTTGAAAACAAGTCAGAACACTAGCTGACTCATTGTGGTAGGATCACTCTAGTGGTCACTTAAGTGATCTTAATTGTTTTGAAAACATATCACTATATACTTCGCTGTGGTGAACTGGTGGTGATGAGAATAACAAGATCACTTAGTGATCACTTGAGTGATATTATTTCTCTTGCTTTTAAAAAAACATATCACTATATAGCATCGCTATGATGCAATGGTAGTGATGCTCTATTAACATATCACTTGAGTGGTCACTCTAATAATCTAAACTTGGAATCTTTTTATAAATACTGAGTACTACTAGAGTTACTATGGTGTTGTGTTAGTAATACACTTTTTCACACATAACTCGAGTAATATTCTCTTAGAAAAGTGTTAGAATACTGACTACTAGAACAAATCACTGTGGTGTAGTGATAGTAATGAACATTTAACACATAACTCAAGTGGTCACTCAAGTGATCTTCGCTTTGAAATATTTCTAGAAAAATGATCACTAGGAAGGATCATTGTGGTCAAGTGATGTGATGACAATTTTCAAACATCACTCGAGCGGTCAGTCAAGCAATCTTGTTTGAAATCTTTTACAGAAAACTGACAACCAAATGGTTCACTATAGTAGTCTAATGGTGATGTACTTTGTAGCTCATCACTCGAGTGATCTCTTAGAAAAATGTTTTTCCAGAAATTAGTTCACTATCTTGGTCTCCAAGGTGAAGTGGTTGTGATGGTAAACTTCTGCCACTTCTAGTGGGCACTATGGTGATGAGTCATTTTCAAAAAGCACATCACTCAAGTGATTACTCGAGTGATCAATTGAGATTTCATAAACACTTTATCACTAGTCCAGAAATAAGTTAACAAAGTTTTGTCACTCAATCAAGTGATACACTAATCTTTATAGTAATAGGTTTCAAAATGCTTTGAACCAGTGTGCCAACCTCAAAACACTTATTAATCTTTCTTAAGTGTAATATCATCAAAACATATGATCTAACAAATATACCATTTGTTAGATTGTGATGCCTTAAGACATACCTACAAAAAGAAATAGTCAAGTCTTAGGCACCCATACTTTCTTAAGTCCTTTATGGTTAGTGTGAATCACCTTTGGCACATGTGATCCTTTCGAAACCCATTTATAGGAGCCAATGACTCCTTCCTTTCTATGATAGGAAGAAGTAGTATAGTGACCTTTTCTTTTGCAGAAATTATAGTATGCAAAAGAATTAGATATATGTACAGAGTGTTGGAAGTAATTGAGTTAGGCTTTACCACCTTTCTTCTTATCCAAGTCTTGATCATATCCAATTCCAAACTTGTTATTTATAGAACTTTAAGCTTTGAAGATTATCTTAAGCATTTAACTTCCTATAGTGAATTTCTCAAGAGTATTGGCAAGAATAGAGTTCTTTTTCTCAAGCTCTTGGCAGAATTGACATGGATCATCTGCCTTTATCTTGACTTGCACTTTAAGTTGTTTCACTTTCTTTTTGGAGCTTACCAACTCTTTAATTACTTTGATAAATTCAATATGCAACTTATTATATTCATATTGTAATTCATCATAGGTTAGTTTAGAAATCATTACCTTCTCTGTCTCTAACTTTCTTCTTCTTGAGCCACTAAACAAATATTGGCCACCTCTTCTTCATCACTTTGTTCATCCGATGAACAATCTCCCTATATTAAAGAGACATTTTCTTTCCTTTTGTCAAACTTGTTCTTCCTCTTCTCTTTGATCCTTAGATAAGAGGGACATACTGACTTGATATGTCCTGGCTTTTTGCTTTCGAAGTAAATGATTGGTTCCTTTGCTTCTTTTCCAACATTCAGCCCTCTCTTGTAAAACTTTCTTACTTCTTAGTCCTTTTGATAGAACTTCTTGAATCCCTTTATTACCATGCCCATCTCTTCATCTTCTACTTCTTTATCTTCATCTAGTCCCTTCTCTTTAATCACATTGAGTGCTAGACCCTTCTTTTTCTAGTCCATTTTAGACATTTCATTTTTGAATCTTTGCTTTCCTTTATATTTAGATAGGCTTTCAAATAGAGTAGCTATAGACCTCATTGATTCTCCTTTGGCTTTCTCTATTGTCGTGATCTTGGCTTCCCACTCACTTGTGAGAATATTGAGTATTTTTCTCACTTGAGCACTTTAATCATAGGTCTTACAGAGGGTAGCTAGTTGACTGACAATATGAGTATGTATGCTCAAACTACAATGCTCTGTACTGGCTTCATTTAGAATAAGTCATACTCTATTACAGGAGTGTTGATTTTGTTTTCCTTGATTCCAGAAGTTCCTTCATGAGCAATTCTAAAGCATCCCACATCTCCTAGGCTAACGGAAGATTGCATATTTTGAAGTACTCCTTTTGACTTAAAGCACTTGAATCATCAGAATCGCCTTACTATTGAGAGTGACATTCTTCTTATCATTATCATCAAATTAAGCTAGTGTCTTCCTCACTATTATCTCTCCTTCTCTTACCATAGGAACATAGTTCCCATCTTGTATCCTAGAGCACATACTTGTTTGCTATCACAAATACTTTAAACTTTGCCTTTCGAAAGAAAAAGTGTTCACTATTAAAACCAGGTGGTTTACTCATAGAGGCTCTATTAGGAAGCATGTTTTCACTGAGAATTGCTATAGGATCCTTCTTAGGTTGTTAAACTTGAAATCAAGAAGACTTACTTTGATACCAAATTTTGGTTCAAGCCTTTCACCCAAGCGAGGTGTGAATTGGGTGATATTAAAAATTTTAAAGTTAAAACAAAACTTAATAAAGAGATTAAAGATAGAGAGATATCACCGAAGAGATAGACACAAGAGATTTACACTGGTTCGGTCTAACTACTTGACCTACAACCAGTCCCTGAAAAATCCTTCTGAATGTTTCACTATGCTTCAAGATTTGATGGGCTCTTAGTGCCTCAATGCAAGAAAGTTCCCTTTATTAGGAATACTCGCTCCTCCTAACATTTTGTAATCAATGCCCATACTCAAGGTCTTACTAGCTTGAGCAACTCTCAACAAGAATATTAAATAAAGCCTCAGAAGCATTCTCAAAGAGTAAATCTATGAACATTGAAGTACAGAGATATTAGAAAACAATGCACACAACTGAGAGTTAATCACTTCTACAAAATAGTTGTTTTAGACTACAATATTCAGACCATTTATTATGGATAAGCTCTTAAAAATATGACCAGTGCCGGTTTTATAATTATAAAGAATTTCTGAGACTAGTTTCTAAAATATGAGGTTTAAATACAAAACAACTGGTCTAAAAACATAAAAATAATTAAAATTAAAAAAATTTGAAACTTTTTAGACTGGTTGTATCATATAATTGGTCTAAAAGATGCAGAACTAAAAAATAATATTTTTTTTCTTTTAAGACCTGATTTTTTAAATAACCAGTCTAAAAGATCTATTTTTTCAACCTTATTTTGATTGTAACCAGTCTAAAAGATTTTCCCCAAAATTTTACTCTTTTCAAAACCCTTTTCTTTCTCACACCTAAATTGAATCTCACGCTCTCTGAATCCTCTCTTCTTGTCGCCATTACTTTGCATGTGAGCTCTGTCGCTTGTGCTGAACTCTATCGTTGTGGCCCACTACTGTTTTGTACATTGCTCATCCTTCATTATCACTGTCGTTGTTGTGTGCCACTGTCATTATCCTATTATCATCGTCACACTTGACCACACTCCTTTGCTATGACTTCCCTTTGTCGGTGCCATTAATTTGAGTACATCATTTTAACCTCCGTCGCTGTCATGACTTTGGCTAGAAACTGACTCCTTGGTCTTCAATCAGGTTAGTGCTCCAACTAGCTTTTCACTCCTTGCCTTTTTTGGAGAATCTGAATTCGTATTTAATATTAATGGTTTCAAAGGCCAACTGCTTGAAATAAGTCCTTAATTAATTAAGACATCATTCTAATCATTGCAGTTTGTGCATCCTTATCAAAGAATGATTTCAAAGGCCAACTGCTTGAAATAAGTCCTTAATTAATTAAGACATCATTCAAGTATGAGCATTACTGAAGTGACACCTTGAAGTAATGGATGCATTACTTGAGTAGCCACTCGAGTAATGAACTTGACAATGTGCCAGTGAAACATTAATTTCAAATAAAACGGCACAATGATTGGAAATGAACAGTCAGAAGGTGAAGAGACAAATTACCCGAGGGAGGCCTTGAGTGAACTTCAATGTTACTCGAGTAAGGCCTCGAGTGAACCTAGGTGCAGATCTCAAATCAGCTGAGTTTCAGTTCAAATCTGTTTTAAAGAATCATCAAATGATTGAGGGAATATACACGGGTAATTACAATATTATTCATGCCAGGCACGCTCTCAAATTCACTATATTTTAAAATTTCTGGTATGATCACTCGAGTAGCTACTCGAGTGAGGCTGATGATCACTCGAGTAAGCCCTCGAGTGATGTTAGGATTTAGGGTTATTTCAGTCGACACTCGGTCATTTCTTACAAAATCGCCTCGAGTGATTCTCCTAGTGCTCTCACATAAACTTTTCAAAATCTTTTTCTCTTCCCATAACTGTTAAAACCCAGTGATCTATGCTTACAAAAACCTCTCATATTGCACTAGATCGTCTGCCCTAATCTCGCGACGCTCGGTCTCTATTTTTCCAAAAATAATTGATTTTCTCAAATCACAATGGTGAGGACAAAATCTCCCAATCTTAGCACTCCTTCTGAGTCCTCTAAACCATATCAACCCTCTGATTCACTTTCCTCTCCTCCTACCTAGAAAAGAAAGATTTCTCTTAAACCTAAAACCAAAGCAAAACTACAAACCAAGCCAAAGGTGAAAGGGGTTGTAGTTAAGGAGCCCATTGTCACAAGAGCTCAAACCAAGAAGAGTTCACCTCTAGGAAGAGGCAAACCAACAAAAGAACCATCTCCTCCTTCTTCTGATTCATCCAACACACCCACCTTTTCTCCTAAACCTCTGAAAAAGCCCAAGATTGATGAGAAGCTTACCAAATTCATGGTAGGCATGCTTGAGGAAGCTTTTCAATCTAAGGAAACAAAGAAAGAGCAATCTTTAAGGCAAACAGAAGAGAGGGATGAAGAAATCACATTTCCTCCAAAGGGATTCAACATAAGCAAGCTTGAGGAATCTCAGAAGTACTTAAGTCATTTTGAAGAAGAAATGTGTGCAAGATGCATTACATTGACTACAAGTTTCTTCAAGAAGTATTGAAATTCAATCTGAGTCCCTATCTTGATATCTATATGCCCTGGCTCTCTGTTAAACTCCCATTTTGCACCAAAGTGGTGAGGCATTTTTTTTGTAATCTTGAACCTATAAATGATCTCGTTAGGAAGTCTGTGGAAGATTAAATGACTTCTAAGGTAAAAGGACAGAGAATTTTAATCTCACCTTCTAGAATCAATACCTGGTTAGGTATAGAGAACCCTCCTGATGATGATTATCCCAATTATGATTCAAACCAGTTGTTTTCTATCCTAAGACCTGGTGAGATAGTGGGACCCCTCAATTACAATCTGAGTGATATGAGTGATTTTCATATATTCATATAGTATATCTATTCTAGAGCCATTGTGAACAAATCCAATAACTTCACTCATTTCATTAAGAGGGACTTTAGAAAATCCGCCTCATTGATCCTCAAAGAACAAAAGGACTTGGGAGAATATATCTTCAATGAGATCAAGAGATATAGGTATAAAGGAAAACCTACTACTCTAATGCCTTATCCTCAACTTATTTCCTTGTTCCTCAAGAAGAATAAGATTTGGTACTTGGAGAGTATGGAGCCGATTGAGAGGATAGCTCTAGTGGGGAGGAATCAAATTAGAAAGTTAAATATTCAGATTCCTCTGAAGACTCCTCTAGAAGCAAGTCCCAAGAAAAAGAAGAAGACTGACACAGTAACTAGTTGAATGGATGACACACAGTCTTCTGCTCCAGCCAACACATCTTCTCCATCCTTCTTTGGTGCCGCAATGCAAACATTCATGGAGAACATTCTGAAGAGTTTTCATATTGGCATTATGAATACCAATGCGGAGTTGGTAACCCATATGAATGAGAAGATCCATTGTTGCCAGATTTGATGCTATAGCATCTGGCTCCTCTATTCCTGGTCCTTCTGTTACTCCTGAGCCCGTACCTGTCTCTGAACCTGGACCATCTATACCCACTGAGCATAGACCCTCTGAGATTGGACTCAGTAATGTCTTGTTCTCTATGCCTGACCCAGACACATCCGAGCCAATCCATATCACCACTGATGATCAACCTCAGCCTGTTCAACCAGAGCCCATATCTACTACCATTGCATTACCTACACGCACTGAGGAGGTGCTTGAGTCTTCACCGGTTGCTACAGAGGAATAGAAATTACTTCTCTGGTTCCTTACCCATTATCTCCAGTGAATCCTCCAGAGGATCTTTAGACACCGCCAGTGAACCTTCCTGAGCCTGAACCATCATCTTCATATCCTTCAAGTTCAGATGGTTCATATGAATCATTGGCAATTCATGTCACTTCTATCTCAGCAGCCAAGCCACCTACTCCTCCTCATGATTGATTCCACCTTTGTGATAAAGACAAAATAGGGGAGAAAAACCTGAGTGATTTTGTGATGAATGGCTGAGTTGATGTATTGGGATTTGGGTGTACGGGGCTTTTGGGTGTTTTAAAATTTTTCAACTTTGAATTCTAAGTTTGATTATGTTTTGAATTCTTCTTTATGAAATTTGTTTCTTTATGCCATTAAAGTTAAATTTCATTGAAATTATATTGCATTTTGGGACTAATGTGTTTTCAATTGTGTATGCAAGGTAACAAGTAAATATAAGAACAAAACTTTGAAAAGATCTTTAACAAGCTATTTCAAAAGAGTTTTCAAGTTTAAATTGAACAAAAGATTTCATATGAAAAGTACTTGAGAAGTATATGTTTGAAAACTTGATTCCAAAAACTTTGTTCAAAATAACCAAGTTTTGTCATCATCAAAAAGGGGGAGAATGTTAGATCCTATATGTTTTGATGATAACAAAGATTGGATCAATGCTATAAAAGGATTTGATAATAAAAAAATGAATTTGAACAAAGTGGCAAAGCATTACTTGAAGTAAGCACTGGAGTAATGAGCAAATTCTGTGATGGCTTACTCGAGTGACTACTTAAGTATGGGAGGCTGTTACTCGAGTAATCACTCGAGTAATCGCAGAGAATATCATCCAGAGAAGCACTGCCAAAATTTGGAAGAAGTTACTTGAGGGACCACTCGAGTAATCTGTAAAATTATAAAGACCATTACTCGAGTAACATCATTTGCAAAGGCATCACTCGAGTAGCTACTCGAGTAATCAGGTAAAAAAATCTTCCAGTTGCTCTCAACCAAGAAATGCAACATTTTACTCGAGTAGCCACTAGAGTAACCATGTGAGGAAAAGGCATTACTCAAGGGAGTACTCCAGAAATCTACAGAGTTATTTGAAGTATTACTCGAGGGATCACTCGAGTAACCAGGTAAGCAAACTCTCGGCCAAGATTTGAATAACATTACTCGAGACAATAATCGAGTAATCTGCACACTTATTTGAAATCTACTTGAAGGAGCACTCGAGTAACTTCTGAAGAAAACACACGGCCACTCGAGGTATCACTCGAGTAATCAGATTCCCAAAGTCAGCACCCGAGTAACTTATGAAGTAAAGATATGGCCACTCAAGTAGCCCCTCGAGTAATCAAGTATTTTTAAGGTTTGTGATGTATTGCACTCCATGTCTTACCCGAGTAATATCTTATGAAAAATGTTGAATTAGGCACTGTCATATTTTTGATAGGTTTACTCGAAGGACCACTCGAGTAATGAGCATGATCACTCGAGTAACCACTCAAGTAAGGCAGTCCAGAAATTATGTTTTTAATCGAATGTTTATTGATTTGTTATTATATGATTAACTCTTCATTGCATTAGTATCCTAATTATATTTTTAGAGAAATAATGAAGAGATCATGCAGGAAGGGTAAAGTCAAATAAAGTATCTGAGATCTCACCTACTGCTACCTACCACAAACGGACAGTTTTCAAATTTGAAGAATGGTCAACCGGTCCTACGTGACTCTAACAGACATGTTTGAAATGCTTCTAACGGACACTACAAATCATCTATATATATGGAGCATTCAAAGAGAAGAAAAGAATACACACGAACTGAGAATACACGAACATATATTGATCAACATACTCTTTGTGCTTTGTTTTCTTGTAATTATTGTACTTCAGTGATTATATATTTGCTCTGTGAGATAGTTTTTCATTACAAACTAAATATTTGTTATTGAGACAACTTAAGGTTGTGGAACCTTAAGTTGGGGATTTGATTACAATTTGTAAGGGGGAGCGAGTGTTCAGGTGAAGCAACTTGCTGTGTATTGAGGTGCCAAGAACCCACTGAATCTTGAAGAATATAGTGAAACTCTCAGAGATGCTCTGAGGACTAGACGTAGGTCAAAGTAGTTGTGGCCAAACCAGTGTAACCCCTGGTGTACACTTCGGTGATATTTCTCTTTGCTCTCAACTGCTTTAAATATTCAGTTAATTTTCTTTTACATAATGAAATTTCTGGTATCACCCAATTCACCCCCTCTCTTGGGTGAAACGCTTGCACTAACATGATTGAGGTAGAATGATCTTTGACTCAATTAATCTTGAGGTTATAGATCCAGTATGAAATTAAAAGAGGGATTGTAATCCAAGAATCAATGTTGAGCCTTAGGTTTGAAAAACGCTAAAATGGCTTAGAGTTGTTTGAGGCATAGAATATAGTTAAGAATGATATGTTATGATATCTGAGCAATGATTAGCAGCAGTATATTGATCCCAGAGGATCTAATCTGATGATACTGAAGGTTAAGGATAGGCTTGAATTTGATCTAAGCTGAAATAATGCTTAGGTCAAAATGTGAATTTGTTGTACTATAGTTCTATTCCATTATGAAAGTTTGAACCTTGTGAATAATATTGAACTTTCAGTATGTTTTAAGGATAATACCCAAATACTGTGGAGGTTAGAATAGGCGCTATTGATCCTGATTCTTAATGAACATATTGGGTATACTTGAGGAAAATGATATCCAATCTGTGTAATGTTGAGGTTCTAGATTTCTTGATAAACCTAAAAGTTGGGTCAGAGACCCTAGGCTATAACTTCTACATGCTAGATATGTTGTAGTAGACTTGTGTGTCAAGAAGCCCTAAGACCTAGTGGACTGTTGGGTCTTTAGGCTGTTAGATGTATTCAGAATTGTGTTGAGCTAGTATGATCCGTGGAATCGAGGAATAAGATTCTTACGAAATATGGATCCTTATAGAGAGGCATTTTGAAAGGTTGCTAGCAGCTAAGTCTAGCATAAGGAAAGATTATGATCATAAAATATTCCGTTAAAGGATTGGTTGAGGTGATAGCTCTTTGATGAAATGAGAGACAAAATTGATCTACCCGCTATTCCACTAACTTTAGGCTATACTAGGAGTTGATTGGTGGATGTTGAATAATGTGTTGAAGGGTTACTAAGTAAACCGTAAACCAAGAATCAATTGTTAAGCTTTGGTTCCACAAGAATTTGAAATGGCCAAGAATGATTTGAGTTGAAACAGGCAAGGAACTGGCATAAAGAAATGCATATTTCTAGTACAATAAGGTATATGAGGTTCTTGTGGGACTTCTACTAAATCATCTTGACATTATTAAAGCTTATATGTGGAGATAATATCAGAGTGCTCAACGGAAGTCTACAAATTTGTGTTGATTATAGGAAGTTGAATAAGGTGATTAATGATATCAAACACCTACTTCCTAGAATGGATTATTTTCTCAATCAGTTGTCTGGTTCCTATGTGTTTTCTAAACTGAGTTGAGATTGGGTATCACCAGCTTGAGGTAAAAGCAAAGGATATACCAAAAACTGCCTTCAGGACCAGATATAGCAATTACGAGTTTCTTGTAATGCCACTTAGGCTGACCAATGCACCTACCGTGTTTATGGACTACATAAATTGAATTTTTCGTCTGTACTTGGACTAATTCGTAGTAGTCTTCATTAATGATATACTATATACTCGCAGAGTAGAGTAGGACACGAGCAACATTTGAAAATCATATTGAACATAATGAAATCTCAAAAACTCTATGCCAAGTTGAGAAAATGTGAGTTTTGGCTTTCATAAGTTAAAATTTTAGGCCATATAGTCTCACAGTAAGGAGTCACGGTGGATCATTGCAATGTGGGAGTAGTACTAAGTTAGAAAGGCCAGAGATTGTAGTTGTGATACATAGTGTTCTGGGTCATGTTGATTATTATAAGGGGTTATGTAACTTTTCCCCAGAAAACTCAACATTATGCTGGGATGATAATTGTGAGAGGAGCCTCGTAAAGCTGAGATGGCAATTTATTATAGCACCAGTGTTAATAACCCCAAATCCATAGTAGACCTTTGTCATCTTTACTGATGCCAGTCGGCATGGATTGGGAAGGGTATCAAATCCCAAATACAAGTAGGCATGAAATGGGATGTGTTTTGATGCGAGTCGAGTGGGGCATATGCATCTTGTCAGCTAAAGCTTTGTGAATTGAACTATCCTACCCATAATCCTAAGTTGATGGTAATAGTGTTTGTATTGAATTTGGAAACCTTGCCTTTATGGCATAACCATAGAGTTATACTTTGACCGCCAGGGTTGGAAATATTTATATAATAAAAAAGAACTAAATATGAGAAATCACATATGGATGGAGCTATTTAAAGATTTTAACCTGGAGATAAAGTATCATCCAGGAAAGGCTAATGTCATTGCCAAGGCATTGAGCCATAAAACAATATAGGTGGCAGCCATGATGATTTGTGAGCAGAAACTGATCGAGGATGTTGGAAATCTTAGTCTGTCTAAGCAGATTTTAATCAAGGATAGATGAGCGCAATCTATTAGGAACGTGTAATTAAATACGAGGATGTGGATATATGGGATTATTTCACATATGAAGTCATACCTGACTGAGCCCCCACACTTAAACTTTTACACTCCTGAGCAAAACATTAAACTCAACACTGGGTAAAGAAGGATGAAAGTTGAAAGAGTAGACATGATTAATCTTCAAGAATCACACTTAGTCAAATAACAAGGTATCTACCTATCCAAATTCAATGAACATACCAAAAATTGAACTAACTAAAGTGATGCAAGGTTTAATCACAATGAGCTTAATTGGAAACTTAAACTAGGATAAGTGTTTACACTCTTCTTTCATATAAGGTAGTTTTTCACTCGCATCCACTTTGACCATACTCAACCATAGGATTGTAATATTTTTAGGCTCTCCACTACTTGTAACAATGGTATAAATAAATCCAAAGGACTTTGTAGGGTTGTAACAATGGAAAATTAGAACAAGCACCATGCATGCATCAAATTTAATTAGCATAACCAATAGCACTAATCACAATAGCATAACTTTCTTTTGACAAAATTTTTCCATTTCAACTCATCAATACATATTTTTTTATTTATTTAAAGTGCCTTTTATATATTTTTTCTTTTGATCCTTTCTTTTGTTTTTGTTTTTTTCTTCCTTTCATTATATATTTTTTCAATTCACATGGCACTTATCATCCTATTTAAAAGAGCAACATTTATATTTCCTTATCATAGTGCTAACAGAACTTGATGGAAAATGCAAGCATGGCATTTGTATAATGAAAATGAAAATGAAATGAAGGCCTCAAAGGGGTAAATAAAGGTAAATAATGATTGGTTTGTGTTTAGGATAGAAGGTTTAGAAATGAATGTCAATGTCATCTCTATCCATACCATTGTAAAATATAGCCTCAAGAAAGAAACAAAACAAGTTCTAAAGAGCAATAATCTAAGTGGACAAATCACAAAATGAAATGAACAATTAGGCCCAAAACACCTTCCAACTAGGTTTTTTATTCCCTAACAAACTCATCAAAATTAAGCCATACATCATTAAAACACTTGAATTTTGTGGCAATTCACTAATTTAAAGCAAGTTTCAACCATGAATCTAACAAAGAGTAATTAGATACTTGATCATGACTAAAGACCTCAAAAGTCTCAGTGAATTGGACAAAAAACAATCAAGGACAAAAGCAGTAGGCAGAGGCATATGATGTCACAGTGAAATCCATCATGAGAATAAACACACCGCCCCACACTCAATCCTTACATTGCCCTCAATGTAATTTGTAACCCCCTGCCTTACTTTGCATAATTGAACTTCGAAAATGTGTCATTTAAATGAATTAGAGACCGGTGGATAATTAAATTTCATTTCTAATCCCTTCCTTCCGGTAGGGGTTTTCAAAATTCTTTCAAAACTTCATCCTTTCCCTGGTCTCAATTTTCAAATTCCGAGTATAATTACCTAGGCCGTTAATTGCATTGAAGTATATCGAAGTGAATAGCAAAGTCTCGGCGACCCCCAGGTTCCATATATATATTTACTAAAGGTTTCAAGTTCCCATATAGGGGATTACATGACTACTTCCAAAATATTATTTACATCCCAAAAAGAATACACAGTAATCCCATTCCAAAATAGATAACCAACAATCCAAATTATGATCCTTACAAGGTCCTAGCCACTCTAGGTCGCTCACTTCTCCTTGAGCCACTTACTCTGTCTAAAGGTTAGTCAAAGGAAAGAATGAGATTCAAGGAATCCCAGTAGTAACAAATCACTTTTACCATATATAATCATATAGCATGCAAGTAAATCATCACACAGTACAGCAACACAAACACAGCATACAAGCTGTCATATATACATGTTACTTCACTGGCATACACATATCGCATTGCCTCTCTAGCAAAGCACAGAGCCACTCTGGCTTTCATATTACCTCTTTGGCATTCACATAGTACATTGCCTCTCTGGCAATCACATAGAACATTGCATCTCTGGCAATCACATAGCCACTCAGGCTTTCTCATTCAAAATCATCATAACACAATGACAAATCAAACATACAATACATCATATACAATATAAGAGCAAGAGTCACTACCTTGTTCTTTCCTAACGACCTTTGGTACAGCAGGCTCACGAGTACTTTAAATGTCAAACCCTATAACCAAGATCAAGGATGACGGATCAATCTCTTTTCCAAGTTCTTAATTCCAAAACACTTAAAGTTTGTTATCATTTAAACTCTTTAGGTGGCTACTAAAACCCTAGACATATGCCTCAAGGGTTGGGATGACTACCCCCTAAGATCTCTCTTTCGAAAGATAAAGATAAACTTTGGAGGGAGAGAAGAGAGAGGAGAGTGTTTTGTGTAAGAGGCAAGCTTCACCCAAGAGGGGGGTGAATTGGGTGATGTTATAAACTTTTCGCTTGATGTGGTGATATGAAAAATATAGTAGATAGAGTAGAGTTGAGAAGATTTGAACACAGAGAGTTATACTGGTTCGGCCTAACAACAAGGCCTACGTCCAGTCCTCAGAGATCAAGACCTACTGAGATTTTCACTATACTTCCAAGATTCAATGGGCTCTCAGAACGCCACAAAACAACAATTGTCCTTGAACGGACTACGAGCAGAAATATTCTCTTACTAAGAAATTTCTCTCCCCCTTACGACAAGTCTTACGTGCAGAAAAACAACCTATGACCTTTCTCACTTGCTTATGTATACAAGGCTTATGAGCAGCAACGTTCTCTCCTGCTTACACCTCTGTAAGTCTTACGAGCAGCAACGTTCTCTTCTGCTTGTATCTTATAAGACTTATGAATGGAAGGTTCAACAAGGAATTCTCTCAACTGCTTCTCTCGTAAAGAAAAACTACCCTCTCAAGGTCCCAATACCTTGAGATCACATAAACATATAATTTGAATTGTATGAAGACTCTCTCACAAAGCAAATGAATAAACACTGAAGATCAATGTGTATACAGAGGAAAATGATGAATAGCAGAAACTTAGTATGAGCTTATGAATGCATGTGCTACGTTGTATTTTTGTTCTCCTTGAATCTCTGTATATATAGTTGCTCCAGTTTTTGCCCGTTTGGAAACTCTTCATTTGTGGAGCGGGACATTTGAAATTAATGGCAGACATGCGCATGTTTTGAATAATCTGAGTGTGGTCAGTGACAGCGTGTATATAATCATATTGTCTGCCGTTGTTTGACTTTTCCTCATGTGGTCCAATTCCAACGTTTATATTCCTGTATTATACTTTTAAAATAATCAAAACAATGTTAAACAATGATAAAGAGTAATGATGATATGAATAAACAATAATAAACTATATTCGGAATGAACGTTGTGATACTTAGCATTTTCGGTGGTCAAACAGGGCATCACTCGAGCATGAAAGATTCACTTCGAGTGATCTCCTATTTTCCTTCATATACCTCTGTTATCAGGTTGTGCTCGCATAGAAAATCAGAGAGACAAAATCTTCACTCGCGGGTGAAGTGAGGTCTCACTCGAGCACAAAACCTCTGCTTCGAGTGATCTTGCAATTTTCACAGGGAATGTCTTCTCGGGTCATCACTCGCACACCTTATTGACAAGAGTGAGAATTTGTACTCGCGGGTGAAATGGACCCTCACTCGAGCACACTTACCTCTGCTCGAGTGAGACGCATATTCTCAGGGAATATGCTCTCAATATCATCACTCGCATCAGATTTTCAGAGGGATAGAATTTTTACTCGCGAGTGATCTGAGCCCTCACTTCGAGCACAATGCCTCTGCTCGAGTGAGAAGAATATTCTCAAGAATTATACCTTTTGAACAAGCACTTGCAGCAGATTTGGAGAGGGAATGAATTTTCACTTGCAAGCATTGATGTGTCACTTCGAGCATGAACGGGTGTGCTCGAGCACACTTGCACTCCTATGAACTTCATGACTCTTGGCCAAGTGCTCGCAGTACCCTGCTCGAGTGAACAAAGGAAGCATGCCATTACTTGCTCTCGGCCAAGTGCTCGCAGCACCCTGCTCGAGTGAGCAAAGGAAGCATGCCATTACTTGCTCTCGGCCAAGTGCTCGCAGACCCTCACTCGCATGTGTGCTCGAGTGATCTAGTGATCACAAAGGAAAAATTCCTCTCGGGTACATACTTTCTAGCTTTCTCTCACACCTGCTCGAGTGCAAAGGAGATCTCTGCTCGAGCACAAACATCCTGCTCGAGCACTCAAGTGCAAATTCGCAGCAGATATCAGCAAAACATCAAATATGCATTTGGTAACTTGGAAACTTTTCTTAACCTTCTAAAAACATGTTTTGCACATAATTGAGTTATTGTTATCATCAAAACTTGGGATCTAACATTTTGAACATTTGACTAAATCCAATGGTCCACTTTTTTACACTTGGCAAGATCTTACTTCCTTTACCATGAACTCACACAAGCTCAAAGCACTTGATTCCACCCCATGAATCACCTAATCATTAATTCACAACCATTGATCCTTAAGTCACCAATGAGTTTTCTCTTCGGTAACTGACCAATTGGTCTGTAACTTTACCATTTTACCCCAGATTATCACAATACTTACTAAATTAATACCAAACACAATTGTATCATTCCTTTAGCTCAACCATATGCCCTCCCCTATGTTTTAACCAAATTTAAACATTAACCCTTAATTTATCTTAAACACAAGGTTTAGGCACTGGTTATAACATATTCAAGTCAAGATTCTTAATCACAGTCTCCAAAAGTGTTTGCTTTCATTAATTACATCACTCTTGAAGTCATTAGCCTTAAATCAAAATTTAGGATATTACAATTCTCCCCTGTAAAATAAATTTCATCCTCGTAATTTGTTACACAACTTGAGCCATAAACTCTGGATATCGTCTTCACATATCCTCTTCTGCTTCCCAAGTCGCTTCTCTTTTTAACATCATTTTCCAAATCACCTTCACATATGGAATACTTTGGTGTCTGAGTCGTCGCTCTTCTCGATAGATGATCTACTCTGGCTCTACTGTATATGTAAATTTGTCTTGCAATTCAACCTCCTTATACTTAACAACATGAGATGGATCTGGTTGGTACTTCTTCAGTTGGGAAATTTGAAACACATCATGGAGCCTGGTCAAGTTTGGGGGTAGGGCTACTCGATACGCAACAGGCCCAATTCTCACAAGAATCTTAAAAGGACCTATATACCTCAGCCTTAACTTCTTCCGTTTGATAGCCCTCCTGATGCCAGTGACTGGTAATACTCTAAAAAAGACATGATCACCAACCTTAAACTCTAGAGATCGTCTCCTTTTGTCAGCATAGCTTTTCTGCCAACTCTGCACTGCAAGGAGCCTCTTACGAATGATTCGAATATGTGTTGAGGTTTGATCAACAAGCTCTAACCCAGAAAGTTTCCTCTCTGATAATTCGTTCCAGCACAAAGGTGATTGGCACTTCCTCCCATATAAAGCTTTATATGGTGCCATCTGAAAGTGATCCCAATTCCCTTTAAAATCAAGTACACAGGCTTACAACATATCTTCCAACGTCTGAATAGTCCTTTTTAACTGTCCATCCTTTTGAGGATGATAGGCCATACTGAATCTCAATTGAGTACCTAGGGCCTCATGTAACGCCCACCAGAATCTTGAAGTAAATATGGGATCTCGGTCAGAAATGATATTCTACGGTATGCTATGAAGCTTCACAATCTCTCGAATATAGATCTTTGCCAGTTTGTCTAAAGAATAACCAGTATTGATTGGTTAAAGTGTGCCAACTTTGTTAACCGATCAACAATTACCCAGATCTTATGATAATTCTTAACCCTGGGTAATCACACAACAAGGTCCATAGTCACACTTTTTCCCATTTCCATTCCGGAATCTCAGAACTTTCAGCAAACCCAGCGGCCTCTGGTGCTTAATCTTTACCCTCTGGCGTGTGAGACTTCTTGCCACATATTTTGTCACATCACTCTTCATTCTTGGCAACCAATACATGGATTTCAAATTATGATACATTTTGGCCATACCAAGATTAAGAGTATACCAGCTCTTATGTGCCTCATTAAGAATCTTTTGTCTCAGCTCCACCTTAAGTGTAACATAAATTCTCTTTTGGTAGCGCACCAATCCACTAGGCGACAAATCATAATCCTGAGCTTCTCCCTATTCAATTTTAACCATATTACGCTGTATCTAATGATCTTGCTGTTGAGCTTCTTCAATTTCAGCTCTCAAACCATCTTCTCTTTAGGAAACAGTGTAATTGGCACAATGATCTTATTTGACAGATTAAAATCTCAAAAATCTTCAATCAATTTCCCCTCTTGTATCATCATTGCAGCTATCAGCATTGTCTTTCGACTAAGAGCATCCGCGACTATATTTGCCTTACCCAGATGATATTTGTTTTCCAGGTTGTAGTCCTTAAGTAACTCCATCCAATGACACTGTCTCATATTTGACTCTTTCTAATCGTACAAATACTTGAGACTTTTATGGTTGCTGTACAGTTCTACCATCACACTATACAAATAATGCCTCCAAATTGTTAAGGCAAACACAATGGCCGCAAGCTCCAGATCATGAATGGGATAATTCATTTCATGAGGTTTGCGTTGTCGAGAGGCATATGCCACCACACGTCCCTACTACATAAGGACACACCCTAACCCCTACTTACTCACATCACTGTATACAACGTAAGTCAAGCTGGGATCAGGTATAATCAACACAAGTGCCGTAGTTAACCTCTCTTTCAACTCTATAAAACAATTTTCACATTTCTCATCCCACACAAATGGCTGATCCTTCCTCGTGAGCTTGGTTATTGGCAAAGCAATACGAGAGAAATTCTGAATGAATCTTAGGTAGTAACCAGTAAGACCCAGAAAACTGTATACCTCAACAACAATTTCTGGCCTCTTCCAGTCCAGTACCACTTCCACCTTACTGGGATCCATAGAGACCCCTTCTCGCGAGATAACATGGCCTAAGAATTTCACTTCTGAAAGTCAAAACTCGCATTTACTTAGTTTGGCATAGAGCTGCTTCTCACACAATATGGTCAACACGATCCTCAAATGATACTCATGCTCTTCTCTACTCTAGAGTATACAAGAATGACATCAATAAACAAGACAACAGACTAATCTAGAGATTGTCGAAAGACACGATTCATGTAATCCATGAATATCATAGGTGTGTTGGTTAGCCCAAATGGCATCACCAAAAACCATAATGCCCATATCGAGCTTTGAAAGTAGTCTTTGGGACGTCTTCTACTTTCACTCGTAGCTGATGATACCCTGACCTTATATTAATCTTCGAAAACACACATGAACCAAACAATTGATCTAGAAGGTCATCAATTCTTAGGAGAGGGTACTTGTTCTTGACAGTAATCTTGTTTAACTCTCTATAATCAATACATAAACGAAAACTCTCATCTTTTTTTAACAAATAACACTAGAGCTCCCCATAGCAACATGCTGGGTGTAATAAACCCTTTCTCAAGCAAGTCTTCAATCTTTTTCCTTGACTCCACCATTTCATTCAGTGCCATATGATATGGGGCCTTTGAAAAAGAACCAGCTCCAAGCACAATCTCAATCAGAAATTGAACTTCCTTTTCAGGAGGCAATCTGCTAAGATCATCCGGAAATACCTCAAGGAATTCATTTACTACGGGTATATCACTCAAAGTTTCTCTAGTCTCTCCTTGGATAGAAAAGAATACCGTATACCCCTAGCAACCCCTCTCCAAATATTTCTCAGCTTTAACCGTTGAAAGGAAATTCAAATTGCCATTCACATCATTCACATTCTGAACTCTTTGAGATGCAGGATATACAATCCTCTGGCTCTTATAGTCAAGTAACACATTATTTGCCGTTAACCAATCAAAACCCAAGATGAGTTTTAAATGATATAGCAGCAGACAAATCAAATCCACAGTGGATTCAAGCCCTTCCATGGTTATAATGCAGTTTAGACAGGCTTCCACAGTCATAGCCTTGACACCCATTGGCATCGATACAACTAAATCAAATGGTAACTTATGTACATGTATACCTAGGCGCTTCACACAATCATAGGCAATAAAAGAGTGGCTCGCACCTGAATCAAACAACTCTTATAGCCAATTACCATTTAGAAGAATTTTACCTTGGATGAGATCTAGGGACTTTCAGGCCTCCTCATGAGTCATAGCAAACACTCTGCCTTGAGTCCTCAGTCTATATTTTGCCTATGGCCATTTGCATTCAGTAGAGAAATGCCCCGATTGCTTACAATTGAAGCACATCACTACTCCCTGACAGGTTCTGCCATAATATGGCTTATTACAATAAGGGCATAACCATAATGTAGAAGAGTTATGTTGTCCATGATTCCCTGGCTTATAGGCCTTTTTACCACTGCCCTTGGATGAAGAGAATCTTTAGCCCTTCCTCTTCTGGGAGGTAGTACCCTTACTGGGTTCATTACGGCTAGTAATACCCTTAGCCGGGTACAGATCTCTCATATTGTTCTCGGTGATCCTGCATTCTTCTACCACCTTGTGAAACTAAGTAAACAGGTGGGTGGCTAATCTCTTCCTCAATTCTTGCCGCAAACCACGTATCAACATATCAGAACTCCACTCCTCATAATCCATTTTCTGATGATATGAGGAGTATCTGGATAAGTGGATGAAAAAAAATAAGTAATCATCAAAAGACTCCGAGTCACCTTGCTTGATGAATAGGAATTCAGTCTCCTTCTCCAGTCGCACTGACTTGGGAAAATCTTTCTCATTGAATTCTTGTTGGAACACTTCCTAGGTCAGTGGCACATTTTTTCTCCTCAATGTTAGGGCGATGTTCCGCCACCAACGATCTGTATCACCCTTAAGCTTGTAGACTGCCAGGCGTGCCTTCACCTCATTCGGCTACTCAAGTACTTCAAAGATCTTTTCCAGCCTGTTCAACCAATCTTTAGCTGCTCAGGGATCAAATCTTCCTCTGAATACTAGAGGCAAGTGCTTGCAAAATTTCGAAACCCAGTATTGCAAATCCCTTTCTTCTCTAACTGGAACCCCGTGTGATTCTTGATTTGGTCCAGCACAAGAAGGTGACTCTAATGGTCGTGCTAATCCTTCTGCAGTCTCTTTATATCAAATTTCTTCTTCAGTTTCTTCCGGAATGGAGATCTCTCTACTCTAAGCTCTTCTCTCAGCTCAGTAATCATATCCCGCTGATATCTTACCAGACCCATCAACTATTGCATATGATCTGGTGGATTGTTATTAACTTCCACCTCATGGTCAACTTGCTAAGCTTTGGGTGACCTTTTGTTTTCTTCATTCTACAAACAACTCATCCCATTAATATTAGCAATTATTGTATACACATAGTCCACAAAACAAAAACACACACAGATATATATATATATATTATTTCAACAAGAACATACATGTGTATACTTAACAACCATTCATAACTCATCTTTTATCCTTATAGTTAAGACTAAGGAAACTATCCTAGCAACTTCTACCCTTGCCAGGAATCACGCTCTAATACCAAAAATGTAACCCCTTGCCTTACTTTGCATAATTGTACTTCAAAAATACATTATTTAAATGAACTTGAGATCAGCGGATAATTAAATTTTATTTCTAATCCCTTCCTTCCGGTAGGGGTTTTCAAAATTCTTTCAAAACTTCATCCTTTCCATGGTTTCAATTTTCAAATTCTTAGTATGATTACCTGGGAAGTTAATTGTATTTATGTATATCAGAGTGAATAGCAAATTCCCAGCTACCCCCGGGTTCCATAAATATTTTTACTAAAGGTTTCAAGTTCCCATATAGGGTATTATATGACTGCTTCCAAAATATTATTTACATCCCAAAATGGATAACTAATAATCTAAATTATGTTCACTACAGGGTCCTAACCACTCTGGGTTGCTTGCTTCTCCTTGGAGCCACTTGCCCTGTCTAAAGGTTAGTCAAAGGAATGAATAAGATTCAAGAGAATCCCAATAGTAACAAATCACTCATATCACATATAATCACATAGCATGCAAGTAAATCATCACACAGTACAGCAGCATAAATACAACATACAAGCTATCACTTATACATGTTGCCTCACTTATCACATTGCCTCTCTGGTAAAGCACATAGCTACTCTGGCTTTCATATTCCCTTCTGGCATCACATAGTACATTGCCTCTCTGGCAATCATATAGCCACTCTAGCTTTCTCATTCAAAATCATCATAACATAATGACAAATCAAACATACAATGCATCATATACAGTATAAGAGCAAGAGTCACTACCTTGTTATTTCCTGATGCCCTTTAGTACAATGGGCTCATGAGTAAGGAAAATGTCAAACCCAATAACCAAGATCAAGGATGACAGATCAATCTCTTTTCCAAGTTCTTAATTCTATAATACTTAAAATTTGTTATCATTTAAACTTTTTAGGTGGCTACTAAAACCCTAGACATATGCCTCAAGGGTTGGGATGACTACCCCCTAAGATCTCTCTTTCAAAGATAAACATTGATTTTTGACTGACTCACTTGAGTGAAGAAGGCCTCACCTGAGTGATAGATGTCTTGCACTCAGGTGAGGATAGCACGTACTCGCAAGTGCTCGACAGAGAGCCATAGCAAGGACAAAAAGTTCTCACAGCACTCGAGCACATAGGACAATACTCGAGTGTTCGCTTCAGGCTCACTCGAGTCCCACAGAGTGTGGCATAGAAAGTGTTTTCCAGAGAGCAAGAAGGAGAGTAGAGAGTGGAGAATGATGAGAGAGAAAATGAGATATTTATGATGAAGTAGATTTTCTTTCCTGCCATGCCCATATATCCGACTTTGTAGGGAGAGAGGAGAGTGTTTTGAACATTTGATCAAATCCAATGGTCCACCTTTTTACACTTAGCAAGATCTTACTTCCTTTACCATGAACTCACACAAGCTCAAAGCACTTGATTCCACCCCATGAATCACCTAATCATTAATTCACAACCATTGATCCTTAGCCATTGATGAGTTTTCTCTTCGGTAACTAACCAATTGGTCTGTAACTATACCATTTTGCCCCTGATTATCACAATACTTACTAAATTACTACCAAACACATTGGTATCATTCCTTTAGCTCAACCATATGCCCTCCTCTATGTTTTAACCCAATTTAAACATTAACCCTTAATTTATCTTAAACACAGGGTTTAGGCACTGGTTATAACACATTCAAGTCAAGATTCTTAATCACATTCTCTAAAAGTGTTTGCTTTAATTAATTATATCACTCTTGAAGTCATTAGACCTAAATCAAAATTTAGGATATTACATAATTCACAAAAACAAAGAACCTAGACATACTTATCTCTTGGGTGAAGTGAATGTTGTACAGTCCAATTCAAGATTGAAGCACAACACATCATCATCATAATGAGAGAGAAAGACAAGACATAAGTGGAAATAGTTTGTAGAAATTAGGCATAAGGATATGGAGAAAAGGGTGGTGGAAGATAAGGCTAAGCATAAGAGTATGATTCAAAATGGAGTTTATTCAATTAGAAAATGAAAACAAAAAAACTACTTTTTACTATTGATAAGTCCCTCCCCCACACTTGTTCAATAGAATATATCATCAAATAAGATAAGGAATAAGGTAAGGAAAGAGACTACTGTGTGCATTATGGTGGCTTGTAACTAGATAGGAAAATCAAAAGGAAGCTTAGTATTTTCCTCCTCAACAGTATAGGCCCAAGTAGGATTAGAGGTTCCCTAATGAAATGATAATAAGAATAAAGGTTACCCCTAAGAGAATTAGCCTATGAATAATTGACCAAAACAACAGCAATTCCTACTCCAAGTATGCCACATGAATCAAAATACTTAAATCCATAGAAAAGGTAATATCCCAATTTTTGATTAAGAGTTAATGACTTTAAAAGTGGATGTGATGAGAATTTGGTTTTTTTAGTGATTCCAATGGCTTCCTTGAGAAAATTTATGTGGAAAGAGTGTTTGTTGTGAAATTGGAACCATTGGGAACAATTATGCAAAAGTTGGAAATTTTGTCCATTGAAACTCTATACATGGCAGTTGTTTTGTATGGATGTTTTGAATGGGCAAATGGTTCCTAAAAATTCTAAAAATTTCCAATCTTAAATTTCACATGCCAAGCTTCAAAATGGGCATATAATTTTTGTCATTTCGATTTGCGAGCTAAGAGTTATGATTTTCCAAAGTTTTGAATTGAAACTGGAAACTGTTTTGGACCAGTATGAACTTTTGTGCAATTATGTAGTTTTGTGGTTATGAACTGCATTCATCCAAATTTTTTTAGTAAAGAGGACTTAAATATCTTTCCATTGGCTTTGGGATCACACCATTTCAATTTTTCTACAATTAGTTATGATTTTTCAAAGTTTGGACAGAAATCTAGCAAAATTTTGTAAAAATCTGAAATTGTTGGAAATTTAGTAAATAATTAGAAAATAATTTTATATCATATTAAGTCATCATCACTAGAAAATGTGCCTAGTGCTGCAACAAGAGAGAGAAAGATTTGAGAGTTTTTAGAGAGAGAAAGAGAAGAAATCTCGGGAGGTAGGTGGATTTCTTTGGTGAATTCGTACCTAATGCGTATAACCTTGTTCCTAAGCTTCTCTTTCACGTATTGTAAGCTGTTGGAAGCACAAATATGGGTGTTCTAAGGCTAGGGTTTTCAGCCATTTTGAGAAAAGCCAGAGGGAGCTTGAGGTAACTTCTAAACCTTCGTATATTGACTATTCTGACTGCTATGGACAATTTAATAGATGAAATTTCGTCGGATTGTCTATGGTTTGAATTTTTTGAAATAACATGGCCTAGGGGTTATGCTACCAAAGGTTTAAATGGTAGTTGTAACCTAATTAAATAGTTAATAAAATGGTTAGGAGTAGAAAGGAACATGTCTGTGGAGTCGGATTTGAAAAACCCCAATTTTCCCCAAATTTTTTCAGATTTTGGCCAGTACTAGAAAATGGGCTTGGATTTGGATTTTTAATGATTTGATGGTTCCATTGAGTTCAAGAGGAAAATTAGGTGGGGTTACAGTTGGTCACTTTTTCGAAAAAGCCCAAAAAAGCATATTTACAAAAAGCCCCTGAAACCCTAAAATAAGGGCTGTCAAGGGTATTTTTATAATTTGACAATGAATTTGATAATTTCAAGGCCGAAAATGGATTTCTTGGGTAAAAATATGTAAGAATAGCCCATGTCTAAATTTCGGGAAAACTACGGTCGGACCGGGTACAGTGGGGCCGGAACGGGTTTCAAGGACTCATATAACCACCAGAAACACTATGGAAGTGTCTAAACTGGTACATTTGACGTTTTAGCACCAAGTTGAAAGCTTGAGGGATTGGCAGGAAAATTGAAGCACACTGTTCATAGTGGAAAAGGTCTAAGGTAGGGAACTTACTTATCTTGCAAATATTTGATATTTGTGCTGGTGCATTGATAAATGTTATTGCTTTGCTTGATTATGTGAAATATATATGAATGATTGAAGCTATGTTTCTATTTATATTGTGGCCATAGTTTTGTTGCACAAAACATTGAGCATGAAAATATATCATTGTGTTAGCATGAGTTTATGTAATGCAAGCATGTCATGCGTTAAGCACTTATCTTGCATGCATATTGGTACTATTTTCCTATTGAGATCTCTTGAATCTCACCATCCCTTACCAACAATTTAGACAGGAGGAGAAACAAGATACGCTGAGAATAAAGAAAAGAACCGTACGGGGTGATTACGGTGGTGGAATGAAGACGGGAAAATGTCTCTGTTTCACTCGAACAGGTTTAGACACCCTAGTAGCCCTGTGCAGTTACATTGATGGTAATTATTATGTACGAACCCCTATGGGGAATTTCTGTAATAGAGCACTTTTTATTAGTATATTTATGCTATTCCTATGTTGCCCACCGCATCGCATATCATTTTGCACGAATACTCTAGTAAAGGTGAAATTAAGATAAGGGTGTGACAAAAAGCATTAGGACAAATGAAATGGGTTAATGGTGTATGTAATGTGAGAAGACTAAAGTCGAGAATGTTCAATAACAAGTGCTTCTCACAACTAATAAAGTCAACTAGTGGCAAACAACAAGCAGCACTAGGTATCAAAGAATCAATTTGGATTTCATCTATAGTAGTACTATAGTCAAGCACTACTCTATCGTTAATAGCAAAATCCAAGTCAATAGAATCATTAGCACCATCAAATCCTAATATATCAGGAGGTAAATCACATGATAAGATTTGGAATAGGAGTCATGAATATGCTTGACATTATCTAGTAAAGAAGTATAATTATCAAAAAGCACAAAACTAATTCAACTGAATCAAGGTGACTGTCACTTGCTAAATCAACAGCACTGTTGTAACCCCCTGCCTTATAAATAGTAATTATGATTTGAAAATACGTAATTAAGATAAATTAGAGACCAACGGATGATAAAATTCCATTTTTAATCCTATCCTTGATATAGGGATTTTACAAATTTCTTTCAAACACATTTTATCCTGGCTCCTATTCATATTTTGAATATAAATATCATGTGCAGTTAAATCACATTCATACATATCAGAGTGTACAGCAAAAATCTTGGCAACCCCCAAGTTTCATATATACTAAGGGTTTACAGATTCCCACTTAGGGGATTACATAACCACATCCAAAATAATATTTACAGAATATACAGTGATCCCTAATCAAAATTCTATAACCAATATTCAAAATCAAATGACCCTACAGAAGTTCTAGCCGCCCTTAGTCTTCTCTTTTCCCTTGGAGCCACTTACCCTGTTTGAAGGTTAGTCAAAAAAATAATGAGATTCAAAAGAATCCCAGTAGTAACACATCACTCATACCATACATAATCACAAAGCATGCAATGACAGCATCAAGCAGCACAGCATCATGAAATACAGCAAACAAGCTGTCACATATGCACATAATCACATAGTCACATCCCCCGTATCTCCATCACCCCAAAGGCACGGTCCTCCCACTGGAATCACCGATAGGCCGCAGTTGAAGGATTCACCAATAGCCTTTCGGCTTTCACATAAAGCCTTACGGATTTCACATTAAGCCTTACGGCTTTCACATATTCACATCCCCCATATCTCCACCACCCCGAAGGCACGATCCTCCCACTAGAAACACCAATGGGCCGCAAGTGAAGGTCTCATAAACAATGATAAATCAAACATACAATGTATCACATATAGTATAAGGAAAAGTGTCACTACCTCGTTCTTTCCGAGTGTGCTCTATCACAAGCTGCTCTCGAGCAGAGCAATGTAATAAGGATGACGGATTAATCCCTATTCCAAGTTCTTAATTTCATATACCTAAATTTGGTTATCATTTGAGACCTTTAGGTGGCTATTAGAAGCCCAAACAAGTGCCCTAAGGGTTTGGAGGAGCCATATCAAAACCACTTTCAAAAGTTCTAGAATGCTGATTTTTGGGAGTTGGCCGTGGCCAAGAACTATTTAACGAAAGCCAAAAATAGGTCAAAAATTTTTTGGCTATGGCCAAAAACAGGTTAGAAACTTTTGGGCTGCGGCCAGGAACTTTTGGCTGTGGCCAAGAAAATTCTGTTTCTTGGCTGAACTTCGAAAAATCATTACTAATTCTAGAAAAATTGAAATGAGGTGATCCTAAAGCCTATTGAAAGATATTTAAGTTGTACACACAGGGAAAATAGGAACTATTACCAACCACTATCACACAAATACAAAATTACACAAAAGTCCACACTGCTCCAAAATAGATTCTAGTTTCAATCCTTAACTTTAAAAAATCATAACTCCCAGCTCACAAATCGAAATGACATGAAATATATGTCCATTTTGAAGCTTGGCATGTCAACTTTAAGACTAGAAAGTGTTAGAATTTGTAGACACATTTTCTTAATCAAAACGTCTACACAAAAAAACTACTCAGCACAAAGTTTTAATGGACAAAATTCCAAGTTTTGCACAATTATTCCCAATGGTTCCAATTTCACATCAAACATCATTCCCACATAAATTTTCACAAGGAATCTATTAGAAACACCAAATCAACCAAATTCACATCACATTGACATGTTTCACAACAATCATAACATGTCACACAATGGCATAATACCAAACTCAACATTGTAATCCTTTACCTTTAAAGCTTCAAACCAATCCCAATAACACAAAACACAATATGACACCATTTTTACCACAATACAATAATCCAATTCATTCATTCCACAATTGTACTAAAATCAGGGAAAATTCCATAATTCTCAAAACTCAACTAATGACCATAAAACTTAGGTCACAATACATGAAATACTCACATCTTCCTCTTCCTCAAGCTTGTTTCTTAATTTCACCACTTTCAACTTTTCTCAAGCTCTCAAACACCTTCTTTTAAAAATCTAAAACCATAGAGATGAAGCTCTCATTAACATGAACAACATTAAAGAAGAGCATTTGAGCATACAAGGTTATCTCTAAGGTCAAAAACTCACCTTTTCTTTTCTCTTTCCTTCCTTTACTTAGCAAAAATGGAGTCTTAGAGAGAGAAAGATGGTTGAAGATGATGATGCATATTTTTGGTCTCTCATACTCCTTTTTGGACGAAATTAATGAGGGAAGAGGGAAGATAATTAGTGTTGACACTTTGACCATGATCCCATTGCTCAAATGTTACCAAGTGTCAAGATCTTAAGCCTCCTCTCAACTCTTTCCATGCACGTGCAAATATCGGATAATTCCCTCTATAACACTTAGACAATTGTCACACTTCTTTATCTTTATGAATAAGTTCCCTCTTCGATTGCTGACTAATTGATCGATACCTTTTCTTTTTCCCACTTCACCCCTGACTATGGGAATTCCTACTGAATCACCACCAAACATATTTTATCATTCCATTGCACCTTACCATGTGTCCTCCCTCTAATGTAATTCAATTTAGATATTAATCCACAATTATACTTAAATATAGGGTTTAGGCACAAATTATTACGCATTTGGATCACAATTCAAATCACATTCTCCAAAGGTGTTTGTTTATCAATAATTACATTCACTTTTGAAGTTATTAGCCCTTAATCACATTTTGGGACATTACAACTTTCAATTGAAACAATGGGTACATGCTTGTCATCATCGATAATGGGCATATTCAACTCTTGCAAACAAAGAGTGTTCTTAGGATTAGTGACCAATTGTGATTTAACATCTTTATCTTCACTCTTGTGTGAAATAGAAAGTGCAGAATCCAATAAAGAATTAGAGTGCATCAAGTCACTTTCACAAGTAAGAGAGGAAGAAGAAGAAAAAGATAAAGGATTTTGATTCTCAACATCATGCATGGCATGCATATCACTTAGTTCTAGAGAATCGTCAACTCTACCCCTATGCATTTCAACAAATTTAGGATATTTCTCATCACTGCAATCCATACACATTTAATTTCCATCACAAGAACATGTAATTTCAGCACCAGCATCATCTTTATCATGCATATCGTCACTCAAAGTATCATGTAAAGGAGTAGAATCATTACAAGGTAGAGGCTCATCCACGCTACTACTACTAGAATCAATGGGTTTAGCAATTACATGTTCAAGCATTAAAGGGAATGCAACAATTATTTCCTCATCCACCTCATCATCACTCAAATCATTAATTACTCCATCAATTAGAGTAGTGTGAGAGTCAACTTCTGTAAGGATAAGATTGTAACCAAAGGGTAAGAAAGACTCTTCATTGCTCTTTTGTACTTGCTTCACTTCTTGTGTTTGGATAAATGCATTTGATTGAATCATTGAAGGTCGAGAACTCTCCACATGTGAAATAGCATAATGCTCTTGATTTTGGGTTCCTTGTTCCTCCTTTTTTAGGTCTTAAGCCTAATGGGTTCCAACTTCACCTCCCATCTTTACCCATAACATGTAATCATAGTAGGCCTTGAAGAATTCATTAATATCTTTCAATTTCTCTTTTGTTCCTTAGAGATATCAATTGTTCCTTGATATATAAGTAACTGAAGGTATTGCTCTTTGATTGTCTCATACTTTCTTGTTAAGGCACTTGTTAAGGAATCCATGTTGTGGGTTAAGAAGAAGGTATCCAATATACTAGGTTGTGGGTCATGAAGTTGAGGCGGAGGTTTAAGGGAGGGTGGTGAGCAATGTTCACAAAGTGGTAGGTGAAATGATTGGAATGAAGATTGAAATAAGGGTTGGTATGGTGAATAAGAGGGTAGATGGTGTAGAGGAGAAGGTTCATAGGGTGGCCTTTGTGGTGAAGGGATAGGGTCAATATTTAGGTTGTACGGTAGGGAACAAAAGTCATGTTGAGGCCTATATGGGGGTTGTAGGGGTAATGAAGGGATATGGAAGGGTTGGTGTGGTGGAAAAGATTGTTCGAGATAGGGTTCATGATAAAGGTATAGAAGGATGAATCATATTCTTGACCATTAAAACCTCTCTCTTGACTCTCCAACTGGGCTTGAAGAAGCTTTAATTGATGTTGTATGGCTTCAAAGCTTTGTGAAAGAGGATCTTCCATTCCGATAGTATTACTAAGAGCTTCCAAAGTATAAAGAATGCAAAGTTGCTCACCACAAAACCATAGTAAACCACACAATGGCCACTAAGAAAATGATGATAAAGTAACAAAATGAAGATTTCTTTTTTTCAGAGAAGTTTATATGAAAATGGAATGCAAAACAACTATGAACATGAAAAATTACCTAAACCACTATCAAACACTCCAACAATTAGCAACTACCTAAGACAAACTAAAAACACTAATAATCAAGAAAAATCAAAGAAAACCCAAAAACAAACTAATAAAAAATCTAGAAAAAATCCAAAAAAGAAGGAAAATTTAGAAAAGTATAGCAAACCTTCGAATTTGGCTAAAATTTAGCAAACCTAATAGTTTTAGCTATTAGTCTTGTTTAGAATGTTGAAAAACTAAGGCATATCAAATTTCAGAATTTTCTGGGCAAGAATATTTTAGTTCCAGCAAGACAGTGCTAATCAAAAATCAAATTTTTGTCAAAATTCAAATGAGCACCACACACTTTCTATCAAGCTAAAACAAACTATGACAACTGAAAAGAACATTTAACTACTTAAAACCTTAGCAATCATCCTGCCCGGCAATGACGCCAATTTGATGAACCCATGTCATGTGAGTTCTCAAAATAAACTAAGTTTGAAAATGTAGCGTGACAGCTCAACCTAGGTCGTTCTTATGAGGAGATTAATTTCTAAGTTTCTAAATAGTAAAGTGATAAATACCTTAAAGTTGTGACAAATCATTTTGAGAAATTGCTTATAAAACTAATGAAGTCATCTAATCATATTCAATGTTTTTGTATTTTTTGATTTTCAAGATAAGGAAGAAAATGGAATCGAAATTAACAATAACAATAAAATAAATTCAATGAACTAGTATAATGATGAAATGAGATTTACTTGAGTTGAGGTTTTAGTCTTCCTTGCTAGCTAATGACAAGAATTCAATAATATGAGTCAAGAGGATGGACCTAAGCTGCCACTAGATCCATACTTGTAATACTGATTTAATTCAATCTATCGAAGCAATTACATGAATAACACCAAATAATTCAAACTCAAGGAGATGAACAATTAACTTCCAATTCTAAATTGTAATTACCATTACAAAAATTCAAAGTATTCAGCTTAATCATTTAAAATCCACTCAATCAAGTCGGAATAAACAACTCAACCTACTCCTAATATGAATCATACAAAGCTTAATTAATAAACTCCTAGCTCAACCACCAAGTTTATTTACTTGGCATAGAAAAATCTAGATCACAACCACATACTTAACCAAGCCATATAAATATGAACTAGAAAGAGAGCTTAAAAGAATTCCATTGAAATTTAGAAGCTTAAACCATTACCTAACTCAAGGAAATCACCAAAACTTAGCGACTCATGAAATAGAAAGATGAAGCTTGATAAATGAAAGAGGAATTAGCCATGGAAAAATTGGTTCAGTAGCCACCGAATAACTCTTCAAGTCTACCTTAACGCCCCCTCCTTCATGCTATTCGGTTAACCTTTTTTCATTTTTCACAGCCTCCTCCTCTAATCTATTCTTCCATTAACCATTTCGGTCAGCACCATTTTCCTTCCTTCATTTCGTCGATCAACTCCTCTTAATAATCAATTCATTTCCTCCTCTAATTTTCGGCCGAAACTTAGAGCTTGCGTCCTTCCCTTTCTTTCTTTAATCATTCAATTAGCTCCCCTTTATTCATTTTGTTTGCCTTTCTTTTCTAATTCACAACAGCTGCTTCCTTCATGCTAAACAATGGTCCCTACCTTCTCTTCTTTCTTCAATTCTCTCTAGGTTAAAAAGTAAGTTGTGCCATATTTGGATGAAGGGGTGAAAATATGTTTTAGGATATAGGCACAAAATTACAACTACCAAACGAGGCCCTTACTCATTTTATCTCCTCTTAGAAAAACTGCGAAATAAATTCGACACTTGTGATGTTCTACTCTTGTCCTTCATTAAGTTCCAAAATGATATCTTTGACCTTGACCACTTTACAAAAATTGTGCCAAATCATCACCTACAAAATTAGATTCATAAAGGTAATATCTTTTGCTCACAATTAAGAAATAATGGGAATAGAAAATATTAATTAAAAATATAACAATTTAAACACTATAATTCCCAAATTATCCGTTCACTAAAATCTCACAATAACACTTGATTATGCCCAAAATATTCAATTAAGTCTAGCAAAAATCTAAGATTAATTAATAAAAACATATAAATATTGAGCTCTATTATTGAGTCAATTATCGGTAGGAGAAATAGTATACAGGAGTATCTTGTTCATAAAAGTTGTTTAGAAGGGGTTACCTCTTAGAAGAGCAACATAGGAAATAGAAGAAGATATGATGAAGCGTTACCTGGAGTTTGGGGCTATGTATGTGTAGCAAATTTTGGTGACGAAATTTATTTAAGATGGGGAGAATTGTAACACCCTAATTTTTATCACTAATATTCCCTTTATGTAATGAGATATTTAATAGGATAAAATGGTAAATGGTGATGTACATAAAAGGATAAATACTCTAACTAGTGATCACACACAACATGAGTAGGTTTAAAACACAAAGTGTAAGCAATTATATTTGCTACCAGTGAGGTTTCCCTCTGTAGCAATCTTGTTGTGTAACATGTTTAAATAGACAAATGATGTCCAAAAATTGTGAAATTTTAAAGAATGAAAGTAGACATCCTAAGCTTTAATTTGATAGGTAATTTGTGAGTTTTGGACTTGAGGATTGAGAGATATGAGTTTTCAAACTTAGACCCTGTTTGGTGAAGGTTCCACATTATCCACAAGGTTCACAAGGTTCAAACTTCTTTTATGAAATAGAACCATAGTGCAACCTAATTCTCATTTCGACTTAAGCACTATTTTAGCTTATATCTGATTCAAACCTATCCTCAACCTTTAGTATAACTAGATTGGATCAATATAGGGCATAATCACCACCCATCATACGTCACCGTATATCATACCTACATACCTTTAACCCCATGGGTTACTAAGGTTCATTACTTAGCACGGAGAAACCTTAAAATAATTACTATGCCTCAAGTTTCCATGACCTCATTAGATGAACTTTCTGGGAAGAACTCACTACAACAGAAATGGTTTGGATTAGGGATTAATACTTACTTCATTATCTCTATGCCTCTAACCATTCTTTAGGTCATTTAAGAACTTCGAGTCAGAATTCCAAACCTTTAAACAAAAGGTTCTAAATTCCTAAGGACTTCTTGGGGGTCACCAATCCTGGGATTTCCCTCTCCTAAGCACGATTAACCACAGAATTCCAATAAGGTCTAGCGCATCATTGCTAGGACAATGCCATTTGTAACTAGGTATCGGTAGCCCATACATACCTCATGCCAGAATGACATGTTAACCTCTCATAAATTCTTGGTACTATTCCCACTGGGAAATATAAATAGTAATAGCCTCTTGGTATAGTCCCTCTATGTGTTCTCATAACACAAGGGGAAAATCTGGGTCATACTCTAACTCAATATCAAGACCCCTAAAGTTAGCAATAAAATCTGAATCCTGCACTTCCTCTTCTATCCTTAGGGTCTCATTGTCATTGTCATTGTTACTGGTAGAGGAATCCTCACTGGGACGGGAAACTACCAACATCCCTATCAAGTGGAACTACTTCCTCTGTATAGACCCTTACCCCCTCCTTCTATAGGCTGATTATCAGACAAGGGTAGTCTAACTTTTTGGTTTCCTCTGCTATCCGTAACTTCCAATTACAGTAGCACTATCAGAGGATCACTATACTATTCACATAAGCAAAGAATATATCCTAGAGTCAAAACCCTTTACTCTGACTGGCCTTATCTATAAGCAGACATCTCCATTGCCAGAAATACTGCTCTGATACCAAACTGTAACACCCTTACCTTTTATAGTCATCTCATAAGTTTTACACAACAAATTTGAACCACGAAGTGATATTCATTTATAAAGTTCTTGTAATTCCCAACCTCAGGACAAGATTCAAAACTGTAGTTGAGTGAGTTTTTCATAAATATTCAAAATCTTACGGAAGCTTCATTAAGTGTTTTGCAACTTCATTACTACTCATTGATTCTCATCTTTATTTAATTCAATTAGAGTAATTCACTGCTCATATATTTAGCCATATTATTCCTTTGCTCATTCTTAGTTCATTCATTTATATATTTATATAGACAATGTAACCATACAGGGCTACCAAAGTGTCTAATATAATACACCACATCAATTTTTACTTCTCTGCCATGTTCCCTCTTGTGCAACTCCCTGCAGTACTCTTTTGTACTTCATCACACCTGTATGGTTGGTTGGGTGGAGGGTGAGATTCGAAGCGAATCTAGTAATAAACAATGCTAACTATGCATGTAAGATAATGCTTGTTGCACCAACATAATGACATATGCATGCTCAATGCTTTACAATATGCTCATGACAATAGCATAAGACAAATAGAGCTTCAATCATTCACATATGTTCCATACAATTCATCAAAGTAATAACATATATCATCACACAAGTGTACATATATCAAATACATACACATCAGAAGAGTTTAACTACCTCTTGTCTTAGTGTTCACTCTTGTACCTTTTCTTCCAACCATTGTAGCTTCTTAGAAATTCTTCCATTTGCTCTTCCATGACTCTCATGGCCCTAGATACCCAATCACATCATTAGAGACATGAGTGAGAGTTATTGGAGTGTCTATTAATGTCCAAGAAGTTAGGGAAGCTAAACAATTCGATGTTTCTTGGAAAAATATGAACTATTAGAAGTTGGGGTCTTAGTTGCGGCCAAGAAATCCTTTGGCCATAGCCAAAATGGTCGAGAAACATTTAGGCTGTGGCCAAGAAATCCTCTGTTTCTTAGCTCAACTTCCAAAATTCATAACTTAATCTACAAAAATTGAAATGGAGTGGTTCAAAGTCCTATTCAAAGCTCTCTAAGTCCTCTATATAGGAAAAATATTAATCACTACCATCTATAACTACAAACATAGAGAATTTCATGAATCCCTATATTGTTCTAGAATAAATTCCAGTTTCAACCTCAAACTTTAACACTTAATATCTCCGAATTTATATCCCAAATTGAGCTTATTATATATCAAATTAAAGCTTAGCATGCCTACTATTACTTGTAAAAGTTTCTTAGTCATTGGACAAGATTTGTTCATTCAAAAACATGTCACAAGCATACTACTTCCAAGAAAGCAAAATCTGGCAGCACTACTATTTGAACTTCAATCTTTGGGTTTTCAATCCAACCCTTCTAAAATCATGTTCACAACCTATTCCCATACAGTTTTTCATTCTAAACACAATGGTAATCTCAAAATCAACAAAATCACAAAGCTTCCAGCCTCTACACCTCCTGACCTAACAATTCCAATTTTGACAAAAATCGCCAAAACAAAATTTTGTCTGACAACTTGGTCTAATATCATCCTAAATCATCATTTAACCATAAACACATGATTAAACCATGATTAAATCTCAATAATACCCCCTATTTGAAACATAAACATTGCCCTACCCTCATGAAAACTCATCCAAACAACAAACCAATCGACTCAAAATGAAGCCCACGCTTACCTCTTCATATTTTTGCAACCAGTTTGGTAATCTGGCAATATTTCAGCCAGTGAGACGATACCAAATCCCTCCAAATGAAAATCCAAAATGGTAAAAATGATGCTTGGGATAAGTAAAAGAAGTTTTTTGAAGGGTATTTTGAGAGAAAATGCCGATTCGGAGGTGAAATCACCTCTAGAGCTCAAGAACAATTACTAGCCATGCTCTCTCTCTCTCTCTCTCTCTCTCTGTGGTTGAAAATACATGGCCAAGAGGGAGTCTTGAAAACTTATGCCAAGTGTCAAGCTCTCATGGTGCCATTTGTCCAGTAATCCACTAGTTCGGTGACACGTGTCTTAAAATATGGATCCCTCTCCTTCTCTCTCCTCTTCGGCATCCTTGATTGGTCAGTGAAAGGAGAGGCCTGACAATTTTCCTTGACTCTCAGGTTCAATATTCAGAAAGTCAAGTATGTAACCAGACCAGAGACCGATAGATTTCCCTAGCTTGTGGGTTGGGTGGCAACTTCTTGTAGTGCCAACACAAAAGTTAAAAAGGTAAGTATCATCATAAGGGAAACTTGTCACCTTCTCATTCATCCAACACAAAAGTGCTCTTGTACTTTGTCATGATAAGGGGACACTTGTCACTCTCTTGTGGTGCTACTACAAAAGTAGTGTCATCATGAGCTATCACGACTGACTTTATTAAAGCTACTTTAATAAAGTTACTTTATCGGTGTCTACTCAGGTTTCACTCGAGACTTACTCAGGATTGCTTCATGTATACCAAGGCCTGCCAAATAATGCCTAGTCAGAGTATATGTATGTGGGCCCCAATGGGGCCACATACTGGTGTCTTTTTTCAAAAAAGCAAAGTACACATGTATGTGCTTAAAATGCCATGTGCAAACCTATACTAGCATATTTCGCTCAAACAATCAGTCCAATACCTCATGACACAGCTAGGTGACATCTTTCAACCAACCCAATGGCATCGTATATGTGTCCTGTGTATATCTATACTGACACTTTGATCCTACTACCTACGCATACTGGGCCCTCTTCCTAATAGGACCGGATCACATAGTCCCCTAGAGTCTTTCTATCTCTCGACATTCTTGGGACTCTTTCCAAACTGGGCTTAGTAGTCCGCCTTATTCAAGATTATTCTCTAGACTTTAGTCCTACAATTTGGGATTTTACAGGATAACGTGTACTTAGGTTGTAAGGCCTATTAAGCATTCAGATTGTAAAGGGAAGAGGTCTAGTAGAATTCCAAGCACTGTGGGAATGGACCAGCGTGTCCTATGAATATATTTTATACTGCATATTATGAATTGAATTGAATGCTGGTTGTGTGATGTATTGTTGATTTGATAGTTTACCTGGCATGTTTTTTGAACTTTCATTTTATATGAGTGATATCTGTTACTATTGAGATTCATTTAAATCTCACCCCTTTCCAATAACAAATCTATAGCACGGGCAAGCAGTTCAAAAGCCAAGAAGGTAATTGTGGATGAGTAAAGCACAAGCTGAAAAGAATTATGGTTTTGTTGGTTATCAATTTTTGACAATTTGTATATCTTTATATATAACTATATTAAGACTAGACTAGCAGCAGTAGTAGATGTGATAGCCATAACCTCTAGAATTGGGCAAATATACGCTATAAGCTCATTAGTTAATGAACACTACATGGATTATCAACAGAGAATACTCTGATATTGAATAAAGGAATTAAGCATGGATAAGTTGTAATGAATGTGCAAGCCATTTTGAGACTGCACTTAAAGAATTTCAAAAATTTTCAAAAATCCCAATCAAGTGCAGATTTGAATCCTATATTGAAGTTGGGACTTTAATTGTTTACAAAAGAATATTAGTCTCTGATTTGAAGTCATTGTGTGATTGAACTCTTCTAGAGGCTAAAGTATTTATGGTGTTACAATTATGGCATCAGAGCATAGATTCTAGCAATAGGCTAGCGATCTCTACTTATATGACAAGAGTATCGATCCTCTGTTAGTGATCTTATGATTAAGAATGGTGAGAAGTAGAAGGAACTAAAAGAGTATATCACCTCTATCAGTTAATCGGCTAATTAAGAAGCCAGAGAGAACCATGATCTAACTTAGAAGTGGAGTAATTTAGAGAAACATCCCGAGGAAGAGGATCCAACTTTTGGAGACAATGACTCTTCAACAAGCTCCAACAAATGAGGTGTCCAGTGTGGAATCTTCCACTGGTGATAATGAGAGCTAGCAGTGGGTGGAGGTAGCATAAGACACTGCCTCTAGTTCTGGAGTTTCTAATACTGAACTTAGGTATGATATAAATCCCCACCTTATATTATGGGAGTATATAGAGGAATTTAATCGAACTGTGAATGTTCAGCAAGATACCCAATGAGCAAGGCACTTAGTAATGTTAGAGAAGGCATCTATGCTATATAGGGGTAGTGAGATTTACATGTTGTAGATGACCAAGGAAATATAGATCTATACCATCTTATACTTTTCCCCAGCACCTCCTTCTGGTCGCGAAAGAAGGATGAGGTTATAGAGCATGGTCCCTTTGGTGTAACTAGTTTTCTTGAGCATATGAGAGGTTTTATTAGGGACTATATGTGGTAGAAGATATAGTAAGATCAATATGTTTTGTAATGACTGTTGTTTTGAGATGAATATGTAATAGATCATATGTGGTAAAGGTTGTACCACTGTAAACCTATTTTGGTAATGACAATATAGAAATAACTTCTTTTGATATATTATGACTTTATGGGTTTGATCATACAGCACTAATGCATCGAATCCCATTAAAACTCGGCAGTTAAGCATGCTTTGGTGAGAGTAGTACTAAGATAGGTGACTGATAAGTAAAAAATTTCCATATTTAATTTCCCTTATATGATGATTTTATAGATGATATTTGAGCTTAATATAATAAATTGGGTGTAATTGATAAATTTTTCCTTGCTTTTCTTTTGATAGCCATATACAATACTATGTTAAGGGGAAAAGAGAAGAAAGGAGACCTAAAAATAGACCCAAGGGATTATAACAAGAAGAGAAGGCATAGTTGGAAAAAAAGATCGATATTGTAGTAGTGGCACTATTCATTGATAGCACTATTCACTGTTTACCCCAATACTATTCATAATGGGTACTATTCATGATGGAAGCACTATAGCACTGTTAGTACTATAGCTCGTGGTAGACAAGGTTACTATTCATCATGAAAAAAACCGCATCTGGCACTGTTCACTGTTCATTCCATGAAGAAACAAGATGCATACCTATACCTATAAATAACAATCCTTGTAGAGTGAAGAGAGGACGTAGAACATGAAAGAAAACCAGATGTTTCTCTGACAGTGTGTGCGCGTGTGATGTCCTTCTTTGACAAGGGAGGACATTGTATTATATCTTATATTTAATTTCATGTATTATATTACTTTTTGTAGACCTCCTATATGGATGGTATAGGCAGTCCTCGTATATGGATAGTATAAGCCACCACCTACATGGAAGGTTTTATCTCCTATAAGGAAGGCTATATTTCTCTATTTTTATGCATCTTTTGGTTGTGTATTTATATTTTAGAATTTAATATTCAAGTTTTATGCATTATTTATGAGGTTTTCATTCTAGTTTTATCTATTATTAATTTATTTTTATTTTTTTTACTTTCATAATGAGCTAAATTTCTATTTTCTTAAGGTGATGACGTAGCTTATTAATCACAGATTGAATCTTAACTTATTAAATCTAGTTTGAATTTCTCCTTCATAATTGAGTTTTAATTATTGTTCTTAATGCTTTCATTTGATTGGTCATCTTTTGAATGATTTTAATATGTATGTTGAGATAAGAAGGAGATACATGTGTGTAAACCCTATAATTAAAACCATAATTTGCATATAAAATAGGAATATATTCATATGATTTATGTAATCTTAATGAGTTCTATAAATTTTAATGCATAATTAATTTCTTAAATTTATATAAGAATATATTGGATTAGAAATTAATTATAGAATTGCTTAACCTTGAAAGAGGCTAGTAATTAAATGAGGGAAACTCAACTATCAATCATGTAGAATAAATTGGGCTAGAATAGATAAGTGATTCAATCTGAAATTTGTTAAGTAAAGTCTAACCTCTAGAACTTTTTCTTGTAGTTGTTTTCATATTATATGCATCTATATCTAATTATTTTCTATTTTGTATTTTCCATTACTAACTAATCGATGACTAAATAGAATTAAAATTACCCATTTTGGTACTTAGTGATCAATCCTCGTGGGAACGATACTCTACTCACTTATGTATTACTTGATTATGACAGTGTACACTTGCACTATTTAATATATCATTTGCACTCATAACAAGTTTTTGCGAACCTCCTAAGAAGTCCTAATGTTAAACCCATCAACTCGAGTTATAGTTCATAAATGTATGATGTTCATTATAGAGATAAAGCTTTATGGTTAGAAGTGTATAGTACTGATAGTGCTTAGAAACCTGGAGATGATGACTTAGGCCCTGATCTTGAATTTAAGACATTACTATTATAGCGAGTATTTCCTAAAGAAGTTCATTTGGTAACTTGAGGATTGCCTCGAGGTTTCTCCATGATTAATGAACATCTTAGTTCAACAATTTGTGTTTAAAGGCATACATATTGGGTATAATTGAGGAAAAAAAATGATTTTGACTCAATTGATGTCAAGGTTCTAGATTTAGTATGAATTTATAAGTTGGGTAAATATTCAAAGAATTATCACCCAATAAATTGTAACCTAAGAATCAAATTCAATAGTTGAATTGATTCTTTAGTCATTTCAAATGGCCTGAACAGTTTGAGGTACCATAATGTGTTAAAATGTGTATGAGATTTCTGAAGGTTTCTAGTTGCTAATCTAGCATAAGAAAAGATTTTGATCACATAATATTCTCTTAAAATGATTGATTAGGAGTTCATTCCCTGATAGAATAAAGTGATAGATAAAGAAAAGAGATAGCCACAAATTATAGTCTTATGGTGGAGACAGATAATAAAAGATATATTTATGGCTAATGAATTCCCTGAGGTCTTTTCTAAAAGACATGAGTGGATTACCAATATTGAAAGTCCATATAGAATGGCCCCAAAGGAAATGGCGAAATTAAAGGACTATATTACAAAACTGCTAAAGAAAAAAGGCCTTGTAATGCCTTGGGTTTTCCCCCAACTCTAATGATTAGTTTTTGGATGTGGTTCCCTCAAGGACTTACTCCCATTATAATGGTGCTTTCATTAAGAGATGACAAACCAAAGAGGCCTACCTATAGAAGGTTCTAACCGAAAGGGCTGACCAGTAAGTAACTAAGTGAAGCATCAGAATGTCAAACCATAGAGTAGAGCTACTAGGAAGTCAATTCTAGATAGTGGCGTATTGTAATGAGTTCCACATTTAGTAGGTTTCCTTGAAAAGAGGTCTATATGACCCAGTGTATCGCCATAAGGTGCTCCAGTGCTATTTATTGAAAGAAAGACAAAAAAGAGACCAATGCAAAATAGGCTCGACTCGATAAAGAAAGTCAAGTAACTCTTGCTATCGTATCTTATGTAATGGTTCTACATGTCTGTTTTTACCAGAACGTGTATTCATTTCATGAATATATAAAATTGTTGTGGGAAACCTTAAGACCTAGTAGACTAGTATGTCCTTAGGCTAGTAGATACATTCAAAAGAATACCAAGTTGTAGCCCTAAGTAGGTTGTAAGACCTGATATGTGTACCGGGTGGAAGCCCGAAGCAGGTTGTAAGACATGATATATACACCAGGTGGTAGGCTAAAGCAGGTTGTAAGACATGATATGTGTACCGGGTGGCAGCTTAAAGCAGGTTGTAAGACCTAATATCCCAATATGTCTTTTAAATGTTGAATGCATATTATTAGATGGTTTGTTTTGCATGCTTTAGGAATATTACATAAGTATGTGAAAAGTGTGAGTAGCAGGAGATGGAGCTTGTAATATGTTTGAAGTAATAATTGGAATATGTGTCGGGAGGTTTTGATATGCATTTAGTATGAATGTTGGACTATATGTCCTATGGATTATATATTCTGAGGCCATAAGACTTGTGTTGCCTAGTGTTGTGCTACCTAGTGCTGTATTATTGAAGTTGTACTAAATATTGATAAGCTGAATGCTATCTGTGAACTTTGCTGATAATATGATAGTTATGTTGCATGCCTTATAAGCATTGCATATGAAAGGGATAAACTGTGTATTCTCAAAATTGATCTAAGGACAAGATATCCTCAGTCATAATGGAAGCAAATGATGTGTCAAAGGCTACTTTCAAAGCCAAGAATGGCCATTATGAATTCCTAGTGATGCTAGTTAGACTAACCAATGCACCTGTAATCTTTATGAATGAAATGAGTCAAATTTTTTGGCAATATCTAGACTAGTGATAGTGGCCTATAGCTCAAATAATAGAGAAGAGTGAGATGAGCACTTAAGGATGGCGCTGGGAATATTGAAAGAAAAGAAACTTTATGCCAAGTTGATTAAATTAAGTTTTGGCTTCCAGAGGTCAAATTCCTGGGCGATGTTGTCTCACAAGAAGGGATCTTAGTGGATCCCAATATAGTGGAAGCAGTACAGAACAGGTAGAGACCAAAGACTATTGCTAAGATATGCAAATTTTGGGTCTTGCCGGTTATTATTAGAGATTCATTCAGAAAATCTTCTAAATTGCCTTGCCATTGACAAAGCTCACCTGAATGAATTGATTGTTTGCGTGAGATAATGTCTGTGAGAGTAGCTTCTAAGAACTTAAGGAGAGGCTAGTATTCGAGCCAGTATTGATTACCCCAAATCTTAGTTGGACCAATGTGGTCTTAGTGATGCTAGTAAATAAGGATTGGGATGTGCCCCAGTGCAATGGCACGAAATGGTGGCATATGCCTTTCTATAGTCGAAGCCTCACGAGACGAATTACCCTACTCATGATTTTCAGATGGCAGTAAATTGTGTTTATTTGAAAATATGGTGACATTATTGTTCCATAGAACTATATGCAACCATGAGAGCCTTAAATACTTGTATGATAAAAAAGAATTGACTATAAGACAAAGTAGATAGATGGAGTTGCTAAGAGATTCTAACCTGGAAATTTAAGATCATATAGGTAAAGCTAATGTCATCGTTGATGCTCTGAGTAGAAAGGCGGTGTAGGTGATAGTTATGATTATACAAGAACATAGACTGTTAAAAGAATTCAGAGATGTGAACTTATCTAATTAGGTGTTCTTTAACCAGAATTTATCAAATCAAGTATTACTTATAAACTTTAGTATTAGTCAACAAGAAAGTAGTCTAAGGGTTGAAATTGAAGAAGCTCAGATGCAGGATAGATGAGCAATGTCTATCTGAGATATGATCAAACGAGGAGAAACTCAGTATTATGATCTTTTGCCAAGTGCATTAGTTAGATTCAAGAAGCAAGTATATGTTCCACCAAAGGCTGATCTAAGGCAAAAAATCCTAGATGAGGCGAACAAGAGCAAATATACTCTCTATCCAAGAGCGACCAAGATGTATCACAATTTGAAGTCCGTATACTGGTAGCCAAGATTGAAAAGAGACATGACCAAGTACATTGCACGATGTCTCACTTACCAAAAGATGAAAATCAAATATCAATAACCACCAGGACTTCTACAAAGTCCCAAAATTCTTGAGTGGAAATAGGAAAATGTCACCATGGATCTGGTGATAGGATTACCCAGAATTAGGAACTATGAGGCGATTTGGGTAATTGTTGATCGTTTTACAAAGTTGGCTCACTTCATACCCCTCAACACTAGTTTTTCCCCTAATAAATTAGCAAAGATATACATAAGGGAGATAATTAGACTCCATGGTACACTGAAGAGCATTATTTCTGATAGAAATCCTCACTTTACATCAAGATTTTGGAAATCTCTACATGAAGCTCTGGGTACAAAGTTGAAATTCAGCACGGCCTATCATCCACAACTAAATGGACAAACAGAGAGAACTATATAGATGCAGGAAGATATATGTTAAAAGCGTGTGTAATGGATTTCAAGGGAAGTTAAGACCTTCTACTTGCTGAGTTTTCTTACAACAACAATTATCATACGAGTATCCAAATGGCTCCATATAAAGCACTGCATGAAAGAAAGTGCCAATCACCCCTCTGTTGGACAGACTATCTGACCAAAAATTATATGGGCCAGATCTAGTAAGTCAAACCACGGAGCAAATAAAGACTATCAAAAAGAGGCTCCTTGTGGCATAGAGTAAAGAGAAAAAATACGGTAATAAGAGGAGAGGAGCTCTAGAATTTGAAGTCAGGGATTATGTATTTTTGAAGGTACCATCTGTTAATGGTATTAGTAGGGCAATAAGAAGAAAGAAATTGAACCCTCAGTACATCGATCATTTTGAGATACTGGTAAGAATTAGGCCAGTAGTGTATCGTATAGCCCTGCCCCCGAACTTAAGTAGACTCCACGATGTCTTTCATGTCTTACAATTGAAGAAGTATCAACCAGACCTTGAACATGTTATCGAGTATGAAGATATTGATGTTCAAGAGAATTCCACCAATGAGATTGATGTTGAAAATTGTGCCCTATAGGCCAATCATTGTATTTTGAATATTATTATTTAATGAATTTCTCCATTCTGTTATCATATTATTTACATGTTAACTGTGATAATTGTTTCCTTGGATAAATATAAAGATTGTCCTAAATGTCCCTGGTCGATCATATATACGGGAGCAAAGATGAAGTAAAACTAGTATGACTTTGATAAGATATGGAGATAGGTATCAAAGTCTTAGGTACTTGTAAGAGTATAAGGTGCTGGACTGACCCATTGTGAGAAAGCTGCATCGATCAAGTCATAAGCTTATCTCGTGTATAACCACGTCACAATGTCCTTTGACCTGAGGTCATCATGGATTCCTACATGAGAGTTGATGAGCTTTGAACTAGTCAAAAGTCACTTTTGACCAAGTGATGATAAAGGCTACGATCGGGCTTGGTGGTTTTTCATGCAAAGGAATATGAATTGTCAAGATAGAATTTATCCCTCATATTAATAGAGAGGTATTACTGGGCCCCTCAATGAGTGAGTCTAAGAAATGTATGGCTATACTATGATGTAAAGGAGTTTCCATTTCTATTTTCAGACTACTCAGGAATCAGGAAAGTAATAGTCAGGAACAAGAGGATGACATAATCCATGTCTCATCCTTGACCGATATATCGTGTGACAAAAGGGATGTGACATGGTTGTATGACAGGTTGCATCATGTTAATGATCCTCATATGAATTGGGTAGTCGTAATGTCATGCTAGAGGCCACTTGCAACTTGTGAGTTAGTACAGTTATTGGGCCACTGCCAATTTCATATAGGCCTATAGGGTTGCACACAAGAATAGCCTAACACTAGCTATAATGTTCAGGTTCATTAAATCTAAGATGTGTCTAAGATTTAATGAAAACAGTGTTTAATCTAGGGTGGACGAATTATATATATATGTATATGATATAAAATTCGTGAAAAGAAAATTAATAATATTATATATATACATATGCATTTTCGAAACACACACACACACACACACACACACATATATATATATGTATATATATTATATGATAATATTATATTGTGTTAGTTTTAAATTTAATTTTATTAAGATAAATTAAATTTAATAACTAACATGATAGAGATATAGTATCTCAAATTTAATTTATGAAGATAAATTAAATCTATTGGCTCTTTATTTGGATTAAATAAATAGTTTAAATTAAAACTGTTGGACAAATTTAATTTAAACTGAATTTATTTAATTAGCTCATCAAGATAATTAAGGGTTAGTTAATTTTGAAATTAGTCAAGTTAATTTTGAAATTCGAACATAGCCCTCATGGGTTATAAGAATGATGGAGCAGAAAAACTCATACACAGATGAAAAAATTGAGGAGCAGTAAGGAAACCCTAGAGAGGCGGGAGACATTAGAGGCGCTAGCATGCAGTCCGTGTTGGGGTCGTATTCTTGTGGGTACCAATAGAGGGTGCCAATCAGAGATGTTAGTTCCTAGAGAATAAAGTATGGGATTTGATTTGAATTAGTTAAAGGAAAATGTCCAAACCCTTTATCTAAAGTCAAATATGATATAAAGCCTAACTTGGGTCCAAAAGAGAGGGAATGGCATCTTGGAAGAGGAAAAGGGAACTAAACAACAAACTTAGTGGCAAATTAATTAATGTTGCCATAAGTAAGGGCAAAAGTGATATTTCAATTTGATATTGAGGATACGAATGAAAACAAAAATGTAGGGTCAAGATTTTCCATTAAAAAGTAAAATAATGATGAAGGTTATTAAAACACAAAACTCCCTCCCCTTATATAGATAAATTCGGCCAAGGGCATAAGAGGAAGAAGAAAAAGAGTTGGTCAAAGTTCAACCAACTTTTCAAGAAGACTATGGTTAGACTTGAACCTATATACATATGATCAATTAGTCAACGAATTTTCCTCCTCTTCACCTAGACAATTCGGTCAAGACACAAGGAAGAAGAAAGAAAGTTTAACTAAAATATTCCTTCACCTTTTATTCAAGAAGGATGGTTAGGTCAAAGAAAGAAGGGGCAAGTTGGCCAAACACTCAACTTTGTTTACATTAGGACACATACCCATCCTTCTAGCAAAGCACTCTTACACACATGAAATCAATTAATTCTCAATACTCTCTTATCCTCTAAATTTGATTAAGGCAAGAGAAGGAAGGGAAGAGTGAAGAAAATCCATTAGACCAAACAATCTCTTAGTTAATTAATCATCTCGATTTTTGCAAGAAGCCACAAGAAGTTGACACACCATCTCTCTCTCTCTCTTTACACTCACTCTAATTTTGGCCAACACACCAAGAGAATAGGAATTAATATTCAATCAACATATTTCCTCATCCACACATACTTGAAGTCAGCCATAAGAGGAAAAAAGAAGAGAAAAAGAAAGAGGAAAGAGAAAGGCAAACTTGAAGAACAAGAGAAGGGGTAGGTGTTCTTGATTCATTTTCACCTCCAAGATCACCTTTCTAGCTCAAAGTACCTTCACAAACCTTGTTCCTCTCACTTATTTCTATGGTTTTAGTTTCTTAAGGAGAGGTGTTTTGCGCTATGAAGAAAGTGTTAAAGTTAGATATTAAATCTGGAAAGATTTCTATGGCAGTAAGGATTGATTGAGGTTTCTAGAACTGTGAGCTCATAAGGGGCAGTAAGAGATATTTTTCCTTTAAAATAGTCTTAAAGAGATATAGGACTTTGAACCACCTCAATTGGAGATCTCTAGATTAAGTTATGAATTTTCAAAGTGAAGTGACAATTTTAGCAAATTAGGTTTGACATGCGAATTTGAGATACTTAGAGTGAATTGCAAAAGGTAAAGTTAAGTGCTATAGTCTAGTGTAGACACATTAAATATTCACATAACATAATGTACTAGTCTTAATGATAACCAATCCAAGTATTTTAAGTTGTCAAAGAATTGGGATAAGTAATAACTCATCCGCTCGTGAATTCTAACTTACAGGATTTGATCTTTGCCTAGGACAACCAAGACAATGGTAACCAAGATAGGACATTGGAAAGGCTACCAAGTAGTAACTTTTTTGCTCTCACATACTATGTATTCTTTTACATGCATGTTTTTACCATCGTGAATATTTGTGTTATGAACACGCGATGGTAATAAGTTAGGCTGGACCAATATGTCCTTGGGAAAGCATTTAGATTGTGAAAGGCAGAGGCCCAATAGAATACCAAGTATTGTGGGAATAGACCAGTGTGTCTTATGAATGTATTGTATGCTGCATATTATGAATTGAATTGAATGTTGAATGTGTGATGTATTGTTGATATGATGGTTTACCTAGCGTGTTTTATAAACCTGCATTTTATATGAGTGATATATGTTATTACTAAGATTCTTTTGAATCTCATCCCTTTCCAATAACTAATATAGAGCATGGGCAAGCAGTTCAAAAACTAAGAAGGTAATTGTGGACAAGTAAAGCATAAGAATAAAAAGATTTATGCTTCCGTTGGTTATCAATTTTGAGAATTTTTATATCTTGTATATATAACCATAGCAAGACTAGTATTGGTAGTAGTGTTAGATGCGATAGCCATAACCCCATACGTTAGTCCTTTAACGTTATTAATGATCTGGAATTGGGCAACCATTCGCTATAAGCTCATTAGCTAACAAACACTACATGGATTATCGGTAGAGAACACTCTGATATTAACAAAAGGAATTAAGAATAGATGAGTTGTAATGAATGTGCAAGCCATTTTGAGACTACACTTAAAGAATTTCAAAAAGTTTTTAAAAACCCACTCAAGTGCAGGTTTGAATCTTGTATTGAAGTTAGGACTTCAATTGTTTACAAAAGAATATTAGTCTCCAGTTTGAAGTCATTATGTGATTGAACTCATCTAAAGGCTAAAGTAATTATGTTGTTACAACTACAACCGTATTTTTTTGCTTTCGCAAATTATTCCTTCAATACATAACGGTGCACATATTTAACCATTATATTTTAGCGTTATATATTCTTGCATGACCTTTACCTCAACATACATGACGTTTATTCATTGCAATTTTTATTTATTAATCATTATATATGTCCGAATATATAGTAGTGACATATCATGGCCTCACCAAGGCTCAATCCATAATGGGTGTTATATTAAAACTACTATAATAAGTCTATAATAAATAACGGTTTGGAACTATAATGTATCTGCGCCAAGTATTTATAATGCCTACAATATGATGGCTCAAAACTGTGATTTATGGTTGGTAATAACTATTTGGATCAGTAGGCACAGCGGAAGAATTTAAAAAATTTTGCCAATCCCAATCGAGGATCCATCAATGGTGTTTAAACAGAGTTAGGAAGAATCATACCTTTTTTTATTTAGGGTTTTTCGATCTCTAGGAGCCAACACCTCAGGTTTGCTCCCTCTATTGGTATCTACACGAATGCTCTCCAACACAAACTACGTGCTAGCACCTCCAATGTCTCTTAGGGTTTCCCTTGCGGCTCTAAATTCTCATCCACGTGTGAGTTTTTCTGCTCTATCAATTTTATAACCCATCGGGCTATATTCGAATTTCAAAATTAATCTTCATTAATTTTAAAATTAATTAACAATTAATTACCTTGATGGGCTAATTAAAAAAATTCAGTTTAAATTAAATCTGTCCAACAGTTTTAATTTAACTTATTTATTTAATCCAAATAAAGAGCCATTAGATTTAATTTATCTTCATAAATTAAATATGAGATATTATATCTCTATCATGTTAGTTATTAAATCTAATTTATCTTAATAAAATTAAATTTAAAACTAATACAATATAATAATATCATATAATATATACATATACATATATATATATATATCAAAAATACATATATATACATATAATATTATTAATTTTATTTTCATGAATTTTATATTATATATATATATATGCATTTTGACAGTACATATATAGATATATATATATTATTTTATTAATTTTATTTTCACGAATTTTATATTTTATATATATATATATAATCCATCCGCCCTAGATTAAACATTATCTCGTGTTGGGCCATTCTTGTGTGCAATCTTGTAGGCCTATATGAAGTTGATAGTGGGCCAATGATAGAGCTCAATATTTATATCTTTTTATTAATTAATCTTAGGCTTTTGTGGGACTTAATTGAATATTTTGGGCATAATCAAGTGTTAATGTGAAATTCTAGTGAAAGAATAATTTGAGAATTAAAGTGGTTAAATTGTATATATTTTTAATTAATATTTGTTATTCTCATTATTCTTTAATTGTGAGCAAAAGATATTACCTTGGTGAATATAATTTTATAGGTGATGATGTGGCACAATTTAAGTGGTCAAGGTCAAAGATGTTATTTTAGAGCTTAATGAAGGACAAGAGTAGAACATCACAAGTGCAGAATTTATTTTCACATTTTTTCTCGAAAAGGAGATTAAATGAGTAAGGATCTTGTTTGGTGGTTGCAATCCTGTGCTTAATGTCAAAACAGATTTTTACCTCTTATCCAAACATGGCACAACTTAATGTTTAACCTAGAGAGAATTGAAGAAAGAAGAGAAGGTGGGGACCATTTTAAATGAAGGAGGCGGTTGTTGTGAATAGAGAAAAATTGAAGAGCTGAACCGAATTGATTGGGACATAAAGATGAGGCTGCTGGATCGAAACTAAAGGAAGAAAGGGAGAGTGGACCGATTGTGGATAGCTGGAATGAATTGGAGGAGGCAGCCATGTGAAGCAAAAGAAGCAATTGAAGTGGAGAGAGATGACCGAGAAAAGCAAGTGGGCCAGATTGGGTGAAGATTGAGTGTGAAAAGAGGAAGGACTGAGTGTGAAGGAAGAAGATATGCTAAACCGATTGGAGGGCCGAAATTGTTGACCCAAGAGGTTTGGAAAAAAGGACACCGAATGAATTGGAGAAAAGATGACACAGCGAATGAAATAAAAGAAAAGGATAGGAGGTGCTAGACTTAGAGAATAGCATGAGAAAGCTAGCTAACCAATGGATGATTGAAGACTTTAAGTGTTGTTTGGTGCTTCTCATTTGTTCCCCATAGCTGATTCCTTCTCTTTCCATCAAGCTTCATCTTCCTCTTCCTCTATGAGTAGCTAAAGTGTTGGTGATTTCCTTGAGTTGGGTAATGGTTTGAGCTTTTAAACTTCAATGGAATTCCTTTAAGCTCTCTTTCTAGTTCATAATTATGTAGCTTGGTTAAGTATGTAATTGTGATCTAGATTGTATGCCAAGTGAATAAACTTGGTGGTTGAGTTAGGAGTTGATTAATTAAGCTTTGTATGATTCATATTAGTAGTAGGTTGAATTGTTTATTCCAACTTGGTTGAGTGGATTTAAATGATTAAACTGAATATTTTGAATTGTTGTAATGGTAATTACAATTTAAAATTGGAAGTTAATTATTTATCTCCTTGAGTCACAATTAATTGGTGGTATTCATTTAATTACTTCGGTTGAATGAATAAAATGATTATTGCAAGTATGGAGCTAGTGATAACTTAGTTCCATCATCTTGACTCATTATAGAATTCAAATCATTAGCAAGCAATGAAGACTAAAACCTCAACTCAAGGGAATCCCATTTCATTATTATTCTAGTTTATTAAATTTACTTTGTTGTTATTGTTAATTTCAATTCCGTTTGCTTCTTTGTCTTAAAACCAAAAAATAAAAAAGAATATTGCTTTAGCTTATATTACTTCATTAGTTTAAAAATGCAATTTCTCAAAATGATTTCTCACAACTTTAAGGTATTTATCACTTTACTACTTAGAAACTTGGAAATTAATCTCCTCACAAGAACGACCTAGGTTGAGTTACTACACTACATTTTCAAACCTAGTTTTATTTTATGAACTCACACAACATGGGTTCATCAAATTGGCGCCATTGCCAGGGAGGATGATTGCGAAGGTTTTAAGTAGTTAAGTGTTCTTTTTAGTTGTCATAGTGTGTCTTAGCTTGGTTGTTAGTGTGTTTTTGAGTTTGTCTTAGTTAGTTGTTAATTGTTGGAGTATTTGGTAGTGGTTTAGTTTAATTTTCATGTTCATAGTTGTTTTGCATTCCATTTGCATCTAGAAAAAAAACAAAAAATATTTGCATTTTGTTGCTTTGCTATTATGTTCTTAGTGGCCATTGTGTGGTTTACTATTGTTTTATGGTGAGCAACTTTGGATTCTTCATCATTGGAAATTTTTTGTTGCAACTTAAGATTTCAGGTAGCTAGCACATTCTGTAAGTTGTGCTTCCAGTGACTCTACTTACATACTTATAGTTTGAGGTACTACTTCACTAATATACTAACTTGTTCTCCTAAAAGGTGAATCTTACCTTGCAACTCCTATTTGCCTCTTGTCACATTGTGTTGCACTTGTCCTATTATTGTTGAAACTGGTCTTACTCTTTAGATACTTGAATTTTGTTGGTTTTGGCTAACTCTTTTGGTTGTCAAAGATTAGTTAACTTGGTTTCCTGTAAGTTGCTAATTTTTGCTGTATACAACCCTTCTTCAATTGATCATTTGACCAATTACTTTGCTATAATTTGTGTGTCTATGTGACTACCTCACCACAATCCCAATGCCTTAGCCTCTTGGGACACCTTGAAAAGTGCTTTTTTGGAAAGATACTTCCCTTCTTCAAAGATAACATCTCTCACTAAGGAAATCTTTGGTGCTAAACAAGGCCTCCAAGAATCTTTTTACGAGTATTGGTGCCAATTTCAAGAACTCCTAGCCAAGTGCCCACATCATCAAATCCCAGAATCTCGATTAGTGTAATATTTTCATAGTGGGTTGCTTCATCAAGATAGGAAGAGTTTGGATTCATCTTCTGGAGCCACTATTCAATTGCTTACACATGAAGAAGCATGGGCTTTAATTGAAAAGATAGCTAGTAATGATCAACAATTTGAAGGGTTGGATGCTAGACAAGTCCATAAGGTCTCTCATGCTTCAAGATCTTCAAGGGAGGATGATAATTTGTCATCCCAAATGATAGATATGAGAACTGGCCTAAATAAGCTCATGGCCCATCTAAACAATGTGAACATTCTTGGGTCACATTCTCAAGCTCTAGTGGCTCCTAACTGTGACATATATAGCTCTCATATGCATATTACTCCTAATTGCCCATACCAACTTAGAGAGGTCTCGGCTATTTTTCAAGGGGGATAAGGACAGAATCAAAGACCTTGGAATCCCTACTCCAATATATACAATGAGGGTTTGAGGTCCCATCCCAACTTTGGTTGGAGCAACCAGAATCAATTTCAAAGGAGTTCATCAAATCAAGCTCCAAATCAAGGACCTTTAAACCAATCTAATCCCCAACAAACAGTGGTTGCTACACCTGAATCCCATGCTACTAAAGGTGACATCTCTCAACTTCTTAAGTGTATGAACAATGTGTCATCTTCCATGGTTAACTTAGCCTCGAGGTTTGATAAAGAGAGAGCTCAAACCAATTCTAAATTTTCTGACATTGGGACTAAGTTTGACATATTCTTCAACAAGTTAGAGCTGTTGGATTCTAAGAATGCTAATATGACATCATTTGTCACTCAAATGTCTGATAGCCTCAATGAACAACAAGCTAAAAGTGGACAAGGGTTGCCTTCCAACACTGATCAATCCTAAGGATGTACATGCTATCTCCTTGAGAAGTGGTAAACAAGTGGGTAAACAAGTACGATTCGAAGAAAATGTTGAAATTTTCAAATCTGGAATACATTCTAGTGATAGGCATAATGAAGAGGTTGAGGTTCCATTACAACCACAAGTGTAACAGCCCAGAGACTCACCTAGCGATATTGTCCGCTTTGGGCAGAGCCGAGGCTCCCCGTTCACGGTTTTAAAACGCGTCCTGGTGGGAAGAGTTTCCATACCCTTTAAAAGGCATGCTTCGTGCCCCTTCCCAAGCGATGTGGGACTAAATCGACCCCCTAAGGGAGTCCAACGTCCGCACTGGGACCACTGGCACCCACTCTTAGCCCTAGCTCTAATACCAACTGTAACAGCCCAAAGACTCACCCAGCGATATTGTTAACCAACTACTAACTCTCATCTCAAAGGAGTCCTAGCTGCTCCCTCTACGAGCCACTAGCCCTATCTAAATTGTTGGTAGGGGAGGGTTAGTCTCTGGGCTATTATAGTTGGTATCAGAGCCAGGGCTCAGAGTGTGTGCCAGTGGTCCTAGCGCGGACGCTGGACTCCCTTAGGGGTGGATTTAGTCCTACATCACTCGGGAAGAGGCAGAAGCATGCCTTATAAAGGGTGTGGAACCTACCAGGACTCGTTTTAAAACCATGAGGGTGGGAGCCTCGGCTCTGCCCAAAGCAGACAATATCGCTGGGTGAGTCTCTGGGCTGTTACAACAAGTGGAAGATATTTATGGTAGTGATGATTCTGATCAAAGCACTCACCTTGCTATTGGAAAATTTGAGAGTGTGGTTGAACAAAAGCTTATATAAAGGCATTCTTCTCCAAATTCAAATCTGGATAGCAAGCAAGGAGTGTCAACTCCAACAAATACCAAGGTTCTTGACCCTTTAACTTCTTCTTCAAGCAAAGGGGAAGGAAAAAATGTAAATCTCTCTGAAATTCTATTTCCTAATTCTTATGTGCTTAGCAAGAAGGTTTCAAATGAAAAGAAATTTCTTGATATGATGGATATTTTCAGTAAGATTAAAGTTAATTTGCCTTTGCTTGATGTGTTCAAAGGAATGCCTGCTTGTGCTAAATTCTTGAAAGATTTGTATACCCAAAAGCGTAGGTGTAAACCCAATGAGTGTGTTCAGTTGAGTCGTAGTGTATATGCTATGTTTACACCCCATCTTCCAATTAAGTGTAAAGACCCTGGCTCATTCACTTTTCCATGCATTATAGGTACCATGCATTTTAGTAATGCTCTTCTTGATCTAGGAGCCGCTATAAATGTCATGCCCTACTCTGTTTATACCTCACTTGGCCTCACAAACATTAAATCCACTAGTGTCATCCTACAATTAGCTGATCGCACCACTAGGAAACCTCATGGATTATTGGAAGACATCTTAGTTAAGGTAAAAGACTTAGTATTTCCTGCTGATTTTTATGTCCTAGACATGTCTATTGAGGTCTCGGTTGAGGAGCCATTGATTTTGGGCAGACCTTTCATGCATATAGCTAATACTATCATTAGCATGAAGGATGGTTACATAACTATGGAAGTAGGTGATCATATGATTAAATTCAATGTTTATGAAGCTATGAATCACCCATTTGAGGACTATACCCTTCTTGGCTTGAATTTGAGTAATTTAGCCTTGGAAGAGGCAATTGATGAGTTTGCTTTCTCATTATGTGTGAAAAATGATTGTCATAATGATGAATGTGCTACCATTGGTTTAAATTCTTCTCCTCCAATTGATTGTGACGATTGTAACCCCCTTCACAATCAAGGCCGAGATTAGTTTTAATAAACATAATCATGTTGAATTGGAGGCCATAAGATGATTTAGGACTTATTTAAAAGTAAATATCCCAAAAACAGGGTTTACCAAAACTTTTCAAAAGTCTGTTCAATAACAGTCTCATATTCACATTTCAGTATACAAATAGCCTATACAAATTGATTCCATTCATCAATATCAGAGTACACAGTAAATTCCCAACACACTCAGGTTTTATTAATCAAATGAGGGTTTACAGGGCACAAATGCCCATAATCAACTTCCCATTCTAGGGGATTACACAAAACTATCCAATATCTTAAATAAATATATTTATCCATAATGATAACCAAAAACCAGAATAATTAAACTCCAAGCCCAGAGCTCTATCCGCCTTTCGTCACCTGATTCTCCTTAGAACTACTAGCCTTGTCTAAAAATTGTTAATTGGAAAGAGTAAGATTCAAAAGAATCCTAGTAGTAACAGTTCACGTATATGATGTTTAATGAAACATATCAAGTAAGCATATATCACAAATTGACAACACAATATTCAATGTTTCCTGTCATGCCCTATAATCCCACCGGCCCACAGGCACGGTACTCCACCATGGGTTGATCCCCCCATGTGGCCACAGGTCACAACTCACAAATAAATATCAACAGCAGTCAGAGTTTATTGTTATGCCCCGTAATCCCACCGGCCCGTAGGTGCAATCCTCCACCTTGGGTTGATCCCCCATGTGGCCACAGGTCACAACTCTTCATTAATATGCCCTGTATTCCCACTGGCCCATAGGCATGGTCCTCCGCCATAGGTTGATCCCCCCATGCGGCCGCAGGTCATAACTCTTCATTAGTATGCCTCGTATGCCCACCAGCCCACAGGCACGGTCCTCCACTATGTTTTGATCCCCCTATGTGGCCGCAAGTCACGGCTCACAAGATTCAATGATAAATACACACAAGCAATGCATTAAATATGATATAGGATAAAGTGTCACTACCTTGCTCTTTCCGTTCTTATTCAGGCGTATTCCTTCTACGCTCCAGGTAATTGTCAAATCCTATAATCAATATTAAGGATGACAAGTTATCACTTATCCCAATATTCAAATAACTTTAAAACATTTAGATTTGATTATCATTAAAGTCCCTTAAATACCTATGAAAGGCCCTAGCAATAGCCCAAAGGGTTGGGAAAACTATATCAAAAACCACCTTTCATAAGTGCAAAATGTTGATTTTTTAGGGTTGGCCGCAGCCCAAAAATCCCATAGCCACGGCAAAAAAACAGGTCAGAAACATTTGGGTCATGGCCAAGAAAATCTTGTTTCTTGGCTGAACTTCGACAAATCATAACTAATACTAGAAAAATCGAAATAGGATGATTCCAAAGCCAATGGAAAGCCATTTAAGTACTCTATACAAGAAATATATGAACCATAGCTTTCTATAACCATATAAATACAAAATTCAATAGTTCTCCTCACTGTTCCAGGATTAAGTCCAGTTTCAACCTCCAACTTTGGAAATTCATAACTCTCAACATACACCTCAAAATGACCTCCATAATATATCAAATTAAAGCTTGGAATGTGAACTATTGACTAATTGGTTTCACCTCATTTCAAAACCATTTGCTATTTCAAATTATCATGCAAATTTGGTCACTTGCATAGCAATTTATACTTGCATTTTCCAGAATTTTCCAATTTTGCAACATATGCCTCCAATGGTTCCAAAACTCAAACCAAAGCTCATTCCCACACAAAATTTCACAAGGAAACCAATGGAAGCATCAAAATAACCAAATTCACATTACTTTCACATGATATAACATAGACTACAACACAATGCCTTTTTCCCAAAAACTCAAAATCCACAATTCCATCACCAAAACAATTCTATCTATCCACAACACTTCTCAAGACACCATATCCATGACAACGACATGCCATACACACAATGACCCCCATTTTTGAAAATGAGCCAAAAATCCCAGAAAATCAAAGCTGAATCAAATACCACAAAACCTATAGAAAGGTTTGTCCTACTCACCTTAACAACTTTCCCAAAGGAATTCCTTGGTTCTCCAACTTTTAGATTTTCTTGAGGGCACAAATCAACACCAATGGCAAATCTAAAACCATGAAAATGAAGCCCTCAAGCCAAGGAATAAGATTATAGAAAGGAGTTTTGGCATTAAAGGTTATTAGGAAGGTCAAATGGCTTACCTTTTCTCAAGCTTTCTTCCTCCTTCCTTGCTTCAATGGCTACACGAAATGGGAGAGATGAGAGTGTGGAAGAATGGAAATGATGGTCTCTCCTTTTCCCCATGCATCTTCAGCAAAATTGGAGGGGGGGAGAGAGAGAAACAATAAATAATGCCCCATTTTGACTTTTCTCCTCAACTACTTCAACATTTAATCTTGCCACTTGTCCAACTCCTATTGGTTCTTCATAAAGAAAGTAATCAATTAGTTACTCTAACCATTCCATTAGCCATTTAGTTATACATCTCATTTATCTTAGTTAGTAATTAATTTATCCATTAATCACTAACTAATTACTTGACGATTTTCCATTCTTTCCAAATTGTCTACTAATTTTGGCACATTTATTTAATTGCCACATATCTCATAATTAGATCCTTTTTTCCTCCTCTATGTGTCATTTTCCCTTATTTTAGCCCAATAATTATTTCATCACATAATTATGCTAAAATACAAGGCGTTGGGCATTCCCAATAACTAATTTGGATATCAAATCGACATTAATTTACAAAATCATTTCACAATAATTGTCATTAGCCCTTAATTAAAATTTAGGGCGTTACAATGATTGTGTGTGTAGTATTGATTACATGTCAATTGATAGCTCACTTTCCACTTCTAATCCTTTTAGTTTTTATTTTTCTAACATTGGTAGTACTATATCTTCATTTGATAGTCATCATGGTGTTGGGAAAGAATTATTGTGTAGCTTTGTAGAATTTGAGAATATTAGTTAAGTGGATTCCACTTTTGGAAGTGAAGCAACATCTATTAGCACTAAATCCGCTCCTATGGAAACAAATGGAGTCATTGTTGAACATGAGGAAAGAAATCAATGTGCTACTGATGGCACAACTACAATTCATGGGTTTAAGCTTTACATTCCTCTATCTTACAAGTTTCAGACTTCTCCTAACCTCAAGGATGATTGTATGGGTAACCTCACTTCTTTCCAATTATTGAAATACTTACATTATCCTTTTGGTGATGAACTTAGTAGGTCAAAAGCCATAAATTTCCTTGCTGAAAATTTTGGAAACAATGGACAACCACATGTTAAGACTATAACAGGGGAAAAACTCAGTTCTAATCAATTACTACACTGTTGGATACCATTTCATGATGCTATCTCTCATATATTTCACTCTTTGAATGATGTAGGTGGTAGTCAAGGTTGCTTTATGAATGAGCCACAATCTCAATCCATATTTGAATAAGGGGATATACCTTCAATCCAACAATTATTAGGGATTCTCATAAGAAAGGGAAGTTTCTTGGTGTACTTGAGTTGAAAGAACTTTTACCTTCAATTGTACAGCCCCCTGAACTTGATTTAAAACCCCTTCCCCCTAACTTGAAGTATGTTTTTCTTATTGAACATGATCAATTACTTGTCATTATCTCTAGTTCCTTAAGTACATATGAGGAGTTGAGTTTACTCCATGTATTGAAAAAACACAAGAGGGCAATAAGGTAGACTTTAGGTGATATTCCAAGTATTAACCCAACTGTATGCACCCACAAAATACTTTTGAATAAGGGTTCTAAACCTATGAGACAGCCCCAACGTAGACTCAACCCTCTCATCTTAGATGTAGTTAAGAAGGAGGTCACCAAACTCTTGAGTGTAGGGATCATATATCCTATTTCAGATAGTGAGTGGGTCACCCCGGTCTAAGTTGTTCCAAAAAAGAGTGAAATAACAGTTGTGCAAAATGAGAAGAATGAACTCATTTCAACAAGAGTCCAAAACTCTTAGAGAGTTTGTATAGACTTTAGGAAGTTAAATAAAGCAACTAGAAAGGACCACTCTCCACCTATACTCATTACTCCTAATTGGGATCTTGATTTTGACCTTTGTTGTGATGCTTCTGTTGGAAATTATGCCAAAGGGCCAATCATTGTACTTTGAACATTATTAATTTAATGAAATTTCTCCATTCTGTTATCATATTATTTGCATGTTAACTATGATAATTGTATCCTTGGATAAATCATAAAGATTATCCTAAAATGTCCCTGGTCAGTCATCTATGCGGGAGCAAAGATGAAATAAGACCAGTATGACTTTGATAAGATATGGAGATACTAATCAAAGTCTTAGGCACTTGTAAGAGTACAAGGTGCTGGACTGACCCACTATGAGAAAGCTATATGGATTAAGTCATGAGCTTTTCTCATGTATAACCATGTCACAATGCCCTTAAACTTGAGGTCATCACGGATTCCTACATGAGAGTTGCTAAGCTTTGAACTAGTCAAAAGTCACTTTTGACCAGGTGATGATAAAGGCTATGATCGGCCTTGGTGGTTTTTCATGCAGAGAAATATGAATGATCAAGATGGAATTTGTCCCTCACATTAGTAGAGAGATATTATTAGGCCCTCGATGAGTGAGTCTGAGAAATGTATGGCCATACTACGATGGAAAAGAGTTTCCATTTTTATTGTCAGGCTACTCAGGAATCGAGAAAGTAATGGTCAGGAACAAGAGCATGACATTATCTATGCCTCATCCTTGACCGATATATCGTGTGATAAAAGGGATGTGACATGGTTGTATGACAGATTGCATCATGTTAACGATCCTCATATGAATTGGGTAGTCATAATGTTTTGCTAGAGGCTGCTTGCAACTTGTGGGTTAATACAATTATTGGCCTACTGCCAACTTCATATGGGCCTATAGGGTCACATATAAAAATGGCCCAACACAAGATAATGTTTAATTTAGGGTGGACAAATTTTATATTTATATATATATGTAATATAAACATTTGTTAATAATATTACATAGATATGTATTTTCGAAATACATATTACATGTATATGTATATATATACATTATATGATAATATTATATTATGTTTGTTTTAAATTTAATGTATTAAGATATAATAAATTTAATAACTAACATGATAGAGATATAGTATCTCAGATTTAACTTATGAAGATAAATTAAATCTAATGGCTCTTTATTTGAATTAAATAAATTGGTTAAATTAAAACTGTTAGATAGATTTAATTTAAACTAAATTTATTTAATTAGCTCGTCAAGATAATTAATTTTTAATTAATTTGGAAATTAATAACGATTAATTTTGAAATTCAAATATAGCCCTCATATGCTATAAACTTGATAGATCATATAGACTCATACATGCATGAGAATTCATAACTGCAAGGGAAACCCTAGGAGACATTAGAGGTGCTAGCACGCAGTCTCTGTTGGAGAGCATTTGTGTGGATACCGGTAGAGGGAGCGGACCTAATATGTGGGCTCCTAGAGATTGTGAAAACCCTAAGTTAAAAAGGTATGAGTTCTTTCTAACCCGATTTAAACACCATTGATAGATCCTCGATTAGGATCGGTAAAACTTTAAAATTCTTCCACTATGCCTGCCGATCCTAACAATGGCATCAGAGCAAGTCAATTGTGTATTTAAATTGAGTTTATGTTCTTATTCATGTGATATATATAGGATATGTGTGTGTGTGTGTGTGTGTGTGTGTGTGTGTGTGTTTATAAGAAAACATCCTACTATGTTAATTCGGAAAAGGAATATGTTCAACGTCATTATGCATTTTCGGATAGTACTGTATGTTTATGCGATTTGGTGAGATTGTTTCAATTACATGTGATATGTTTTTTTTAATTCCGCCACTGGCATCGCGATTTCTATTTTGGATTCGATCTCAAGTAGAATTCATCGTTTAGGTTTCGAATAGGTTGAAGATCATGGTATACAGACACATTAGGGTCTCTAATCGGATTTAGGGATCCAAAATAGTGGAGAAGAACTGGGTCTAAGTTCATGTATCTATTCGGGTAATAGGGATCCGAAACTATGGGGAAGACAATCCGGATCAGAAGCGGTCTGGGTTGTTGTTGTTTTCTTTTTGAAATTGGGCCGAAATCCCTTTAGAATTGGGCTAAAAAAACTTTTTAAAAAATTGGGTCCGAAATTTTTTAAATCTAAAATTTTCAAATATCTCTTTTAAAAGGAATGTGCCTTTTTCAAAAGCTCTGGGGGCGCTACCCCTTGACCCCACCCGCTAACTGGCTAGCGAGACCACCGTGACTACCTATTCGTAGCGTAATATAATCGAATCATGACATTTATTGCTTTTCATATTGTATGAATTCTTGTTGTGGTTTATTCTTTATACTTGTTTGCGTATGGTGAACAATATGGCTTTAGAATTTTACAAAGGGTTGTAATATTTAAATACGGCCTCCGTGTCGTGCCTTTCTCTAAATACTCTCAATGTACATTTTCTTCTCATCTCACTCCCCTCAAATGTTTAAACGAGGTTTATCTCAATGTATTTCTTTTCTTATTTAGAGAAGTCCTCTCATTGGCTTGGGAGGATTTTAGGTTAGGTAAGCCTGTTGGAAATTATGCCCTAAAGGCCAATTATTGTACTTTGAACATTATTCTTTTAATGAAAATTTTCCATTCTGTTATCATATTATTTGCATGTTAACTGTGATAATTGTATCCTTAGATAATTCATAAAGATTGTCCTAAAATGTCCCGGTCGGTCATCTATGCGGGAGCACAGATGAAATAAGACCAGTATGACTTTGATAAGATATGGAGATACGAATCAAAGTCTTAGGCACTTGTAAGAGTACAAGGTGCTGGACCGACCCGCTATGAGAAAGCTACATGGATCAAGTCATAAGCTTTTCTCATGTATAACCATGTCACAATGCCCTTAGACTTAAGGTCATCATAGATTCCTACATGAGAGTTGCTAAGCTTTGAACTAGTCAAAAGTCACTTTTGACCAAGTGATGATAAAGGCTACGATCGGGCTTAGTGGTTTTTTATGCAGAGGAATATGAATGATCAAGATGAAATTTGTCCCTCACATTAGTAGAGAGATATTACTGGGCCCCTTGATGAGTGAGTCTGAGAAATGTATGGCCATACTACAATGGAAAGGAATTTCCATTTCTATTGTCAGGCCACTCAGGAATTGAGAGAGTAATGGTCAGGAACAAGAGGATGACATTATCCATGCCTTATCCTTGATCGATGTATCATGTGACAAAAGGGACGTGACATGGTTGTATGACACGTTGCATCGTGATAACAATTCTCATATGAATTGGGTAGTCGTAATGTCTTGCTAGAGGCCGCTTGCGACTTTTGGGTTAGTACAGTTATTAGCCCACTGCCAACTTCATATGGGCCTACGGGGTCACACACAAGAATGACCCAACACGAGATAATGTTTAATTTAGGGTGGAAGAATTTTATATTTATATATATATGTATAATATAAAATTCGTTAATAATATTATATAGATATATATTTTCGAAATATATGTCTTATATTATATATATATATATATATATGTATATATATTATATGATATTATTATATTGTGTTAGTTTTAAATTTAATTTATTAAGATATATTAAATTTAATAACTAACATGATAGAGATATAGTATCTCAGATTTAATTTATGAAGATAAATTAAATCTAATGGCTCCTTATTTGAATTAAATAAATAGGTTAAAATTAAAACTGTTGTACAAATTTAATTTAAACTGAATTTATTTAATTAGCTCATCAAGATAATTAATTGTTGATCAATTTTGAAATTAATGATGATTCATTTTGAAATTTGAATACAGCCCTCATAGGTTATAAACTTGATAAAGCAGATATATTTATATGCGGATGAGAATTCAGAGCCGCAAGGAAAACCCTAGGAGACATTGGAGGCGTTAGCATGCAGTCTCTGTTGGAGAGCATTCGTGTGGATACCGGTAAAGGTAGCGGACCTAACGTGTTGGCTCCTAGAGATCGTGAAAACCCTAAGTTGAAAAAGGTACGAGTTCTTTCTAACCCGATTTAAACACCGTTGATAGATCCTAGATTAGGATAGGTAAATTTTTTAAAATTCTTCCGCTATGCCTGTCGATCCTAACAAAGCTATGTTGTATCACGTTTCAATTATGCTTTTGATAAGATCATTACATGAATACTTTTAGGTTTATATGTATTTATCTGTATGAGATACGACCACGATTGCATTCATATAAACAAGACTAATTAATTGAGCCCTCTAATCAAATCTTAAGTCTTAATGTCGTCAATTAATGAATACCTATCAAAACCTAGATTGCTCTATTACGGAAACTACCAAAGTGGATGCACTTGAGTTATCTTGATGAGACAAGCATGAGTAATGGTACAAGCTCAATGGGACAAACTTTCTTGACTGGTTCAAGAACTTGAGAATTGTTCTCAAGAGGAAAGAAAGGCTTATGTCCTAGATCAACCCATTCCTGAGGAGCCTGTAGCCAATGCTCCAAGAGCTCAGAGAGATGCTTATACAAAGCATAAGGATGACTCTGTGGATGTAGGTTGCCTAATGCTTGCCACTATGGTTCCAGAGCTCCAAAGAGATCTGGAACTGATGGAGGCTCATGAGATGATTGTCCATTTCAAGGAAATGTTCTAGCAACAGGCAAGGAAAGTAAGGTATGAGACCACAAAGGCCTTACATTCCTGCAAGATGGCTAAAGGTGCATCAGTTAGTACTCATGTGTCAAAGATGAAAGGCTATAATGATTACCTTGAGAGGCTTGGATTTCACATAAGCCAGGAGTTAGCTACGGATTTGATCCTGAACTCACTACCGGAGAGTTACGACCAGTTTGTTATGAACTACAACATGAACAACATGGAGAAATCAATTTCTGAGCTATATGGGATGCTCAAAACTGCTGAGCAAAGCATTAAGAAAAAGCCCAGTACAGTTTTGATGGTTCAGAAAGGAAAAGGTATGAAAAAGAAAGGGAAGGGAAAATGGAAGGGTAATGGCTCAGGTGGTAAGACCAAAGGGTTAGACAAGCCCAAAACTAAACCTGCACCCAAGAAGGCAAAGCCTCCAAAGGAAGGAGTATGCTACTTCTGCAATGAACCCGGTCATTGGAAGAGGAATTGCAAACCTACCTAGAAGATCTAAAAAAGAACAAGAAGGATAGCGAGGCTATAGCTTCAGGTATTTATGTTATAGACATTCATTTTTCATCTTCCTCTACATGGGTATTAGATACTGCATGTGGTTCTCACATTTGTACAAATGTGCAGGGTCTAAAGGACAGTAGAAAGCTGAAGAACGGCGAGGTGGACCTACGAGTTGGAAATAGAGCAAGAGTTGCTACTTTAGCCGTAGGCACTTATGAATTAGTTCTGCCCAGTGGGCTTTTGTTAGTTTTGAACAATTGCTATTATGTTCCTGCTTTGAGTAGTAACATTGTTTCTTTTTCTTATTTGGATAAGGAAGGTTATACTTCCATTACTAGGAATGATAAATGTTCTATTTATCGGAATGACATTTTCTACTCTGATGGTGATTTACATGTTGGTTATTATATATTAAATTTGGAACATCCTAATAATGGGAATATCTATACCATAACTACTAAAAGGATAAAATCAAACAATTTGAATCTGACCTACCTACACTACTACAAAAAAGTAAAGATGTGGCGCTTATAATTGCATTAACTGTGGCGCTAGAGAAGTGCCACATATCTGGACGCCACTAAAAAAAGCTGTGGCGCTTGGAAGCGCCACAACATTTTAAATTTTTTTTTAAAAAAAAATACCCTCCTGTGGCGCTTGTTTGAGGAAGTGCCACAGGAGGGGGGCCTCCTGTAGCGCTTGCTTGAGCAAGCGCCATAGCAGGGGGTCCTTTTTTTTTCTTTTTTCTTCTTCTTCTTCTTTTTTTTCCTGTGGCCCTTTTTTATGCTTCCTGATTGTGAAGCTTTATATAAAATGAGTGGCTTTCGTGTTTATCATCTCCACAAATTGTCAATCTTTCTATTTTATATTTCAACCTATTATATATATATATATATATAATTTTCACATTTAAAATTCAAGTTCCCCAACAATAATGTTCTTACATTAATACTCTCCAAAGCTAACATAAAAAATATCACAATACAAGAACTTGATATGTGAACACAGTACATCAACAACTAATTAAGTAAATTAAAAGATTACTAAAAAACGCAAGCTTGTCGGCAAAAAAATTTAAACAAAGCAAAAAGGCAAACGAAACAAGCTAGGTTTTCATCAGTCTTTCCTATTAAATTAGGAACAAAAAGGCAAACGTTATATTACGGTTTATCTTGACTAAAAAAAATTTAAACAAAGCATGCTAGAATGAAATAGTCTTCTTCTTACAAATCTATTAATTGACTAGCGCAAGGAGTGGAAGACCACGTTGGTGATGCTAGCTTGAGTGACGAATGAGCGTGTGGGTGTGTTTTTTAGTGTGAAGATGATAGGAAATGGAGGGAGGGGGCCGACGGATCCACTAAGAAGATGAGAAAGGGAAAGTAGTTTAATGGATGAGAGAGTAGTTAAATAATTAAAGTGGAGTAATAGTCAAAAAGAGAAGGAATGGGGGGCGGACACAGGACCACTACGCGGGAAATGAAATAATTAAGAGATACACTATCCATTTGAATTTTTTTTAAAGAAAGGGGGCAAGTGTGGCGCCTAAATAATTAGGCGCCACACATTGCCTCATTTCAGCTGTGGCGCCTAATGCTTAGGCGCCACAGCTGAATTATCATGTGTGGCGCCTATTTATTTAGGCGCCACACATGCCCAGTTCTTTAAAAAAAAATTTAATGTTGCAGCTGTGGCGCTTGGTGGGTTAGGCGCCACAGCTGCTTTCGTGGCCCCAAGTGTGGCAGGCGCCACACTAGGCCTCCTCAATTGTGACACTTAATCTATTAGGCGCCATAGCTGGTATCCAAAATTTAAAAAAAAATTATAGAGGTAAAAAACAAAAAAAAAAAGAGAAGCTGTGGCACTTATTTAAAGAAGTGCCACAAAATGTGCGCCACTTTTTATCCTTTTTGTAGTAGTGCTATTTCATTGTCGTCTCGGCCATATAAATGAGAAACGCATTTCCAAACTCCATCAAGATGGATTTCTTAACTCATTTGATTTTGAATCATATAATACATGCCAATCTTGCTTATTAGGAAAGATGACAAAGGCACCTTTTACTGGGCATAGTGAGAGGGCCACTGAATTATTGGGCCTCATACATACAGATGTATGTGGACCATTAAATATAGCTGCCAAAGGAGGTTATGTCTGCTTCATACATTTATAGATGACTTTAGTAGATATGGCTATATCAATCTAATAAAACATAAATCTGAATCTTTTGAAATGTTCAAAATATTCCAAAATGAAGTACAAAATCAACTTTGCAAAACAATTAAAGCACTTCGATCTAATCGAGGTAGTGAATATTTGAGCCAAGAGTTCATTGATCATCTTAGGAGTTGTGGGATAATCTCAAAATTAACTCCTCCAGGAACACCACAATGTAATAGCATTTCTGAATAGAGGAATCGAACATTATTAGATATGGTTTGATCAATGATGAGTCAAACATATCTTCCACCGTCTTTTTGGGGACATGCCCTAGAGACAGCCGTGTTCACACTAAATCGTGTTCCATCTAAAGCAATTGAAAAGACACCATATGAGATATGGACTAGAAAGAAACAAAGTTTATCTTTTCTTAAGATCTGGGGATGTGAGGTCTATGTTAAGCAACAAGCCTCTGATAAATTAGAGCCCAGATCATCAAAGTGCCTTTTTATGGGGTATCCTAAAGAAACGAAAGGATACTATGTCTACAATCCCACCAATAACAAAGTGTTTGTTATTCGAAATGGTAAGTTTCTAGAAAGAAAGTTTGTCTCTAAAACAACCAGTGGGAGTAAGGTACATCTTGAAGAAATTCGAGAGTCACAAGATAGTACAGAACCACATATGGACATTAGAGAAGACTCACAACAAGTTGCTGATCCTCCTCAAGTAACATAAGGTCCATGAAGATCTGATCGGACACGAAATCAGCCTCAGAGATATAGATTTCTAATTACTGAAGGTCGTGATGTGTTGCTCATTGAGCAAAATGAGCCAACCACCTATTGAGAAGCCATAGCGGGACCAAACTCCGAGAAATGGCTAAATGCCATGAAGTCTGAAATGCAATCTATGTACGACAATCAGGTATGGACCATAGTCGATCCACCTAAAGGTGTAAAAACTATCGGGTGCTATGGGTTTTCAAGGAGAAAAATGACATAGATGGCAATGTAAATGTCTTCAAGGCATGACTGGTTGCAAAAAGATTCACTCAAACTCATGGTGTAGACTATGATCAAACCTTTTCTCCAGTTGTAATGGCCAAATCAATCAGAATCCTTCTTGCCATTACAGCATATTATGACTATGAAATATGACATATGGACGTCAAAACAGCCTTCCTTAATAGAACGCTGCTTGAGGATGTGTACATGACACAACCTGAAGGTTTTGTGCATCCAAAGGACTCTGGTAAAGTTTGCAAGCTTCAAGATCTATTTATGGATTGAAGCAAGTATCTCAGAGCTGGAATCATCATTTTGATGAAGTAGTCAAAGAGTTTGGATTCATTCGAAACATTGATGAACCTTGTGTTTACAAGAAGGTTGTGGGAGTATAGTTGTATTCTAGTGCTTTATGTAGATGATATCCTACTCATTGGGAATGACATTCATACCTTGCAGAGTGTTAAGTCTTGGTTAGGAAAGCCTTTTCAATGAAAGACTTAGGTGAAGCTACCTAAATCCTAAGTAGGGATAAATCCAAAAGACTAATAGGCCTAAGTCAAAGCACATACAAAGACAAGATACTGCATAGGTTCAGTATGCAGGATTCAAAAAGGGGTTACATGCCCATGTCTCATGGCATCCATCTTAGCAAGGATCTGTGTCCTAACACACCTGATCAGCGATATCGGATAAGTAAGGTTTCATATGCCTTGGCCATTATATCCATCATGTATGTCATGCTATGTACTCGACCAGATGTCTCATTTGCCTTAAGCATGACTAGCAGATATCAACAAGATCTTGGTGAGGTTTATTGGACTGCTGTCAAGAATATCCTAAAGTACTTAAGAAGGACTAAGGACCTATTTTTGGTCTATGGTGGATTGGATGATAAGCTCTGTGTAACTAGTTACACAGATGCAAGTTTCCAAACTGACCAAGACAACCTTAAATCTCAATCTAGATACGTATTCCTCCTGAATAGTGGAGCAGTAAGCTGGAAGAACTCCAAGCAGAGCACTGTAGCAGATTCTACATCAAAAGCTGAGTATATAGCAGCATCGGATGTAGCTAAAGAAGCCGTTTGGATCAAAAAGTTCATTACTGAACTAGGGGTGATGTCTACCATCTCAAATCCAATAAATTTGTTCTGTGACAATAGTAGTGCTATTGCACAAGCCAAGGAGCCTAGGTCAAATCAAAGGACCAATCATATACTCAAGCAATTTCATCTTATTAGAGAAATCAATGATAGAGGTGATATAAAGATATGCAAAGTAGCAGAAGAAGACAACGTTGTTGATCCTCTTAGTAAGCCGCTTGCACAGACAAAGCATGAGCATCATGTTAGGGCAATGGGAATTAGGCAAATTAATGATTGTACCTAGGGCAAGTAGAAGGATATTGGAAATTGTGCCCAAAGAGCCAATCATTGTACTTTGAACATTATTAATTTAATGAAATTTCTCCATTCTGTTATCATATTATTTGCATGTTAACTATGATAATTGTATCCTTGGATAAATCATAAAGATTATCCTAAAATGTCCCTGGTCAGTCATCTATGCTGGAGCAAAGATGAAATAAGACCAGTATGACTTTGATAAGATATGGAGATACGAATCAAAGTCTTAGGCACTTGTAAGAGTACAAGGTGCTGGACTGACCCACTATGAGAAATCTATATGGATCAAGTCATTAGTAACCACATCACAATGCCCTTATACTTGAGGTCATCATGGATTCCTACATGAGACTTGCTAAGCTTTGAACTAGGCAAAGTCACTTTTGATCGGGTGATGATAAAGGCTATGATCAGGCTTAGTGGTTTTTCATGCAGAGGAATATGAATGATCAATATGGAATTTGTCCCTCACATTAGTAGAGAGATATTACTGGGCCCCTCGATGAGTGAGTTTGAGAAATGTATAGCCATACTACGATAGAAAGGAGTTTCCATTTCTATTGTCAGGTTACTCAGGAATTGAGAAAGTAATGGTCAAGAACAAGAGCATAACATTATCCATGCCTCATCCTTGACCAATATATCGTGTGAAAAAAGGGACGTGACATGGTTGTATAACAGGTTGCATCTTGTTAACGATCCTCATATGAATTGGGTAGTCGTAATGTCTTGCTAGAGACCGCTTGCGACTTGTGGGTTGGGTTAATAAAGTTATTGGCCCACTGCTAACTTCATATGGGCCTACAGGGTTGCACACAAAAATGGCCCAACACGATATAATGTTTAATTTAGGGTGGATGAATTTTACATTTATATATATATATATATGTAATATAAAAATTCGTTAATAATATTATATAGATATGTATTTTTGAAATACATATTATATATATATATATATATGTATATTATATTATATTATTGTTTTGTGTTTGTTTTAAATTAAATTTTTTAAGATATAATAAATTTAATAACTAACATGATAGAGATATAGTATCTCAGATTTAATTTATGAAGATAAATTAAATCTATTGGCTCTTTATTTGGATTAAATAAATTGGTTAAATTAAAACTGTTAGACAGATTTAATTTAAACTGAATTTATTTAATTAGCTCATCAAGATAATTAATTGTTAACTAATTTTGAAATTCAAATATAGCCCTCATAGGTTATAAACTTGATAGAGCAAATAGACTCATACACGCATAAGAATTCAGAGCCGCAAGGGAAACCCTAGGAGACATTGGAGGCGCTAGCACGTAGTCTCTGTTGGAGAGCATTCGTGTGGATACCGGTAGAGGGAGTGGACCTAACATGTTGGCTCCTAGAGATCGTGAAAACCCTAAGTTAAAAAGGTACAAGTTCTTTCTAACCCGATTTAAACGTCATTGATAGATCCTCGATTTGGATCAGTAAAATTTTAAAATTCTTCTGTTGTGCCTGCATATCCTAAAAGCTTCCAATAGTGCTATTTTTGTAGTTCTAGGTCAAAAAATTGGTAAGACCTCTTTTGTTATTGCTTATGCTTCTAAAACATTAGATAAGGCTCAAATAAATTACAATACCACTGAGAAAGAGCTCTTTTCCATTATTTTTGCATTTGAGAAGTTTAGGTCTTATCCAGTGAATTCTAAAGTGATTATCTATTTTGATCATTCTGTTGTCAAGTTCTTATCTAGGAAGACTCATACTAAGCCTCGATTACTAAGGTAGATACTACTACTTCAAGAATTTAACACAGAGTTTAGGGATAAGGCGGTACAGAAAATCTTATTGATGACATCTAAGCCGCTTACCCCTTGCTGCACAGGGAGTAGTTTATGTTGAAGTTACTTATGATGGTTTTCTTGATGCCCATCTCCTTGCTATTATACTTTATGACCTATGGTTTGCTCATTTGGTGAATTATCTACTGGCTGAGTCTTACCTGATTCTTTGTCTCATTTTCAGAAACAGAAGCTAAAACATGAAGCTCAATACTATTTATGACTTGTGGCGTCATTGTAGTGTCCAAATCATTAAGAGATGTGTGTCGAATGATGAATTCTCTTCAGTTATAGCCTTTTGTCATTCTTTATTGTGTGGTGGTCACTTTGGGGCAAATAGAACTGCTAAGAAAATATTAGATTGTGGTTTATATTGGCCTAGCCTCTTTACGGATTGTTATGCTTTTTGTAAAACTTGTGATGCATGCCAGCATTTTGGGGGGTTATCTAAAAAGCATGAAATACCACAGCAACCTATGTTGTTTTCTCAAGTGTTTGATATTTGTGGCATTGATTTTATGGGTCCATTTCCTGCATCTCATGGATATCTATACATTTTGTTGGTTGTTGATTACCTTTCATAGTGGATTGTGGCCATTCCTACAAGGAAGGATGATGTCTCTACTGTTATCAAATTCCTACGTACTCATAACTTTTGTAGGTTTGGTGTGCCAAGAGCAATTGTGAGTGATCGTGGCTCACATTTTTGCAACAAATTGATGGACAACTTGCTATCTAAATATGGTGTTCTCCACAAGACTTCTACCCCATACCATCCACAGACAAATGGGCAAGCTAAGGTATCTAATAAGGAAATCAAGTATATCTTGGAGCAAATTGTCAAGCAAAGTAGGAAAGATTGGAGTCTCCGGTTGGATGATGATCTTTGGGCATATGGTACAGCTTTTAAAACTCCTATTGACATGTCTCCTTTCCGGTTAGTCTTTGGTAAGGGCTTCCATCTACCTGTTGAGCTCGAACATAAAGCTTACTGGGCTGTAAAAACTTGTATATGGATCTTCAAGGTTCTGCTGAGGAAAGGATGCTTGAGATATAAGAGCTTGAAGAGTTGCAGTTGGATGCATATGAAAGTTCCCGTATCATAAGGAAAAATCCAAATTGATTCATGATCAAGGCATCTTACGGAAGCAATTTCATGAAGGAGAACAAGTACTTATGTTCAAGGCAAGCTTCAAGCTAAAAAATGGGAAGCTTAAAACCAAATGGCAAGGTCCCTACAAAGTAGTCAAGGTGCATAGCTTTGGGTTAATAGAGCTTGAAGATCTTGCAAGTGGTGCAAAGTTTCAAGTGAATGGTCATTTGTTGAAGCATTACCCTGCTAGTCATCAACCACCATAATGCACACGATAGTCTCTTTCCTTACCTTATTCCTTATTTTATTTGATGATATACGCTATTGAACAAGTGTGGGGGAGGGACTTATCAGTAGTCAAAAATAATTTGTTAGACTGGATTTTTCAATTAAATAAACTCCATTTTGAATCATACTCTTGTGCTTAGGCTTATCCTACACTACCCTTTTCTCTATATCCTTGTGCCTAATTTCTAAAAACTATTTCCACTTATGTCTTGTCTTCTCTCTCTCATTATGACGATGATGTGTTGTGCTTCAATCTTGAATTGGACTTCACAACATTCACTTCATCCAAGATATAAGTGTGTCTAGGTTCTTTACTTTTATGCATTACATTGAGGGCAATGTAAGGATTAAGTGTGGGGGAGTGTGTTTATTCTCATGATGGATTTCACTGTGATATCATATGCCTCTGTCTCTTACTTGTGTCTTCTGTTGTTTTTTGTCTAATTCACTAAGATTTTTGAAGCCTTTAGTCATGATCAAGTATCTCAATTACTCTTAGTTGGATTCATGGTTGAAACTTGTTTTGAATTAGTGAATTGCCACAAAATTCAAGTGTTTTAATGGTGCATGGTTTAATTTTGATGAGTTTGTTAAAGAACAAAAAGCCTAGTTGGAAGGTGTTTTGGGCCTAATTGTTCATTTCATTGTGTGATTTATCCACCTAGATTATTGCTCTCTAAAAATTTTTTTTGTTTCTTGCTTGAGGCTACATTTTGCAATGATATGGATAGAGATGACATTGCATTCATTTCTAAACCTTTTAACCTAAATACAAACCATTTATCATTTACCTTTGTTTAGCCCCTTGAACCCTTCACTTTCATTTCCATTTTATTGTACAAATGTTATGTTTGCATCCTTTATCAAGTTCTTCTTAACACTATTGAAAAAAAAAGAGTACTATTATATATTAGAAAAGAAAAAAAATGCCATGTGAATAGTCAAAAGAAAGAAAATAGAAAAGAAGAAAAAGAAGAGAACAAGTGTAAATACAAAAAAAAAGAAGAAGAAAAATTCAAAGAAAGAAATAAAGTCACAATGGTAAAATATGTGAGTTAAGTTTGGTTTTATAGTGCTAAGTGATCTAGAAAATTATTTAGTGCAAGCATAGTGTTTGTTACATTATTCATCATTTGGCCTATTCAACATTACAACCCTACAAAGTCCTTTGGATTTATTTATGCCATTGTTGCAAATAGAGGAGAGCCTAGAAATATTACAAGCCTATAGTAGAGTGTGGTTAAAGTGGTTGTAAGTGAAAAACTACTCTATATGAGAGAAGAGTGCAAACACTTATCCTAGTTAAGGTTTCCAATTAAGCTCATTGAAATTAAACCTTGCATTACTTTAGCTACGTTAATTTTTTGTATGTTCATTGAATTTGGATTGGAGGATATCTTGTTATTTGACTAAGTGTGATTCTTAAAGCTTGATCTTGTCTATTCTTTCAACTTTCATCCCTCTTTGCCTACATTGTGTTTAATGTTTTACTTAGGAGTGTAAAAGCTTAAGTGTGGGAGAATTGATAGAGCTCAATATTTATATCTTTTTATTAATTAATCTTAGGCTTTTGTGGGACTTAATTGAATATTTTGGGCGAAATCAAGTGTTAATGTGAGATTTTAGTGAAAGAATAATTTGGGAATTAAAGTGGTTAAATTTTTATATTTTTAATTAATATTTGTTATTCCCATTATTCTTTAATTTTGAGTAAAAGATATTACCTTTGTGAATATAATTTTGTAGGTGGTAATGTGGCACAATTTGAGTGGTCAAGGTAAAAGATGTTATTTTAGAGCTTAATGAAGGAAAGAGTAGAACATCACAAGTGCAGAATTTATTTTCACATTTTTTCTCAAAAAGGAGATTAAATGAGTAAGGGCCTTGTTTGGTAGTTGCAATTATGTGCTTAATGTCAAAACAGATTTTTACCTCTTATCCAAACATGGCACAATGTAATGTTTAACCTAGAGAAAATTGAAGAAAGAAGAGAAGGTGGGGACCATTTCAAATGAAGGAAACGGCTGTTGTTAATAGAGAAAAATTGAAGAGCTGAACCAAATTGATTGGGACATGAAGATGAGGTTGTAGGACCAAAACTAAAGAAAGAAAGGGAGGGTGGACCGATTGTGGATAGCTGGAATGAATTGGAAGAGGTAGCTATGTGAAGCAAAAGAAGCAATTGAAGTGGAGAGAGCTGACCGAGAAAAGCAAGTAGACCGGATTGGGTGAGGATTGAGTCGAAAAGAGGAAGAAAAGCTTGATTTTAAGGTAAGCTAATGAACTCAAATGCAAAACCTCACTTCATTAATATTGTTCCTCGGATTAAGGGCTCCATTTCTATGGTTCTAAATTGTCCATTGGTGTTGGTTTATGCCATCATGGAAATCTAAGCATAGTGAATCAAGAAACCTCTTTGAGAAAGTTGTTGAGGTAAGTGAAATAAACCTTTCTATCTATACTTTGTGCCAAATGATTAAGTTTGGAATTTCTAGGATTTTTGGCCTTAATGTCAAAAATTATGGTCATAGAGAGTTTGGTATGCAATGGTCATAGAAATGGGTGTTTTGGTATATGTTTTAGATAGATAGAATTGTTTTGAGGTTGAAATGTTGAGTTTGGCAAATTTTGGGATTTTGTGTGAATGTTGCCTAAAACCAAAGCAGGATAATGGAATAGGAATTTGGTAGTTTTAATGGTTTGATTGGATTCCTTGTGCAATTTTATGTGGGGGTAGCCTTAGTTCAGAATTTGGGATCATTGGAATCACTTGGGTAAAAGTTGGGAAGTGATGTCAACTCTGCAGCATTTTTAGCTTCTGATATACATCACCCAAGTGATCAAGGGTCTCACTCGAGTGAATTCATGCATATACTCGATTTTGGGTGCACTTCTATGCAAAAAGCCAAGAGTGTTGTCTCACTTGCGAGTGTTGTGGGTTATCACTCGAGTGAACCTTATCTCACTCGAGTGACCCTTGTCTCACTCGAGTGTAGTTGTATTTGACACTATAAACTCACGTCTCAGGTTGTCAGTCGTGTTCAATTTCTAAGAGTGTGTCTTAGCACTCGTGGGTGTTAAGCCATTACTTGAGTGCCAAGATCCCTGCTCGAGTGATGTTCTCTTTTGAAAGTTTCTTGTGCTCTCAAGTGAGAACTTCCTGAACCTCACTTTGGGGGACTCGGTTGAGCATTAGGCTATCACTCGAGTAATTTGAGTTATGCTCGAGTGCAGCGATCAATTCTAGTTTTTGTTATTTCTTTCTGCTCTCGGGTGATCACTTTTAAGGCCTCACTTCGTAGAACTCAAGTTAGCATTTGGCTATCACTCGGGTGTTGCTTCTAGGACTCGAGTACAAGTCCATCATCACTCGAGTGAGGTCTTCTTCACTCAAGTGCAACAGTGAAAAACTAGTACTTGTTCTTCTAAAAGGGGATCTTTGGGATAGTTCTTCCAACCCTTTAGAGCTTTTGTTAGAGGCATTTATAGCTTCCTAAAGGACATTAATGATAACCAATCTAAGTGATATGAGCTATTTGAGTATTGGAATAGAATATGACACTTCGTCCCTAATTGTGAATTATATGATTCGATATTTGCCCTACTCGGGAGAGACCAGTGCCAGAGCATGCACAGAAAGGCCAAGGTAGTGAATTTTCTCTCTTATTGTGTATGATGCTTGGTATGCATGACTTATCATTGTGTTGTATGTGTTGTGGGCTATAGGGCATTACAACATGAGCAGTTCAACGTGAGCACTCGTAGGGGGTGATGGTTATTACACCTACCCCTGTTGTTGTAATTGCTAAGGCTGCGTTGTAGAATTGTATGCCCCGTATTCCCTATGAGTGCTTTGACACTACGGGGATTCCTTAAAATCTCACTCTCCAAAAACAAATTTCAGACAGGGTTGGTGGATCTAAAGAGAAGCAGGTGATGAAGGGTGGTTAGAGCTCCAGGCAAGGAGTTTATTTTGGATTTTGGTTATCAGTTTGGATAATTGTATATGATAATTTGGATTATAGAATAGTAATTGTGTAATCCTTTAGATTGGGAAACTAATTATGGGTATTCGTGCCTTGTAAAACCCTTAGTTGATTAATGGAACCCGAGTGTGTCGGGAATTTATGTTGTACTCTGATAATTATGAATGAAATTGTACTATACAGGCCATTCGTGTAATCAAAATGTGAATATGAGATCATTTAGAAAGGTTTTTGAAAACCATGTTTTTAGGAAACTTACTTTCATTAAGTCCCAAATCATCTTATGGTCTCTAATTCCACATAATTATGAATTTATGAACTAAATCTCAGCCTTGATCGTAAAGGGGTTACATTTGTGGTATCAGAGCTGTAGTTTCTGACAAGGGTAAGATTTACTAGGATAGTTGCCATGGTTTGTTACCTTAGTCATAGATGTTGACTTAGGATTATTTATTGTATACATATGAGTATTTCTGCTCTTTGTGGATATATATAAGTTTTAAGGATAATGTGTATACATTTGCTATGGTACTGACATGGTTAATCATTTATAGAGTTAAAGGACAAAATGGTTCGCCCTAGACTTAGACCAGGGGATCCAGAGGTAGAGGAGTTAAATGAAAATCCACCTGATCCAATGCGAGAAATGATGAACTTGATCAGGGAGCAAAGAGACATGATCGATGTGCTAAGAGAAGAGCTCAGGGAAGAAAGGGCTAAGTTTAATGAGGAAAAGGTTTAGTCTGCAAGTAAGGAGACCCAAGAGGAAACCCAAGTTGGGACTCGTCATAAGGAAACAGCTGAGGGGTCCAATTGGTCTCGAAAGAACCCATCTCGCATGGTGCCAAATCAAGAGTCACAGGGGTACCAGTCTGAGAGGGTAAAGATCTACAATTTTGGGTCTCGAAGTTTTGCAAGCATCTACCTTCGGTGTTCAAAGGGAGATTTGAACCTCAAGCTGCTGAGGACTAGTTAAACTGGTTAGAGAAGATCTTCGAGGTCCTCGAGTATCTATCGGAGGTGAAAGCGAAATTGACAGTGTATAAACTTCAGACCGGTGGTAGCGAAATATCACCATGACACTACAAAGCCAGAACATACCACTAACTTGGGAGGTGTTTCAAGAGAAGTTCAATAAGAAGTACTTCCCTAAGTCGATGTGACTTGAGAAGGAATCTGAATTCCTAGCCATCAAGCAAGGGGATACAGAGAGCTTTGATGAGTACTTATACCGTTTCATCCGGTTATCTTGATACTCTTCTTACCAACAACATAAGGATGATATGGAGTGGAGTTCTAATATGCTTATCTAAGGCTTAAGGCGTGAGTTGAGGAAGAGATTAGCCACTCATCTGTTCACTGACTTCAACAAGGCGGTGAAAGAGTGCAGAATAACTAAAAATAATCTGAGAGAGTTGTACCTAGTTAAGGGTAGTGGCAGCCACAGTGAGCCTGGTAAGGCCAATACTTCCCAGAAGCGGAAGGGACAAGGGTCCTCATCTGGGGGCAATAGCAAGAAGCCTTATCAATCTAGGGGTCGTGGTGATCAAAGACCTCCAGTGGGAATGGTATGCAACTAGTGTAGGAAATATTATCCTGGTAGAACCTGCACGGGGCAAGTGATTTGCTTCAACTGTAAATAGCTAGGTCATCTTTCTACTCAATGCCCATGACAGCCGGTAGAGCAAAGGGCCAAGAATCAGGGTCGAGTGTTTGCAATGATGCATTAGGAAGCCTGGAAGTTCCCTGAACTGATTCAAGGTAAAATCTATCTAAGTGGTAATGAGTTACAAGCTTTATTTGACTCAGGTGCAAGTCATTCTTTTATTACCTATGACAGTGTAAAGCGCCTGGGATTGCATGTGCATAAATTGCTGTTTAATTTGGTAGTGTCAACGCTAATGAGTGTCAAGGTTGTGACGACTAAAGCTTGTCTAAACCATGTGATAGTAGTTGAGGGACTTGAGTCTATAGTCAATTTGATTTGCTTGCCGCTTTAACAACTAGAAGTTATTTTGGGTTTTGACTGGTTGATAGCGAATAATGTGCCACTTGATTGTAGTAATAAAAAGATAATTTACCGTACTGCATAGAGGGAGAATGATGTGAATGCCAGTTTGAATTTCCTTTCAACGGCTAAAGTCGAGAAATATCTTGAGAAGGGATGTCTGGGGTATATGGTGTTCTTTTTCGTGCAAGGAGAGACAGAAGAAACTCTAGAGAGTATACTCGTGGTAAGAAAATTCCCTGAGGTATTCTCAAATGATCTTAGCAAATTGCCTCCAGAGAGGGAAGTACAATTCCTAATTGAGATTGTGCCAGGAGTGGGTTCAATATCAATAGCCCCATATCATATGGCCTCGAATGAAATGGCAGAGTTAAAGAAGCAAATTGAAGAATTGCTTGAGAAAGATTTCATCCGACCCAGTGTATCACCGTAGGGAGCTCCAGTGCTGTTTGTGAAAAAAAAAAGATGGAAGCTTGAGGCTTTGTATTGATTATAGGGAGCTTAACAAAGTCACTGTTAAGAACAAGTATCCTCTTCTAAGAATCGATGACCTGTTAGATCAATTATCTGGCTCGTGTGTTTTCTCAAAAATTGATCTAAGGTTGGGATATCATCAGTTGTGTGTGAAGACAACGGATGTTCCGAAGACTACTTTCAGAACAAGGTATGGGCACAATGAGTTCCTTGTGATGCCCTTCGGGTTAACTAATGCACCAGCGGTATTCATGGATTATATGAACCGCATCTTCCAACAGTATCTTGACTAGTTTGTGGTAGTGTTTATTGTAACCCCCTTCGATAATCAGGCCGGGATTAGTGTTTAATCACATTTAATAATCGAATGAGAAATCCGGAACAATTAAAAACTTTTTAAAACACCTGTACAAATGGTTCCCCATTCATTTCATTTATTAAAACAAATGGCCTATTTGGTCTGTTACATATACAATATCAGAGTAAGCACAATTCCCGACGTTCACCCCAGGTAATAATATTAATCTAAAGGTTTATACAAGGCATCATTGCCCATCTCAGTATCCATACCGGGGATTACACAAAACTATACCACTATAATTCTATTCAATATGTATACATTTATCCAAAATGATAACCAGTTCAATATAAAACAAAAATATATAGCTAAGACTACCGCTGGCAGTCCTAATCGTCCTTTGCCACTTGATTGCTTTTCGATCCACTTGCCCTGTCTAAAAATGTTATTTGGAAAGAATGAGATTCTAGGGAATCCCAGTAGCAACAGTTTATTTATATGATGCATATATACAAAGCAAGTCACATATATCACAATGCAGCAATCAATATTCGAGACCGGGCTATCGCCACATTCCCTTTACTATATACGAGGTCGGGCTTACGCCACACCCCATCACTTTATGAGTATTCGAGTCCGGGCTTTCGCCACGTCCCCTTCACTTTCACTGTAATCGAGTCCGGGCTTTCACCATGTCCCCTTTACTTTCACTATAATCGAGTCCGAGCTTTCGCCACGTTCTCTTCACTTTCACTGTATTCAATGACTAATGCAAACAAGCAATGCAATACACATGATATAGGATAAAGTGTCACTACCTTTGTCTTTCCTTCCTTGAGCAGGCACAAGCCTTCTATGCTCTGGGCAGATATCAAATCCTAAAGTTATAATTAAGGATGAAACATTATTCTCTATTCCAATACTCAATTGACTCTTCAACACTTAGATTTGGTTATCAATAATGACCCTTAAGAAGCTATAAATGCCTCTAATAAAACCCCTAAAAGGTTGGGAAACAATAGGTTGAAGATCTCTTTTCAAAAACTTGAAGTGCTGGAACACAGGGGTTGGCCGCGGCTAGCCCTTCCTTGTGTCGCGGCCAAAATATGGTCAGAAGGTCGCCGGCCGCGGCCAGCCACCCATGGGCCGCGGCCAGAATAAGGCCAGCAAGGTTTGGGCCACGGCCAAGAAATTTCCTAATTCTTGGCTGAACTTCAAAAAATCATATCTAATTGTAGAAAAATCAAAACGGAGTGATTCTAAAGCCAAATGAAAGGTATTTAAGTCCTCTTTCAAGGAAAAATATCACAAAAATACAGAATCACCCAAAACTCAACACTGCTCCAGAACAGAGTTCTGTTTCCATCCCCAAACTTTGGACAACTATATCTCCTAGAATACTAAACGAATTGACAGAGAATATATGTCCATTTTGAAGCTTGGGATGTGAAATTTAAGACTGGAAAGTTTCAAAATTTTCTGAAATCATTTGGTCATTCAAAACGTCCACACAAATAAACTACCCAGACAGAGTTCACATTGACAGCATTTTCCAACTTTTCTACCAAAGTGTCCAATGACTCCAAAATCATTAACCAAACATTTTCCCATACAATTTTCCACAAGGAACACAATGGTAACCTTAAAATGACCAAATTCACAATCTAACCACATGCCCTTGTTAGATATGATTAGTTTTGATGATGTCAAATATAGATATTAAGTGATAAGAGCAAAAAGTTCATATAATGTATTTCTTTGACTAACTACTATATTTAATGTTACATATTTTTTAGATTAGTCAAGGAAAGAATGAAGAAGATTGAATTAATGAAAATGAACAAGAGGAAGAAGAAGAAAGAAATTGAAGATAGTCATGGAGATGCTTACTTGGATTATGAAGAATGAAGAACTTGTTAGATCTTACAAGAAGATAAAGATTCAAGTTGTTAGATGTGATATTGGAGGTTTCTATTATGATACCGGAGGTTTCTATGATCAAATAATGGTTGGAATATGTTAATATGAAGCTAAAATGACTTATATATGAGTTTTGGCACTTCTAGGGGAGTTATGCTCGAGCACAAGGTGTTATGCTCGAGCACAGGAAGAACATGCTCGAGCACAGCTGATTTCACTCGAGCACGGGGTGTATACTCTGTTCTACTCTGTTTTACGTTCAGCTTGAGCGAGGTCTGGTATTTTGATCATATCTCTCAAACCACACGTCGGATTGACCCGAAACCGGTGGCATATGAAAGAAGACTCCCAACACGTAATATTGGCACCAGAATCACATTGAAAGAAGATCAAATGAAGGAGTTATGAATCGTCGAAAATGAAACTGAAATCACCGTCATATTTCGACACAGGTTCGGTATTTTGCTCGTAACTTACAAACTACACGTCGGATTGAGACGAGACCAGTGCCAAATGAAAGTAGACTCAAAGAGATTTCCATGGATAGGTAATTTGCATCATTTGAACGTATATTCTAGGAGCTATGCCTTCTGGAAGTTGATGCTTGTGCAGACTAGCGAAATATACACTCTTTCGATCATAACTTGCAGAATACAAGGAGTTTGGAGCTGATTCTTGTTGCATTGGAATGCATTTGGCAAGAGCATTCTTATGATACATCATTTGAATCAAATGAATCAAATTTTTCTAAAAGGGCCCCACATCACCCGCGAGTGCAAAAACTTTCTCTCTGAAAAATGTCGTGCGAGTGATGTCCAGAAGCATATGAAACGTGAAGAAAGTTGCAACACTCGAGCACTAGGATTCATGCTCGAGCATTGGATGATTTCTCACTCGAGCAGAAGGTGTGTGCTCGAGTGAAGGACCACATCACCTGCGAGTGATAAATTCATCCCTCTGAAATCCTGATGCGAGTGTTGATTTTGAGAGCATATTCCTTGAGAATATGCGTCTCACTCGAGCAGAGGTATGTGTGCTCGAGTGAGGAACCATATCACTCGCGAGCACAAAATCTCACTCTTGTAAAATGATGTGCGAGTGACAACCCGAGAAGAAGCATGCACGTGAAAACTGAAGGCTCACTCGAGCAGGAAGTGTTGTGCTCGAGTGATGTTGAGAATTCACTCGAGCAGATACGAGAGAAGAGTTGCGAGTGCTTGCCCGTGAGGAAGTCAGAACGTGGAAATATGAACTGCACTCGAGTGAGGCATATTGCACTCGAAGTGAAGCTCTGACAGAAGCAACGAAGAAACACAGAACCTCATAGCAATCAATCCAAACATGGTTAAACGTTATACAATCATTATGTTTTCACTTGTTATTGTTTCTAAACATTATCTAACATATATTTCAAGTGTAAAACAGGAGTTTACATATTTGGGTTGAATCTTCAAGAATGGAGGTCACGTATGAAAATTCTTCACTCAACGTGATGAGTCCCAGAAGCCATAAATTCAGTTTTTGACCAATGATCCAACATACCCATGACTAATACTTCATCATATTAATGATTAAGTATTTTGCAGTGTGAAACAGGATATTAAACGTTCGGGTTGCAGATTCAAATAAAAGTCAACTACGGTGAACTCCATCATTACACACCGAATGGCGGCTACCAACCACGACAAGCAACTGACCCACCATGAGAAATTGTCTGAAACACATCCCGCTCCACAACTTTACTACAGCTCAAAATGAATCTTCCTGCTGTTCAAACGAGACGCTCCACTTTGCTCCACAACGGACAGTAGCTCGTTTTCAAATATGCTCAACGGTCAAAATGACTCCAACGGACGAATGCTCACAACGGTCATCATCTTCATCAACTATAAATGAGAAACCATTCAACATCGATGAGTGACTGAAAAAAGGCAGAGAAAAACGCAGAAAAACAGAGACAGCAAGCAACTACCAGAAAAATGATAGAAATGTGAATCCTCTGCTTCTACTCATACACTCTCTGTTTTCCAGTTTCAATATTACTTATCGTTGAGAGAGTGATCATTTGTATTGTACTTCAGTGAGTATTATACCCACTCTGTGAGAGAGTTTGTAAACACTTTCAATTATATTTCTGAGTTGATCTCAAGGTAGAGGGACCTTGAGAGGGTTGATTTCCTTACGGGAGAAGCTGTAGAGAGAATTGCCAGAAAGACATTCTGCTCGTAAGACTTACAAGGTGCAAGCAGTAGAGAACGTTGCTGCTCATAAGACTTACAGGGTTGTAAGCAGGAGAGAACGTTGCTGCTCGTAAGACTTGCATGAGTAAGCAAGAGAGGAAAATCTTCGGGATTGCTCTGCTCGTAAGACTTGCCGTAAGGGGGAGTATCTTGGTGAGAGATTTGTAAAAGGTTTCACAAGTACCCGGTTAAACTTGTGGGATTGTAAAGGCTTTTCTTGTGCCCGGATTAAACAAGAAGATAGTAGATTTGAAAATCTCAGGAGGAGCCTGGGGACTGGACGTAGGCCATCACAGATTGAACCGAACTAGGATAAATCACAGTTTGCATATTCTCTTCCCTAAACTCTTATATTTCCAGCATATATTATTTAATCTAATTGTTGATTTATAAACCTTCATATTTACCACTTTTGATAAGATGCGAAAAGATTTCCAAAGTTCTTAAGTTTTTATTATACACCCAATTCACCCCCCTCTTGGGTGATAGCCGATTCTAACAGCCCTGTTTTGACCAATACACCAAAACCAACACAAAGTTCCTAAACTTTACTTTTAATGATCCAAACCAACCCATTTGTCCAAAAGACATCACAATATACCATTTCCATGATCACAACATGCCAAACTCACTAAGACCCTAATTTTTGAAAATAGGGCAGAAAATTCCAGAAAAATCAATCTCAACTAACAACCACAATCTATATATCAAAAAGGAGTTAACACTCACCTCTTTCACTTTGCCAAAGAGATTTCTTGATTCTTCAACTTTCACAATCTCTTGAGGTCACAAACTAACACCAATGAACAAATTACAACCATCAAATGAAGCTCTTCATTCAAGGATCAATAGTAGAGAACGAAGTTTGAGCAATGGAAGCCATTTTCCTTACCTTTTCAAAGCTTTTCTTCCTCCCCTTTGCTGCAAAAATGGTGCCAGAAAATGGAGAGAGATGAGAGATGGAGTAAGGAATAGTGAAGAAGAAGAACAAATGATGACAATACTCCCTCCATACTTCTGCAGCGCACAAGAGGGAAGAGAGGAGAGAGAAATTCATTCTTTAATCCCATTTGACTTTTCTTTATCTTCCTTTCACACCCACTTTGCCACATGTCATTTTCCTATTAGCTCTCACACACTTAGTCACCAATTAAACTCTCTAATCCTTCCATTAGCCATTTAATCACACTTCTCATTTTTCTTTTAGTTAGTAATTAATTTCCCCATTAATCACCAACTTAAGGCCAATAATCTCATTCTATCAATTTTCCATCAATTATGACATATTAGATAATATTGTCACCAATACATATTAATTCCACTTTAATCCGATAATTATCCTCAATAATTATCATTAGGCCTTAATCAAAAATTTGGGGCGTTACATTTATCGACGACATTCTGATATACTCTAGCAGTAGAGAAGAGCATGAGCAGCATCTGAGAATTATGCCGAGAATCTTGTGAGAAAAGCAACTCTATGCCAAGCTGAGCAAGTGTGAGTTTTGGCTTACGAAAATAAAATTTCTTGGCCATGTTATCTCACGAGAAGGGGTCGTGGTGGAACCCAATAAGGTGGAAGCAGTACTTGACTAGAAAAGGCCAGAAACTGTTTCTGAGATTCACAGTTTTTCTGGATCTTGCTGGTTACTATTGAAGGTTCATTCAGAACTTCTCACGTATTGCATTGCCGATAACCAAGCTCACGAGGAAGGATCAACCGTTTTTATGGGATGAATGTTGTGAGTGGAGTTTCATTGAGCTAAAGGAGAGATTGACTACAGCACCAGTATTGATTATACCTGATCCCGACGAGGCTTACATCGTATACAGTGATGCAAGTAAGCAGGGGTTAGGGTGTGTCCTAATACAGCAGGGAAGAGTGGTGGCTTATGCCTCACGATGGCTGAAATTGAATGAGATGAACTACCCCACTCATGATCTGGAGCTTGCAGCCATTGTGTTTGCATTAAAGATTTGGTGTCGTTACCTATACGGTGTGACAGTAGAACTATACTGCAACCACAAGAGTCTCAAATATCTCTATGATCAAAAAGAGTTGAACATGAGACAGCGTCGGTGGATGAAGTTGTTGAAAGATTATAACCTGGAGATCAAATATCTTATGGGTAAGACTAATGTCATCGTGGATGCTTTGAGTCAGAAGGCGGTGCTAGTGGCAACGATGATGATCCAAGAGGAGACATTGATAGAGGAATTTCAAGATTTGAATCTCTCGAATAATATCTTGTGTGCCAATTATGGTGTGGTCCAAGGGGAGAATGACCTGATGACTAAAATTGAAGAGGCTCAGATGCGTGATGAGCAAGCCCAGTCTATCCCTCCTATGATTGAGCAAGGAGGGACTCGAGATTATGATTGGTCACCTAGTGGACTAGTTCATTACCAAAAGAGAGTCTATGTTCCATTAAAGGTTGACTTGAGGCATAGGATTCTAGATGAGGCTCATAAGAGTCAGTATACTCTTCACCCAGGTATGACCAAGATGTATCACAACTTGAAATCTATGTATTGGTGTCCAGGGTTGAAGAGGGATATGACTAAGTACATGGTGCGGTGTCTTACTTGTCAAAAGGTGAAGATTGAACACCAGAGACCATCAGGATTGCTTCAGAGTCCGGAAATTCCATAATGGAAGTGGGAGAGTATGACCATGGATCTAGTGGTGGGTCTGCCCAAGATCAGGAATTATGATGCGATATGGGTGATTGTAGATTGACTCACAAAGTCGGCGCACTTCATACCTATCAGTGCTAGCTATTCTCCCGATAGGTTGGCTGTGAGACTCCATGGTATACCAAAGAACATCATCTCCGATAGAAATCCTCAGTTTACTTCTAGATTCTAGAGGGCTCTGCATGAAGATATGGGTAATCAGTTGAGATTTAGCATAGCCTACCATCCTCAAACAGACGAGCAATCAGAAAAGACCATTCAAACTCTAGAAGATATACTGAGAGCATGTGTCCTAGACTTTAAAGGAAAATGGGACTACTAACTTCCATTGGCTAAGTTTGCTTACAACAACAGCTATCATGCGAGCATTCAGATGGCTCCATATGAAGCACTATATGGGAGAAGTACCGTCACCATTGTGTTGGATAGAGTTGTCTGAGAGGAGGTTGTATGGGTCGGATCTTGTTGATCAGACCTCAGAGCAGATCAGAATCATCATAAAGAGGCTCCTTACAGCACAAAGTCGACAGAAGAGCTATGCTAACAAAAGGAGAAGACCTCTAGAGTTTGAAGTGGGGGATCATGTTTTCTTGAGAGTATCTCCGATCACAGGGATCGGGAGAGCAATCAAGCGGAAGAAGCTAAGTACGAGGTACATTAGTCCATTTAAGATTTTGGCAAGAATCAGACCGATAGCATATCGAGTAGCAATACCCCCGAGTTTGAGTAGACTTCATGATGTGTTCTATGTCTCGCAGCTCAAGAAGTACCAACTAGACCCTGAACATATTATTGAGTATGAAGAGTTTACCCTGAACATATTATTGAGTATAAAGAGTTTTAGTTACAAAATAACTTCACTTATACGGTAGAGCCAAAGCATATCATCAATTGAGAAGAGCAGTGGCTCAGGCATCAAATCCTACCATTTGTGAAGCTAGTCTAGAAGGGAATGTCTCCAAGAGAAGCAACTTGGGAAGCGGAGGTGGACATAAAAAAGCGATTTCCTGAGTTTATACCTAATGATATGTAATAAATTTTGGGGACAAAATTTATTGAACGGGGGGGATTGTAATGCCCCAAATTTTGATTAAAGGATAATGATAATTATTAAGGATAATTTGTAATTTAAGTATTAAATTAGTATGTGTTTTGTGGCAATTTTGATAAATGTGCCAAAATCTAGGGAAAATAGAGAGAACGGAAAATTGTCGGTTAATTACTCAGTGATTAATGAGGAAATTAATTGCTAACTAAAGAGAAATGAGATGTGTGACCAAATGGCTAATGGAGTGGCTAGAATAAGGATAGTGGTCACTTGCTTTATGAGAACCAATGAAAATGTGACACTTGGCAAGCTTATATAAGGATAGTGGTTGAGAGAAAAGTCAAATAGGAGTATTTTATCATTTTCTCTCTCCTTTTCACTGAAACAAGTATGGGTATGGGAGAATGATCATTGCTTCATCTTCTTCACACTCTTCCCTCTCATTTTCTCTCTTGTTCTCCTCCATTATTGCTCTAGAAAGAGGAAGAAAAACTTGATTTTAAGGTAAGCTAATGAACTCAGATGCCAAAACTCACTTCATTAATCTTGTTCCTCGGATTGAGGGCTCCATTTCTATGGTTCTAGATTGTCCATTGGTGTTGGTTTGTGCCCTCAAGGAAATCTAAGCATTGGTAAATCAAGAAACCTCTATGAGAAAGTAGTTGAGGTAAGTGAAATGAACATTTCTATCTATGTTTTGTGCCAACTGATTAGGTTTGGAATTTCTAGGGTTTTTGGCCTCATTGTCGAAAATTATGGTCATAGAAAGTTTGGTATGCTATGGTTAACGAAATGGGTGTTTTGATATATGTTTTGGATAGATAGAATTGTTTTGAGGTTGAAATGTTGAGTTTGGCAAATTTTGGGATTTTGTGTGAATGTTGCCTAAAACCAAAGCATGATAATGGAATAGGAATTTGGTAGTTTTGATGGTTCTATTGGATTCCTTGTGCACTTTTATGTGGGTGTATCCTTGGTTCAGAATTTGGGATCATTGGAATCACTTGGGTAAAAGTTGGGAAGTGATGTAAACTCTATAGCATTTTTGGCTTCTAATATACATCACTCGAGTAAAGTCATGCATATTCTCTTTTTCCTTTGAGTTTTTGGGTGCACTTCCTCGCAAAAAGCCAAGAGTGTTGTCTCACTTGCGAGTGTTGTGGGTTATCACTCGAGTGAACCTTATCTCACTCGAGTGACCCTTGTCTCACTCGAGTGTAGTTGTATTTGACACTATGAACTCACGTCTCAGGTTGTCACTCGTGTTCAATTTCTAAGAGTGTGTCTTAGCACTCGTGGGTGTTAAGCCATTACTCAAGTGCCAAGATCCCTGCTCGAGTGATGTTCTCTTTTGAAAGTTTCTTGTGCTCTCAAGTGAGCACTTCCTGAACCTCACTTTGGGGGACTCGGTTGAGCATTAGGCTATCACTCGAGTAATTTGAGTTATGCTCGAGTGCAGCGATCAATTCTAGTTTTTGTTATTCCTTTCTGCTCTCGGGTGATCACTTTTGGTGCCTCACTTCGTAGAACTCGAGTTAGCATTTGGCTATCACTCGAGTGTTGCTTCTAGGACTCGAGTACAAGTCCATCATCACTCGAGTGAGGTCTTCTTCACTCAAGTGCAACAGTAAAAAACTAGTACTTGTTCTTTTAAAAGGGGATCTTTGGGATAGTTCTTCCAACCCTTTAGAGCTTTTGTTAAAGGCATTTATAGCTTCATAAAGGACATTAATGATAACCAATCTAAGTGATATGAAGCCATTTGAGTATTGGAATAGAATATGACACTTCTTCCCTAATTGTGAATTATATGATTCGATATTTGCCCTACTCGAGAGAGACTAGTGCCAGAGCACGCACGGAAAGACCAAGGTAATGACTTTTCTCTCATGTTGTGTATGATGCTTGGTATATATGACTTATCATTGTGTTGTATGTGTTATGGGCCATAGTGCATTACAGCATGAACAGTTCAACATGAGTAGTCGTAGGGGGTGATGGTATCACACCTACCCCTACCGTTGTAATTATTGAGGCTGCATTGTGGAATTGTGAGTTCCTGTTTGATTATCTGGCCAGTATGGCTATATGTATGTGAAGTATTTGATATGGATCCCAGCTGTCATGATATATGTGATATAAACATATGGTTGTGCACTTCAGCGTGAGCAAACGTAAAGGTGACGCAAGTTATACTTGCCCTTGTCGCTGTAACTGTCGTTGTAGTCACTATGTGTTATGTGATGATTTGCTTTCATGATTTGTGGTTGTGCATACTATGAGTGATTTGACACTACAGGGATTCCTTAGAATCTCACTCTCCCAAAACAAATTTCAAACAGGGCTAGTGGATCTAAAGAGAAGCAGGTGAGGAAGGGTGGTTGAGCTCCGGGCTAGGAGTTTATTTTGGATTTTGGTTATCATTTTGGATAATTGTATATGATAATTTGGATTATAGAATAGTAATTTTGTAATCCCCTAGATTGGGAAACTGACTATGGGTATTCATGCATTGTAAAACCCCTAGTTGATTAATGGAACCCGATTATGTAGAGAATTTACATTGTACTCTGATAATTATGAATGAAATCATACTGGACAAGCCATTTGGGTAATCAAAATGTGAATATGAGATCGTGAGTAATCAGGTTTTAGAAATGTTTTTGAAAACCATATTTTTGGGAAATTTACTTTCATTAAGTCCCAAATCATCTTATGGTCTCTAATTCCACATAAGTATGCATTTATGAACTAAATCTCGGCCTTGATCATGAAGGGGGTTACAACTCTCATGTAGGAATTCATGATGATCTCAGGTCAAAGCGCATTATGACGTGGTTGTCTATGAGAAAAGCTAATGACCTGATCCATGTAGCTTTCTTATAGTGGGTCAATCCAGCACCTTGTACTCTTATAAGTGCATAAGACTTTGATTCATATCTCCATGTCTTATCAAAGTCATACTGGTCTTGTGTTCATTGAAAGAGGCAAGCTTCATCCAAGAGGGGGGTGAATTGGGTGATGTGATAAATTTTTTGCTTGATGTGGTGATATGAAAATAGTCGTAGACAGAGTAGAGTTGATGAGAAGATTGGAACACAAAGAGTTATACTGGTTCGGCCTAAAAACCAAGCCTACGTCCAGTCCTCAAAGATCAAGACCTACTGAGATTTTCACTATTCTTCCAAGATTCAATGGGCTCTCAGAATGCCACAAAACAACAATTGTCCTCGAATGGACTACAAGCAGAAATATTCTCACACTAAGAAATTTCTCTCCCCCTTACGATAAGTCTTATGTGCAGAAAAAAAAACCTATGACCTTTCCCACTTGCTTACGTATACAAGTCTTATGAGCAGCAACGTTCTCTCCTGCTTACACCACTGTAAGTCTTACAAGCAGCAATGTTCTCTACTACTTGTATCTTGCAAGTCTTATGAATGGAAGGTTTTGCTAGGAATTCTCTCAACTGCTTCTCTCGTAAAGATATCTACCCTCTCAAGGTCCCAATACCTTGAGGTCAAATGAAAATAGAATTTGAAATGTATATGGACTCTCTTACAGAGCAAGTATGATAAACACTAAAGATCAATATAAATACAGAGGAAATATGAATAACAGAGACTCGTGGATTTGTTTGTGAATTCTTATGCTTCATTGTTATTGACGATCTCTAGAACTCTATATTTATAAACGTTCAGTTTTGCCCGTTTGAATAACGATCATTGAGGAGCGGGGCTTGTTACTGTGGAACAGCATGCGCACGTTTGAAAACTTTGAATGCTGTAGGTACGTGCTTGTAATGATGTTGTCTGCGTTGTTTGACTTCCTTCGCGTCTGTTTATTTTCAAACGTTCATCCTCCTGTATCACACTTATAATACATTCAAAATGTTGTTAAATAATAATAATAATAAGTGATGATAAGATAAATAAATATCATTAAACCATATTCGGATGAACGTTGTAAGACTGGTGCATTTTGTCTTTTGGTAGAGTATCACTCGAGCATGGATGGGCTCACTCGAGTGAACTCACCAATTTTCTCCTTGTTCTTCAGTTTTATACTTGCACTTCCACAGGATTTCAGAGAGTTCATTTTCTCACTTGCGAGTGATGTGGGGCCTCACTCGAGCACAACTTCTTCTGCTCGAGTGCCCTTTCTCATTACACTAAGAGACCCGTCTCTAGACAACACTCGCATACCATTTTATCTAGAGTGAGATTTTGCACTCGCAGGTGATGTAGGCCCTTACTCGAGCACACATACTCCTGCTCGAGTGAGAAGAATATTCTCATGTAATATACTCTTGTTATCAGCACTTGCATCAAAATTTGAGAGAGTTAGATTTCTCACTTGCGAGTGTTGATGTGTCACTTGGGCATATGAAGCCTCACTCGGGCATACTTGTGCTTCTCTGACCTTCATGAATCTTGGCCAAACACTTGCAGTCCTTCACTCGCTAGTGCTCAAGTACAAACCAGTTTCATGCTCGAGTGTTGGTTACAATGCTCGAGTATATCAGAAAGAATGACAGGAATTGCTCTCGGCCAAGCACTTGCAGTCCCTCACTCGCATGTGCTCGAGTGAGAAAGAGTCTTATGCTCGAGTGCTATCTCCATTGCTCGAGTGCATCAGTAAAAATGATAGTAGTTTGCTCTCAGGCAAACACTTTCTGGCTATTACTCGCATCTGCTCGAGTACAAAAGTGCTCCATGCTCGAGTGCTATTTCTTATGCTCGAGTACATCAGTTAATTCTGACAGCAGACATCACAGAACTTTGCTATATGCATTTGGTAACTTTGTAATCATTCCTTAGACTTATAAAACTATACTTTGCACATAATTGCCTTTTGTTATCATCAAAACTTGGGATCTAACATTCATCTCTGCTTTCGCATAGATGACCGACCAGGGATATTTTAGGACAATCTTTATAATTTTTCCAAGGATACAATTATCACAGTTAACATACAAATAATATGATAACAGAATGGAGAAATTCATTAAATAATAATGTTTAAAATACAATGATTAGCCCTTAGGGCACAATTTCCAACATAACCATCATATGTCGCAATTTTTGTAGTAGTGAAACCACTAAACCAATAACTTTAATAAAAATAATATCTTATACTCCCTTTAGTTCTTAATATACAAGCTAATTAACTAATTTGGGTATATTAAGGAAATTAGTTATATTAATTATTTGTAATAAATATATGTTGGTTTTTCTAAAATACCATATTTCATAATGACTATAGAAACTCATTAATTTGTGCAACAATAGGGATACTTGGGAAAAATTATAACATTGGAAGACAAATTAAAATGGATTGATGTTTATATTTGGGATCAAATCCAATACCAACTAGCTCTTATATTAAGGACCGAAGGTAGTATTCAATACTCCGTAATTTGGTCCCTACTATAAGACACCTTGTAAAAGATATTTTGGTCAATTTTATGATATATGATACTTTAATAGTTTCAATAAGAATTAAATATTTTTATATGCTCATTTTTAATAAGGATAGTGAGAGATAAATTAGAAATTTCCATAATGTTTGAGCTTAATGTAGGTAATAAAAGTAAGGGAAAATCCCTAAAAAATGCACTCGAAATTGCTAAATCCCGTTTCAGTGCAGCAAATTCCAAAATGCCAGATCAGTCGTGTGTCAGTACGGAATGAACAGTGCAGGGGTACTAAAAGATGATTTTGCCCTTCAGACCTCATTCTCATCACTTTCAGAATAACAATACGAGCCTCTTAATTAACAACTTTGTCTTCTTGATTAACAACTCCAATTTCATCTTCTTAATAAAGAAAGAGGTGTTGTTATTGACCCTGAAACTTAAATTACGAAGTTGTGAAATAAGAAATGAGAGTTGTTAATGTAGAATATGATGTTGTTAATAACAAGACCGGTATTGTTATTGTGAAAGTAAAAAGATGAAATTGGAGTTGTTAATCAAGAAGACAAAGTTGTTAATTAAGAGGCTCGTGTTGTTATTCTGAAAGTGATGAGAATGAGAGCTGAAGGGCAAAATCATCTTTTAGCACCCCTGCACTGTTCATTCCGTACTGACACACGACTGATTCGGCATTTTGGAATTCACTGTACTGAAACGGGATTTAGCAATTTCGAGTGCATTTTTTAGGGATTTTCCCTAAAAGTAATGTTGTACTGATTTAGTTAGAAAGTATTTTGATAAAAAAAACGCATGTTGGGTCAAGTGGTATAGGACTCGCCTTCCTTAACCAGAGGTCTCGGTTTCAAACCCTGGGAATGGAGAAAATGTGCACTGGGAGGGGCTACCGCCAAAAGATCTCATCACACCCTGCACTAGATTAGTTAGTTGCCAAAGGTGCTGGACATCGGAGAGATAACACTCTAAAAAGAGAAAGTATTTTGATAATAAAGAAGAGAGAGAAGTAATTTACAATATCTAAAATCTAATAATTCTCATAGGAAACAAATTTCAGGTACATGAATATGCCTCTAATTGCAGTGACATTGCCCATTCGGTTTTTTTTTTTTTTACCGGTAGGCATTTTCCCATTCTAGACAAAAAAAAAAAATGTTAAAAAAAAAAAGTGAGAAAAGGAAAGAGAAATTATTCAAAGTCGGTTCTTTATGATGAAATAATTGTCCCCATGAGTTCGCTTGATTAATCAACTTTTGTTGCCTCTGAACTTCTTCTCGCTCTTTTGCCTTGCCTTTGAGGAAGCGTATTCTTCGTTTTTTTGATTTGTTGATGGATAAAGGGAAAGCTGTGACGGCTTTGACAACCTCGTTGCAAAAGATGGATTTAAATCCCGGTCCTCCCGGTTCCAATATCAAGTCCAAGCCCTCCAATATCTTCGCCGACCCTCATGTTTCCGGTACCTTTCTCTCCCTCTTCGGGTATGGATTTATTCATTGATTTGCCGTTTTGTGTCAGTACTTTTTGTTATAGGTAATGATTCAAAGTTTTCATACTTTATGATGAAACCTGCTTTGATTTTGGATTTATTTTTTGATTTTTTATAGTACCGTCATGGTTCTCATTCGAAATTGAAATAATGTTCCGAAATAAAACTAACTTTAAAATGAATTTGTTTCTGATTGTTCAACTTTAGTGGATAATATGGAAAGGATTTTGTGGTTTGTTCAGATTTCCTGGAGGTCAGTTTCTCGCCTTGTATATTATTCTCTTAACTTTTGATTTTTTCATCATTAGCTTATGCTAATCTTTGGTGATTGTTATACCATGCTGATATTAGTTTTAGATTTGACAATAGTAATTAAAATCTTGTTCTGTATAGTGTGCTATTTCACACAATACCGGACTTGTTATATTGCTATCCATATCTGACATTAGGTTTCGAAAATGGTTCTTAAATGTAGTCTCCCTACCTAAGAAGACAAAGCCTCCAAGTCTAGTCAGCTTGTGCCTTGGAGTCGTTGGCAGGCATTTAGAGGACATCATCGCTGATTTGGATGAGATTGCTATCAACCTGCCAGCTGATATCAAGGTTGCCAGAACACTTTTCTTTCTTAAATTCTGAAAGCAAAAAAAAAAAAAAAAAAAAAAAAAAAAAAAAAAAATTGAGCGTATGGCTAGTACATTGTGGATGTAATTTATAGCATGAAGACAAACCGCTCTATTTCTAAATATCAGCGTTATTGCAATCCTGAGAGAAGATATTGTTTTTCTTCTTTGGTTAAAAACTACTAGGAAATTTGTCAATTAACATGGTAATATGAACCGCTTGCTTTTTTTATGTTGTTTATCTGTTACTGGTTGACTAAGCCACTGAAAAAGGGCCTTCTTTTAGTTCATAGGCCTTCAATTTTATTCACCGTCAACAACTTTTATTTGAACAAAGTTATGCAGCATTGACTTGGTATGAAACTTGGATAAAAATAAAAACCCTAAGTAATTAGTTACATAATCAACAAAGTATATACCCAGAAGGCATAAAAAAAAGAATTGAACTCTGAAGAGAATGTGATTTCCAACGGCCATATTTTCTTCTGTTAACAATTTAATCATAATGATCAAATGCCTGAAATAGCTATATCACTGGATGAAATCAAATTCAGAATGTTATCATGCCATGTGGTGTGATGATGATATTTTTACAGGCATTTCAGCAGCAATTCTTTAACTGATAAGGAAGTAAAAAGAATGCATACATTTGTCATGTTGAGAGCATATTTAAATGTCATGTCTAAATTTTATCATTTATAAATAAATTGAGATCAGAATAATACATGTTCTCTGATTTTGTTTGATGAAAACTATAGTTTGATGAATGGCTACTTTAGTACTAAAAAGTAGAGAAAAACGAACTGCCAACCATGAACCAGTTAGGAAAATTATTGATACTAGAAAACCTTTAAAGAAACATAGATCATTTATGCATCTAACTGCAGTTTGGCTTTTTAATGTTTTAAGATTTTGTACAGTCTGAACTAATTAAATATGGCTGGAGTGGGGATTGAGAATTTTATAACCTCAAGACCTAATATTTTTGAATCTGGAATTAAATTTGCACAGTGCATGCAAAATTGTACACATATATGCACATAAATACTCTGCGGTATATCTTGTTAATTTGAAGTCAATGAAATGCTGTTCTAATGCGTAAGAGTTATATCCCACCATTTTTATATAATGCCTTTGTACTTTCATTTCCAAGTTTGTTTATCAAATTATTTTTCCCTATGGATTTTAAGGTTGCAAGTGCCTTTTTCAAGAGTAGCTCTTTTTATTGGCTGGAAAAATTTTCTTTTGCATTAGTGTAAATGCCCTTGCAGTGCCAAGGTGCCACTTTTTCACCATGGTGAAGTACTTTAGGTGTCATGATAAAGCTATAACGTGGAATTGAGAAATGGACTAGGGAAAGAGGATATTCTTAAGTGATATGGCTGTTTTCTTGTTGACCTTCTCATGTAATCTATTGATAATTAGTTTATTACATAATGACAGATGGCTGTGGCAGCTGTTGCTAGGCGAAGGAAGTTGCTTAATGATGATGTTCTCATATCATTAGCTGATACTTCATGGGAAATCCTTGATGTCTCTGGCTCAGATGTCTCTGATTTTGGCATAATAAAAGCAGCTGAACTATGCAGGTTTATTAGAGCTCTGGATATTGGGTATAGAGCTTTGGCTCTTCAATTTATTAGCATAACAAATAAATGACTTACATATTTCACGATTTTTTGGTGTTTTGAGATGTGATTTATATATATTATAAATAACTTATAAGCTTTGAAGATACTAATGCCCCGTTTGATATAATGGAAAACTTTTTAGAGAATTGGAAGTGGAAGTGGGGTTTAAAAGTGTGTTTGGTATGACGGTGGAAGTAGGATATAATTTTTAATAAAAACATGTATTTGTAATATGAAATTACCAAAATACCCTCCAACAAAAAAAACAAACTCTTCAACCCAGAGACCATAGTCACCATCGATGAGCCACGTTTCACCAGAAACTGACCATCGCCGGCAGCAAATCATCAACCAGAGAATATCCATCCATGCCCAAATCATCAATCTAAATAATATACAAATCAAACCCAAACTCAAATATCATCCATCAACACATTCAAAAACCAAAGAAAAATCACAATCGAAGGAAAAAAAATCAAAATCGAAACCGCTGTCTCATTGTTGAACAAGAACCAGGTTTCTTGCTTTTTGATGAACAAGAAAAAAAATTGCCAAATTCGCAGATTCGCAATCGAAGGAATAAAAATTGCCAGATTTGCAGATTCCTAGTCGAAGGAAAAAAATTGCAAGATTCGCAACCGACGTCTCTTGCTCTTTGATGAACAAGAACCAGAGAGAAATCAAAATCAAAGAAAAAATAATTGGAAGGAAGATGGAACTTCTCGTTGTTGCATGGTGGTCATATTAGATCTGGGAAGATGGAGGTTTGAATGCAATCAGCGTTGCTGTCGTCTTGGCTGTTGATGTGCCGTCGTCGTCGCTGTTGATGCTCCGTTGCCGCACGCTGTTGCTGTGCCGTCGTCCTCATCCCCTCTGCCATCCTTGCCACCACCAGTTGTCAGGGGACAAATGCAGACGATGAAGAGGGAGGGAGTGGCAGAGGTTGAAGAAGACAATATGGGGGAGATGAGGCCGGCGGCGGCGGTGGATGAATAGGATGTGATGGGTGTGATGGAGGTTGGCGGCGGCGATGAAGATCGACGACAATGATGACCGAAGAAAATGGGAGGGCAGGTGGGGAATTTGGACGATGGAAGTGGTGGTGGAAGTCACTTCTCAGGGGTGAGTGTTGGAAGTGAATTCCATTGATTTTGGTGGAAGCCACTTCCACTAAGAAGTCACTTCTATTGCACCAAACGGACAAAGTGGTGGAACTCATTCCACTTCCTTCTCTTGCTTTCCATGCTACCAAACGGGCCCTAAAAGAATTAGAATGTATGGTAAATATAATGTGCATGGACCAGTTGGATGACAAATTATTTGGTGGACTTGGCCATTTAAAGTACTCTATGAGGTTATTCAAAGTGTTTAATTATTATTATTGAAATTTCAGCTTTGATTTTCTAACTACAGATAAATGTACTTTGATGGTTCTGCTTTGTTGGAAGATGCTGACAATGGGCTTTGCCCATAGCTATCACGCCATTGCTCCCTTAGAAAGTTCCTATCATCTTCATCATTATTATTTGATCATAATCTGATTCTGTTCTTAGATTCTGTTATTTGTAGATATTATTATTATTGATTAGATTGGAGTATGATTTGATTTAATCAGTGTAACCCTAGCCTTTGGCTATATCTATGAGTTTATGAAGCTAATAGAATTGAAGCGGAGCCTCAATTACTCTGTTGATTACATGCTTTCACAAGATTTGATAATTATATTGAATTTTCCTTGCTTTTTACTTTGGCTCAAACTAGCATCTTACTCAAGCGTAGCTTACCATAGCTATTCCTCAACAGCAGTACATTTTGCATCCATAAGTACCTAGCAAGACATCAGCATATTATACTTCATGCTCCGTGTGATACAATTCATGCACTTATCATGTACTTTTGACTAACTTGCTTCTCTATGATAGCAAACCATTTGGTATACTGTGACTATTTTGTAGCCGGTGTAACAAAATTACTGCTGCTGGTGTATCTGAAGTTGTGAAGCACTGCACTTTGCTAGAGACATTAAGATGCGGGTACATATATCTTCTGTCTTGTAGACATCTTTTATGTCATTTCTGTTTTGTTTGTTTTTGGGCATAAAGTTCATCCAGCAGCTGAAGTGTTTTTTTAGGTGCGTCCAGAACTCTAAATTGCCGAGGCAAAAATTGCCTCATAAAATACTTTAGATACTGGACAGGCATAGAAAAATACTCTAGGGTATTTGATGAATTACAAAATACTTTAGGGAGCTAGATGCAGTTGGAAAAATAGTTCTAGGTGCTAGAAGAAGTAGAAAATACTTTAAGGTGTTATACAACAACAACAACAACAAAGTCTTTATCTTACTAGGTGGGGTCGGCTACACGGATTGCACGATGCTATTGTGCTTTGTCAAAAACCATATCTTTAGATATATTATTAATTAAAAGGTCTCTTTCTATGACCTCATTGAGCATTTGCTTTGGCCTTTCGTGACCTCGTTTTATAAGACTCCATACTACTTGATCAACCCTCCTTACCGATGCATTCAATGACCTTCATTGAACATATCCAAACCACCTTAAACGACTTTCTACCATTTTTCTTTCAATAGAGACCACTCCAAATCATTCACGTATATGATTATTACGAATCTTATCTTTTTTTGTATGACCACACATCCGTCTCAACATCCTCATCTCAGCCACTCTCATGTGATGTTTATGTTGTCCCTTTAAAGCCCAACACTCACTACCATATAGCATTACTGGTCTTATAGCAGTGCGGTAGAACTTCCCTTTTACCTTATTAGATACTTTCCGATCACAAATAACTCTAGTGGCTTTTCTCCATTTATACCATTCAGCTTGAATTCTATGATTGACATCTCCATCAATTTCACCATCTTGTTATATAATTGGTCTCAAATACCTAAATTTTGTCACTTTCAGAATGACTCCCCCCCCCTGAAAATTAACTTCCACTTTGCTTCGAGCCTTCAACCTTGTCTCTTATCATACTTGCAATGCATATATTCACTTTTGCTCCTACTCAGACGAAAACCCTTCACTTGCAAAGTCTGTCTCTATATCTCAAGTTTAGAATTAATTTCCTCCCTGGATTCAGCCAATAGAATATATCATCCTCAAAAAGCATTCAATTAGGGATCTCCTCTTTTATAGGCTCAGTTAGAACATCGACCACTAGGTTAAACAAATAAGGACTCAAAGCTGATCCCTGATGTAGGCCAATCCTTATAGGAAAGTCCTTTGTTATACCTCCAAGTGTCTAACATTGGTTGTAACCCCCTCATATATGTCCTGAATGGCTTTGATATATGCAAACTGCACCCCCTTCTTTTCCAAGGCTTTCCAGAGTACCTCTCTTGGCACACGATCATATGCTTTTTCCAAAACAATGACAACCATATGCAAATATCTTTGCTCCTATATTTTTCCATTAGCCCTCTTAATAAATAAATCGCTTCTATTGTAGACCTTCCTGGCATGAATCCAAATTGGTTTTCATCAATATCAGTCTTCGACCTCAACCTGTGTTTAATCACCTTTTCCCACAATTTCATTGTATGACTCATAAGCTTGATTCCTCTATAGTTTGCACAATTTTGAATATCCCCTTTATTCTTATAAATAGGAATCAAAATACTTTTCCTCCACTCATCCGGCATTTTCTTAAATCATAAAATCTCATTAAATAATTTTGTGAGTCATAACACACCCTCTTCACCCAAACATTTCCAAACTTCAACCGGAATACCATTAGGTCCAACAGCTTTACCATTTTCCATTTTCTTAAGAGCTTCCCTAACCTCACCAACTCGAATCCTATAGTAAAATGATAAATTAAAATCACCTTCTCGAGTTCATATCTTCCTAATCACAAGGCGGCCCTCCCCCTCCATCATTAAACAACTTATAAAAGTAGGCTTCCCACCTATTCTTAATATCTCCATCAGTAACTAAAACATTGCCTTCTTCGTCCTTTATACACCTTACCTGGTCCAAGTCTCTTGATTTTCTCTCCTTGTTCTTTGCGATCTTGTAGATCTTACGCTCTCCCGCCGTTGTCCCTAACTCCTTATAAAACTCCTCATATGCTTTATTACGAGCTTCACTCATTGCCTTATTATGCTAGGCTTTCTCTTGAACACTCTCATCCCTCACCAAGTCTCCTTATCTTGCCGACCAAAACCTTTTGATTCTCGCAAAATTGTTTTAGCAACTTTTTGGACCTTGTTAGACATATTCTCCCACATGATATTAGTACTTCCTTGTAACTCCCACTCCCCCTGCTCTAAAAGAGTTCTCTGAAAAATCTCCCGCTTCTCCCTCTTAAATTGCCACCACCTGACCCTTGGATTTAAAACTTGCCGACGCTTTTGTTTTACACACTTAATATTCACATCAAGGATCAAAACCCGATGTTGTGTTGTCACGCCATCCCCAGGGACCACTTTACAGTTAGTACAAAGTCTTCTATTAGAATTCCTTACCAAAAAGAAGTCAATCTATGTCTTGACAGCTCCGCTCTTGTATGTTATTAAATGCTCTTCCCTCTTAAAGCAAGTGTTGACAATCTTGACGTTATATGCGAGTGAGAAATCAATAATAGATTGACCTTCGTTATTGAGCACCCCAAATCCAAAATCCCCATGAGCCCTTGCATGAGGTCCTGCCTCCTTACCAACATGTCCATTAAGATCTCCTCCAATAAAAATATTTTCAGTTAGTGGAATACTCTGAATTAGCCCCTTCATATCTTCCCAGAACTTTTCCTTAAGATGTGCTTCTGCCCCTACTTAAGGTGCTATACACACATCTAGAAAAATACCTCAGGGTATTAAATGAACCTTAACCCTTTTTTTTAAGAAAAAGAATATATTTGAGCCATAAGGGGCCAAAATGTCCTTGAAAATTGGAAGTTCAATGTGATTTAGCCAAAAAGCCAATTGGCTGTTGCGGATTAGGGCATTGGGCAAGATTTACTGTGGGTAGAAATGATTGTGCTGCTCATATGGCTAAGGCTATATTCTATATATATGTGTATATATATCTTGAGAGAGAGAGTAAACATGAGACATTTTTTTCTGGCAGCAATTTTTATTTTGTGAGGGATTTTGGCTTTGCAGTGGATTTGTATTTTGTAATGCATCCCCATGATGTGCGTGGAGATCCAATTATTTGGCTAAAATGTATAATTGTGTTTGCTTTAGATAAATTCAAGCATGTTAGGATTCCTCACTTGTCTTTCATATCTCTTATGGGATTCGGCCTATGTACAGATGGCACAGGTCATTTCTCACTTGTGTCTCTGATTACTCTTCTTAGCATGGTTGTGTGTAGAGCATGTCATTTGTTTGTAATGTTAAGCTATTCGATATGTTGACAGGTTCTGATGAATTTAGGAATTAGGATGGTGGGCGTGCAAGTGCAACTGAATATCTCAAAATGAATTTCATTTATCTCATATATAAGTGGATTAGTTTTCATATTTGTTAGTATATGTGTATTTAAACTAGTCCGGTAAGTCGACCTTTTGTTATTTGAGGCCTCTTTACTCATTTCATGAATTGGATGGCGAATTTCCACTTCGCCGCAATTGGACTATAGATTGTATTTTTAACTAGGATTAAAATTTCATAACAGGCTATGAACTATGGTTAATTATGCAGAGGGTGTCCAAGGAGTGACAACATTGCCCGTAGATGCATAAGTATATTTAAACCAAAGCTGAATCATTTGGAGGAAGATTCATGGGAGGAGCTTGATACTGATGAAATTGTTAGTGGTGCCCAATCTTTGAGATGGCTTGTGTGGGTATGGACTCAACTCTTTTTCATCTCAAGGTTAACTTTTAACTAATTGCACATTCTGTGCTCTTGCTGAGTTGCAAATTCATGATTTGTGTTGACGGGAACGTTGACAGCTTTTTTGTACACAGATTTAGACAGGGTTTCTGGGACAGGTTTAGAAGAAAATTAGGAACATGAATATATGCCTAAAAATTAAATTAAATTAAATCTGAATCATCGAAAAACAATCTGGTGGTCCAGATTGGTGATTAGCATGCTTTGCTTATCAAACTGATGAGTATAAAATGTGCTCCCCTATCAGTGTGGATTTGGATTCCCGTGTGCATCGATAAAGTAGGACCCCACCTGCTTTCTAATTAAATGTTTAAACTAGAATTTGCTAAATTTCACTTGCATTTTTTTAATCTTTCATGCAGCCAACTATTGACAAGGGTTCTTTAGAAGATGTCTCTGCAGAGTGTCCACGCATTGTAGTAAATCCTAAACAATCTCCATTTGGATTTGACGATGATCATGTTCCTTGGGAAGCATTACAACATATCACACTGGACGACGCAGCCGTTAGAGATATTGATCACAGAACATGGGCGGTCCATGGATTTATTACAAAGGCTGCCGCTCCATCTCCGGCTAGTCACACTGAATTGTCAGTGGCCGAGAAATTCAGACTAGCTTTTACTGAGAGGGACACCCGGTTAGCTCCAAAGCGAGCAAAGAACGCGCGGCAGCATCAGCGTCGTGCGGCCAGAGAGTTTATGCTGATGAATACCAGTGCCAAGGCTACAGTTCTAGCCTCGCAAGTAAGCAAGTCTCTGAACAGATGGAGTTAGTGAGTTTTTTTTTGATATTTTTTGTTTCCATAAAAACCTGTAAATGTATAATATAAATGGTAAGTCAGGCAGCTGTGCGGCGAAGCTGGGATCTTCTTTGCCTAGTTTGAGTGAATCCAGTTTCAAATTTCTCTGCGTTAGAAACAACTTCCGAAACTGTTGGTAAATTACCTGATGATAACGTGTTCAAGAGAGTTACAATCGATCAAATTTTGTCCACAAAACATCGTGGGCGGGGATCCTCCGTCTTACCCGTCCCCTCCTTTACTTTTTATATACTTTTTATTATCTTGATCCGTCTTGCCCGGATCCTCCGTCTTATCTTGATCAGAATTTTAATGGTCTAGACTTAATATTTTATAAAAATAAATATATATACTTTTTATATACAAATAGATAAATAAATTTAAACTGGTAAAGTTTGATTTGATTGTTGGGGGAAAAAAAGTCTGATTTGATGAGTTCACTCTTGTAAATTTTTTTTTTTTTTTTTCATTTTTACTACTATTATTGAGTAACTATTTTTTTTTTTCATTTTTAACTACATGGAAGAATTGTGGAGATGAAATTCTAGAAATTCAATTTTATTTATCTATTTTCATTTAAAATTATAATAATATTTATATTATAAAATGTTAAATTTAGACCATTAAAATTTTAATATAACACTAATGAAAAGTGGAGGTGGTAGGTGGGGAAAGTTGAAGGAGAGGATATTTTCCAAAAAGCTGTTAGTGATGTCAAACATCAGGTCAATAATGTCATGATTTAGCACGTGTGGTAAAATGATCAAATAGGGGTGGTGGTGGGTTTAATCCTCACAGGACCAGTTTTACCTCCTTTCTAATTAAAAAATGTCATGGTTTAAGAGTTGTAATATTTTATAGGGTTAAGGTGTAAAAATATATATGTGATTGTCCTCGAAGTGCACCCAACACCAAATGTTTTTTTTAGATGCAACAGTGACTATGTGGTTACAAAATAGTTGCAAAAATATCCTTTGACCGTTAGTTTGACTTTTTTATCCTGAAAGTGATGACGGGTACAATGACATGGACGCTGAAGTGACATTCTGAAAAAAAAAACTTGCTGAAAATCAAATTTTCCTAATAAATCATATAATTTAATAAAAATTAGTAATATAATATATGTATTATAATGATTTTAATTTAATAATATTGGGAATCTAGGGTTGGGAAAAAATTAAACAATCAGTATGTTTTTTAGGGCAACAGCTCTGTTGAGTGAGTTAAGCACTCTGCACTCAGATTTGAATCTACTTCAGCGAAGGTGGTACTAAAATAGTGAAATGTGGGTAATATTAATTGCAAAGCTTTACTAGTCAGCAAGTTTTTTTTTTCCAAAATGTCACTCTAGCATCCATATCATCGTATACGTCATCACTTTCAAGGTCAAAAAGTCAAACTAACGGTCAAAGGGTATTTTTGCACCTATTTTGTAACCATATAGTCACTGTTGCACCTAAAAAAAGAATTTGTTGTTGGGTGCACTTTGAGGACAATCACATGTGTATTTTTACACCTTAACCCTATTTTATAACTAAATATGTAAATGTTTAGGGGCAAAACCATATTAATGAAGGAAAAACAGTCATTTGGTGTAAAAAAAAAAAATCAATTAGTAGATTATATTTTTTTAATCACGTGGTTATGCCATTTAGAGAATGATTGGATGGGACTACTCAAACGCTGTCCGCTTTTTTCCCCTTTCTCTTTTATTACATTATATACAAATGGACAATCACTTTTGTAATCCTAAGGATCGTTAATGAGATAAAGTGTGTGTTTGGGATAGCGGTAGGAAAAATGACTTATTGTGATTCTGACTTATTAAAAATGACTTAAAAAAAAATTCAATTTTTGATTTGTGATTTATGTTTGGATGAGCGATTGAATAAGTGATTTTTCATAAATCAAAATATGTTTGGATGAGCGGTTGAATAAGTGATTTTTCATAAGTCAAAACGTGTTTGGATTAGCGATTGTATAAGTGCGTTTTTAAAAATAAAAACTTGAAGAGTATTTGTATATTTTTCAAATTTTAGATAGATCATATATGTGATATTCAATATGTGTGTATATAATATATATATATATATATATTTTTTTTTTTTTTTTTTTTGCCATCGTATATAATATATATAAATATATATTATTATATAATATATATTTATAATATATAATATATATATTATATATTATTATATATATATAATAATATATATTATATTTAAATATTGGAAGAGAGATACGTGGGGCCCACGAGAAACGGTACAATTCGTGGGCCCCATGTGAGATAAAATTGAGCTTATTCAGAAACGGTACAATTCGTGGGCCCCATGTGAGATAAAATTGAGCTTATTCAGAAACGGTACAATTCGTGGGCCCCATGTGAGATTCAGATTTCGCCAAAAAACGCAGCTTATTTTCAAAAAAAAAGCCTCAACTTCGGGCTTATCAATAAGTCAGCGAAATCGGGCTTTTTTTTTTTTTGCCAAAACGCTGTACCAAACACTCACAAAACGGGTTACAGTTTTATTTGGGTTTTTTGTGCTGAAAACGGGCTTATTGGACTCAAAAACGCTGTAACAAACACTCCCAAATAAAACTAAGTTTTTTTTACCAAAAAATAAAGAGTTAGACAAATAACCATCACACTTACCAGTTACTTTTTAATTACATCTTTTGTTAAGGTAAAAAACTTTATTTTCTTATAGTCCCATCAGTCTTTAATATAGGACATTTGAAGAGTTAGTCTTGATCCTAAATATAAGACATATTTTTCATATATGTTAATATTTTTCTATTTACCCTTATTGATGCTCCCTCAACAATAATCAAAGAGAAGAGGAAATTAAGGAAAATGACTAGAGTGTTTTAAGAAAATATATGTCATATTAACTGACTTAACTAACATCCTTAATCTAATTAAATTAAGTAAATACATCTTATATTAAGTATTGGTAGGAGTAACAAGCAAAATTGTAGCTCCACCTATAATACAATTTGTATTCAATTCATAATTTGTTCCGCCTAAAAAGAATGTAACATTCACCATAATGCTCAGAGAGAAAAATCAAACAAACAATTAATCAAACAATGATAAAAGATATGCAATTATCAAACTCCTGCTATAAGAAAACTAACTTTTGGCAACCACTTTCTATGACGACTCTAAAAAATCGCCACCAAAACTTGACTTTCAATGGCTGCAAGAAAGAGTCACCACTGAAAGTGACTCTTTCAGTGATGACTCTAGCTGTCACCGCTAAAAGGCAAACTTTCTGCTTCAGAAATTTTTAAATATAATATTTAATCTCTCAAAATATTAAATGTGATACTTATCATGAAGAAATAGAATATGGTAATAAATTTTCATTTTCATAGTTCTTATGTTTAAATTAGTGCTTTAATTTAAAATGAATAATATATCCACAAGTTTATTGCGCACACACTTGTTGTCAAGGAATAAATTAAATATTTCAATTTTGATTTCTTTATTATTATCATGTGTACTTCAAAGCAACCATTCTAACTAATTTAATATCTAAAATATAAAAAGGATATTAGTAGTTTTTATTGTATGATTATAATCAGTTGAAGAGAAGAAAATATATAAAAGTTAATTAAATAGTTATAAAATATTCATAAATTTAATTAAATATAACTCAGAATCTATACTTATTTAATTATAAAATATGTATTTGATTCAACCCAATTTCTTTCTACCTTACAATTGCAAATCAAGAAGATTGAAAGAAAAACGCCCTAATTCAAAAAAGAATAAAACAAGTTAAAAAAAAAAAAAATGTGTTTCTCATATGCTATTATAGTTTGGCAAAACAACTTTCTAAATCATGCACTATAATAAAAATACAATTTAACAAATGTTAGTTAACAAAGAATGTGAGTGGTTCATCTATTAGGTTATATGATATATTTTGTTCTTCCATACCTTGATTAAGATATCCTTATATATAGATTATATGTAATGACACTTTTTGTCTAAGAAAATGATAAGACTCTAGAGGGCAACTTTAAATTGTCAATTATGTTAGGTTGTGGAAGAAGACAAATAAAAGATATTATTTAAAAGGGTTTCCAATTATAACTTTCTTTTAGATAATTCGAATGATCCTAAGAATCTTTTAGATTTATTAGTAGTTTACCTCTTAAGATATTATTCTACATATATGAGTTGCTAGATAGGATCTCAAGGATATTATTTAATATCTTATTATTGTATCGTTGATTTGATAGATAACATCTTATCCTCAATATCTTTAGAATATCTTAGAGTACTTTTTTAAATGTTTTGATTAGTATTAAAGTTAGAAAGTTTCTTTATTTAATGGTCTTCAGATTATGGAATTATGAATGATATAATTCTCATTGAAAAATTTTTAATTTGGTTTATAATTTTTTAATAAATTTATCCTTACAGAAAACTAATAAAAATTGAAAACATATGGTTACAATTATTAATAAAAATTTAAAAAATTATATAAATATTTTAAATGAAAAATACATTTTAAAGTAAGGAAAAAATACATATGATCTAATTTTTAATTGGCTTTATTTTTCTTTATTTTTATATAATGATTTGTTATTTTTATGTATAAATTATATGTAAACTCATTTATTGATTTATTAAATAATACTATACACCCAATATAAATAAAAAAATTTATTAAATTAATAGTGGAGGCACATTTGGGAGGTAAAAATAGGGGGTGATGATGTGGCACGGCACAGCGTGGCAAATAATAAGGTGGCAGGTAGGTGCTGACATGGCTGGCGAAAGGTGGCATAGGTGCTGACGTGGCTTTATTTATTATTTTTTGCATTTGAAAGTACCACCTAAGTATATTTTCAGCGACAACTATTTTTCAATACCTCACCCTCAACTCCTTTAGAACATTTCTGGATTATTTGAAGATTTCACAAGATCTTATATGGGATAAATCCTCTTGCTTAAGACTTGAGTGTAATTTCCCCTTTAAATTATGAGACCAAATAAAATGTGGAACGAAATTATGAAAACCGTATCTTAACTTTTCTTAAGGAATGCAATAGGATAGAATCTTTGGACCTAGTAGAAGAGTTTGGAATGATTCCTGGCTTTAGAGAGAGACAAGAATAAAGAGAAGAAGACGTAAAGAATGAATGTAGAAGATATAAATATGTACACCTGTATTTGGAGGTGTCTCTTCAGATCATTTCGATTTTCATTCTAGTGGTTATTATTATTAATTAAATTATTTGCTTGATTAATCGCAAACATGGTGGAATTTCCTTTCGATAATGTTACTACATCAGTATTGCTTGAGTCTTTGAATTTGGATTCCAAGCACTTACCTTATGTTGCTGTTACTCTTCTTGTTATTGCCCTCTCTGCTGCATATTTCTACTGCTACAATTTGTTTCTTAAACCCAAGGGTACGTGATGATTTTGTTGTTGTTGTTGTTGTTGTTGTTGTTATGGAGATAAATAGTATCATTTAAATATATTTCTCCAGTTAAGTCTATTTTTGTTTATTTAACTCTAATAATGAGATTTATGTATAAATTGATGATTTATAATATTTCAGGCTGTTTGGATCCTGAGAATTTCAGAGAATTCAAGCTTGTGAAGAAGACAAAGCTGAGTCACAATTCTGCCAGATTTAGATTTGCTCTTCCTGCTCCAACTTCTGTTCTGGGCCTTCCTATTGGAAAACATATTAAATGCAGGTCATCTATTTTTATTTATTTGCTTTGACAACAAATTGTCCGTTATTTCTTTTTCGTACAATTGATTCAACAAATTTCGGTTGAATCTTAGGGCTGGTTTGGCTTAGAATGAGAAAGGAAATAAGAATTGAGAGAGGAAGAGATGTCATGAGGGATTTAGAGGAGAGGAGGGAATGAAAATTTTCTAGTTGAATTTAAAAAAAAAAAAAAAAAAAAAAGAGGAGAAGCAGGTTAAAAAAGTTTAACCAACTTTTCTTACTATTTTACTATAATGTTCTCTTTATTAAACTTTAATTGCGCCAGAAAGATATTGTGCTTATTTTTCATTCTCAGATTTATTATATTATATTGTATGTGCTCTTAGGCAGTGTTAATTCTCCTCTAATGTCATAATTTTTTTAACATTTGGAAATCTATCTATTTAACATATATAAATGTTCAATTAGTCAAATTTTTTGCATTACAAAATATTAAAAAGCGTTTAAGAAATTACATTTGAGTTTGAAACCGCAGTAGTTAGCAACATATTCTTGTACTTTCCCGCAATAAGAAAAATTGATATTTACATTACAAAACTGGAATGTTTTATTTTGGTGTAAGCAGAGGAAGAGATAGCCAAGGAGAGGAAGTGATTAGGCCATATACTCCAATCACTTTGGATTCTGACGTTGGCTACTTTGAGTTGGTGGTTAAGGTACATACAAATGTTTTCATAACTTTACTAAAATAATGTTTTTTTTTTTAATTTTATATACAAATCTGTCCTGAAAACAATAGAGAAAAAATGCACCTTACTTTTTGATCTAATTTTAATATTTTTATTAAATGTAATTTAATTTTTGTCCATATATGTGTGTGTGGGCGTGTTAATGGAAGATATCTCAACCACAAAAATCGAATTTGCATTTGAAAATTATCTGGAGCTAAAGCGTAACATAATTTTTATTTGAAGTGATAAAATGTACATTTTGCAAAATTCACTAAAAAATTGTATAATTTACTTAAAAAACGAAGATTATAAAAATAAGAATGATATATAATCTCAAATACACATCTTATGATTTAAATTTATATATAAATTTACAGATGTATCCAAAGGGAAGAATGTCCCACCATTTTAGAGAGATGAAAGAAGGTGATTACTTGCCTGTCAAGGGTCCTAAGGTACTACTTCTTTGTACAAACTCTTTGAAATTGATATAAATTCTGTTTTAATCACTCTTTTTTTTAAAAAAAAAAAAATTTATATCTCATTAATATTCAGTCTCTTCATTACTATTAAAATTATGATGTTGTTTCAAATAAATTGAAATTATTTGATTGATCAACTATAAAATCAAATTAGTTAGTCATTGGGTCCATGCAATGTGGTGGTTAAAGGGACGTTTCAGTTATAAGGCTGGTCAAGCAAAAGCCTATGGGATGCTTGCTGGAGGTTCAGGCATCACCCCAATGTTTCAGGTAATATCAGATTAGCTGCCTATTTTTATGTGCATATCAGCATTAAATTTTATGACTCACATTTCTTTGTTTTTGTTTTTTGGCAACCGAATGACTCACATTTCATAACATATAAATAATACTCATTTCGGAACTTAATATAAGACATATTTACCTAATTTGATTAAATTAAGGAAGTTAGTTGAGTTAGTTAATATAACATATATTTTCTAAAACACCCTAACTATATTCTTTAATCCCTTCCCTCCCTTCCTCTCATCTTGATTATGGTTGATGAAACATTAATAGGGGTAAATTAGAAAAAGATTAACAAATATGAAATATATGTCTTATATATTTATGATTAAGATCAACTCCTCAAATATATCTTATATTAAGGACTGGAGGGAATACATTTTTGTTGAGTTTACCTCATTCCAAAATCTCAAATTGGGTTAATGACTCAATTAGGGATTTGTTAAATTTACCCATCTGATTTAGAATTTCCTTAACTTTATGTAGGCTTTTTTTTTAATCTTTAGGAAACCAAAAAATTCTCAACAAAAAAAGTTATTAAATTAATTATATTTATTTCAGCCATTTAATGGTGGGACCCTGAAACGAATGGATGTGTATGTGTCTGTTTGCAGATAACAAGAGCCATCCTAGAAAATCCAAAAGACACTACCAAACTGAGCCTTATTTATGCCAATGTCACCGTGGATGACATCCTCTTAAAGGTGCACTCATTATTTCTTCTCATGACACTACATTACTGCTCCCTTCTCTTGTGTGGAAAAAGAGACTGGGTGAGAAGGAATAACTTATGAGCCTGGAGAGAGAGACATAGTAATGAGAACCAACGTCTGATAATTAATACAGTGATATACTTTCTCATCCAAATTAATACGTGTTTTTAACTAATTCATTGTTTTTCCTGAAGATGTTTTTAATTAATGAGAGAATCCCATTTAAATATATTTGAAATACTTAATCTAAATTCAAGCTTATACTTTTAACAAATTCCTAATTAGACCAAGAGGCCTAGAAATTATTGAATATTGTTAAGAGATCATAATGCCCCTGCCATTATATCATGAATCATCCAAAAAACAAATTAAAGGGTATGACAAACTAGGGCTTTTGAGCTATAGAATCAGAGAAGAGAAGAAATAGAGTTAACAAAGAAAATCAAGGGTAAGTTTTAGGAATTTTTCTTTAATCTTTTGAGCTATAGAATCAGAGAAGAGAAGAAATAGAGTTAACAAAGAAAATCAAGGGTAAGGTTTAGGAATTTTTCTTTGATCCTAATATATAGAATCTTGTTGGTGCTGATGGAATGATTGAAAGCATCAACACAACAACAAATCTGTAGATCTGGGAAAATCATCCTAAAAGCATAAGAGAAATTGATTTTGTTATAATAAATAATGAATAATTATTAAATTTTATACTTCCAATATAGTGTGATTGAAAGAAAATTATGAAGACGAACATGATTAATGAGTTATTGAAATTATGTTTTTTACTCAGCATAATGTTTGAACTTTGACGTTTGTTGCTTTGTCAAAAAAGTATAAAATCCTTAATTTTATATAGGATAAGCATACTGTTGGTGAGTCGGCCGAATAAAATCTCACATTGGAGGAGAGGGGTTCGATTGAGGTGGAGATTTTTAATAAAAAAAGAATGAGACAAAAAGAGAAGAAGCAAAAAATAAAAAATAAAAAAAAAATAGTAGGACATATTGGAAAAATTAACTAATTCGGAAATCTCTAATAAGGCCTCTTGGTCTAATTAGAGATTTAATAAAATTATAGGCCTAAATCTGAATTTAGGCATTTTAAATGGATTCAAATAGAACTTTTCCTTAATTAATTCACACATATGAATAAAAATAGCTAAAAAAATTAAATTTATCATAAAATTCAAGTGACTATGCTTATTAACTTAGTAAACTCTATCGCTGTATTAATTTTTTACTCTCTTCCTCTCTCTTTCACTACCCTTGTTAAATATGAATATAAATGAAAACATATTTAAGTATTTAACGCTGATTGTAACTATCAAAATTCCTGTAAAAAGGATAAAAAAAAATACCTTCCAAAAGATATCCTATAAAATGGATCAAAGGGAGTGACATGTTTTCAATGAGAAAAAAGGGGGAAAGTGTTGATCAAATTTTCATATATTCTGTAGGTGTAGTTTATAAATCGAACCATACTTTTGGTGGTAAAGAAAAATATGATCATGCCTACTAAGAAAACTCTTTCTTGTATATAGGATTTGATTAGAGTAAATAATCCTTGTTAATTACTATTGTGACTAATAAATTGGCCTGATAATTAAAGGGGGAGTATGCATTTCACTTTTTTTGTAATGATATTACAAAGAATCTAAATCTATTAGGAACAATGAAGTTCTATAATATATGATATGTAGTTACTTAAGAGTATAAAATTATGTATACTCTATCAAACAATAGAGTCAAACTATTGATTTTTATTAAAAAAAAACATTAAACTAATCTTGAAACTATACCTTAGTATGAAATGCCCACCTATAATCGAAGTATGAAGTTTGGTTCTTGCTTTAATTATTTCTTCAGTTTCTGACAGTTGAGAAGTGCAGGAAGAAATTGACGAGTTTGCAAACAAGTTTCCTGACCGTTTCAGAGTCTATTATGTGCTAAATCAGGTTTGTTTCTTTTATCAAATTCCCTATTTTATCTAAACACGAAATAAGAAAAAGAAATTAAACTTATTTTTGTTAAAAAGAAAAGACATACATCGTTCTTATAATAATGGAGATAACTTCTTGTGGTTTTTTTTGGGCCGTTTTTCTTTTAACCATGTAGACGGTTTCTTATTTGCTTTTGGGTACAATTCTTCTTGTGATTTAAAGCATCATCAATCATCAATTAGCTTCACTATATGCATATAGCCTATAAGAATCAGATTCCCATCCCCATCTTTAGCAAAATAAAAAAAATAAATAAATAAAAGGTTCAGATTTAGCATTTTAAATTAAATAAATTTAAGCCATTAAAATTTGACAGTTCATATTTAAATTTGACTTGCAGTTTACATATGTAGACTATTATTAACATATTTTATAAATTAAAATTTGTCTATTTTTCTATAGTGTAACTACGAATTGTGCATGTCAAATTTTGAAAATTCAAATTTATTTATTTATTTTTATGTAGTATTCTAATAATGGTTTTATAAAACATTAAATCTGTATCATTCTCTTTTTTTTTTTTTCCGATTTATGAGTGAATATAAGATTCTGAGAAGACAAAAAAAAAAAAAAAAAAGGAAAGCAAGGAATTATGAGGGGATTTGGATCCTATGCATAATTGGGTTCGTTGAGCAGGTCGAAAAATCCAAGTTTTCTTGGAAATCAATTAATTGGGTTCTTTGAGCAGGTCGACCCAACAGTGGTTTCATTAGAGCCCAAACCAAATCTAGAGACCATAAGACTATTTCCTCCTTAAGGTCCCAAACAACGCAAAATAGTCAGTACTGCAGAATCGTGGCGGGAATAAGGATAAATTTACGAGTCTTAAAAAAAACAATGATGATATGATGATTCAGAATCAGTGAGTTAAAACATCTTGAGGATGGCCCATTATAATTTATGCTTAATAAACCTATACTTTAATCCCAAAATAAAAGATATAAGTGATAATGTTGATCAGCTTTTACCTAATAACACATGCTGAATTGGTGGTAAAATTAAAGAAATTACTCCCTCCGGTCCTAATTAAAAGATAAAGTTGACTTTTTGAAGAAATTAAGGAAGCCAATTAAATTACTTTAGAGTGTTTATATTTTTAGTATCCTTAGATTATATATTAGTTTATTAGTCAAATTAATTAGTTTGGAGAAAAAAATATAAATATAAATACTCTAAAGTAATTTAATTGGCTTCCTTAATTTCTCCAAAAAAGTTAACTTTGTCTTATAATTAGTACAGGAGGGAGTACATAATTATGACTATATCACATAAGAGAGGTAAATGAATAATACTTTGCTCTCAAATTTTGACTCTGACTTCCACATTTTTCACAATATTTTTTTTTTAGTATTGGACACTATTCCTGAATATGACCCTTTCTTTTTTTCCCATCCCCTCACTTGGCAGCCTCCTAAACCCTGGAGTGGTGGCGTTGGGTTCATATCCAAGGAAATGATCCAAACCTATTGTCCTGCACCAGCACCTGATATCCAGGTATATAAGTTTGATTCTAATAAACGAGGAATAATAAAAATTTGAGAGAATTACTATAGAATCCAAAAGAAGGGATGTAATAATAAAAAAGTTTCAATAACAAGTAAACAACATAAACCTGTCATCATTTCCTACATCAGAATTTGTTATTGCATCTGCCTCAGTTGTTTTTAAACTTTTAAGTGATTAAATCCTTTTTTTGGGACCTTATAATAATTCCCCCAATAATTCTCTTTTTCTCGCAACCAACATTTTCTATATTAATTTTTTAGTCAATGTGACAAAATAAAAATGGGTAAAAGATTTAAGTGTAACAGGTGTGTTTTCTTCCGAGATTACATAATGCAGCTACAATTTTCAAACGCTTGAAACTAAAGAAGCTTAACAATTCAAGGATGGAGATGTTAGCCCTCTCATATTTGCATAAGATTTTACTTTTTGATCAGATTACAATCCTTATTTTGGAGAGGTATGGTTACATTTTGCAGATACTAAGGTGTGGTCCCCCAGCTATGGACAAAGCCATGGCTACTCACCTTGATGCACTTGGCTACACACATGATATGCAGTTTGAGTTCTGATTGTTTTCTTTTCTTCCAAACAGTTATGTTGCTATTATTTTTTTAATAAAAGTATACATTTGGTCCTATAACTTGATATAGGGTTTCAATTTGCTCCATTAACTTTTAAAAGTATATTTTTAGTCCTCTAGCTCTAACATAGTTTGTCTAATATGATGATATTTTATAGCAATCATTATTATTTGAGAAAAGGATAGAAAAATACCATTTGAATTACAAAAACCTCAAAATGTCTATTAAATTAGAAAAAAAAAACCGATATGCAGAAAGAATATGAGATTTTGAAGTTTGAGTGTTAATAGCTTAAGTATAGGAATTAGCAACTTAACTATAGAGATTGACAACTAGAGCTCCTCAAGTTATCACTATGTATACCCAAGTTGCTAATTGTTATTTTTAAGCTGTCATTACCTAAACTCAAATTGTCAACAACCAAACTTCAAAATCTCATATTCATACAACATCACCTATTTGTCATTTTGCTAATTTAGTAGACATTTTGGAGTTTTTGTAATTCAAATGTTAATTTTTTTGTCATTTTCCCTTATTATTAATTTTGAAAATAAAACTTGATATATTAGCATTTAATAATGTTTTGTCAACATTAAAATTTCTATTTCAACATTTTTTTATTGACGACTATTAGGGATACAGGACTAAATATACCTTTTTAAAGTTAAAGGACCAAACTGAAAGCATTATGAAGTTAAAAGACCACATGTATACAGTTTTCCTCTCTCTGTTTTTTTAATGAAACGTGTCTCATATGCAAAGAATTATAATAACAGTATAGTGGAAAATGATTGGTGCAAGACAAATCTTGACATTGACACATAATAATTTTAGAGTAAAACTGCTATCATTGTTCATTTTAAGCTTTTGTTCTCGTTAAACCTTTTTTTAACAATAAACCATAATCATATAACTAATGATAATAAAACATAAAAGCAACTCTGAACACACTTTTCTCCTTAATTTCCCCATGTGATAAGTGCAATGGAGCTTTTAAAAGTGCAGCTTAAAAATCTCTATAAGAGCATTTGTTTCATCTCATTGGGATGTAACATTTGAGGACCGAAATTGGCTAAGGACATATTGGTGTTTCTGAATTGCAAAAGCCTCATGAATATCTCGAACTGAACATAAATCAAATGTACATTATGGAACAGTGTACAATCAATATCAAAACTCTTTTCCCCACCTTTTCAGCCTTCCGCATTTGGATTCGCAAGTGTTAGATGTAAGACCCTTAATTATTTTGACCTTTAAAGAGTGTTTGCGCGTAGTTTGGTGGGCATACAAAAATAACATAAAAATACTAATAATAAGTATATGATTATATTACAAGAAGTCTCACATGGTCTAGTACATAATATTTACATAACTTAAACTATTAAAAAGCCTGCAGATAACCATTAGTCTTGTTTGATTAGCACCATAACCTTTAGTTGCTGGTAATTATGTTTTTGCCCCTTTGAGCTGCCGTCTGTTGCTGAAAACTTTATACATTTTATGGAAAAGGTGAGATTCAAAAGAATCTCATTAGTAATAGGCTATTAATCATATAAAATGCTATAAATAGATATGCAATGCACCATATAGTGTAAATATAACAATAACACTATAAACCGAGTATACACACTATTTAGGGCCAAATCCCCTACTTGTCTGTGTATCTCAACTGAGTCCCAGACCATAGCTAGGTAATGTGCCCCAGGCACCATGTTCATATCACAGAATATAGCAACATATGGCATATCAACATTTACATAGTATATGTGAGATAGAGTTACTACCTGAATGTCCCTTTCCCTGCTCTACTGTCGGTCCACAATCCTTGATCCAGCTCGGGCTACTGACGACTCCTAAAATCCAAAATTTATGATGAATGATTTATTACTCATTCATATTCCCATTGTAAACTCATATGGTTGGTTATCTTCACTCTTAGAGTTCAAGGTAATTACATTTTGCCATTACCTTTTTCATTTCACACTTTGATTAAAAGCTGACAGAATTTTCATCGAACTTTGAAAATTCTTATCTTTATTTATAAATATCCAATTGTTGTAGTTCCAAAGGCTATGTGACCCTTATTAAGTCAATTTTTAAGGAAAAATATAGCCTTTAGCCAACTAGACACACAGCATTCCAGAATTTCCATTTATTGGACACTATCACAGAAACTTGCCAGTTTTACTTAGTTAACTTCAAAAATACAGAACTCTTAGTGTACAGATCCAAATGACTCTTATGACCTATCAAATTAAATCTTGATATGTCTAATTTTATTCTAAAAAATTTCATAGGCATTGGACATCATTTGCCTATTCAAAAACATCACACAACCAGACTGTCACACACGAAAAACACACTGACAGCAACATTGTAACTTTACAAATTGTGTTTCAATGACCCAGAATTTATAACCAGGGGCTATTCCGACACAGTTTTTCATGTAGAACACAATGTGATCATCAAATCTATGAAATTCCAGCCCAAACACACCCAAAACAGGTCTGAACAAAAATCATAATAAATTGGGAAAATTGGAGTTTTCTTTATTACAATCCATAAAACACATCCTTTTCACCTTAAATCACTTGTTTAATTAGTCATGATTAATCAAAATTTGAGCAGCACCTCCCTATAGGGTTTGTGTGTCCCAATTATCAAAATAAATCAACGAAAGCCACAAATCAACAATAACCACAACAAATAACCTTGAATCAACAAGATAACAAGGTTTATGTGATTACCTATTGTCTCTCTTTCACTACTACAAAAAGGTTGAAAGGTGGCGCACATATTGTGGCCCTTCCTTAATGAAGTGCCACAGCTTCTCATTTATTATTTTTTTTACCAGCTGTGGCGCCTGGGAGGGTAGGTGCCACAGCTGGTATGGTCAAGTGTGGCGCCTGGCCAGGCTATGGTATTTTCCCATTGTTTCGAGATTCAGGCGACTGTATAGTAATGCAGAGATTGCTAAGCAGTTGACATGGCATGCAGATGAAAGAATTAAAGACACGAAGCTTAGGCACCCTGCAAACGCTCCTCAATGGAAAAAAATTGATCATAAGTACCCTGACTTTGCTGATGAAGTCAGGAACCTTCGCCTTGCACTGTAAACTGATGGAATTAATCCGCACGGTGTTCAGAGTAGCACACATAGCACATGGCCGATGATATTGATGATTTATAACCTTCCTCCACACTTAATCATGAAACATAAGTTTATGATGTTGTCCATGTTAATTTCTGGGCCAAGGCAACCTGAGAATGATATAGATGTATACTTGGCTTCTTTAATTGATGACTTGAAGCTGATTTGGGATGAAGGCGTTAGTGTGTATGACGGGTACATGGAAGAAAGTTTCACTTTGAAAGCCATGTTGTTTGGCACAGATAATGATTTCCCTACTTATGGAAATTTGTCAGGATACAGCGTCAAAGGATATGGTGCATGCCCTATATGTGAAGATGACACTCATTCAGTGCGACTTCATCATTGTAAGAAAAATGTTTACATGGGGCATCGAAGATTCTTACCATCACAACATCGTTGGAGGAAGTGGAAAAAACCTTTCAATGGTGATGCAGAAGAAGGTAGCCCGCCGAAGATGTTGACCGGTTCCCAGGTGTATTCCAAGGTAAAAGACTTGGATAACAATTTTGGCAAGCCTTTTGTAAAACAAATCGAGACAAGCGGTTGGAAGAAAAAGTCTATTTTCTTTGAACTTCCATATTGGAAGTCTTTATATGTGAGGCATTTTCTTGATGTGATGCACATAGAAAAAAATATCGGTGATAGTCTAATTGGCACGTTGCTTAATATCCAAGGAAAAAGCAAGGACAGTGTCCATTCGAGGTTGGATTTAGTGAACTTGGGAATTAGAGAAGAGTTGGCACCGATTGAGCAAGGGTCTCATACCTATCTACCGCCGGCGGCATACACTCGGTCGAGGAAAGAGAAGAAATTGTTTTGTGAGTTTCTGCAAGGAATTAAAGTTCCCGAGGGCTACTCTTCAAATATAAAGAACCTTGTATCGGTAAAAGAGTTGAAGTTAAAGAACCTTAAATCTCATGATTGTCATGTGCTCATGCAAAATTTCCTACCGGTTGGTATACGATCCATTTTACCCAAAAATTTAAGGAACACTATCACGAAACTTTGCGTGTTTTTCAAGTTGATCTGCAGTAAAGTGGTTGATTCAACCAAGTTACAAGATTTGCAAAGGCTGATTGTGTGTACTCTGTGTGAACTTGAAATGTATTTTCCACCTTCTTTTTTTGACATTATGGTACATCTAACTGTACACTTGGTCAAAGAGACTCAATTGTGCGGTCTAGTGTACTTGAGATGGATGTACCCAAATGAACGATTCATGAAAATATTAAAAGGGTATGTGAAAAATAGATACCGCCCAGAGGGTTGTATCGCTGAAAGTTACATGGTTGAAGAAGCAAGTGACTTCTGTGCTGATTTTCTATCAAATGTTGACCCTGTAGGGATCCCCAAGTCCCGTCATGATGGCCGAAGATCAGGGAAAGGAACAACGGGGAGCGATGTAATAACGATATCAGCGACTGAACGGGACCAAGCCCACTTGTATGTCCTACATAACACTGATGAGGTCGAACCGTATGTAGAAGAACACAAGGATGCTCTCTGATTGGTACATGGTGATAGGAATGAAAATTTATTAACAACAGAACACAATAAACAATTTGCAGGCTGGTTGAAAAATCGTATTAACGATGAGATGGAGAGGAATCCTGAATCAGTTTCTGAAAAATTGAAGTGCTTGTCGAAGGGACCGAGCTTACATGTATTATCTTACAATGGTTATGCAATCAACGGTTACACATTCTATACACAAGACCATGATACACAGAGCACGATGCAGAATAGTGGAGTAATACTTGTTGCTGATTCTTGGCATAGATCCAGTGCTAAAGACATACACCCTGTCTATACATCAATGTCATACTTTGGTGTCATTGAACGCATATGGGAGTTAGATTACTCTATGTTCAGGACATTCCTGATCCTGCTAAGAAGAATTGGTCTATTATACTTCCATCCAACAAGAATCGTTAAGAAGAAGTTGATTTTGAAAGTAATGAATATTTGAACATCATTAATGATGATCCTCCGTTTGAGAATTTGTGGTCAGCAGAGATTGATATAGATAGAGATGCAGATGAAGATGAAGATGGAGATGGACCCGTATACGTGAGACATGATCATGAAGAGGGAACTTAGGTCAAGAGGAACACAATTCTCAATCCAACACGAATTCTGAAGAATAAAATTTTAAATCAGACGAGAAAAAGGAAAAGATAATGATTGCCTTGACTTGTTTACTTGTACGTATGTTTTTATAAATTTCAAAATAATTTGCTTTCGTTGACATACAAGACCATTGTGCACTGATGTTTTGATTTGGTTTATTTCACTTGCAGGAGTATGGACTCACCACATGATGACATTGATAATGTTCCCAGGCACATTGGTAGACAAAGATTTGAGGAGAACGTCAAACGTGGCAGGACAATTATGGCAAGGTTGATTAGACTGAGAAGTAACGGGATCAAGTTACAACTGGATTGGAATGAAAATGGCAACCCGTTTGGCAAGAACAGTACCTCCTTAAATAACTTCATCGGGACTACGGTTCGAGACAGAGTCCCTATCACAGTTCAAAATTGGAAAATGGTAAAGAAAAGTTATGAGAATGAGATCTGGGCTGAAGTACAGGTAACACCTTCATTATATAATTGTTCGGTTTTCTTTGTTTCATTTCGTTTCAATCTTACATATTATATATGTTTTTTGACTTGTTTATAGAGTATTTTTATTATGGATGATGATCGGAAGAACTTCGTAATAAGAAAAGCCGGAAAACTTATGCGAAAGTTTCGTTCTGATCTTGTCAAATATTTCTTGAGGGATGATAATGATGATATCATTACTACACCGCCTTATCCATTGTATGAAGGAATCATCACTTAAGAAATGTGGGATGAGTTTATCAGAACACATACAACTCCTGATTTCCTGGTAAGGGGATTTGTTTGTAACTCCCATATTACGTGTAATGTACGTATTTGAAACTAAAATTTATATATTTATATGAATCATTTTGATCTAACTAGGAGTTGTGCGAGAAAAATCGAGCTAATGCAACCAACATGCCATACCGGTACACACAAGGACCTGTTTCATACGCACGGTTAGAAAGAAAAATGGTACGAACTGATGATTATTTCATTCGTAATAAAAATTGTATGAATATCATTTAACTTTGACTAACTTTGATGTGCAGATACAAGAATCATGCTCAGATATTACGCAGGTTCCACGACATGATCTGTGGGTAGCCGGTGTCACAAATAAGAAAGGTGAAATTCGTAGTGAGGAAGCAAGAAGAGTAGCCGAATATTGTGTAAGTATTCAATTATATTATACAACACGAATTCAATAAATAATTGGCTTTACTTAAATGAACTCTATTTATAATATCTAATTTTTATTGTAATTCTTTTTGGGAAAGCGATAAATGACACAGGAGGATCCTGCATTGGCGACCTATGTTGGTCGGGACGATTTATTGAGCAGAGCGTTACCAGTACCCGAGTATGATGGTCGTGTTCGGGGTACTGGTTTTGTAGTCACCCCATCAGCATACTTCGGACGTCAGAAGCGCTCGAGTAGAAGTGATATTTCTCACCTGCGTGACGAGATGGCTAGCTTTAAGCATCAAATGCAAGAACTTCAACAACAAATGCGCTACAAGGAACAATGAGAAGAACAATTCACCGAACAAATGCGTTTGATGCAAGAACAGAATGCGTTGTTAACAACGCAAATACAACAATTGGTCCAGGGTAGGCCAACACCAAATGTTCCGTTCTGTGATAGCCCAAGTTTCAGAGATAGCTGCAATTCCATGCCTAAAGTCCCTTTTCCTTCGGTAATTAATTTCTTTTCTACTTAACTTTATGTTAAATTATTATTAAGCAAACTTTAACATATTAACTCTATTTTCCGTAGGGCAAATTTCAATGCAAGCTATATGTCGAGCAAGCATCCAAGCACACGGTTGCAGTGGGCGTTGCCTACAACACTGGTGAGGACATACTGCACAATTCACCATTGCCCGATAACACACTCCGGGTGAGGGTTGACGTGTGCACGAACGAAGACGCCCTCTTACCGATCCAATCTCGGGATGAGCAAAATAAGGTGGCAGATGTTGTAGGTGGCTATGTTGCTTGGCCAATAGGTCTTATCGAGCCATATGAAAAGGTCGTTCATTCAAAATTCCCTCCACTTTTCCTTCGAACTTTCATCTCAAACTGTGATTTAATTTTCTGATTTGCGTAGGGTAAGATTTCAAAGTCTTCAATAACACAACTCAAGTCAAAAGCATCGGCTAGCCAACAGAGCAGAAGAAGACAGACCTCATTTCTCAATCAATTAATATCGATTGCACCACAATTGATCGGTGAGGGAGTAGTGCAATTACGTATTCCAAGACATATCTACAGTGTTGGTGGTCTAGTTGATTATGTTACTGCCGAGGTCGTGTAGGACATATGTGCTCGTGATTGGGTTAGTGCTTCGGCTATCAACATCTGGATAAGGTACTTCACTATCATCGTTTATCAATGTTATTCATATATCTCGTTCCATTTCTTTTGTTTCTCATGACACTGTATGTTTTATACCAGGCATTTGGACCAGGACGTTTTAATGGATACACACAGGGTCCAATTCGCATTTGTCAACCCTTTTCTCATTGGTCATCATGAGGGTAAAGTAGATGTAACTACGCAGTCTAATGAGCTGAAAGATTATTTTAGCAAGAAAACGACAGCAAATATATTATTTTTAGTGCCGTATAATACGGGGTAAGTTATTATTGGTACAATTTTTGTTTTTATTGTTTAACTTCTATCATAACATGATTGTTCAAAAAAAATTTTTAAATATATTTTAGGCACCATTGGATATTGATCGTTATCAATCCAGTGGAACCTTCAGGCCCTCACATTTATTATGTGGATCCTCTAAAAAATGGTCTTCCACAAGACCGTTTTGATATATTGCTATTGATCAGTAGGTAAGTATACGTGCCTATGTATAAATATTTGCGAACGTGATTGAATAACCAAAAGTAATCATTTTCTGTTTCTTTTGTTAGCGCATTGACTGCGTATCGGTCGTCTGTCTCGTTAAACTATTCTAAAGCTACTGACCCCCGCCTTAGCTATCCTTGGAAGAAGATACAGGTATTGATATTTGACTTTACTTAGACTTTGTTAGTAAACACTTTTTATTCATGAACAGAGTAAAATATTGCATTATATTTTTGCAGTGCCCTTTCCAACCTAATGACAATGATTGTGGGTACTATATCATGAAATTTATGAAGGATGTTATTATGCATGATCAACCATATATTCCTCAAAAAGTAAGTCATTTAGTTGCACTTCATATTGTGTTGTAATGAAATTAAATTAGTGCATGACAATTATGTTTTGCTGATTTTAATTCGTTCTAACTTGTGTCTGATTGTATATATCTGTAGTATTATGAAGATCAACGTTGTGACGCTTTGACAGACCATCAGGTTAATGAAGTGATCGAGGAATGGTGTGAATATGTGTTTAGGCAAATCTCTAGGTAGCTATATATACTATTAAATTCACTAGCTGGTCTTTTTTGTGTTGTTTCTAATTGCCAATTGTTGTGTCATGCATGTTTGTTGAAGTTGAATTTGTTGTATTATATTTCATTCAGCTTGGTTTACAGTATATTGTATAACAATTTTCAGTACTACTTTAGCTAATCAATCATTTGTTGGTATCATTTTAAAGTTATCTATTATTGTTCTTATTAAACCTTGCAGACTATAATTATTCATGCATGGGAGATATATATGAGGAATAAATATGCTAAAAAAAACCAATACAAAGAACCCAAAAAATATGAGGAAAAAATATGCTAAAAAAAACCAATACGAAAAATTAAAAAAAAAACCTCCTGTGGCGCCTGGCCGGCTAGGCGCCACAGGAGGTGTTGACCTACTGTGGCGCCTGGCTGGTCAGGCGCCACAGGAGGTTATTTTTAAAAAAAATTTAAAAATCTGTGGCGCTTCCAAGTGCCACAGCTTTTTTTAGTAGCGTCCAGATAGGTGGCATTTCTCTAGCGCCACAGCTAATGCAATTATAAGCGCCACAACTTTGCTTTTTTGTAGTAGTGTTTCTTATTCAATTTCATCCAGCTTTCTCCTCCTTGTTTCTCTTGCTTTGAGCTTGCTACATGTGTGTTCAAGGAGAATATGAAGATTAGAAGAGATTTCCAAGAGGTTGAAGGTAGGAACAAGTGATTTTTACAACCAAACTTACCTTGTTTGGCTTTTTGAACCCTTATGCTTTCTCTTTGTGTTCTTGTTCTTCAAGCTCTCTCTCTTTCTCCTTTCTCAAGTGTTTGGACATCACTTGTGGCCTTTGGGAGAAGATAAGAAGCTTTAAAAATTTCATCATCCATCTCCTTAAGATATAGTATTTTATTGCTAATAATCATATGTTAAACTTTGGACTTTTCTTCTTTCTTTTCACTTGGCTACAATTGCTTTTACATGGCATGATTTATGCCCAAATATGTTGGAAGTTGTGCCATATGGGCCAATCATTGTACTTTAAACATTATTAATTTAATGAATTTTCTCTATTATGTTATCATATTATTTGCATGTTCACTGTGATGACTATATCCTTAGATAAATCATAAAGATTGTCCTAAATGTCCCTGATTGGTCATCTATGAGGGAGCAAAGATGAAATAAAACTAGTATGATTTTGATAAGATATAGAGATACTAATCAAAGTCTTGGGCACTTGTAAGAGTACAAGGTGCTGGACCAACCCGCTATGAGAAAGCTGCATGTATCAAGTCATAAACTTATCTCATGTATAACCACGTCATAATGCCCTTCGACCTGAGGTCATCATAGATTCCTACATGAGAGTTACTAAGCTTTGAACTAGTCAGAAGTCACCTTTGACTGGGTGATGATAAAGGCTACGATTGGGCTTGGTGATTTTTCATGCAAAGGAATATGAATGGTTAAGATGGAATTTGTCCCTTACATTAATAGAGAGATATTATTGGGCCCCTCGATGAGTGAGTCTGAGAAATGTATGGTCATACTATGATGAAAAGGAGTTTCCATTTCTATTGTCAGACTACTTAAGAATCGGAAAAGTAATGGTTAAGAATAGGAGGATGACATCAGAAGCTGAAAATGACTACTTATTAACTTAGATTGGGAGGCAATTTGGGTATGCATTAATTTTATCAGCTCAGTCCTGGAATGTTAACTCTGGAACAACAATCATTCTGCCCTGTTAACTTTTTATTTTCAAAAACACCCCCAGATTTTTAAATTACTTAGTATAGGAAAGTATACTTCTCAAAATATTTACTACCTAGTGCTCTAGGAAGGAGAAAATTGGGCCAAAATCAAACTTTCAATTACTAAAGTGTCACAAAAACATGAAGGAGCCAAATACTAGACTCATATGTAGGTGTCCTACCATATTATTAGAAAAGCTCTAGTGGGCGAAGCTAGAGAGAGAAGCTCTCCATTGGGAACTGTGTGACACCTCTATTGCCTACTGCAACAGTGGAAAAAGAGTTGTCCACACCATACACGGTGGTGGTGTGGAAAAGCGAGGGTAACCAAGTAGTATACTCAAGAAACTAGAAAGAGATGAGTGAATCTGAGAGTAAGTGCAGGAGATAGGGTGATGTGCTGGAAGGATGTAAGACTGATAGTGCAACCTCAATAGATATGAACCTAGACCAAGCTGATAAGGTAGAAGGCTTGACAATAAAGGACAAATGAGTATGGACACGACTATAGAGGAATCTTCAGAACAAATGGGGAAAGCAGAGCAAAATCACAAAGAAGCAACGTTAGGAAACAGGAGAGACGATAGCACAGGAGAAGTTTCACAAGGATCCCAAAAGCTCTAAATATCATACAAATCTAAACTCTTGGGCTAGGGAAGCCAAACTTTTGAACGCGACTTTGAAGAACAGATAGAAGAATGGTTAAAAGAAGAGATGGAATCAGCCCCTGTTCTTACAGACGAGCAAAAGAAATCCTTTGACACTATCCTAAAGATGAAAGTACCTGACGATATACTTAGAGAACTATGTAAACCATGGAAAGATGTGGTGATTGTTAGGATCGGCAGGCACAACGGAAGAATGTTTAAAAATTTTTATCGATCCTAATCGAGGATCTATCAACGGCATTTAAATCGAGTTAGAAGGATTCATACCTTTTGATAATCCAGAATTTTCTCGATCTCTAGGAGCCAACATGTCAGGTCCGCTCCCTCTACCGGTATCCACACGAATGCTCTCCAACCGAGACTGCATGCTAGTGCCCTTAATGTCTACTAGGGTTTCCCTTACGGCTCTCAATTCTCATGTGCATATCAATATATCTCCTCTATCAAGTTTATAATCTATGAGGGCTATTTTTCAAATTTCAAAATTAATCATCATTAATTTCAAAATTAATTAACTATTAATTATCTTGATGAGCTAATTAAATAAATTCAGTTTAAATTAAATCCGTCCAACAGTTTTAATTTAACCTATTTATTTAATCCAAATAAAGAGCCATTAGATTTAATTTATCTTCATAAATTAAATCTGAGATACTATATCTCTATCATGTGAGTTATTAAATTTAATATATCTTAATAAATTAAATTTAAAACTAACACAATATAATAATATCATAATATATATATAAGATATATATATTTCGAAAATATATATATATCTATATAATATTATTAATGAATTTTATATTATATATATATATATAAAAATATAAAATTCGTCCACCCTAAGTTAAACATTATCTCGTGTTGGGCCATTCTTGTGTGCGACCCTGTAGGCCCATATGAAGTTGCCAGTGGGCCAATAACTATACTAACCCAAAAGTCGCAAGCGGCCTCTAGCAAGACATTACGACTACCCAATTCATATAGGGATCGTTATCATGATGCAACCTGTCATACAACCATGTCACGTCCCTTTTGTCACACAATATATCGATCAAGGATAAGGCATGGATAATGCCATCCTCTTATTCCTGACCATTACTTTATCGATTCCTGAGTAGCCTGATAATAGAGACGGAAACTCCTTTCATTATAGTATGGCCATACGTTTCTTAAACTCACTCATCGAGGGGCCCAGTAATATCTCTTTACTAATGTGAGGGAAAAATTCCGTCTTGATCATTCATATTCCTCTGCATGAAAAAACACCAAGCCTGATCGTAGCCTTTATCATCACCCGGTCAAAAGTGACTTTTGACTAGTTCAAAGCTTAGTAACTCTCATGTAGGAATCTATGATGACCTCAGGTTTAAGGGCATTGTGACGTGGTTATACATGAGAAAAGCTTATGACTTGATCCATGTAGCTTTCTCATAGTGGGTCGGTCCAGCACCTTGTACTCTTACAAGTGCCTAAGACTTTGATTCGTATCTTTATATCTTATCAAAGTCATACTGATCTTATTTCATCTCTGCTCCCGCATAGATGACCGACCAGGGACATTTTAGGATAATCTTTATGAATTATCCAAGGATACAATTATCACAGTTAACATGCAAATAATATGATAACAGAATGGATAAATTTCATTAAAATAATAATATTCAAAGTACAATGATTGGCCCTTAGGGCACAATTTCCAATAGTGATTGTCTCTTTACTGGGGAAAAAATGAACTTGAATATGATAAGAGACAGGGTGTACGGCCTCCTGAAATCGGACATTTTTGAGCTTATAGATTTAGTAAATAATTATTTTATCTTCCGGTCGAATGACATATCCCTATGCAAATGGCTCCCATTCGATGGACCTTGGATTATACAAGGACACTACCTTGCCATCTAGAGATGGAGCCCAAATTTCAATCCATATTGCAATAAGGTGAAGAAACTAGCCATTTGGGTCAAAATTCCCACGCTACCAGTGCATTGTTACACTGAGGAATGCTTATTGGAACTGGGTAATCTGATAGGCAGAGCATTAAAAGTTGACCTGAATATACTAGCTCAATACCATAACAAGAACTTCACAATGGAAAGGGGTAAGTTTGCAAGGGTTAGCGTTGAGGTTGATTTGAATAAGCAACTACGGTTAAAGATTGTAATCAAGAAAAAAGCATACCCAGTTGAGTATGAGGACTAAAGACCATTTGTTTCAAGTGTGGAGTGTATGAGCATAGCACAGAAGAGTGCCCTCTAAACGTGGTGTAGCAAAACCACCCTCAAGAGGTAAAGGCTCATAAAAAAACTATCCTCACCACAAAACTAGAACCAACAGCAACACCCAACATGTAGTATTTCAGGAATCTCGGTAGAGGAAAGGTACAGCAATTGGATGAAAGCAACAAAAACCTTCAGGTAAAGACCTTAAAAGTCGAATCCCAAGAAAAAGGATAGTCTAAATCCTTAGACAGGAAACTCTGTCTTAGAAAAGAAAGGAAACTTCTAAAGGTCAAGGTACGGTGGACAATAAGAATAGGAAATCCCTATCATATCTTCTAACAAAAAGTATACCGGCAAAGCTAAATTACAAACGTCAAAATGGAGAAGAAAAGATCCAAGTGATGTATCATACAAGGAGAAGGAAGGAGCAGGAAGGAACAATAAGAAGTGAGAGAAATAGTGCTGGAAAGAGGAGAGAGCAACGACACCAGGAACAAAGTCATATATCGCAAGATCCCTCATTGTATTTGGTGGCCGAAAATCCAGACACAGTACCGACTCATGTACTTCATAATGTCAATTCCAATGGGGGAGAAAGTGGGCTAGGCCCAAAGTATCAAGTAGAACAAATATTGAGAAAGGTTATAGTAGAGAAAGAAAATGGAAGCTCCAAGGGGAGGTGAAGAACAAGAAAAACGACATTGGATATACAGTTTATTTACTAGCCAGCTTGTATACTATGTGCCTCTCCTGATGGATATACAGTTTATGAGGCTTAATAGCAAGGATGAAGAGGTGTTATTGGCAGTTGTCGATGATGACAAAACAAAGCTATAGTGTTTGACATTGGAGCCTTTAAAGCACCAGGACCAAATGTTATGCAAGCTGTGTTTTACCATCAGTACTAGAATATAATAGGCACATCAGTTTGTGACATGGTATAGAATTTCTTTACTGATCCCAGCAAGGTGAGACATATTAATAACACTATCAAGGATTTCAGGCCTATATCACTCTGTAATGTGAGCTATAAAATAATATCTAAGATTATCAATAACTGACTCCAGTTGATAATGGACAAGGTAGTTGGGCAACAACAGTGTAGCTTCATAGTAGAAAGACAAAGCAGTGACAATATCATCATTGCTCAAGAGGTAATTCACTCAATAAAAACAAAAAAAGAGCAAACAGATAGGTAGTAGTTAAAGTAGATCTTGAAAAAGCATATGATCAACTTGAGTGGCCCTTTATTCTTGATACTTTACGCTTGGTAGGCTTAAGCCAGGGAATGTGTGAGGCTATTATGGCATGCATACAACACTCCTCCTTCAAGATTGTTTGGTGTAACATCCCAGTGCCTCATTCTTGATATTGTTAGCTTTGGGGACCTACCACCCCTCACGGTTTGAAAACGCATCAAGAAAGGGAGATATCCAAACCCTTATAAGGCATTTTTCGCTCCCCTCCCTAATTAATGTGAGATATACCACTATTTTTATTTTTAGTGCATACTACTTGAACCCACAACTCTTCTAAGCATTTAATAAGATTCCATCCAAGCTTAGACATTAAAGCCTGGTTTTGACTATGAATATGTTTAAAGTTGAGGCCCCATGTTTCTTCGCTTTACATACCTCTTCCCATGCCATGAGGTGAGTTTTCTATTTAGCAATAGTAGATCCCCAAAAAAAGCCACAATTACATTTCTTAATGGACTCGTACGTATGAGAAGGGAGTGATGTTGTCTGCATTATATAACTGGGAATGGCAAAAGTGACCGATGCCACCAATATCAACCTACCTGCAAGAGAGAGTGAGTTAGCTTTCTAGTTCTCCAACCACTTGCAGACCCTGTCTACAACATCCTAGAAGCTTTCCTTTATAATCCATTTGTGATGGAGAGGCACCCCTAAGTACTTGCCAAGATCAGCAGCTATTTGAAGTCCCAAAATGTTACTAATCTCTAAACACTTTGTGTAATTAACATTCTTCGAGAAAACACCCTTGTTTTAGAGGCATTGACTTTAAGACCTAAGCTCATACAAAACACATATAGGCATCTTTTGATGGTTTGAGCCTACTATAAAGATACCTTAGCAAATAAAAAAATATCATCACCGATAAATAAGTGAGAAATAAGAGGTCCATTCTTACAGAGACAGAATCGGATGCCAGTCCTTCTTCCCCACCAACTCCTGTATTAAATGAGCAAGGCTTTCCATATATATCACAAATAAATAAGGTGACAGTGGGTCCCCTTGCCTCAATAGTATGATCTGGGAGTTGCATTCCATAGAGGCAAAGCTTTAAAAAATTCCAATTTACTCTATCATATGCTTTTTAAGATCAATCTTAATAGGCATGAAGTCTTTCTTGCTCTGCATGTTTCTCATTGAATGAATTACTTCTTTAGCTACAATCACATTATCCGAACTATGTCTACTTGGAGCAAAGCTACATTAATTCAGGCTTATCATATAAGATAGAGTGGGTTTGATTTGTTGCTAGTATCTTTGTGAGAATCTTGAACACAACATTACACAAACTTATCGGCCGAAGATCTTTCAACTCTTCAAGGGGTTCCTATTTTGGAATAAGAACAATAAGAGTACCATTGATATCTTCCACCAAAATAGGATTCCCTACAGTTGATTAATGAAAGAGCATAGGGAATTACTTACATGATCCCATTGACTTTGATAAAACAAAGCATTTAAATCATCTGGTCCCGAAGCTTAAGTGCCCCCATACTAAATAGAGCTTCCTTCATTTCCACATCTTCAAGATGTCTCCCAATATTGTGTAGCTCATACTCATGAATCCACGGGAAAGATACCTCACATGGTAAAAATAGTATGAAGCTAAGCTCCTCCAAAAATAAAGAAGAGAAAAAACTAGTTGCTAACTCTTTAATCTTCGTTGAATCATACTCCTAAGTGCCATTAGTATTTTTGATAGCTCCAATAAAATTCCTTTTCCTTCGACCATTCACTCAAGTGTGAAAAAAGTGTGTATTTCTATCACCATTCACAAACCAATCAGCCCTAGCTTTTTGTGCCCAGATTAAGGATTCCTTAAGCAAAACATCCTTAAGTTCTTTCCATAGCAATTTTTGTAAGTCCCTTAAGTCAATATTTAGTTCATGTCATGCTTCTACTCTATTGATTCCCTCCAACCTTCTCAATAGAACCCTTTTCCTCTTGTTAGTGTGCCCAAATACATCTTTATTCCAAGAGGAGCAAGCTGTAGTAAACTTGCTCACAGTCTTGCACCAATCTCTATTCCCAGACCACAATAGCTTAACAAACTCTACAAATTGCTCATGCAAAGTCCAGGCTGCAATGAACCGGAAAGGTTTGTATCCCATATAAGACCTTGTTATCCCTAATGCCCTTAATAATAGTGGTTGATGATCTGACCTGTATTTAAGGAGGTGAGTAATTGAAGCATCTGGGAACACATCAAACCATTCATTTGATCCCAGCACTCTGTCAATGCAGCTCTTGGAACCATTTCACCTCCATGTGAATGAAGGACCTATAAAACCCAGATCTTTAAGTTGGAATTCCATCACAAACGAACAAAACTCTTTATCTGGTTCCTTATGTTGACCATCTGAACTTAGATCACCAGAAAAGAGGGTGGCATTAACATCACCACCAATGCACCATAGCTCGTTAAAATTAGCACGTATAGCTTGGAGATTTCTCCATAACTCCTTGCGTCAGATACTCATAGGGCTAGCATATACTAAGGTTAACCACCAAGGAGTACCATCCCTATTTTTGACTCTCAGATGAATAAAATAGGGGTCTTTAACTATGACATCTACCTTTTGAAGCTCGCCATACCATAAACACCATATGCCTCCCCTAAAATCATCTGCATCAATAATAGTCATATTTTAAAAACTAAGCTTATTAAAAATTTGTGTAGCTTTCAACCCACTGCACCTTGTTTTAAAAGGAGAGACTAAGTCCAACTGATACAAATTTGTTAACTCGTGAAAGAGGTTTGTGAATGACCGAGCGCCCTTCCCTCTTGAATTTTCATAGTAAAATATTCATTGGGAATCATTAGGGTCATCTTGGGCTTCCATACCCTGAATATCCATAGTAATCCCGTGAACATGTGAATTCAAATCAATGCAATGATCTTCCAGCATTGAGGATAAATCCATCATGGCCTCCATATCTACAAGCCCACCCACTACCTCATAAGCGTTTCTTGGATCTAGAGGTTGTCCAATTCCCACCTCATTCTCAAGAGTGGATCTATTAACCACTTGCTCAGTATTGGGAACCTCAACAGATGTGCTGGGCTCATGGCCCAAAACAACAAATGGGTTTTTAATGAAAACAGATAGTGCATCTGCATTACCTGACTCTACCTTCTCCCTTTGTCTTTCCTTGTAATTACCTTCTTATTCTTCTTGCCACGTGCCCTTTTCTTGGCGGCTACCTTCCTTTTCAACCCCACATTCACCCACTTGCTCTCCTTGTTATTATCAACAATTGTCCCAAAAGATTGAGCTCCATCATTAGTAATCCCTCCATCCATGCTAGTCGTTTGAATTCTATTTAATCCCTTGTTACTCTGCATCTCAGAATGTGCCTGATTCACAACCTTAATCTCCAATGATTTCCTTATTATGGTATTCAATCCTTTCAAATCTATATTCATAACAACCTTGCGAAAATCTCGCTTGACAATCATATGTGGTTTGAAGATTTCTCCTCGTGCATCTCAAGCCCCACTCTATACCCGCGGTACCTTCTCCATTATCAGTTTTCCCTAGAAGTCATCTCTAGCACAACAACACTGGTCACTCCATCACCTGATTGTTTACCATCCTGAGGTTTCCATAGGCAGCTCTCCATATGGTGGTTGTACGTATGAAAACATATCAAATGAAGCCCTTCATACACTATCTTCTGATCCTTACCAAAATGACCAAACCTTAGAAGGAGAGGTTTACCAAGATCCACCTCCACACAAATCCTTGCAAACCCACCCTTCTCGAAAAAAAGTCATTGTTCAATCAATCTTCAATGTCTTCCCTACCATATTTCCTAGCCAGCGAAGGGATTCAACATTGTAAAGTTATGCCAAACGGATTCAACACTATAAAGTTCAGCCAACAAATCCGGTTTCCTAATCCACACTGCTAGCTTCTTCTGAGTATTCGCCTTCCAGGGACAAAAATTCAGTCTCCACCACTGAACCAACAAATAATGATCCTCTATCATCCATTGCCCTTCAAAGAGTACAAAATCACAATCCTCCAGACTCGAGAAGGACACAATGAAGTAGCCATTACTCAAAGGCATAACCTTGATGGGTTTATTTGGGCCTCCCTACATTCTTTCCATACATTGCTTCATAAATCCCACTCTAAGAGTCTTCCCCAATAGCTTGACAATCTAGGAGTTCATGTAGGGCTTGCACCACGTCAAGTACTCCTCCGCAAAGACCTTCAAGGTTGGGAGTTTCTCAGTCTTCTTCCTCATCATCTGAACTTTACTGATCCTTGTTCTTCGTCATTGCTGTAGTGCCACACTTCTCACCAGTTTTCAAAAAAAAAATCCTTCCATCCTTTCAACGTGTCAACTGTTGACATATTCATCTTCAATAAACCCAACTCCCCCAAACTGAGGACCTTGTCCTTATATGAGGTCATACCACTCTGATGCCTACCATCCATCTATCCTTTCTCCTTCTTGCTAGTACCTCCTTTCCCCCAGATACTGCTCCACATACCTTCCTTATCTCGCTCACCAGTGTTTTCACTCCCAACCATCGCTCTCCTCTCTTGATGGAATATTAGCCTTTGTAGTGTATATTTATGTTAATCACAAATAATCATGCGGGGCAATTAAATTCATAATAATACCTCTTGTTGCCCAGTTTAAAACAATCTTTTGAAAGGAAAATGGAATATAATTATATTTAACACCTAAAGGCACCCTTTTTGTTTTGAAAAAAGAGACGAAATGCCCATATATTTATGGGCATTGATGAATTTTTAGGATATTAATGTTACCTGACTGAAGTTGATGAATAAATGCTACCTAATCTCTACAGGAGTGATCACAGGCCAAAATCCCTCGATCGCTCTCTACCATTTAGTTTTGGTTATTGCAAACACTGGACCAAATGTGTGTACCATAAACTCATTATGGGTCACAAGAAAACATTGGGCATTTATAGGGTGTGTTCGGATTAGCTTTTAGAGAAGAGCTTCTGGAGAAAAAGTAGAGAATAGCTTCTGGAAAATAGATTCTGAGTAGAATAGATTATGAGAAAAAAGTGATTTTGATAAAATGAGAGTGTTTGGGTATTATGGTCAGAATAACTTTTTTTTTCATGGTGAGGGGCCCACATAATGAGAAAGGACCAATGAGAGAGAGAGAGGGTGGGGCCCACACAAGAGAAAAAGAAAGAAAAATGGATTTTCCCAAAACCTAGGTTTGAGATCAAAACCATGGTTTGAAAAAATTTTGGGTGTTTGACAACCAAACCATAGTTTTGATTCAAAATCTAGGTTTTGAAAAGCATCCGAACACATTGTTAAACACAAATAAACGTCAGTTACAAAATCATTAACTTGCTTAATAAATATTAATAGGGAGGTTACTAGTCGTTAGTTCATTAAACATATTAATAGGTTTTTATGGTTCATTAAGGTAGAAATAAATCGTAGAATTTAATCTTGTATTTTCGTAGAAATATTTCCAGTAAAAGTGCCTAGTACTGCATTTAATTCATACGCATCCGAACACATTGTTAAACACAAATAAACGTCATTTACAAAATCATTAACTTGCTTAATAAATATTAATAGGGAGGTTACTAGTCGTTAGTTCATTAAACATATTAATAGGTTTTTATGGTTCATTAAGGTAGAAATAAATCGTAGAATTTAATCTTGTATTTTCGTAGAAATATTTCCAGTAAAAGTGCCTAGTACTGCATTTAATTCATACACAAGTGAGGGGGAATTGCTAGATTTTAACTACATTTTTGGCAGCCCTTTGTTGTGCAAGTAAGCTTATGCCTCCTCTTGACCCATTTACTAGCACATGATCACTTGTTATTACTTAGACCCCACAATCCTATGCAATATGAGACTCTTTCTTTGATACACCCACATACATTGTTTACAACAATTAATAGCTCGAAGAATTTATCAGATTTTTTTCCTTGTTAATGGCGGAAGCTTTCAGAATGTTCATTAGGTTCGGAACGTTTCTCCGAGTGTGAATGCATACTTTTTGTGGTTCGGATCGTTTTACTTTTTTTTTTTGTTTTAATTTTATGCACTGAGTTGGTAGCCATATAAACAATTGTGTGCCATATAAGATGACTCAATGCTGACTCATAATGAATTAGGAATGACATGGACCAAATTATAAATTATAGAAAGATTAGGAACTGAGATTAGGGACTGAGTTGTACCGAGTTAAACTTCAAGGACTGAGTTATAAGTGAGTCAAAAGTTTAAGGACCAAAAGATTAATTTTCCCTTATTCATATTTAAACTACATTTAAATCAAATTATTTCCATTGTATATTTTTATTATTTAGTTATATACTTTTAAGACCTATTTATTAATAAGAGTAAATTCTTATAAATTTATGATTCATGTCCATGATCCAAGTTTCCATTATTATCACAAGTTTACTTATTAAACTCGTTAGTATGTGAATTTAACAACCTAGGTGATAGCCATGCCTAACTAACCATGTGGCAAGGAATTCAATGTTATTTTAATAAAAGCAAGCAATTCAATCAAGGGAAAATTTCATTAAAGGACCATAAGATCAAATTTATTTTAGTTAATGACCAAAACATTTTGAAATATCACTGCAGGACCAAAATGAAAATAAATTTTGTAGGTAAAAGACAATAATGTTCCTTGTTTTTGTTAAAAAGGAATGTTTGATCTTCGCCGAAGCTCTAGCGACCGGTCACGACCACTGCCACCGGCCATCGAAGCTCCGACGCTGACCACCTGAAGCTCTGACCACTATAAATTAATATGTTGTTTATAGAAGGATTTCACTTGTTCATGAAGAGATGCAAACTAGTTCATGAAGAGTAAAACACTTGCAAATGTGACTTATTCAATTTGTGCTATTCATATGTATAGTCCACTTGTTCATGAAGAGCTGCACACTTGCAAATGGAATTTGTTCATAATCTTATTTTTTTCGTATTAACATATTAATTTGTGTTGTTCATATGCCTATTTCACTTGTTCATGAGAAGCTTGACACTTACAAATGAACAACAAAAGTTCAACAAGTGTCATTTGAAAGTGTGCATCTCTTTTATGAATAAGTAGATTATACATATGAACAATACAAATTGAACAAGCTACATTTGCAAGAGTTCTACTCTTCATGAATAAGTGTGCAACTCTTTATGAACAAGCGGAATCCTCCTATGAACAATACATTGATTTCTGATGGTCGGAGCTTTGACTGGTCGGCACTGCAGCTTCAATGGTCGGCCGACGTGGCGTCTCTGGCCTGGCAGCGATCAATCCTCATTCGTCAAAGCTCTGACAACAATCAAACCTTTTTATTAAGAAAAATAAAGGGACATTATTGTCTTTTTACTTACAAAACTTATTTTCATTTTGATTCTTAGTTCTGCAATGAACTTTTAGAATGTTTTGGTCCTTGACTGAAATAAATTTGATCACCTGGTCCTTTAATGAAATTCTCCCTTCAATTAATTGAGCTCTTTGAGCGGGGCGGGTCCACCCAATTAGAGCCGGATGCAAAGTCTTGAGGGGATAAGGATAAAATGTCGAGATGAAAATTTTTTAGGGAGATTTACACTTAGGTCCCATGTAAGGAAAAAAATGAAAAAATGGTCCCTATAGATTGCAAAATGAAAAAATGGTCCCATGGAGTTGTCAATACAGGCTCCTAGAGTTGTTAATGACAACGCCAGGAGCCTGTATTGACAACTCCATGGGACCATTTTTTCATTTTGCAATCTATAGGGACCATTTTTTCATCCCTCCTCTTCCTTGGGACTTCACTGTCATTCTCCCAATTTTTTATAAAATTATGATTCAGAATAATCGAGTGAAAATTTAATGATAGGAGTGACTGCCCATTACAATTTATGCTTAATAAACCTTTACATTAATATCAAAATAAAAGATATAAGTGAGAATGTTGATAAGTTTTTTTTCCAAATTTCGACAAAAAAAAAAAAATGCTTTTCCCAGATAACAGGTGTTGAAGTTGTTGAAAAATCAAAGAAATGCATGATCATGACTATACCACATTACGCATTTTTTTCGTTCTACTTTCACTCGGGGGAAGAGAGGTAAATGAATCTACTTTGCCCTCCATTTTTTGACCGTCACTTCCACATTTTTCACGATGTTTTTAATATTGGACACTATTCGTGAATTTGACCATTTCTTCTTTTTTTTCCCCACATTTGTCACAATATTATTAATATTGGGGTGGTGGGGTTCGGTTTATATCCAAGGAAAAGATCCAAACCCATTGTCCTGCACCTGATATCCAGGTATGTTTGATCTAAAGAATAAATTTGGGAGAATTACCATGAAAACCCCAAGGGATTGAATAATCAAAATGTCTCGATAACAAGGGAATAGTATAATTTGTTGTCATTTCTTGCTTAAAACCTGTCATTGCATGCTCCTTAATTGTTATTGAACTTTTACATGATTAAATCCTTTCTTTGGGACCTTATATTAATTCCCACACTAAATTTCCTTTTCATGCAACCAACAATTTCTATACATTAATCTTATAGTGAATGCGACCCCCAAAAAAAGGGTAAAAGATTTAAGGGTAACAAGTGTGTTTTCTTCAAGATTGCAGTTGCAAATTTTCAAACACTGAAACTAAAGAAGCTTAACAATTCCAGGATGGAGATATTAGTATACTCTTCATATTTGCACAAGTTTTTACCTCTTGATCAGATTACAATCCTTATTTTGTATAGGAATTGTTACAATTTGCAGATACTAAGGTGTGGCCCACCAGCTATGAATAAACTCACCTAGATGCACTTGGGCTAACCACCAAAAAATGCAGTTGGAGTTCTCATTGTTTACTTTTCTTCGATAAGGTTATGTTGTTTTTTTTAAGGAATATGTCTCATATAAGAATTATACTAAATCATAATAATATAATGGAAATGATAGGTACAAGACAAAGCTTGACAATGGCACATAATAATGTAAGAGTACAGCTACTAGTATTGCTCATTTCAAGCTTTTATCCCTCATTAAACCATTTTGTTAACAAACCAGAATTACATAACCAATGCTAAAAAAAAAAAAAAAAAAAATCAAAGAAACTATTAAACAAACATTTCTCCTTTCCCTGTGTGATAAGTGTAACGGAGTTTTAAAAAGTGCAGCTTAAATATCTCTACAACAGCATTTGTTTCATCTCATTGGGATGTAACATTTGAGGACCAAAATTGGCCAAGTACTTGCTGGTGTTTCTGAATTGCAATAACGCCATAAATACCTCTAAGGGACTGTTTGCTATGAGGGGAGGGGAGGGAAAGTAATTGGAGGGAAAAAATTTTTGAGTTGGATTTGAAAAAATTAGAAAAATGAGGTTGACATTTTTTTATTACTTTTTCTTACTCTTTATCTTACATCTTTTCTTTATTAAAATTTTATAACCCAATTTCTCCAATTTTTTTTTAATTCAACTCAAAACTATTCCTGCCCCTCCCCTCCCCTTCCCTCCAATCCCTCGTACCAAACAGGCCCTAAATGAACAAGAATCAAATGTACAATAGGAACAGTGGGGCAATAAATATCAAACCTCTTACCCCAACCTTTTCAGCCTTCCACATTTATATTTGCGGGCATTATGGCGTAGCAGGAAGAGTTAGAAGCCCAAAACGACTGCTTGTTAACTTAGATTGGGAGGGCAATGCGGGTATGTAATAATTCTATCAACTCAATCCTGGAATGTAAACTCTGCAACAGAAATCACTCTGTCCTGTCAACTTTTATTTCTCAAAAAAATGACCTCAAGACACCCCCCAGATCCACTTAATACTGGAAAGTATACTCAAATTATTTACTGCCTAGTGCTCAAGGAAGGAGCAAATTGGGCAAAAATCAAACTTACTAAACTAGCGCAAAAACTTTTTGAAGGAGCCAAATACTAGAATCATATTACTAAAAAGTCGAGGGCTTGAATATACATTACCTTCTTAGCTGAAAAGAAGCTAACATTTATTACCCACGAGCATGGCTTGCCCTTACCCATGAAGCATAATTACCATTGTCTTTCACTCTGCATAAATACAAGGAATGCTTCATTATCACAAAACTTGCTGCGAGTATGATGAATGCAAGAAGGAACCCTTTCTTTGGCCAACTGAAGACTCAACTCAACATTTAGATGATTGTATTATGTATATTCAAGAAAAGTCCAGGACAAAAATGAAAATTTTAAGCTGTGAAGGAGTTAACTAATTATATATTTTAAATTTTGGATGTAAGCAAATGTAATAGATAGATGAGAATGAAAAGTTTGGGAATAATAAACAAGCATCAGGAAATACGTGCCAATTAACGTTACACAGTGTTTAACTGGCGCCTTTCTTCCCTTTTCTTTCCTTTGTTTGTGTTGTATTGGGGGGATGGTGGTTCAATATGTCAACCCAGAATAGAAAGTTTACTTACAGATACATGCCATCTTGATTGATATCAGGGAATAAATTAATATAAAAGCGAAACCCATCAGGGCTTATATCCCTGCACAGTAAGCCTGAAAATGATTTGGCATTTCGTCAGTCCGTAGTTAAGTCCACGAAAATATTTGAACAGTTGAACAGCTGGATACCGTTGCTCTCAGCAGTAAGGAGGTGCTCCTTTGCCATTGCTGGGGCAACTCCCAGTGTCCTCGCAGCATCACCGGCACTTATCCCAGCTCGCAGAGTATCAGGCTTCAGAACAAGCATCCTGATTTTAACAAAAACCTACATCCAGCAGCTTTAGTATTAGAATCTGAAAAATAGAAGTAGAAACAGGGAACATAGTAAGAGAGAGAAGAGAAAGAGTAGAGAATAAGAGGAACTCTAGAACAAGAATATGTAATCCTAGAGAAGAGAGAAGATGAATGAAAGGATTAGAGAGAAATGAAGAAAGGAATGGAGAGAGGAGAGGAGGAAGAGTGGATGAATGAGAGAAGGAGACTAGAATTAGAATCTGAGTTCTAGGGAAGGAGTGGAGAGAATTGTCTATAATAACTTCATTCATTCATGACGATGATTCTACACATAACAAGTTTATGTAGCCTGACAAGGAAACTGGAAGTAACTACCAATAACTGCCTATGACTTAAGATAAGACTGAGTCATAAAATAACTATTGCATAAATTTACCAACTGATTCATAAAATAACTAATGTATAAAACTACACCTTATTCATTCTTTTCCTCCTAGAGTACACCGGAAACTGACATTGGACTATATCACTTAAGTTTGATTTGATAATCTCCCCTTCCAAGGGAAGCATCATGATAGCGACCCAAATCGCTATAGACTAATTTATTCCAAAGAGAATAAGTGTCTTAGGACTGACTAGGAATTAATTAGTAGTATTTATTATTTTCTTAAATATTTCAACAATATTATTTATTATTTTAGATATTTCAAAATAAGTGGAATATCTACAAGTAGGATTTAGTTCCTAGATTTTAGATATTATTTTAGATATTTTAGAATAAGTGGATTATCCACAAGTAAGATTTAGTTCCTAGATTTTATATATTATTTTAGATATTATTTGGGTTTCATAGTTATTTTATCTCTCTGTACTTCTATAAATTGGCTTCTTACCTACTCAATAAAGCATCGAATATTCAAAGAGTTAATTAAGTTTGAAGATTCTCTTGGGCAATTCCTAGAGAGTTAGTGAGATGCTTGCTTTCTCTTTAAAACGGAGTATTAGGTTATTCTTAGAGAGTTAGGGAGATGCTTGTTTTCTCTTTATAACAGAGTATTCTATTTCCTTCTTCATCCTAAATTTATATATCAGATTTGGTAACTTAACAAATGGTATCAGATTTGGTGCTCTCTCTTCAAAGTGGTGTCACTTCTGCTCGGGCACCAATTTTATGTGCGAACAGATCATCACAGTTTGAAGCACTTATTGGATCAGAAAATTGTAACCACATCCCAGCAAAGACTCGTGGTAAAACTTCTTCCCTTTAATTTTACCATTCACTACAAACCAGGGAGAGAAAATGCAGCAGCCGACTCCCTCTCTCGACGCCCCCTTTAGGCAGATTTTTTCCAAACGGTTATTCCCATTGCACATGAACTCGATCACCTGCCTCAGGCCTTGTTGGAAGATCTTGAAACAAGGGGCAAGATAGTAGAATTACAAGCCCATCCAGATCAACACTCCCACTTCCACTTTTCTAATGGTCGTTTATTCTACAAAACAAGATTAGTCATACCCAATCAAGTTCAACTCCGTGAAAAATTATTGGTGGAAGCAGACTCTACTCCAACTGGGGGCCATGGTTGTTACCTTAAAACCCTACGCCAGTTAGGTGATCAACTATATAGGAAAGGGATGAAACATGACATCAAGCGTTACATCTAACGCTGCCCTACTTGTCAGCAGAATAAGTATCATACATTAGCTCCGACCGGCCTTCTGCAGCCTCTCCCTATCCAGTACGGATTTAGGAGGATATTTCTCTTGATTTCATCATAGGACTTCCCAAATCAAGGGGATTTGATGTCATCTTGGTGGTGGTGGATCGCCTCAGTAAGTACAGTCACTTTATTGCTCTTTCTTATGTGTATACAGCTAAATCCATCGCCAGCACTTTCTGCCAGGAAATAGTTCGTTTACACGGCATGCCAAGGTCTAATATTTCCAATAGAGATCCTCTGTTCCTTAGTCAATTTTGGCAAGAGTTGTTCAGTTAAAGCCAAACCCACTTGAATATGAGCACAACCTACCATCCCTAATCAGATAGACAAACAGAGGTGGTCAATCGATGCCTTGAAACGTACCTACGTTGTTTTGCGCATGAGCAGCCACAGCAATGGAGTAAGTTCCTCTGCAGGGCTGAATTTTCTTTTAACACAGGGTATCATGTCGCTGCCAACAATAATCTGTTCAAACTGGTCTATGGTTGGAATCCACTGCCCCTCCTTCCTTACGTACGAGGTGAGACTCAGGTAGCTGAGTTGGAAGAACAACTCGAAACCCGTGACACAATGTTACGAGTTTTAAAGGGGAACTTACTCAAGGCTCAACACCGCATGAATTTGCATGCTGATCAACACTGACAGGACCTTGAATTTGTTCTTGGGGATGCTATTTGGCTTAAACCACAGCCTTACCACCAACGATCTTTGACTCGCTCCAGGTTTGAGAAATTGTCCCCAAGATTCTTCGGCCCTTTTAAGGTGATTCGGCGGATTAGAAAAGTAGCATATGAACTCGAACTTCCTTCTAATGGCAAAATACACCCAGTTTTTCACGTTTCTTTACTCCGCCCTGCACATGGACAATTTGCCGCCACAACCCCTCCCTCAGTTCCAATTTCTGCTGATATGGAGCTTCTCCTTACACCCTCCAATGTCGTGCAACATCGCTGGACCCCTGATCACCAGTTGGAATTACTCATAGAATGGGAACAGCGTCCTTCGAAAGAGGCTACATGGGAGGAATATGATCTTGTTGCAGCCCAGTTTCCTTCTTTTCGACTTGCGGACAAGTCGACTTTCCAGGGGGGAGAAATGATAGCGACCCAAATCGCTATAGGCTGATTTATTCCAGAAAGAATAAGTATCTTAGGACTGATTAGGAATTAATTAGTAGTATTTATTATTTTCTTAAATATTTCAGCAATATTATTTATTATTTTAGATATTTCAGGATTTCATAGTTTCAACTTTGAATTAGATTTTACTTCTCTGTACTTCTATAAATTGGCTTCTTGCCTACTCAATAAAGCATAGAATATTCAGAGAGTTAATTAAGTGTGGAGATTCTCCAGAGCTGTTCTTAGAAAGTTAGTGAGATGCTTGCTTTCTCTTTAAAACAGAGTATTGGGCTTTTCTTAGAGTGTTAGTGAGATGCTTGCTGTTTTCTCTTTAGAACAGAGTATTCTATTTCCTTCTTCATCCTAAATTTATATATCAGATTTGGTAACTTAACACATCAATTATTTGAAATCAGAATACAGGCAAATATGAATACGTTAGTTGGACTAGGGTATCAATTATGACAGTGATGGACCCAACACTAATGTGGGCCGAGTATACAAGAGGAGGGAGCCCAGACCAGAACATAACACTCAGCCACAGGAATTGGGCCCTGGGGATGTCCTACAGCCCACTGATTCCAAGGAGGGTGGTCAGTGTTAGCTTTCTAGGGTTGTGTGCCCTAGCTGATGCGGGCAACCAGTGAGTGGATGATTTGGGAGAGCCTCTACCCTCTCTAACGTCAGGGAAGTCTTTCTTTCCCTGCTTATTGTTACTGGTTTCCGATTTTTAGTGCTACAACTAGGATTTGTTAGGCATTTTTTGCCATCTCTTCCTCTTCCATACCTCATTGGAGGGGACTGTACTTACTAATCCTTAGCATCGGAAATAATACTAGTGCGTTCCATCAGATAGATAAAATTAGAAAAAGATAGGTTGACTATAAACTTAGGCTTTTAAATAATCAAGTGAGATGACACAGGAATTAAAGAATAAATTGCTACTAATCATGCATTACAGAAGATGCGAGCAGATATTCTAACCCTTGGTCTATTCTCCTATTGTTTTTTATTATCCTCATTATTGAACTTAATAGATACCTTAAGGCAAGGGAAGCAATAGGGGAAAAAAAGTTTATGGTTCTGCAGTAGAACCAGTTAAACAACTCAATATTTTGTAAATCAATACTTAAACTATTTGATGTAAAAAAAGGGATTGAAAATTTATTAACTATTCCAGTCAGTATAACATAACTTCCAGAAGTATGTACTCTTTTACCATAATAATCCCCAAGTTTTATCCAATTATATGCAAATAGAATTTCATAACATCACTACCAAAAGACGAATGGAAAGATATTTTTTCAAAGGTAATCATAACATTATAACCTGCATTTTTGTTTTTTGTTTTTTTTGGGTCAACACATATACCCTATATTGACTCTGCCCAAAAGAGAGAGAACAACTAAAAATATAACATAACTTCCAGAAGTATGTACTCTTTTACCATAATAATCCCCAAGTTTTATCCAATTATATGCAAATAGAATTTCATAACATCACTACCAAAAGACGAATGAAAAGATATTTTTTCAAAGGTAATCATAACATTATAACCTACATTTTTGTTTTTTTTAGGTCAACACATATACCCTATATTGACTCTGCCCAAAAGAGAGAAAACTAAAAATGATTCAAGAATTATTGAAAAAAAAAAAAAGAAAATAAACAGATAGAAAAAATCACCTCTTCATCGCTGTGAGACTTATTTTGTATTACCATGACTCCACTGTCAAACTTCCGTAGTAACACTGGGCTGAAACAATGAACGAAATATCGTATCAAAAAAAATGAATGAAATAGTTAATGTACAAAATACATCTAAACACAAGGATCATCTTGAACAAAGTAGAACTCCTTGGAGTATAATTTCACCTGACTTGTGATGTTAGCACTATGAAACCAATAAACAGGTAAAAAAATCACAATGTTATACGTACACATCAAACTTTTCCCAAAGCATACAAGCTTGCAACAAGTCATCAGGTGAGATCAATTCTGCACAAAAAGCAAATCAGCCAAACAAAAGGAGGTGTAGACGATTTTTAACAACAAATGAAAGGCAATCATTTCCTAAAAAACACAAAAAAAATGGGTGTTGATCAACACCTGTGCCACGAGCACGATTGAAGAGGCAATAGATATCAATGAGGTTGATCATTCCTCCAGCTCTTTCAAGTGGAATTTTAACAAAATCTGCCAACTATGCATTAGCAAAGAAAAATAGTATTATAAAACTAAAACGTGAAAGAGAAATCTCAGTCAAGAAGAACAATAGTCAATACTGAAGCGTTAAGACCATAAAAATTCTTTTTTTTTTTAATTGTAATAAAAATTCTGTTACTTGTATATAATGATGAAAAACATGTCAATTCATAAGCACACTGATGGGTAAGTGAGATGAGGAACCCTATCCCAAAAACTGACTATTGAGATGAAAGAACCAACCCATTAAAATACCCCAATGAGTATCCCATTCTACTTATTGTGGGACTTTATAACTCATACTATCTCCGATCATAAATATAAGACCAGTTTGACTTTTTTTAGATATTAAGAAAGCTAATTAAATTACTTCAAAGTATTAATATTTATAGTTTTTCTCCAAACTATTTTGCCTAATTTATAAACTAATATATAATTTAATGATACACAACAACATATAATATGATGAAGGAACTTATTTAGCTTCCCTAATCTCTTTAAAAAAGTCAACTGGATCTTATATTTAGAACTAGATGGAGTACTACCAAGTCTCCCCCAATTGGCCTCCATGAAAAGCCAACATCCCAGTGGCTCTACTCCACATCACTTTACTCAACCTTTTGCTTGTCAAAACCTTTCACAGGCAGCCCTCTCCAGAACCCATTGATGAGTACCTAAGTTGGATGGGAAACCCTATTCAAAAGCTAACTATTTAGGAGGGAGAACCACCCACTTAAATACCCCTAGGACATCTCATTTTGAGACTTGATATTCCATACTACCAAGTCTCAATCACACGCCCAAAAAAAAAAAAACATTGCTCTCATCCGTTCAATTAAAATCAATCTTTAAAATGCTTGGACAAACTAGTAATCTTGTGCAAGGCTTACTCATGCTTGAAATTCCTCTAGTAAACAAACTAGTAATATAAGGCTCCATGGTCAAATTCAATGCTCTCATCCATTCAATTAAAATCAATCTTTAAAATGATTGGACAAAATGAGAAACTATTCTTAAGCAGAACGTCTTTGAAGTTTAAGGCACTTTAGTTGACAAGCACCAAGACCTGACTGAATTAATAGACAATAAGAGGCAACGGCAAGAACCTGGCGAGATAACTGCTGATGATACAAAGCACCTGCAGACTCTTTGGTAACAGGGGATATAATACCAACACTCAATAACCAATCTTGCATCTCTTCCTTGGAACCCATCTCCTCATCGTTTGTTTCATTGGTTTGAGAATTTGAACCAGACAAAAGTTTTAGCCTCATTTTCTCTGCTAGTGTCACCATCTCTTTAGCCTTGCTCTGTAATCCCAAACATCATGCCAAAACAACTTAACTCAAAAACCCAAAACACAACAAATTAATCAATAAATCAACTACACAACTAATAGTAGACCTAACTGCAATACTGCCAGAATCAAGTAGGAGAAAAGTGACATCGGTTTAAACAACATTGATAAACCCAGCTTAAAAGCTTAGCAATGTGATTAACAGAAAAATTACTTTTTTCCATGGGGCATTAGAAAGCATATTGAATGAATAATCTGACTTGCTCATATCAGTCAGACTGTCATTATCATTTTTCTTGATTGTTTCAAAAAAGGAAAAGGAATATTTGCTCAATGAGTTTATGTTATTCACCGAACAATGGATTCGAATGGCAGTGAAGGAAAATATAATGATATAACTCTATAATAGAGGGATAGCAAGTATCTCACTATTCTCTCTAAAATAGCCCAGGAGAATCTCCAAACGTTAGTAACTTTCTGAAAATATTTGATGCTTTATTGAGTCGGCAAAAGCCAAATTTATAGAAGTACAGAGAGATAAAAAGTCTAATTCAAAATTCAAACTAGGAAATCCAAATAATATCTAAAATACTAAAATAATATCTAAATTCCTAATTCAAACTAGGAAATCCAAATAATATCTAAAATACTAAAATATTATCTAAATTCCTATTTGTGGATATTCCACTTATTTAAAATAATATTGCTGAAATCTGAAAAAATAATAAATATTACTAATTAATTCCTAATCAATCCTGAGACACTTATTCTTTCTGGAATAAATCAGCCTATAGCGATTTGGGTCTCTATCATTTCTCCCTCCTTGGAAAGCCGACTTGTCCTCAAGTCGAAAGTGAGGAAACTGTTCTGCGACCAAATCGTACTCTTCCCACGTAGCTTCTTCTAAGGGGCGATTCTCCCAAGCAACTAAGATGTCCAGCCGTCGATCAGGAGTCCAACGGTGTTGCAAAACCTTTGAAGGGGTGAGAAGAAGTTCCATATCAGCGGAGAGCGGAAGAGGAGGGGGAGGAGTAGCGGCTTGCTGACCATAAGCAGGACGGAGTAAGGAGACATGAAAAACCGGGTGGATTTTTGCAGTTGAAGGAAGGTCTAACTCATATGCTACCTTACCAATGCGTCAGGTCACCTTGAAGAGTCCGAAGAAACGAGGGGAAAGTTTCTCAAACCTGGATTTAGCTAATGATCGGCGACGATAAGGTTGGATCTTTAACCAGACAGCGTCACCAGGTGCAAATTGAAGGTCCCGTTGATGTTGATCAGCATGGATTTTCATACGGTGCTGAGCTCTAAGGAGGTTCCCCTTTAAAACCCGTAACATAGCATCATGCGTCTCAAGTTGCTCTTCCAATTCAGCGACACGCGTCTCACCTCTCACATAGGGAATGAGAGGCGGGGGATCGCGACCATAAACCAATTTGAAAGGAGTAGTATGAGCGGCAACATGGTATCCTGTATTGAAGGAGAATTCCGCCCAACAAAGGAACTTACTCCATTGTTTAGGTTGGTCATGTGTAAAACAGCGTAAGTAAGTCTCAAGGCACCTATTGACTACTTCCGTCTGCACGTCAGATTGGGGATGGTAGGCTGTGCTCATGTTCAAGCGAGTTTGGATGAGACGGAACAACTCCTGCCAAAATTGACTAAGAAAAAGAGGATCCCGATCAGACACCAAGGACCTTGGCATGCCGTGCAAGCGAACTATTTCTTGACGGAATGTGGTTGCAACAGTTTTAGCAGTATATGGGTGTGCAAGAGTGATGAAATGGCTATACTTACTGAGACGATCTACCACCACTAGAATCACATCAAACCCCTGAGATTTAGGGAGCCCAGTGATGAAATCAAGGGAAATATCCTCCCAAATACGTTCTGGAATAGGAAGCGGTTGCAAGAGTCCTGCAGGTGCTAACGTTTGATATTTATTCTGTTGACACGTGATGTAGCGTTGGATATAGTGCTTGACGTCAGTTTTCATCCCTCTCTAAAATACTTGGTCACCTAACCTGCGTAGAGTTTTGAGGTAACCACCATGTCCCCCAGTTGGTGTCACGTGCGCTTTAGCCAGTAATTTCTCTCGGAGGTGAGCTTGATTGGGTATGACCAATCGTGTTTTGTAGAACAACTGATCATTGACGAAGTGGTAATGAGGGTGATGATCCGGATGTGTTTGCAGTTCTACTATCTTTGCTCGTGTCTCAGGGTCCTCTAGCAAGGCTCGAGGGAGTTGATCTAACTCATGGGCCATGGGAATCACCATTTGAAAAAAGTCTACTTGCTGGGGCCGCCGAGAAAGTGAGTCAGCAGCTGCATTTTCTCTCCCTGGTTTGTAGCGAATGGTAAAGTCAAAGGGGAGTAGCTTGACCATAAGACGTTGTTGGGAAGTAGTGACAACTTTTTGATCCAATAAGTGTTTCAAGCTGTGACGGTCGGTTTGGACAAAAAAATGGTGTCCCAATAAGTAGTGACGCCATTTTTGTAACGATAGTACCAGTGCAAGGAGCTCGCGATCGTATGCTGACTTATATCGATTAGAAAAGGAGAACCCCTTACTAAAGTAAGCTATTGGATGGCCATTTCGCATGAGTACGGCTCCAATTCTGTCCCCGGATGCATCGCATTCTACTGTAAATGGTTGATGAAAGTCTGGTAATTGGAGGACCGGAGTCGTGGTGAGAGCTATTTTGAGTTCTTCAAAAGCAGCTTGAGCCGTTACTGACCAATGAAAAGCATCCTTCTTTGTCAATTCAGTCAGGGGTCGAGCAATGATGCCATAATTTTGTACAAACCGTCGATAATACCCAGTGAGCCCTAGGAAACCGCGCAATTCTTTCACAGACTGAGGTGTAGGCTAATGAGCGACGGCCTTAATCTTTTCAGGAACGACCTCTACTCGACCGTGAGTAACAATGTGTCCCAAGTAGTCAATCCTAGTCTGCCCCAGGAAGCATTTTTTTGCATTGGCAAAAAAGGATTGCTGTTGCAGGATTTGAAAGATGATTCTAATATGCTTGAAATGATCTTGTGCAGAAGTACTGTAAATCAGAATATCATCGAAAAAGACGAGCACAAATTTCCTCAGGTAGGGGCAGAAAAGGTTATTCATGATTGCTTGGAAGGTTGCCGGGGCGTTAGTGAGGCCAAAGGGCATGACCACAAATTCATAATGTCCCGAGTGTGTGCGGAAGGCAGTTTTGGGAATATTCGAAGGCAGTACTCGAATTTGATGGTACCCGGACCGTAGATCAATTTTTGAAAAATACTTAGCACCATGTAGTTCATCTAACAGTTCGTCAATGTTAGGGATGGGATACCTATCGAGAATTGTAATTTGGTTAAGACGACGATAATCCACACACAAACGCCATGTCCCATCTTTCTTGCTAACCAACAGAGCAGGGCTTGCAAATGGACTGGAGCTAGGGCGAATGAAACCACGATCTAATAAGGTTGTAACCTGAGACTCAATCTCATCCTTTTGAGAATCCGGGTACCTGTAAGGTCGCAAATTTGGTGGAGATGCTCCTGGTATTAAGGAAATCATGTGGTAGTGCCCACGTGGAGGCGGCAGGGACTTGGGTTCATCAAAAACAACAGAAAAATCATGGAAGATCTGAGACATATCTAAGGCCATACGTTTTGCAGCTTCAGTCTGGTGAAATTCCAAACTCTGGAGGCAAGCCTGAGATGCAGCCCTTGGAGGTTCGCCCTACAACTTGTATTTCTTTCCATCAACCCAAAAAATCATGAACATGTCATTCCAGTTAGCCTGTACTGCGTTAAGAGACGATAACCATTTAATTCCTAATACTAAATCTGATCCTGCCAGAGAGAAAGGATAGAAGTCCTGTTTAACGACTAATCCCGATATGTGCACTTCTAAATCTTTGCAAACCTGATGACAACGAATAATACTGCTGTCCCCAATCTGAACACCAAAAGAAGGGACTGTACTTGTGGCAATCCCAAGTTCGTGGATCAATGCAGTAGAGATAAAATTGTGGGTGGACCCACTATCCACTAGCAGCAGTACCTGTTTAGAGTTTAAGAGACCTCTTAATTTCATGGTGGATGCCGACGGTGTACCAAGGATGGCATTAAAAGCCATCTCTGTTTCTGTTGCCTCTTCATGATCAATGTCACCTAGATTCTCGAGAGGCTCAGAGATCGGATTGCCTTCATCATCAACCTCCATTAGGGAAAATGAGGCACTGCAACGATGTCCTGGTCGGAAAGGTTCAGCACACCTATAACATAGTCCCTTATCACGCCGTCGCTGACGTTCTGAGTCCGTTGAAGACACACGGCCAGAGTTGGGAAATGCGGACGAAGAAGAAGAAGTCAGTGTAGGGTACTTACTAGTATTCTAATGTGAGAACGTGGGGTCCCGTTGTGGAGTGTAGGAGTCACGAGCTTGTTGGCTTCGGTAATGAGATGAAGCGTGGGATTTGGGCCCACGTGTGAACACTGATTGCTTCTCGAATTCAAGGGCCAGGCTAGCAGCTCTATACACACTCCTTGGTTTGTGAAGGCGTACGTCTGTTCGTAATTCTTCCTTGAGCCCATTCATGAAAACACCGAGAAGACAGTGCTCCGGCCAATTAGATAGCAACACGCCGTGCCCACTCCCTTCGGTATTCTTGCACCGAACCGATCTGCCGAATGCTGCATAGATTCTCGTCGGGATTAAGATATTCTGGCGGCCTGTAATGCTCCTGAAATGCCGTAACTAGATCATCCCAGAAGAGTTCGGTGCGCTGTGACTGAAGCCAAGAAAAGAGGTCCAATGCATCACCTTCTAAATAAATGGCAGCCACGTCGACTTTATCATCCTCCAGTGTATTGTAATACCGAAAGAATTTTTCTGCCTTCAGAATCCAGCCGCGCGGGTCGCCTCCATCGAACTTAGGAAAATCGACCTTGGTATATGGAGTCCGGATATGGCGCCGAGAAGCTTCAGAATCGTCATCACTATCGTCTGCTGAACAGTGCGATCGCCCTCTGTTTCTGTTGCGCAGTGATCTCCCTCGGTTTCGATTTGTCCGAGTCGCTGAAATCTCCAATGCATTGACTTTTTCTTACAACTCGTCGAGCGCCTCCAACCGTGCAGCGATGGTGGCGAGATGATCTGCAAACGTCGCGTGTGGGGCCGTGTCCGGTGATGGAGTCGCACGCGTAGGTGGGTCAACGTCGGAAGTCTGTGCCGCGTTAGATGATCGGGTTTTGGCCATGGTGGATCGCGAAGGTCTCTGATGCCAAATGTTATTCACCGAACAATGGATTCGAATGGCAGAGAAGGAAAATATAATGATATAACTCTATAATAGAGGGATAGCAAGTATCTCACTATTCTCTCTAAAATAGCCCAGGAGAATCTCCAAACTTTAGTAACTTTCTGAAAATATTCGATGCTTTATTGAGTCGGCAAAAGCCAAATTTATAGAAGTACAGAGAGATAAAAAGTCTAATTCAAAATTCAAACTAGGAAATCCAAATAATATCTAAAATACTAAAATAATATCTAAATTCCTAATTCAAACTAGGAAATCCAAATAATATCTAAAATACTAAAATATTATCTAAATTCCTATTTGTGGATATTCCACTTATTTAAAATAATATTGCTGAAATCTGAAAAAATAATAAATATTACTAATTAATTCCTAATCAATCCTGAGACGCTTATTCTTTCTGGAATAAATCAGCCTATAGCGATTTGGGTCTCTATCAGTTTATAAATAAAGGAACAACTAATAATGCATATCATGAGGCCACATATATCATAGAAAAACCAAAGTAGGATTTCAGATCCACTTATAGAGTTGGAAGGATTTTGGGATACCTTTCCGAGCATGATCAACATGTAGAGTTGTCAGCTTGCATATTGGAGTAACAAGTCTTAAGTTTCTGTTTTGAAGCTATATCCAAGTAAAGCTACAATGATTTGAAGAAAAAGACACGACAGAAACATGGGAGTACTCTGAAGCATACATCAGCCAACAATCTAAGGTCCTCATAAACTACAGCAAACTTGAGTTTTGGGCACAATATAATTGGATTCATTACTCTCTTTAATGTTCAATAGAACCCGCCATTGTAATCATAAACCACTACCATGAAAGATTTAATATAATGCACTATTTGTTTCCGAGTTCTCAAAATAGATTCTCAGATATAAAGAGCATACATGAACGTATTACCATAAGAGCATTCAAATCCTGGAAAGCTTCCTGCAAGCTTCTATCTGTACTCTCCCAACTTTCCTGCTCCTTCCTCAATATTCCCGACACGCCCACCATCCTCAAGGTCCCATCACTTGAAAACATCCCGCTCGAAGAAGAATTAGAGCCTGAACCAGAACTTGAACTCGGCTCGCTCTGCAACTCCCATGCCCTTGACCGCCAACTCTCCCAAAATTTGGAGAGGAATACATCACTGTCCCCCTTACCTCTGATGACGATCGTCACCACCACCGATCTGGATATCGAACCCGAGACATTAACCCGGTCATCTGATGACAAAGAGAGCTGGAAACGTATCCTTGGGGAAGCAAACATGGATTTAAGAGATTTCTTTGGCGTGAAAACGTAGGAGACTGAGCCTAGAGGAATCGCGAAGGCGGAGCCTCCAGTGGCGGTGGTGGAATCAAGAAGCCACAGTAAACGGTGGGTGGTGAGGATGAGGATGCCCGATTTGAGATGAGGAAAGGAATTGGAAGGATCATCTTCGCTAAGAAGATCAACAGAGGAGAGGAGATAGCATTCGATTTCGTTAGGGAGAAGCACTGGTCTGCCGCTGCCCGTGAGCTCCACCGCCGGCAAGCAGTGTCCAGCCATGAAATAGTCGCCCGGTTAGCAACCAGATTTGTCGACGTCTCGAAGCTTTCACTGGAAATTCGGAAGAAGATTATATTGTCCCTATTTGGCAAACAAAGAAAAGGTCCTGGAATAACGATTATTTTTGTCCGCCTGTCAGGTTTCATGTAGGGGAGGGGACCTGGCTCGGATTGATCGGAAGAGAGGGAAGGAGGGGGAGAGTTTTATATATTTTTGGGGAAAGATGTGGATTTTACTTGTAGATATCCAAAATTACATTTTGAATTATAATTTTGGTTCAATGTAGGGGAGGGGACCTGCCTGGTTCAATGTTGTGTGTTGGAGCAGCAGGATGTGAGATAAGATATTTTTTGGCTTGTATATGTTCAAAATTATATTTTTAATTATATTTAGAACTAAGGGGGAATTTTAATAATGAAGTTATAGAAAAGTGTTTGACATCATTAAGAGCTTGTTTGGTCTAGGGGAGGGAAAATGGGTAAAGAGAAATTTTTTTTGAGTTGAATTTAAAAAAATTATAAAATTGGGGTTCAAACTTTTTAATTAATTTTTCTTACATTTTTATCTTATATATTCTCTTTATTAAAATTTTATTACTCCACTTCTTCACTCTTTTAAAATTCAACACATAAAAATTTTTCCTCCACACCCCTCCTTTCCAAATCCCTCACAGCAAACAGACCCTAAGTGAATATAAATATAAAAATATACATGAATCTAATAAAAAGGAGCAATAATACCACGTTCGTTTGCTCCCACTAACGTCCGTCACTTTAATTGTTGTGGGCCCACAAGGTCTGTTGTTGTCATTTTATTAATGCATTTGACCATTCAAACATGGCAGGGGAGGATGGAGTTCAACTCCATGAACAAAACGCACGCATCATTGTTCGTCATCCTCATTATCAGGAGGGAAGAGGGAGACTGGACTGTTGATCCTCAAAACTAGTGGAGAGCGAGAGCACGACTGAGCCAGAAGTGAACTGAACAAAGTGGAGAGACCAGAGGACACCGTCGGTAGCTTCTGTTCTTCTTCTTCTGGAGCTAAACAAGGGGAGAGATACAAACAAGGAGGATCAAAGTGAAGGGTTTCTCAGGTAAGGAACTGGTTGTTCATGAAGCTATAAAACGAATTAAAGGGGTTTGGGTTCTGGGTGTGTGGGATTTTCTTGTCTAGTTTATGTAGCAATTGGAAACCCCACTTGGGGATGAGAAAAATTGCATGAGGTTTTGATGATTCTTCTGTTTTTTAACTTGATTTCAGAATTAGTGAATTGATGTTGACAAGGAAAATGCCTTTGTTGAAAGAGATCGTAGAGAAAAATGGTTTGTGGCTAACCTTTTTGCTGCTTCAAATACAGGGAAATTTAGAGCTTCATGTGGTGGAGAAGATCAAGGACGATTAGAGCAAGGAGATGGATGATTTGTTTGGCAATGTTGTGACTCACAGAAATATTGAGTTAATTGATTGCTTTGGAATAATCACACAACCCTGTAAATCCGTTGCTTGATGTGTAAATGCTCTTGGTTTGTTTGATTCTCATGTTCATTGTAGGTTTTGAATCTCATCGGGGAAAGAAGGATGATGGAGAGGGATAGGGTAAGGCAGTGTTTGGGTGATTTTATAAGTTTAGTTGAAGGTTGGAGATTAAAAATAGGTATTTAATTTATTGGAAGGAGGGGAGATGAGGGGCGGAAGGATTTTTTGCCTTTTAATAATCACCTCCCCTCTTTCATAAATTCTCCAAATTTAGAGTTTATTTTAAGAAAGAGAATATTTATGTCTAATTATAATTAAAGGGCAATGGTGCAAAAATGCACATGTTCATTTCCAAAAGTAGCATCTGGCACCATATAAAATTGTTTGGTTCAAAAATACTTATATACATTACATATAGAACCTTTAATGCCACCATCGTTTGCATCCCTTAACGTCCGTTGCATTCCTTAATTTTTTGGCCATATGCTTGGATTAGCATCGATGGTAATGGATGCTGGTTCGCTGAAGCTCTCTCCCTCCTCTATTCGCGGCACCTTTTGCAGTGGTGATGGCAGAGCTTTCTCCCTGCACGCATGTCTTTTCCCCATATGGCAGAGCTCTCTCCCTGCACGTATGTCTTTGAAGGGAGGTCGAAGGACGAAAAGGGAGGTCAAAGGAAACACCGACGGTAAAATTAAATCAAGGGCGAACAAAAAGGAAATCGAATCGGAGGGGGAAGGAGGCGAAATCATATTTGAGAGCGAACACATGACTATTCGAATATTCGAATAGTTAATAGAAACTATTAACTATTCGAATAGTTAAAAACTATTAAAAACTATTCAAATAATTAATAGTTTATATTAACTATTCGAATAGTAAAAAAACTATTCGAATAGTGAATAGTTTTAATTTCTATTTGCTATTCGAATAGTTTTATTATTATTTGAATAATAATAAAACTATTTGAATAGTAATATAACGCTCAGTGTAAAATACTGAGTCTTGCAAAACTATTTTAATATATCCTGTGACTTTTACATCTATTATATAACCACATAACTATTTTTGCATCTAAAAAAAATATTTGCTGTTTGGTGCACTTTGAAAAAAAGCACATGTGCATTTTGCACCTTAACCCTTATTATTATTTAGTTAGCCGACAAATATAGTGAATATAAGTTGAAAAATAAAATGATTAAAAAGAACCCATTCTCACGTACATAAGAACAGACGAAGATGTTAAAATTAATTCCAGTGACCTTAATTTTTCAGGTAGATCGAATGAGATATTTAGTTTCTTCAGCAGCTTGAAACTGACGAGAAGGAAGAAGCACAGTAGGGAAGAAATGGCAAGTGTCCACATGAATGAAGAAAAAAGGGCCCCATCTTCACAAGTTAACGGACGTCAAGGGATGCAAACTGGGTGGCATTTAAGATTCTATATGTAATGTACATAGGTGCTTTTGAGCAAAAAAATTTTATATGGTGCCAGATGCTCCTTTTAAAAATGAACATGGACATTTTTGCACCATTGCCCATAATTAAATTGCCAATGACAATCTTTTAATATACCACCACTACCCTTGCCCGTGAAAAACCACTTTCCCTCTGCCATCCCGTTTATTTCGAGTCGGAATCCATTTTTCCCTCGTCTCCTTCGCGCGTTCGGTAGTTGAGTGTCGTCTCTGGCCGATCCTAAAAAGCCGCCTTGGCCGCCGCCTGCTTCTGCAACCACCGTCGGTTGCTTGTCGAAGGTCGCTGCCTGTCCATTTGTCCTGTAGATCGTGTCGACTACTTCGTGATTCTGCTCCTCCAGCGTCGTCTAGGGCCCCTCCTCCCGCCGCCGCCGCCGCCGCCGCCTGCTACATCTGTTGCTCGTCCAAGGCCTGCTCCGTCGGTTGCTCCTTCGTTCAGGTAAGATTAATGTTTGTCATGATTTTTCTGGTAAAAAAAAAAAAAAAAGCTGCTTTCTTTCTTTGTGGAAATTTCTGGCTTTGAGCTTCTTGACTGAAATTTCTTTGTGGAAATTTAACTTATCATATGATTTGAGCTTCTTGACTTCTTGCATTCAGAAAACTCCAGGTATGGGCAGTTGTACTTTGAAAGGAAATGTCAATTCTTGCGTATGTGTCATTAAGAAGCTAGAAAAATTGTTTTAAGATCTTGTTGTTAGGGGTTTGTTTAAAATAATATGTTTTCAGCTGCATGGTACTCGAAAACCGAAGCACAAGGAAAGTTCTGAGCTAGAAAGCATTAATAAAATTAGTCTTCCAAAGTTTTAAGTTGTCTCATTTCTTAGTTTCAATTCCTGTCACCCAATCTCAATTCCATGCCCTGTTATAAATAGAATACATAGCAATTCAATGCAGATTCTGACTGTAGTTTTTTTTTTTTTTTGGGTCTTTGTCTGATAAAATATGCTGAAGAATGAGGTGTTTAAGATTGTTGAACTCTGTGAATATGGACTTGGGAAATGAGAGAGTAGTTAGCAACTAGCGTCAACCATTCATGTTATACATGCATATTTATGTATATATACGCACGAGGTCATTTTTCCATTCGTAGGTGGTGATAATTTGTATCTGTGTTTGATTAGCTAAAGGCAATTGAAATTGGAAGCAAATGTCAATGATCAATGACACGATGATAAATTGATTGGGGAGAAGGAAGATCCTGTTCTACTACCAAATAGAGAGTGAAAGACAACTAGAAAAGAAGCACAAAGGATTCAGTCAACAATATGATAGAGTGGAAGTGAGATGGAATGTTCAAAATCAAACATTGAGTGTGACTCACTCATGATGACTTGGGTTTCTTTTTTTTTTTTTTTTTGCTATTGACTAGTATTTTTTTATGATGATGAAATTAAAAAAGAAGGGAATGATTATATAGTATACTTGTGATATTGAAATATCTTACGTTTGCGAGTCATAGATGTTGAATCTGGCGCTTAAGCTTAGCTTACTGTACTTATCTGTCAATGGCTGTATGCATATATAGATTTAATGAAGGAAATTTCAATGAGTATGTAAAAGTGCTGGATTTAGCCTTCATTGTATAGAATGTTATATCCTTTCAATTGACATATTTGTTTGGACAACCTTACTTGCATACGCGGTTTACAACCTATGGCATTTGTGTTTTATGTTCTTCCAATATCATAATGCATCAAGATATCCTTTTTCCCCTCACATATACACAAACGTACATATTCATATATTTTGTTGTGGTGGCAATATCTTCTCTTTTAATGGTGCCTCTGTATCTGGCTGTTTCATTTGTTCTTAAATAGTAGGATGCTTGAAATGTTGATTGCGTATGCAGTTATCTTATATAATCAATGACAGAACATCATTGAAAGAGGGGTATGGCAACAAAACCAAAAGATGAAAATCAGCAAGCAACAAATTCCACGCCTGTCCAGAAAACTGATGAGGATCATGTAGCCGCAGGCCCTTCTGCTGCTAGTTTCGATCTATTATACAAGTATAGTAATTTAAAAAGAAGGAAACTTTTTTTCAGTTGATACAACGTTTGATCTTTTGGAGCATTTGAAAAAAAAAAAAATGTCATTGCCTTGAGGAAAAGTTCTTGGAGCATGTAACTTTGATTTCTACCTATCCAAGCTTTTGTATGTTCATCTCTTTAAAATGAGAATGGTTCCTAAAAAAGCATTGCTTTCTGCATGTTCATCTCTTCAAAATGAGAAGCATGTGCCAAATATGTAATTATCTCTTCAATATACAAGTGTTGTTTTCTATATGTTCATCTTTGTTTTTTGGGAGCTTCATGGACGTGATTTTATTTCTACTGTTGGGAGTGTGATTGATGGCTACTTCATTAGGTTTTTGGTTCATATCACGTATAATTGGGAGTGCTGGAAGAGATATTTCCTCTTTTTTTCTTGGGAGAGGGTGAATATCATAATTATTGGCTAATAACCATTGCTTATAGTATCTGTTTTTTTTCTATTATATAATATTTTTGTTTTTCAAATAAAACAAACTTGATTCAGTGGAATAAAACAAATTTTGTTGTAAGAAATAATACAAAAAATTGGAGCAACAAGTTTTCTTCTACAAAAAATGGAAGCAACAAGTTTGATTATGACTATGATTCTCAATTCAAGTAGGTTTATTAAATTTGTTCCACTTCTGTTTTCATGATGATGATGGCTGATTTAGAATTCTATTAATAATTTAACAAATAATAATAAATAAATTGTAAAAGAAGAAGGAAAATATATAGATAAAGAGAAAATGACATATTTGTCTACTTATAATTAACTCCCCTCACCTATCATCCTGAAATAAACAAGAAATCAAACCTCACCTTCCCTCTTCTTGAACCAAACAAACCTCATATTTTCCATAATTTAATTTTAATAAACCTCACATAACCTTACTTTCTTTAAACCAAACACACTCTAAGAGAAGAGAGATGATTGGACCCACCACCAAAGAAAAAGTAATGCCATTTAGGACATCAATATATTCTTAAGAAGGATAGGGAAATAAGCCGTTGGACTATTTCAATGCAAAAAGGTCTCACAAATTACTGTTTATAACAACAGTGTCGGCTTTATTTACCAAGCCATTCCTGATTTAGTCGGCTTCATTCAAAATGGACGACCCTTGAAGACCTTCTCTGTTCCGTATACTCACAAAATCCCGTGACATTTTGCAATAAGGAGACTATCTCAAAAAAGACGGAAAGTGTTTGAGCAAAAAAAAAAAAGACGGAAAGTGAAAGTAGTGATATAAAAGAGAAAATATGGAAAGGAGAAGAAAACGACAAGACATTAATGAGAGGAGAGCAAAATGTCACGGGAAGTCATAAAAAAAAAGACAAGCAATTATGGCAAGAAAGAGAAAAGGGACCCACTCGCAATAAAAAATAAATCATCAATATATTGGAGTTGTACACTCACTCTGATTGGAGTTGTTCTTCACTCACTCAGTCCGAGAACCTAACATTTTCATCTTCACCCACTCAATCCGTCTGCAAAACTTTGATCTAGCTCCTCACTGATGCCTTCTATTTTTCAGGATTTTGCTTGGAGTTGGCCTTTATTCCAGATCTTATGGATCAGTCTGAGCTCGGCAACTGCTTTTTTCCAGATCAGTCTGAGCTACGCAACATTCCAAATCTTTCTTCTAGAAGCCAGAAAAATGCTGTCGACGGAAGATCAAGCCGAAATATGGGTAATGAAGAAAGGCCCCCGTCCTTATTTTGCTGGTCCGTTAATTCTTTACTTTTTTGCTGTTTTTCTGAAGAGATTCTATGCCTGGTGTTCAGTAATTCCAATGCCAATATTTGCATTCTGATTTCATATTTGATAAGATTGAGAATCTGGTGTGATAGTTGATTCACTTCCAATTTGCTAGATGCAAGTCCGTGAATCAAGTGTTACAAAAATAGGTAGTCAATCGTATGGCCAGTTGGCTTGCTAATTTGATTGACACGCCCTTTGTGTAAGGCACTGTGTTTTCTTTTATGCAATATGTAGTCAATTGTATGGCCGCCCTGATATAGTTTTAAGATGCAGCTGTAAGTCTTCTGCAAACTCAACCTGAGCTGTGCCTTTATAAGAGCATGAACGCTTGATACACTTCTGCCATGCAAATTATAGTGGGTGCATTTATTTATTTATTTTTAAAGGTTGTGATGGAGTTTGCGTAGTGCACTTATGCGGCTGACGTTTCAACTATAACAGCTGGCATGGTGATTTGATTGAGGTGCCTTTTTGCTGGGGACATTGTTTTCCCTTATGCAATTGGTAGTCAATCGTATGTCCACCCTGATATACTGCTCTAATGCAGTTGTGTACATTTTGTAGACTCAACTGAGCTATTGATTTATCTGGTATTCCCTCTGGTCCGTTAATTCAGTAATTCTTTTTTCTCTGTTGTCTGAAGAAATTCTATGCCTGGTGTTCAGTAATTCCAATGCCAATATTTGCATTCTGATTTCATATTTGATAAGATTGAGAATCTGGATTCATCCTCATTGTGGATTGACTTCTTACCTGCTATCATTTCTCAGTTATCATTGATTCCATGCTAACAACAAAATAAAAACAAAATTTTACAAGTAAGTAGCTTGCTATCATTTTTCTCTTTATTGCTTAGCCTAGCTGTCCTCACACCCTCCCAATTCCTTATTCTTTAAACTAATTTTCCAAATCAAGGTTTGAGTAGCACATTTAAGTCCAGTCATTGCCTACAAATTTTGGAGTATAATTACTTAAAGGCGAAAAATCTTCTACCATATTGTTCTGCTCATTCTTAAACATGAGATATGCGTCTTTTACTGTTATATCATAACTGGTATTTAAATGTGAGAAGGGGTAGTAAAGAGTACATTATGAAAGTCTGGATCCGTTGATGCTTTCCCTTTCATTTGTCATAAATCTTTTTCTACAGATCTACCTGTTGATCACAAATCCCTCTGTTTACTTCTTTCCCAGTTGCTGTTGATAGGCTTTTCACTACTTATATCATCAAATGTTGTATTGTTGATTCAACATTTACATTTTGGTGCTTTCATTTCGCACTCCAAATTTTGTTTCATTGATTCTTTCTGACATTCATATGACTGTAGAAAAGGGGAGAAGTAGTACCTTTATTTTAAAATGAATGCATCTAGTATATTTCCAATGTTATTTTTTTCTCAATTTATTTTTCATGTAAATGATTCATCTGTTTTTTTTTGGCTTATAGGTCTGTATGGAAAAGTTATTGGATTTGTACCATTGACACATGAAGTTCTCTTACTCTTTTACAGATTTCAGGCTTCGATTATTGGATTTATTGCCCTTAGTCTATAATTTTAGACCAACTCATCATAACTTGGTTGAAGGGTGAAGAATAATTTGTGAGACATTTATACATGCTTGGTCAACAAACCTCAATTTTAAGTGGGATTCAGAAACCTCAAATAAAAGAGGAGGAGAAAGTAGGATGCACTACACTAGAGAGAAAAATAGATAGAGGGAGAGTTGATAAAGAGACACCTATTTAGAGGGTTAATAGATGATATTCTAGGAAGCTGCAATTACTCATATATTAGGAAACTTAGGCTATTATACATATGGTGGTGCTTTTCATGTCGTTTTAATTTTCATATCGTTTTTAATTCTCATATCTACTATTTTTCTAAGCATCATGAATGATTGGTTATTTTGGTTTATATCTATTATCTTGGAATCATATGGTGGTTCTTTTCATATCGTTTTTAATTCTCATACTACACAGAAGCAAGATTAATTTGTGTTCTTGGTATTGCTTGCTTACGGAGGATTTGATTAAAAAAACAAAGGAATTCATAGAGTGGTAGGTAGATGTAGAAGCAAGAGGCAATTGAAGATTTTCTGCATCAAATCTTTGGATTACGGGCTATTTTCGATAGGTGATTGTAGAACAATGTGTTCACTGTCATGTAGGTGTTGTAGGTTACTTTTTCCAGTTTTTAGGGATGGTCAGCTTCAACAATGTATTATTTTTAATTTTGAATGTACCTTGAATAATGGTTATTGTTCAGTCTCTTATAACTTCATTAAATTATGTTACTTTTATAGTTAAGCACACACTTTTTTTATTCTACTCTGTCTAAATCAGTCAGGGTGATATGGTTTGTATTTTTTTAGGGTGGACATTTTAATTGATTGGGTACTAAATTGTAGGAATTGGGTGAAGATATGAGTGCTAAAACCGTGGGATTATTTGTTTTAATTTGATTATTGTATATTAATCTTATATTCCCTGATTTTGCAAAGATCTGTGAGGCAGAAGCGCAGACAAAACAGAAGAATGGGAAGGAAAGTGAAGAAGTAGAAACATCAAGGAAATCTTCATGAAAGCCCACTTCTCTGTTTCTATTTTGTTTTTCTACTTATTCTATATCACTAAAAGTATGATAAAATTCCTAACGAGACTTCCGAAGTGGAAATAACTGAGAATGCTTTTTAGTGGGTGTGAGGATAATTATTATTACCTAGAAGTCATTTTTCATGAAGTCACCATCTATAGTATCTTGGTTTACCCAAAACCTGGGATTTTCTGCACAAGTTCAAATATTTTGTTTTCTTATTTGTTCAAGTTGTCTTATCACATACTCCCCTCAATGGTCCAACACTCGATAACTCTTGAAATGGAAAGATTCTTTTCAACATAGTTGCTCCTTTTGCACTGAAATATCTGTTTTATCTCCAGTAATCCTTATGTCCTATGAGTAATTCTTCACACTTTTGTGATTAAACTTTTTCTTTTAGGTTCTTATCAATGGGAGTGTGGTATTGGTATTATGCAAGTAGAAATTTTTTAATCATATTTTAAAGGGGTCCCTTGATAATGTAGGTATATTTCATGGTTGGTTTTGTTAGGTTGATGGGTTTGAAGATCTATGCTCAACGGAGTTTGTGAATATGATTATATTGTAGGGTTTTTTTTTTCTTATTTGTGAATACCGCGGGGGGGGGGGGGGGGGGATCTGTTCTGGTGGATGACTGCATATTGTAGGGTTTTTTTTTCGTGATGTACGTATGAATCAAAATATGTAGCTATCTAAATTAAGTGGGCAATGTATTGTAATGTAGGGTTGTTGGTAGCTTGAGGAATGTTATTCCATTTCATGTTTGTTCTTGTGCTTATCACATTGGATGAGTTAGTATATGCTTAAACGTCATGTGGTTGATGCACCCGCGCAAAGCGCGGGGGGAGTTCGTTTACATTTAACGGAAATAGTAATAGGTGTGTTTGGGATGGCTTTTAGAGCTCCTAATAGTATGATTGAGGGGGTAAAAATCAGCTCGGGCGCTTTTGGCTTTTTTTTTTTTTTTTTTTCAAGTGTTTAGGATAGCTTATTTTCAATTGGGCATTTGAAAAAAAAAAAATTCAGCTTAAGCCATTAGCCAAAATTTCTCCCTTTTTGGTTTTTCTACCATGGAAAGAAAAAAGTAGCTTATGAAAGAAAAATGTTGGGTCCCACTTTTTTAATTGAAATTCTATTATGGTCCTTATTATAAATCTTATAGGTGGAATTTTTTGTCCTAAATATAAATTCACTTAAAAGTTAATAATCATTGTTTTCCATTTTCGCCCTTGCTTAATTCTCATTGGAAATAGAGAAAGATGTAAGAGAATTAGTTAAAATAAACTTATAATAAGGATCAGAGTGATAACTTTTTATGATAGCAATCTAATTTAGGTCCATGAGAAATTTAATTGTTGAGAATTACTTGATAAATTTTCAAATTGTGCTCTAGTGGTCGATTGGGTCTCTGTTGGAGATGGAAAGTTGTATTTATTGCTTAATGGTTTTTGTTGGTCTCTGTTCATGAAACTTTTTTTCAGTTCATGGTTAATTAGTTATGTAATATTATTTGATAAAAAAATTTATATTTGTATGATTTCTAATTTTTATGTATTTTTATGCATTAACTATATTTAATTATGTATTTTAGCATTGCCAAATTTTCCAAGTTAACTTTTTTCAATTTTTTATAATTATAATTTTATTTTTTTCTTAAAATTATCACAATATATATACATATAATATATATTATGGATTATTTAACAAGATTGACATTGTTTTCAGTCATTTTCTATCTAAACTTACTTTTCAAAATAATCATTGAAACAAGTTTCAATTTTAGAGAAATCACTTATGCTACCGCTAATCCAAATATAAATTACGTTATACAATTTGACTTTTATCCAATCTTAAGTTTGTATAAATCAGATTGCAAGAAAGCTACTTTTGCCACCGCTATCTCAAACAAGCACAATATTGCATCTTATTGTTAAGTTTATGTCTATTTTTACACCTATATAAACTTAATGGTGCCGGATGTTCTTTGCCTAAAACTTCATTGTTAAAATTGCACCTTCACCCATTATACTTATGATAAATATTATTTTGATAAAAAAATAATAATGATGAGAAAAACTGGAAAAAAAAATATGATAATAAAAAATCTAAAAAAAACCTTCTACTTGTTCCTATTTCCATCGTTGAAAAACCAATGTTTGGGAATCTCTAAAAAGCAATGAATTGAAACCTGAGCAGGACCTGATAGTCCAATCGGCTAGAGTCGAGGATGGCTTGTCTTTTAGGCAAAAGCCGTTTTGAATGTTAGACTAGAATAAGCTGTTGTTTAGCCACTTTTTAGCCGGGATCCGCTTTTGGGCAAGGAAATGTTTCAAATATTCAATAACCGGATAGTCTAAGGACTTCTTGAGAGCCATCATCTTTTGGCACAAAAATAGACTCATATAAGAGGCCAATGTCCGAGCAAAAGAAGAGGAGATATGGATCGAATAGAAAAACAAATAAAAGAGAAAGAAAAATAAACAATAACAACCACCCGGTAATAGGAGGATAATATAATCAAACCTGAGTTGAGAAACAAAAAGAGCATTGTAGCTGGGTTTTTATTTTTGAAGAGAGAATGAGAGATGCTAGACTATAAATATAAACAATAAGACAAAAGTGAGAGAGGGAGACATTTTAGGGATCTGGCTGCGGTCTGCTGCCGAGCGGTCCACTGCCAATCCTTTTCTCCCAAACTACACCGTTTTGGTGTAGTTTGGGGGTAAAGGGGTGGTTTTTTTTTTTTAAAATAGGATATAATATTTTGAAATATTTTTTTGGAAGTATCTAGTATCTTAAAATATTTTTTAAGTAATATATAGTATTCTAAAACAATTTTTAGTACTTTAACCACTTAAAATATATTTTCAGTTGTATCCAGTGTGTTAGCAGACTGATTGTAATTTAACTCTTAATATATTTTAAAGAGTTCAAAGCACCAAAAAATATTTTAAAGGGTTAAAAACACTAAAAAAATAATTTAAAGTAATTGTTGGAACTAAAAAAATACATTAAAGGTTAAATTGCAATCAATCTGCTAACTGGATACAACTGAAAACATATTTTAAGGGGTTAAAGTACTAAAAATTATTTTAGAATACTATATGTTACTTAAAAAATATTCTAAATAGTCATTTGACCCCCACAATGTGCATAAACATACTACAATATGAATTTTCTATTACACTATATGGTGCATTGTATATTTATCTTTCACATTTTATATGATTAATTGCATTTTACTACTAAGATTCGTATGAATAGCATTTTACTACTAAGATTCGTATGAATCTCACCCTTTCAATAAATATATAAATTATCCAGCTGAAGGAAGCGGCTCTAAGGGTAAAGATGTAAATATCGACAACTGAAGGTTTCAGTCCAGCTAAAGCTCGGATGTTGGTTATCTGTAGATTTCATTATTATTTTTGGGATTTGTAAGCAATATGTACAAACCCTGTGGGAATTCCTATGTTGTAATCAAGTAATTTACATTAGTATGTATATGCTATTTCTGTCTACCCATAAAACTACGCTCAAACACTCTGTTAAAGGTCAAAATTTAAGGGTATGATATTTTGGTATCAGAGCAAGCTGTTCTGGCAATAGAATGGTGTACTGATATGGTCTTGATTATGTGGTAAAAGGAAATATGCATGGATAAGGGCACCAGAGAAGTGAATCACCCTCTTCTATCAATCAGGCCCAAAGGATCAGTAAATACCCGAAAGGCAGCAAGTATTACAAAGAGGGTGATACAAGGATGTCACGAATATCAAGGAAATGGGTTCGAGTAAGGCTGCAGCATTATTATTGGCTCTTCCTAGAACAGAACCATCAGTGAGCTCATCAATGGGGCACACTGATCAACTGTGGACTAATGAGATAAGGTCATATTTGGATTCCATTACCGGATCTAGAGCTGGAACGGTACACATGTTGCATAATCTTTGATCGGATCAAGACTTCTAGGAGAGTATGTCTGAAGTACATATATATTTGTGGGCTGTCTGAGAGCATGATACCCCTATAAACCATTATACAGCGTACTTGGACAATCTGACCCTAATATATTATGGTCAGGGATATTTTGATTTGGAGATTCTGAATGATATTTGGATTCGTATGACGCTGTACTTCTTTTTGGATATAGCATTTTTGGGATGGAAGAAGAATGAAGTTACAGAGCAGGGCCCAAATGATAACTTTGTGGACTTCATGGAGTATATCATAAGGTACGCGTTCAAGTACATGTACCGTCATTGATATACAGTATATACATAGTATTTAGTCAACCGAAGATAGTCAGCATGACTCTTTGGAGCAAGGGCAGTCACAAGGTACCGATGCTTGGAAGCAGTTAGAGTCGGTATCTACGTTTGGCACGGGCACAATAAGGTTAAGCGTGCTTGAGCCAAGGAAATCTCAGGATGGGTGATACCCTGGGAAGTCACATGGACATATCATGTTATGTCATGAAAGGAAATAAGAACATGTTCTATGTAACATCTCAAATTCTAGTCACCAAAATTCCTTTATACCTTTATGGTATTAAAGAGAGTAAGATGGTGAATATTGGCACAGTTGAATTAGCCAAACAGAACAATTAGTGGCCACACGGATTTTGGGCTAACATAAAACATAAAGTCCAATTTTTGTCTTCCAAAAAGCCTATTTAATGGTAATTTACATTAAAATCCAATTAATGGTAATTTACATTAAAATAATAATATACTAAGGAGGTGGAGATGATATTTTTGGAGCTCATTGAATCTTCTAAAAGTCATAGCATTTTTAGTCAACTCAAACAAATAGAGAGAGAAAGAGTGTTCAAGAACATAAAGAGCAAGAGAGAAGGAGCAAGTTGAAGAAGAAAAAATCAAGGTAAGTTTGGTATGAAATTCAAGTGTTTATGACTTCTAAATCATGTAGAACACTCTCTAATCTTTACACCATCTTGAAATACAATTAAAGCAAGACAAAATCAAGAGGAAGAGAGAGGGAGGGCCACTGTTTTGGAGCTTTAGAGAGAGAAAGAAAAGGTAACTTCAATTACCTTGATGTTTATGTTGATTCAAGATGAATATTGTTGCTTTGGTTGTTTGTTGGTGTTTTAATTGGTTGTTGTGGTTGATTTTGTAATTTGGGATGATGAAACCCTAAGAGGTTAGCTACCCAATTTTCCATTAATCATGTTCAATAAGTGTTTAAGTGATTACACAAGTAATTGGAAGTGGAAAGGAGGTGTTTTGTTGAATGGAATCAAGAAAATTCATTTTTCCCAAATTATTCCAGATTTTGTCCATACCTGTTTTGGCTATATTTGGACTGGATTTTGGTGTTTTTGATGATTCCATTGTGTTTAGAATGGAAAATTGTGTAGGGTACATGTGAATTGTGAAGTGTGAAGGCATTAGGATGTGAAATGACAATTTTACCCTTAAAACCCTAAGTTAGGGGCTGTTAGGGTATTTTCATCTTTTGGAAGTGAATTTGGAAAATCCAAGGTCAAAAATGGATTCTACATGCTAAATTGTGTAGGAATAGCCTAAGTCATAATTTTTGGAGAAGTATAGTTAGATCGGGTATAAAGGGACTTGGATCGGGTCCCCAGGGGTATTATGGTCATTTTACAGTTTTAAACTAAGATAACTAACACAATGAGTTTATGATAATACATAAATGAGTAAACTCAATTCTTGTAAATTTGGAATTTTAGGACCAGACAGTTTGCTCGAGTCGGGTCAGGGTTAAGGAACAGTTAACAAGCAGAAAAGGGAGTTAAGGTAGTAACTTTATCTTTCATACACTATTTGGTGGTATATATGTTGTATGTTGCTATATCATGTGATATGAATAATGAACACACTATCTAGCTATGGTACAAGAAAAGCACAAGTACTGTCCGATGGGAGAGCATAAGTACCATTCGGTCTAGTGAGGACTCGCTATGATACACAATGCCCAGGGCACATTACCTAACTGTGGTCTAAGACTCAGCTGAGGTATGTGGACAAGTAGGGGATTTTGGCCTAAATAGTGTGCACACTCTAATTTACAGTGTTATTGTTATATTTATACTATGTGGTGCATTGCATATCTATTTATCACAATTTATATGATTAATAGCCTTTTACTATTGAGATTCTTTTGAATCTTACCCTTTTTGATAAATGTATAAATTTTTTAGTAGCAGGTAGCGGCTTAAAGGCGAAAAAGTATATTTAACGGAAATTGAAGGTTCCGATGCCGATAAAACAAGATTGATGGTTATCTGCAGGCCTTTTTATTATTTTAAGGTCTATAATTATTATGAACACATCCTTTAGGGGATACCTGTAATATAATCAAGCACTTTGTATCAATATATCAGTAATTTATGCTGTTTCTATGTGTCCACTGAACTACACGCAAACACTCTGATGAATGTTGAAATAATTAAGGGTCTTACATTGTACAGAGGTTGTATTTTATTAAAGGCTCTCTGACTATTGTAAACGTCTGTTATATGTTATTTCTAGAGTACCTGTATACCCAACACTTTGTAAAATGACAGATATGCCCTTTAAGACTATGTGAAATTTACCTCTTCCTTGTTTTCATATAATGGAACACAAAGATAGTAAGTTGAAGAGGTAGAGGTGCTGGGTAAGGTCAAAAAGCTAGACTTGACCCAATGCAACAAATATTGGGTATGCTGACAGAACAACAAACAATGATATACAGTATTAGGGATGATGTAACCCCCTTCTGTAATTATATCTGAAATACTTAATTACAATTAAATAGAGACCAATAATAATCAAAACTCATTTAAAATCCCATCTTCTCGATAGGGTTTTCACAAATACCTTTCATAATTTAATTTACCTAGCCTCACATTCACATTTCGAATACAATTACTTTACACAGATAAATTACATTCATTACAAATATCAGAGTGTACAACAATAATTCCTGGCAATCCCGGGTTCATATCTTTACTCAAAGGGTTTATAGGGCACATTCGCCCAGTACAATTTCTCAAAAGGGAATTACACAAAATCTCATTCAAAATATAAATTCAAATAACCAAATATACATCCAAACCATATACAATCATCCCAATCCATATTGATAACCAACTACCAAAACTATATCCCGAAGGAATCCTCATCGCCCTTAGTTGCTTGCTCCCTCCACAAGCCACTTGCCCTATCTAAATTGTTGGTAGGGGAGGGTGAGATTCTCTCGAATCTCAGTAGGAAAATATTACCAATATGCATGCAAGATAAATATTTAATGCATGACATGCTTGCATCACATAACTCATGCTCACACAATGACAAATTTGTAAGCTTAATGCTTCGAACAACATACTTATGGCCATAGCATAAATTAAAACATGCTTCAATCATTCATATATGTTCACATAGTCAGGCAAAGTAATAACATGCATCATCACACTAAAACATATATCAAATACATGCAGGAGAGGTAAGTTCCCTACACTTATTCTTTCCACGTATGCTCTAACATCAGCTACTCACGATCAGGGTGAATACTGAACCTTATAAACCAAATCAAGGATATAGGGTTAATCTCTAATCCAAATCCTTACTTTCATATCACTTAAAGTTAGTTATCATTTGAGTCCCTTAAGTGTCTAATAATAAGCTCAACGAAAGCTTAAAGGATTGGGAAGTACTAGGTTGGAAAGCACCTTTCAAAATCACAACATATTGAAAATAGGGGTTGGCTGCAGCCAAAACGTGCATAGAAGGTAACTTTTGCGCTGCAGCCAAGAATTTTTGCTGCAGCCAAGACAACTTCAAAAAACCATAATTAATTCTAGAAAAATAAAAATGAGATGATCCTAAAGCCAAATGAAAGCTATTTAAGTCCTCTTTATAGGAAAAATATAGATCAAGGCTGTCCTTAACTACAAAAATACAGAATTACACAAATATCCACACTGCTCCAGAATTAATTCCAGTTTCATCATCAAACTTTGGACAACCATAACTCTTAGCTTACAAAACGAAATGACACAAATTATACCATTTTGAAGCTTGGGATGTGAACTTTAAGACTGGAAAGTTTCAGAATTTTTAGACACCATCTGCCTAGTCAAAACGTCCATACAAGCAGACTGTCCAGAACAGAGTTTCAAAAGACAAAATTCCAAATTTTGCACACTTGCTTCTAATGGTCCAATTTTCATACCAAACATCATTCTCATACAAATGTTCACAAGGAATCTATTGGTAGCACCAAATCAATCAAATTCACATCACATTGATGTGTTTTCACCACAATCTTAACATGTGAACACAATTCACATTTCAAAACCTAACATTGCAAACTTTTCTATTTCCAATGACAAACCAATTCCAATGACCAAATTACACAACAAATCACCATTTTCAACACAAATCAACGTGAAATACTCCCAATTACATGCCACACAAAAATACCACAAAAATCAGGGCAAAATTCCAAAATTCTCAAAACTCAACCACAAGTCACAAAACTTATATCAAAAGGGAGCAAATACTCACTTCTTCCTCTTTCCCAAACCAATTTCTTGATTCATCTTTCTACTTCCTTTCTCTTTCTTCCTTGTGCTTGGCGTTCATGGAGGATAAAGAAAGAGATGAGATGATGAAGTTAAATCAGATTTTTGGCCCTTCAATACACATTTAGCCTACCTAATAGAGAAAAGGGAGAGGAAAGAGTGTTGAACCTTTGACTATGATCCAAGGGTCCATATTGTGACACTTGTCAAGATCTTGTTACACCTCCATGAACTCACATACACACACATACACTTGATTCTACCCCTTGATCTCTTGCAAAAATCTATCCTAACCATTGATCTTGAAGTTACCAATGAGTTTCCTCTTCGGTAACTGACTAATTGGTTAGTAACTTTACCGTTTTGCCCCGGATTAGGGTAATTCCTCTTGAATCACCACCAAACACACCATATCATTCCTTTTCTTCCACAATGCTCTCTCCACTCTATTTTAAGTCAATTTAGATGTTAATCCATAATTGAACTTAAATACAGGGTTTCGACGCCGCTCACAACACATTCTGATTCCAAATCATATCATAGTCTCCAAAAGGGTCCATTTATCACTAATGACATTCACTTTTGGAGTTATTAATCCTTAATCACAATTTGGGATCTTGCTAAAACGTGACTTAGCAATCTACTATTCTCAGGCTTATTCTTTAGCCTCAAGTCTCAAAATTCGGGGCATTACAGATGAGCTACAAGAATTGCAGCAGAAATAGAACACAGTTAGGGATAATCCTAGTGAATAGGAAAATGAACCCATATAGTTAAGGAACCCGAACGGGAACCTCTTCTTAGACCTACTCTTGAGGGAGACAGTTTTCAGACATGAGTAACATAGTTCAGTCAACTACAACCCTTGTCTTTTGAAGAAAATTTAATCCCCAGATGATAAAGGACTGGTTATATATAAACTAGCTTGTGATAGACTTAGTGTCGATATTCTAATATACTCAGAGTAGAGAAGAACATGAGAAGCACCTAAGAGTGGTGCTAAGACATGTTGTCTAACAAAATGGGATATATCATATCCTAATAAAGTGGAAACAACATTAAGTTGAAATAGGCCAAGAATTGTCATAGAGGCATACAGTTTCTTGGGTTCAGTCGGGTGTTATAGGAGGTTCCTATGGGATTCCTATCAAATCATCTTGACATTTTTAAAGCTCATATGAGGAAATAAAACATCAAGAGTAGCTCATCGGAAGTGTGGTGAATCTATGTGTAACTTTTGAGAGCAGCAGGAGAGGTTGATATTGGCACTAGTGCTGATCATCCTAGATCTTAATATAACCTTTATGGACAACAATAATACAATTTGTGTGGTGTACATGAGTAAGCCAACCATATCAGAGCATGTTAACCAAGCCCATGATTTGAGGTACAACCCCAACATAGCTAGGAAGTCATGCATGATAGTCCTGGTTGTACCAGTGAAAATACAAGTAGCCTTGAGGCTAAAAGGCGATGTGTAGAACATGATGCTGAGGCGGTGTGGTCTACAGTAACATGAACCTCTATGGTTTACAGGGACATGATTGGTGTGGTTTGCAGTAACATTAACCTGTGTGGTTTACAGGGACATAACCGATGTTGTCTGTAGTAACATAAACCTATGTGGTTTACAGGGACATGACCGGTGTTGTCTGTAGTAACATTAACCTGTGTGGTTTATAGGGACATGACCAGTGTGGTTTGTGGCAACACGACTTGTGTGGTCAATAGTAACACAACCTATGTGGTTTATGGTGACACATGTAAATAGAAATTGGGATGAACCCTAGTGTAGTAGGGCATAATAGTGGAAAATACCTCTCAATAGTGCAGCCTCAAAGAATCAATTACCAACTCATGTTGTAGAGCTAGCAACAGTTGAATTTGATTTGAGAACATGAGACAAGCACATACAGAAAGTTATCTACTCCGTAACTGAACAACAAGTAAGGATCAAACAGTCATTTGATCTCGAACAGGCATGCACACAGTTATAGATAATCATGTGTACAGATAGACATATTAGCAGTAAGTCCCAGTATACATGTTTGTATAGGGTAGTAAGACCAGAATATTCAGTGTTGTAAGAGTAGAATGACATAGGCTGTAAGGCTAAATACACTAGGTAGCGTCCCAATAAGGCAATAAGGCCTAGAGTACTAGTGGACTAAGTATCCTAAGGTTGTAAGTCCTAATATGCTTTCAGTATGGATGTTAGACTGTGTCCTAAGATCATAACACTTGTTGGACCAATGTGCCCTTAGTCCAGCAGATTGCTATACAATCAGAGTTATGCCGAACAGTGACAAAGGTAGTAAGACCCGATGTGCATGTTTGCATGGGGCAGTGTCTTTGGGCAATAAGACCTGATAAACACTTTGTGTTGTATTGAACAGTGCATATAGTGTGGGTAGTAGGGATAAACAACCAGTTAAACCTGAACGATGACAAACATGTGTGTTTGCAACATTATATTCTGAATGCTTATCATATAGGCAGTAAGACCTTATGGACAATCAGTGCAATAATGGGCTATGTGACCCTTATACAAAATAGGTTGAATGTATGAGACTAATAGGCATTTAACACATTAATACCTATTGGATGATTGGTAATGCATGCTTTTATGAGTATGAATAAGACAAGGATAAATTGTATATTAAGATGGGATCCCCTGAGGTTAATCAATTTTATATGATATTCGAAATTTTGAGGATGGAATTTTATTGACAGGGGGAGAAATGTAACATCCGAAATTTCGATCACTAAAATCCCATATACAATTGGTATAATAGAGGGAATAAAATGGTGAATTATGGTGCACTTGGAATGAAAAAATAATTTAAGAGGTGACCACATGAATTTTGGGCCAATATAAGACATAAAATTCAATTTTTGTCTTCAAAAAAGCCTATTATTGGAGCTCAAATTGGAGAATGGAAGAGGACAATTTTGGGCCCAATATATTGTGATTTTTTGGCCAAACAAGAAGAGAAGGAAAAAGGCCCAATTTAATTGGATTTAATTTGGGCCTTCTTTATAACCCCCTTCATAATTATTATTCGAAATACGTGATTAAAATGAATTAGAGACTGTCGGATAAACAAAACTCATTTCAATTCCCAATCTTTAAGATAGGGTTTTCACAAATATCTTTTGAAATCTAATACACCTGGTCTCATATTCATATTTCGAATACAATTACCTTGCGAAGATAAATCACATTCATAACATATCAGAGTGCACAACATAATAATCCTGGCAATCCCGGGTTCGTACCTTTCACTAATAAGTTTCAAAGGCACATTCACCCATATACAAGTTCTCATACTAGGATTACACAATATCCTTTCAAAATCACATCCAAATACAAATAAATATACATCCAAAACATATATAGTCATCCCAACCTATATCGATAACCAACTACCAAATCAAATTCGCCGCCTTGGTTGCTTACTCCCTCCTCGAGCCGCTTGCCTTGTCTAAGTTGTTGGTAGGGGAGGGTGAGATTCGAGAGAATCTCAATAGGAAAATAGTACCAATATGCATGTAAGATAAATATTTAATGCATGACATACTTGGCTTATATAGCTCATGCTCACACAATGACAAATCTACAAGCTCAACATTTCGAATAACATACTTATGGCCATAGCATAAATTGAAACAAGGCTTCAATCATTCATATATGTTTCACATAATCAAGCAAAGCAATAATATGCATCAATACACCAACATAAATTCAATAAATTCAATTACATGTAGGAGAGGTAAGTTCCCTACCTTAACCCTTTTCTTCCTTGAAACGTGTATCTCGTAAAATGTGATGCAGCTCAGCTCTCCACTTGGTCATACAATTCCAAATGTACCATTTAGACACTTCCATAATGTTTCTGGGGGTTATATGAGTCTATCATAAAAATTTACCAAAATGCCCTACCAGGCTCGGCCCGCTGTACTCGGTCCGGCTGTACTTTTCCCGAAATTCAGACCTAGGCTATTCTAACATATTTTCACCCAAGGAATCCATTTCTGGACTTGGAATTACCAAATTCATTTTCAAATTATAAAAATACCCTTGACAGCCCCGCTTTAATGGTTTCAGAGGCGTTTTCGTAATTATGCTTTTTTGGCATTTTCTGAAAAAGTGACCAACTGTAATCCCACCTAATTTTCTCTCTTGAACTCAATGGAACTATCAAATCATTGAAAATCCAACTCTAAGGCCTATTTATAGCCCTGACCGAAATATATGGGTTTTCCGGGGAAAATCAGGGTTTTGCGATTTCGACTCTGTTAACGTGTTTCTTTCATTAGGTTACAACTATTCCATTAGGTTACAACTATCATTTAGTACCAATTAGGGCAGTATAACCCCTAGGCCAACCCATTTTGAAAAATTAAAACCAACGACAATCCAGAAAAATTTCTCCGATTAAATTGCCCACAACAGCTAGAATAGTTAATATACGAAGGTTTGGAAGTTACCTCAAGCTCCTACTAGCTTTTCCCCAATATGGCTGAAACCCTAACCTTTAAACAACAGATTTTTGAGCCTCCAAACCTTAAAGAACAAAGAAGAGTATCTTAGGGTTGGAGTTATACGCGTTAAGAGCTAAATCATCAGAGAAATCGGCTTACCGTACAAATTCTCTTCTTCTTCTCTCTCTAAGAAAATCTCACACTTCCTCTCTCTAAATGCTGAAAGTAGAATCAGTTTCAGCTGAATAAAGGAGGAAGATGATGTTTTATTTTAATATCTTATATCATATTTCATTGATTTAATAATTTTCCAATTTTCATATTGTTACAAAATTCTGGCAGATTTCTGCCCAAACTTTGAAAACTCATAACTAATTCTAGAAAAATCAAATTGGAGTGATTCCAAAGGCTATAGAACCCTTATTGAGTCTAGTTTCAAGAAAAAAAATAGCCTTTTGCTATTTGGAAGCACAAAATTCCTAGAATTTTAATCTTTGCCTGCTGTTTCAAAATCTTTCCAATTTTTCTGGGATGAATTCAAAAATTCATAACTTTTTGCATATACTTCAAATGATTCGTATGACCTATCAAATTAAAGCTCAGGATGTCTACTTTCACCCTATAAAATTTCATAATTTTTTCTCATCCTTTGGTCATACAAAATCGCATGACAAACTCACTGCCTTATAGACCATTTCACCAAGAACATAATTACTTTTTTCAAAATTCACCATTTTACTTTCTTTAATACCCCAAAGATATAAGAATCATTAGGGAATAAATTTGGGCTCTTGCTAAACTGTGGTTTAGTAGTCCATTATTTCAGGCTTATTATCTAGCCTTAAATCTCAAAATTCAGGGTATTACATTCTTCCTCTTCTTCTATTTATGGCCGAAATTCCCCTTAACATTAGGCCAAATATTGTGCTCTTTTATTCTCCCTTTTGGGCTTTAACAATGAGGTTTTTTGAAAAACAAAAAATTAGCTTTATGTCTCACTTTAGCCCAATTCTCATGAAAATGGAAATTTACTAGCTTCTTGAATTCCAAATGCATTAGAATCCACCATTTTAGTCCATTAAATGCCATAAATAATTACAAGGCACATTGGTGAGTAAAAATGGGGTGTTACAGCTCCCCCCCTTAAATAGAATTCATCCCCAAAATTTGCGACATATACATAACCATAAACTCCGAGTTACACTTCCGTATATTTTCTGCTATTTCCTATGTGGCTTCTCTAGGAGTTAATCCCTTCTAGAAAATCTTTATAAATGGAATACTCTTGTTTTTGAGCTATTTCTCTTGTCAATTAATGATTTGGTTAGGTGTGACCTCAGATGTCAAATCATCCCTCATATTCACATCTTTGTACTTAATCACATTTTCTGCATTGGGTTGATATTTCTTTAACTGGGAAATATGAAAGACATCATGCAATTAGCTCAGATTTGGCCGTAGAGCTATCTGGTACACTACTGGCCCAGTCTTCGACAAAATTTCAAATAGACCAATGTACCTCAGATTTAGCTTCTTCACTTTCAATGCCCTACTGACACCTGTGATCAGCGAAACTTTCATAAATACATGGTTGTCGAATTCAAATTCTAGAGGTTTTCTCCTCTTATTAGCATAGCTCTTCTGTCGGCTTTGAGCTGTCAGTAATCTTTGCTTAATTATCTTGATCTGCTCTGTTGTCTGACCAACCATATTTGGCCCAAGTAAGTGCCTCTCAGACAATTTTGTCTAGCACAAGGGCAATTGACATTTCCTTCTGTACAGTGCCTCATATGGAGCCATGTGTATGCTCGAATGATAATTATTATTACAGGAAAATTCTACCAATGGAAGGAATTTGTCTCTACTGCCTTTAAAATCTATGACACACTCCCTTAACATATCCTTTAATGTCTATATGGTTCGTTCTGTCTGTCCATCTGTTTGAGGATGATATGTTGTGCTGAATTTGAACTTGGTACCCAAAGCCTCATGCAATGCTTTCTAGAAATTGGAAGTGGAGTGAGGATCCCTATCCAAAATGATATTCTTCAAAGAACCATGTAGACGCACTATCTCTTTAATATAGATATCAACTAGATTATCATGAGAATAATGAATGCTGATAGGTAGGAAATATACTGTCTTCATGAATCGATTAACTATTACCCAAATTGCATCATGATTTCTGATCTTGGGCAATCCTATCACGAAATCCATAGTAATGCTTTTCCATTTCCACTTAGGAATCTCAGGATTTTGTAGAAGTCTGGATGATCATTGACATTAAATTTTTACATTTGACAGGTGAGACAATAAGTAACAAACTTTATTACATCTCTTTTCATCCGTGGCCACCAATACATGGACTTCAAGTCATGATACATTTTGATTGCTCCTAAATGTAGAGTATATCTACTTCATCAAGGATTTGTCGCTTCAACTCTGATTGTAGTTGAACATACACCTGCTTCTTATGTCTAACTAATCCGTTTGATGATAAATCATGTGCCTGAGTTTTTCCTAGTTCAATCATATCTCTAATGGACTATGCTCATCTATTCTGTATTTGATCTTCTTCTATTATAGCTCTCAAGTCATTCTCAGCTTGACTACATTGTTGCCACAAATCATGATCTGATTTGACAAGTTTGTTAGATCCCATATGTTTTGATGATAATAAAGATTGGAAAATTTTTAAATCAAAGGTTTGAACAAAGTAACTATGATCTTGGTTGCAGGCCATAAGCATTATTCAAGTAAGGTACCTTAAGTAATGTAAAAGAAATGAAAGATAGAGTACAGGAGAAATAAACACTGTGAGATTTTTTGAAGGATTACTCGAGGGAGCCCTCAGGTAATGACTTCATTACTTGAGGGAGCCCTCGAGTAATAGGTGAAGATTTGCTCTCTATCAAAATTTGTATAGGATTACTCGAAGGGCTTACTCGAGTAATCTATAAAGTTATTTGGAAGCTTACTCAAGGGATTACTTGAGTAACCAGAGCAGAAATTATGCGATGGCTCTCGGCCAAGAAATAACAGACATTACTCGAGTAGTCACTCGGGTAACCACTTTTGAAAAGCAACTTTACTCGAGTAATTACTCGAGTAACATGAAATGAAAATTGTGTTACTCAAGGGTTTACTCCAGTAATCAGGTAAGCAAAAATAAGTTGCTCTTGGCCAAGATTTTAATGCTATTACTCGAGGGATCACATAGTAATCTCTAAAGTTATTTGAACCATTACTTGAGGGACCACTCGAGTAATCAAAAGAAATGGAACACTTACTCGAGGGATTACTCGAGTAAGTAAGGTATATTTTGGTTAGACAACATTGACTTACTCTCTGGCTTATTTTTGATGAAGTTACTCGAGAGACTACTTGAGTAATGAAGTATGATTACTTGAGTAGCCACTCGAGTAATATTATACACAAAGTTTGATTTTAATCTGATGTTCATTACTTTGTTATCTATATGATTAAGCTTTCATTATATTAGTTTCTTGAGTATACTTGCAGATAAACAATGAAGAGATCATGCATTAAGAAGATAAGTCAAATATATCATATGCAATGACCGAAACGCCTACCTACCGCAAATGACTAGTTTTCAAATTTGAAGAACGGTCAAATGAAACTGCGCGACTCTAATGGACATGTTTGAAATGCTTCCAACGGACACCACAAATCATCTATATATATAGAGCATTCAAAAAAATAAAACACAACAACTGAGAACATGAAAACTTCGATCATAATATTCTTTGTGCTATGTTTTCTTATACTCACTCTTTGTACTTTAGTGATATTTATTTTCTTTGTGAGAGAGTTTTTATTACAAACTCAATATTTGTTATTGAAAGAACTTAAGGTTGTGGAACCTTGAGTTAGGGAGTTGATTACAACATGTAAGGGGGAGCGAGTGTCCAGTGAAGGAACTTGCTGTGTACTGAGGTGCTAAGAACCCATTGAATCTTGGAAGATATAGTGAAACTCTCAGAGAAACTCTAAGGACTGGACATAGGTCAAAGTGGTTGTGGCCGAACCAATATAACTCCTGGAGTACACTTCGGTGATATTTCTCCTAGCTCTTAACTGCTTTAAATTCAAGTCAATTTTTATATACACAACAAAATTTCTAGTATCACCCAATTCACCCTCCTCTTGGGTGAAATGCTTGCACTAACATTTGGTATTAGAGCGTAGGTCTTCTTGTTCAGGTATAACAACCTAATAAGGATCAAATGGCAAGCATGGGTGAAGGAATTCTTTCAGACGGAGCTTCTATCACTAGACCACCAGGTTTCAGTGGAGAACACTTCTCTTTCTGGAGAGCCAAGTTTTGAGTATCATAATGGCTACAGAATATGGACTATAGGACGTGATTGAGAGTGGAAACTACAAGCCTGAAAAAGTTGTAGATTCACAGAGGGTTCTTAGGATACCAGCAGAATATGATGAAAATGACAAGAAACTCATCACACCCAACGCAAGGCAATTCTAATTATTCAAAGTGCCTTGAGTCAAAATGAGTACTTCAAGATCTGCATGCTTAAAATAGCTAAAGAAATATGGGAAGCCCTGGAAATAGCTCACGAAGGAACTTCAGGAATAATAGAAAATCGGATCAATACTCTAGTTACTGAGTTTGATTTACTTCAAATGAAATCAGGTGAGTTGATAGCTGAATTCAAACTTAGATATACTCACCTTGTTAATCAACTTGCAGCACTTGGGAAAGTCTATGATCAATATACCCAATTATAAAAGATTATGAATATTCTTTCTAAAGACTGGGAGGCCAAAGTTATCGCAATTGAGGAAGAAAAAGGTGAATCTATGTGATCAGTTGCTTCTTTTTTTGGAAGTCTTTCTGAATATGAAAGTAAATTAAATTCAAACAAGAGCTAGATGATATTGGTGACAAGAAGAAAAGAGGCCTAGTACTAAAAGCAAAAGAAGAAGATCAAGATGAAGATAAAGAATTTGATGATGACGAAATAGGTCTAATGATAAAATGATTTAGAAAGTTTTACAAGAAAGGCCAAGGATTCAAAAACTTTTAGAAAGGAGGAACAAGTAGTAAAGAACACATCATCTGCTATGAATATGGAAAGCCAGGACATATCCAATCAGAATGTCAACTAGCTCAGAAGAATAAAGAAAAGAGAAAATGAAAGTTCTACAACACGAAGTAAGCCTTTGTATCTGCTATATGGGGAGATAGTTCATCTGACGAAAATAGTGATGATGAGGAAGTAGCCAATATCTGTCTAGTTGCTTAAGAGGAAACCGAAGAAGAGATAACTCATTCTGATCCTACCTATGATGACTTACTTTTAGAATACAATGCTCTACATTATGAATTCATCAAAGTAGTTAAAGAACTAGTTTGTTTCAAAAATAAAAACAGAGTTCTTGAATTAGAACTTAATGAGAATTTAGAAAAGGATTGTGAAAACTGTTCTTTGAAAAAGAAAAACACTGATCTCACGAAAACTCTTGAAAAATTTACCAAAGGAAGTGAGATGTTGAATGTAATTTTAAAGGCTCAATGATTTGTAAATGACCGATCTGATATTAGATATGATCCAAAATCAGATAGAAGGAAAGGAAGAGAGAAAGCAGGAGGTAAGACATACTTGAGTTACTTTTAGCATTCTGTTCATACATCAAATCCTTTCGCATATTACAATTACTATAATAGAAAGGGTCATTATATTTCATCATGCATTCATAAAAAGAAAGGAAAAATAGGAACCTACAAATGTGTACCTAAAGGTTTATATGTTCAGAAAATATTCTATACTAACCCAAAAGGGCCCAAAACGATGTGAGTACCTAAGACTTAATCGTATTTGATTACAGACATGTCTTAAGGCATCCAAAAACAACAAGTGGTACATAAATAGTAGATGCTTAAGACATATGACCGGTGATTTAAAATTTTTTACCACAATACAACCTAAAGAAGATGGAAAGGTAAAATTTGGGGGAAATCAATATGGAAAAATAGCAAGAATTGATGAAATCAAAAATGAAAAAGGCATACAAGTCCAAGACATATATTGCATTGAAGGATTGTGTCACAATTTGCTGAGCATAAGTTAAAGTATAGATAAAGACAACTGGGTAATATTTGACTCAGAGGAATCTCTAATTGAAAATAAGAAAGATTTACAATTAGATAAGAAGAATATTAAAGCAAAGCTCAAAGAAAAAAGGGAAGGTAATTGATATACTCCTGATATAAGGAGAAATATTTCTGAAAACTGTTTTCTAAGTAACACTGATGAAAGTTAGCTACGACATAAGAGACTAGCTCATGTCAATATGCACGAACTAGGTAAGTTACTTAAAAAGGATTTAGTGATTATATTACCCAAAGTAAATTTCAAAAATGATTTAATTTGTGATGCATGTCAGAAGGGTAGACAAACTAAATCATATTTCAAATTGAAAAATGAGATCACAACCAACAGACCACTTCAATTATTACACATGGATTTAGTTAGACCAGCAAGAGTTAAAAGTTTTGGTGGCAACTTATATTCATTGGTCATTGTTGATGATTTCTCTAGCTTTACATGGACTATTTTTCTATCATCAATGGATGAAACCTTCACATAATTTATTTTTTTTGCCAAAAAAGTGCAAAATGAGAAAGGTATGTCTATTGCAAGTATCAGGATAGATCAAAGTGGAGAACTTGAAAATCAAGCCTTTAAAGAATATTGTGATACTAATGGCATTGATCACAATTTCTCCGCTTTAAGGACACCTCAACAAAACAGAGTAGTGGAATGAAAGAACAGAGTACTCACTGAAATGGCTAGAGCAATGTTGAATAAAAAGAACATCTCTCAAGTTTTTTGGACCGATGCAATGAGCACAACATGCTACATTTCAAACAGAGCCTACATCAGAACAAAACTTGGAAAGACACCATGCGAACTATATAAAGGAAGGAGCCAAACCTTGCTCATTTGCACATATTCGGTTGTAAGTGTTTTATTCATAATAATGTTAATGATAACTTAGGAAAATTTGATTCTAAAGCAAATGAAGGAACTTTTCTAGGCTATTCTAATTGGAGCAAAGCATATAGAGTTTTCAATAAATGAACATGTGTTTTGAAGAATCAATTCATGTTGTATTCAATGAATTTGAATCCTCTGACAAAACTATTGATGATGAGCAGGAGGAAGTTGTTTTAAATCAAGAGAATGGTCAACCTAATTCTAAATCTTTTATCCCAGAAGTTGACCAAACCAAGGAAGAAGATCGGTCACTAGGACAACCTAAAGCCTATAAATACAACAAAAGTCATCCCTTAGGGCAAGTCATAGGAGATATGAATGAAGGTTTCAAAACTAGAAATAGAATTTTCAATGAAGTTAGTTTCTCTGCTTTTATTTCTGAAATTGAACCTTCTAACATTGACAAAGCCCTATCAGACAATGATTGGGTAATATCAATGCAAGAAGAGCTAAACCAATTTGAAAGAAATCAAGTTTGGGATTTGGTTCCGCATCCTTAGGATCATCGATCATTGGCACTAAATGGGTATTTAAGAACAAACTTTATGAATCTACAATCATTGTCAGAAACAAGGCAAGATTGGTGGCCAAAGGCTATAATCAAGAAGGAATTGATTATAAGGAAATGTATGCTCGAGTGGCTAGATTGGAAGGTATACGAGTACTCTTAGCCTTTGCATGTATCAAAGGATTCAAACTCTATCAAATGGATGTAAAAAGTGCATTTATAAATGGCTATATCATGGAAAAAGTGTATGTAGATCAACATCCATGTTTTGAAGATGTAACCAAACCTGACCATGTTTTCAAACTAAGAAAAGCTTTATACGGTTTAAAATAAGCTCCTAGAGCATGGTATGAAATGCTCAGTAAATTTCTCATTGATTAAGGTTTTGTACGAGGAAAAGTAGATACAACCTTTTTACAAAACAAAAATGAGATGATATCTTAATTGTACAAATATATGTTGATGATATAGTTTTTAATGCTACTAATGAAACCTTGTGCAAAGAATTTTTTGAGATAATGTAGGGGGAGTTTGAGATGTTAATGATGAGAGAATTGACTTTCTTTCTTAGTTTGCAAATCAAACAAAGAAAGAATGGAATTTTCATATATTAAATGAAGTATTTGAAAGAGCTATTGAAGAAGTAAGGAATGGATGAAGAAAATGGAATAGACACGCCTATGAGCTCAACTACATTACTTGATGCTAATGTCAAGGGAAAAGATTACAAGATCACAAAATATAGACGAATGATTGGATCATTACTCTATCTCACTGCAGGCAGACCTAACATCCAATTTAGTATTGGCATGTGTACAAGATATTAGTCAGCACTAAAGGAGTCACATGCTGAAACTGTCAAACGTATCTTTTGATATCTTGCTGACATGACAGAATTAGGTCTCTGGTATTCTAAAGGAAGAAGTGAATATTTGGTTGCATATTCAAATTCTGATAATGGAGGATAGACAGAAAGAGTACCATTAGACAGAACCAGTTTCTTGGAGGTTCACTTGTGTTATGGTTTAGTAAGAAACAAAATACAATGTCTCTTTCATCAACGGAAGCTGAGTATGTTGTAGCATCGAGTTGTGCACAAGTGTTGTGGCTAAAGGAACAACTACAAGATCTTTGTATTTATTTAAAGGAGATACCAATATATTGTAACAACACTAGCATGATAAGCTTGGCAAAGGATCTAGTTCAAGATTCCAAAACCAAGTATATTGATGTTAGACATCACTTCATCAGAGATCATGTCCAAAAGAAAAATATCAAAGTGATATTCATTCCAACTCATCTTCAACTAGCTGATGTCTTCACAAAGCCCCTAGCAAAAGATTAATCTCTATTTATTAGAAGAGAATTGGGAATGGTAAATCTCAATGAATTGTAAGCTATTTAGTGTTTACAAAATGTTAGATAATGTTATTTATTGATGTTTTGATAATTGCTAAGTTAAGCATAAGAGTTTCTAGCAATTTGTTTTGCAGGATCTTGATATTCTGTTTTAGGTTATGAAAAGTAGAGGTTAACAGAGGACAATATTACTAGAGGGACAACTTCAAGTAAACTTCATTACCCCAGTAATACCTTGAAGTAACTATAAAGATTACTTGAGTAATCACTCGAGTAATGCCCTGGAAGACGTAGCAGTGAAGTATTAATTCAAAAGGAATTTCAAAAGGAAATGACAACGGTTGGAAATAAAGAGTCAGGAAATGAAGAAGATTACTCGAGGGAGGCCTCAAGTAAATCATCAACATTACTCGAGTAAGGCCTCGAGTAATCATGAGAGGAAATTAAAAATCAACTCAATCTCCATTCAAATCAGTATTAAAGTGCCATCAAATGATCGAGGGAATATACATAAGTAATTACAATATCACTTATGACAAGTACACATTTAAAATCGCTTGATTTAATTTCTTCAAAGTTCTTTACTCGAGGGAGCCCTCGAGTGATGCCTATGATTACTTGAGGGAGCCCTTGATAATGTTAGGCATCTGGGTTATAACTTAGCGCGTCACATTATTTTCACAAAATTACTTCGAGTAATTCTCAGAGTAACCTCTCAGAAAATCTTTCCATAAACTCTTCCTCACTCCATTTCCATCAAAACCCATCAAAATTTCTTGAGAAAAACTTCCTCAAATCTCTCTAAACTCTCTGCCTTAATCTTCGACTTGAGAGAGAGAAAATTTCTAAAAATCTTGATCTTTCATTCAAAATGGTCAGAACCAAAACTGCCCATCCTAATACTCCTTTTGAATCTTCTAATCCTCCACAATTGTATGATTCTATTCCATCTCCTCCAGCTAAAAGATAGAAGCTCACTCCCCATTCAAAAGCTAAAACCAAGCCTCAAGCTAAACCCAAAGTGAAGGGGTTGTGATCAAGGAACCATATACTATGAGAGCTCAATCTAAGAAGGATGTTCCTTCTGGTAGTGGCAAGGTGACTAAGGCACCATCTCCACCTTCTTCTAATTCCTCTGATACACCAATATTCTCTAAGAAGCCATTGAGAAAGGCTAAGTATGATAGAAATCTTGCTAAGGCCATGGCAAAATACTGGATGAGATTCACTAGTCTAGAGAAGGGAAGCAAGGTCAATCTACAAAGGAAGCCAATGTCAGGGAAGAAGAAATTACATTCCCTCTAACCAGTTTCAACGTGAAGAAAATCGAGGATTCACGAAAATTCAAAGATCACTTTTCAAGGAGAAAAGTGTGCAAGATGCACTATATTACCTCGGTGTTCTTCAAGAGGTATTGAAATTCAACCTCGATTCATATATGAGATCATATATGCCCTGGATCTCTATAAAACTTCCTTTTTGTTCAAAAATAGTGAGACATTTCTATTGTAATTCAGAACCTGTCAATGATCCACTTAGAAACTCTCTGGAAGAAGAAATGTTCTCTAAAGTTAGAGGGCAAGAAATCCTAATCTCACCCTCTAAAATCAACACTTGGCTATGAAAAAAAGACCCACCTAAGGATAATTATTTTCTATTTTAAGGCCTGGTGAGATTATTGGACCCCTTGGTTTCAATCCTAGTGATATGTGTGATCTTCACAGAGTCCTGTGGTATATCTATTCTAGAGCCATAGTGAACAATGAGCATAATTACATACATTTCATAGAGAGGGACTACAGGAAATTTTCCTTATTGCTACTGAAAGAGAAAAAGGACTTGGGAGAATTTATCTTCGCTGAAATAAAAAGATATAGATTTGAGGAAAATCCACCATTCTAATGCCTTATCCTCAGGTCATATCTTTATTTCTGAAAAAGACCAAAATCTGGTATTTGGAGAAGCGTGAGCCAATTGAAAGGCTGGTTCCAGTGGGAAAAAACCAAATTAGGAAGTTTCACATTGCACTACCTTTGAAAAACCCACTTGAGACAAGTCCCAAGAAGAAGAAGAAGACTAAGACTGTAATAAGCCGGTTGGATGAGACATAGTCTTCTGCTCCAGCATCCACATCTTCTCCTTCCTTCTTTGGTACCACATTGCAAACTTTTATGGAAAATATTCCCAAGGGTTTCCATATTGACATTGCTAATACAAATGCTGAGTTGGTAACCCCTATGAATGTGAAGAAGGGAGAACTTGTGGAGAGATATATAAGAGGCACGAAGAGATGTTAGCAGAACAACGGGCTCAGGGTGAAATTTTGAGATCACTCCATGCTAGACTTGATGCTATGGAATCTGGCTCATCCACCCCTAGTTTATCTGTGCCTACTACTACTGAGCAAGTACCACCTTTTCAACCTGGACCCTCATCCATCCCTCCTCCAAGTAATCTTTTATTCTCTATACCTGACCTATCATCTATCTTTGAGCACATAGATATCATAGCTGATGATCCTATCCAATCAACTCAACCTATGCCAACACCCATTGCATCCCCAACCGGCACTGAGGAAGTGATTGTCTCTTCCAGTAATCATCAATCACCAAAAAGAATAGTAGAAGTGGAGATTTCTTCTTAGGTCAAACCAAGTCCTTCAAAGGATCTTATGGTGGTTCCACCTCTGGGTTCTTGAGGTTGTAACCTTGTAATTATCTGTGAGTGGTATTTTTCTTTGAAATAGGACTTAAAGATATTTCCATATGACTTAGAACCACCCCATTTAGATTTTTCTAGATTAAGTTATGAATTTTCAAAGTTTGGGGGTCAAATCTGCCAAGTTGGGATGACTTACAGATTTGAAAAGTTTAAGGTCGTACTAGAAGCTAATGTATACCCTATTTATTGTTATTTGACTTAATATACTAGACTTAGAAGATGCTTAACCGAGAAACAACATATTCTCCATGGATTTTAACTTATAGGATTAGATCTTTGCCTAGGCCAGCCAAGATACTAATCACTGAGGATAAGTGATTGAAAAGGCATTCTGGTAGTAACCCTTTCTCTTATATACTATGTAATGCCTTGCATGTATATTTTACCATCCATGTTATTGTGTTTGAGCATGTGAGTTTGTCGGGTAAATACTAGTGCAATCAGAGCATGTAACGGGTGAATTCCTGTGTTTATTACCTAATGTTGTGGTAAGAGTTGTTTATATGTCGAGTAGCATAATTAGATGTCAAATGCTCTTGACGTGCTCATTGTTTGTGATAACTCGTATGACATGCCTTGTTTGATTGCATTTTAGATAATTGATGTATGTTACTACTGAAATTCTTCTGAATCTCATCCTTTCAAGAAATTCATTATACAGTAAAGTTCAGTGGCGTGAGGGGCAAAGAGGTAAGCACAGATAGGTGAAGGACACAAGCAAAGTGACAAAGTTATTTTGCTACTGTTTGTATATTTTTTGGATATGTAATTTGTATAACTAATTACCTTATATGACTGGCTGTAAGCCTAATGAATCTTATACTAACGATACTAATAAAAATGATAGTATGAGGCGATATCAGTGTACCTAGTTATTTTATCAAAATTCTAAGAAATTTGGTAATAACAATATGTGTAAAGGTAAGATCAATATCCAAGATAAGAGTATCAATACTCGAACATGGTATCAGAATTATCAGAAAGCAGTGGTATCAGAGGATACTACCAAGACGCTAGTATCCATATTGACTTACATTTCACATTTTTATATGACTCTCATAACTCATATTTTTCGATAAAAGATAGTAGGTATTACACTCGAAATGAGCGTAGTACCCTGCTAGCCTTTCGAAGCACATAATCCTTCTTCTCCTCATTTATATGGAATCCATACTACAAAACACACAAATCATTGTTAGTTTTAGGTATATCGGTTAACAAGATATTATTAACTATATAGCATCAGGTCATACTGATACTTCATCCTAGATTACCTTCCTCATTGGCTCAGTTGCCTTCTTCCAATTGTTCAAAGTGATTGGCACGTTGCGTTTTGCTGTATGCCCAAGGTAACTAACGAATTTGTCAGATTTCGCAACTTGCCCTTTCCAGTTCCATCTCACATTAAGTCTCTCTTTCTTTGCTTTCTAGACCACCTACATCAGGACAAGGCCCTTTCTCAGTGCTCTTTCCTCTTATTCTATAAGTCATGCATCATTATCATCCTACTATGCATAAAAGGGGTTGGCAGAGGGGGCGATATAACATCCTAATTTTTACATTAGAATTTAATTACAATTAAGAAAGAACTATTTATGATAAATGGATTTATAATATAATTATTGAAACAAAAATGGTTTACTTAAAATATGATTTATAAAAGTAAGGGAACTTATAAAATAATGATAATGAATTGAAATAAAAATGGACTAATAATAATAAAAGATTCATTGTTATTATTTAAAAATGTATGTGTGTGTGTGTGTTAGGAAAAAAGAAAAAAAGAATGAGCAGAAAAGGAAAAATAAAGGAAATGAAATGAAAAAAAAAGCTATAATAAGATATAAATAACTAAAGGGGCACGTGTCCTCTGTTGTAGGCTTATAAGGGTGGGGGTGTCTATAAATACCCCTATCCGTCAAATCGCTCACTACAGTTGAAAGCCAAGAAACAGTGGGAGGGAAGTCGGATTCTGGTGCGTCGTTGCTCTATCTCAGTTTAGGATTCAAAATTTAGATATCAACAAGGTATTCAAAATCACTGCTAATCACAAAGCTACCTTCATGAAAATTGTCCTAAATAATTTTCTCTTTCCTACGATGGTATTTTTCTGTTGAGCAAAGAATATTTTGATGTTAGGGTTTTGGGCAAGTTTTGAGTTTTTTCAATATATAACTATAGAAATGTAAGGCATGATTGATATTTAATTTTAATCGGTTTACTTATAATACCTTACACCTAATAAGTTCGAATGAGTGCAAAAGCTCGATAAATTGAACCATTAACCCAGGAGTTAGTCCTAGAATAGACAAATTTTTCAAAAATAAATGTCAATCCCATTTACAAACACCAGAAGTGAACCCAGGTCTGCATGGATTTTTAATAAGAAATTAAAACTTTTCAAAACATTTTCTCAAAGGTTCAATGCTTCGCTAGGTCTCATTGGCTCTTAATTCCTTTCATCAGAGTATGCCAGTGTTTCTCTGCTTAAGTCTCACATTTCCTTCCTTAATTTATGTTCCTTCGCATTCGGAAGCGTCATCTAACTAAGTTATTGTATTATTATGTTGCCATCCATTTACTAGGTTATCGGTACTAGTAGTTCTACTAATATTATTGTTAGGGTTACAGAGTTATATACATGTCCAAAATATTCAAAATAGACAACCAACAAGAAAACAAAATCTTTCAGCTTTATCCTTTAGCTGTTTGTGTTTATCTTCTTGCCTTTTGAGCTACTAGCCTGTACTGTAGGTGCTTATAGGAAAAGAGTGAGATCCACAAGAATCCCAGTAGTAATAAACATTCAATCATATTATATATACAAGAACACAGAGCATGCCAAACAATCATCATATAACATGAAAATAGCAATAAGCATTCAGAACACATCATGTAATAGATCACATTACCATAGCGCTAGGTATACAAATCACTTGGCCTTGAGTGTTCACTCGTGCAATAGGCCCCAAGATTCCACTCATGCTAATAGTAATTTTTATGGCTTGGGCATCCACCTGGGCAATAGGCCCTGGGCAACCACCCTGTAAATTATGAATGCTTCCAAATTCATGATGAAACCACAAACATACAATGTATCTCATAACATATGAAAGAAAAAGTCACTACCTAGTCGCCTTTACTGATGGGTATCCAATTATTTCCCTAAGCTCGAGTAGGTCTTAGATTTCGGATAGCTATTAGGTCCTATAACTAAAGTTTACGGGCAACAGGTTATTATTTCATCTAATACTTGTATAATTCAAAACATTCAAGTTGGTTGTTATTAAGGTTAGTGTGCTAAGTCAAAAGTAAAGCCAATGTGGTCCAATTATCCCAAGATGGTTAATTTCGCCCTTATAGTTAAAAATAATTACATGATGCCATTACATTTTCTATTTTCTCACATAGACCCAACTCAGCCAAAATTTTTAGCAATCTTTGAAAATTCACCACTTTATGTACAAATGTCGAATTATGATGATTCTAAAGGCTATGTGACCCCTAATTAGTCTATTTTCAGGGTAAAATAAACACATTAGTCATCTGGACGCATATTAATACAAAATTCCACTTTATTGGCTACTACTCCAGAATTTGCCAGGTTTACATGACTAATGTTCAAAAATACAGAACTTCCAGTATACAAATCCAATTCACATAAATGATATATCAAATTAAAGCTTGACATATCTACTTTCTAATTGGAGAGTTTCACAATTTTTGGACATCATTTACCTATTTAAAAATGTCACACAAACTGACTGTCACGCACAGAATTCACATTGGCAGAATTTCCAGTTTTCTGTAGTTATTTCTAGTGGTACAAAATTTACAAGTAGGGGTCATTCCTACATATTTTTCCATTTTAAACACAATGGCAACATCAAAACATCAAAATCACAAGCCTTTAGCCCTTATCCAATCTAACCGAACAGAACCCTTTTTGTCTAATATCATCATAAATCATCTTTTAACCATATATACATGATTAAAACACCATTAACCCTTAAAACCCTCTATTGACCAAAATTATCCAGCCCCAAAAACCCTCATGAAAGCTCATCAAAATTACAAACCAATCGGTTCAAATTAAAGCTTAAGCTTATCGCTATGCGTTTCCGAGACTAGTTTGGAAATCCGGCAATACTTTGACAAGTAAGAAGTCACCAAACACCTCCAAAAGAAATTCTAAAATCATAGAAATAAAGCTTATGATGAGGAGAAGAAGGTTTGTGAAGGGTATTTTGGGAAAAAACACCGATTCGGTTAAGTTTTGGCGGATTGAAGTATAGAAAAATCACAGCAATACTTTGACAGGTAAGAAGTCACCAAACACCTCCAAAAGAAATTCTAAAATCATAGAAATAAAGCTTATGATGAGGAGAAGAAGGTTTGTGAAGGGTATTTTGGGAGAAAACACCGATTCGGTTAAGTTTTGGCGGATTGAAGTATAGAAAAATCACTATTCATGCTCTCTCTCTTCAAACATTTTTCCATGCATTTTATGATTTTTTATGAATTTTGGAGTGTGCTGGCGAAATTTTAATACCCCTTGGAAGTCTTGATATTTTTCTGCCACGTGTCAAAATCTTATTGTGCCATTTGTTTAGGTGATCAAATCAAACGGCGACATATGTCCTCTATTATAAAAAATGGGTCCCTCTCTTTTCCTGGGACCTTAGTTGACCTAATGGTAAGGGGAAGGTATGGCCTGATGCTTTTCCCTGGCTCTCGAGTTTGGTGTTTGAGAAAGTCAATTCAGTGACCGAATAGGAGACTGGTGGATTTCCCTGGCTTGAGGCTAAGTGTTGCCCTTCGGGTGTGCTAACTCAAAAGCATAAAGCAACTTTATCATTTAGGGGACATGTGTCACCTTTATATTAGTCCAATACATAAAGTCAAAAAGTGACTTTATGCTCTTCTTTAAGATGGTGCCATGTGTCCCCTTTTTTGTGGAACTCGCGCCCTTTCTCTTTTTCGGGTATTTTGGGTTTGCTACAAGAAGCCCAAAATAGCAGCCCAACTCAATTTTTTTCCTTTTTCCACTTGGCCCAATAGTTTGAAACTCCAAAATCTTCAATTTCTTCTTTAATACCTACAATACAAAATTTAAGCATAAGTAGCATTAAAATTCCAAGAAATAATTGTACAAAATAATTAATAATTTTGATCATTTTTCCCCTAATTACCATTAATTCAAAACAATTCCTAACCAAAATTCATGCTTAGTTATACAATAATGCTTCATAAAATGCATTTAAATCCCAAATAAATCATGAAAAATCATGTAAAAATGTGGTTCAATAAATTCCCCCACACTTAGACCTTTGTACTCCTGAACAAAGGTAATGAAGTACAATTTCTAAATTCTAATCATCAATGCATTTGAAAGGTAAACAACTTCATAATCCGAAAGCAATGGATCAATTAATCAAATTGCTCAAGCCAACACTAGTCATAATAAAGTGATGCAAAGAAATTAGCTAACTACACAATCCAAAATATTATAATGAAGCACAAGGGACTCTCAAGGTATTAGTGTTTAACTCATCTCACCTCATTGTGGTCATTTCACTCTAGTTCACTTAATCAACACCTTACCATAGGCTTGTAAAAACTCTAACATCTCCACAACTAATAACAATAAATGCAATGAATCCAGAGGACTTAAAAAGGGCTTGTAATGATGGATGAAGGCTAAATAGAATGGATTAATTAGAGAAAAGAAGTAGTTGATATGCAAGTCAAAAGAAATGAGCAAGTCTATAGCACACAAATAACTTGATAACCTTTTGCCAATTCTTTTTCTAAATCATGAACAAATGCCTTCTTTCCTTTTCTTTTGCTTTTCTCCTTTTTGTTTTTTTTTTCATTTTTTTTTCTTTTCTGTACTAACTTTTTTTTATATACATGGCAATTCAATATACACATTGTTAACTTTCTATTGGCAAATCATTTTGATTTTAGAGTACTATGAAACTATGATCAAATAACATGACATGCATACAACATATGAATGGCTCAAAGGGGTAAGCAAAGGTAAATGAATAACGGTTTGTGTTTAGGTGAAAGGGTTTAGAATGAATGCCTCTTTTATTTCCATCACACTAATGCAATTGCCGTTTCGAGAAAGAGTAGAAACAAGTTCTAGAAGGTGAAAGACTAAGTGAACATGCACACATGGAAAGAATTCAAGGCCTAAATAATCTTCCAACAAGGCTTCTCCCTAATGCTCACTCCAATACGATCCAGTGCATAGCAAACTAACCACAATGCATTTACTTCGCTATTCCAAGTGCTAACCCTCAAATTTAATCAATCAAAACATTGCAATCAATTAACAAAAATGCTCAACTCTTAAATGCATTAATGATATGAAAACTTTCTTTTCTCAAAACAAGAAGTAAGCAAAAATCTAATTGTGGGTTTATTTCTCTCTCCATTTACTTGAAAAGCAAATCATGGTTTCAAAACCTTGCCAAAACACTAGAAATCATGAAAGCTCAAAGAATTTCTCACAAATCACATTCCAAAGTGGCAAATGCGACCCTTTACCACTTAGGAAATGTATCAAAGCAAGTCATTTTTGAAAAAATTTTTGAAAAATTTTCTGGTTTAAGGTATTTCTCATTTGAAAACAACCAATTCATGAGATTTAAAATGTATTTCCCTCCCCCACACTTAATCAACACATTGTCCTCAATGTGTAAAGCAACTCTAAAGAGAGTGATTAGCAAATGGAATTTCAAGGCACAATGGTAATTAAGTAGGGTAGTGGCCACAAATGATGCAAAGCATACAAAGGGGGTTTTTATTGTACTAAACTACACTACTTCTACCTTTTTCTACTAGTTTGCATCCCTCCCCCACACTTATCTTCCTCACACACATGTAATTTCAAAGAATCATAGAAAATAGGAAGAAAACAAGTGAGGAAAGAGACAACCTGTGTTACAGAATCTTGAGTCTCTTGAAGGAGAAGTTCTTATTCCTGATGAGAATCATGCAGTTGTCTTTGAAGACATCTTCTCCAGTATTGAATTTCCTTGGTGGAGGTGGCTCAGGATCAATCGGAAGAGGTCCAAGGATGTAAGGTGGATATTGGTTCCTTCGATGACCTTTCCAAGAATGTGCTTGCAAAAGATCCGAGCAAACAGCAGTATCCCATCCAAAAATAGAAACATGGAGAGATTTCAAGTGAAGTAAAGGCATATTAAGTTCCAAACTCTCTAAGTAACTATCACATCCAAGGAAATCAATGGTACTCCCATCAGTACGAGTCAAACAAACAGTTAAATTCTCTTGTGTTTGCAAAGTCCAACTTAGTGTTGGGGTACACCACATCATCATTGCAATCACAAGAGATGGAAGGGAAAAGAGTGGAAGAAGAAGGAGAATTTTTCAAATCATTACCACCCAAAACTTTTGAACTATCAAAAGAATCATTTTCTTTTTCTATATCAGGTGGCAAATCATAAGAAAGAATCATATGGAAAGATTCATTTTCATTTGTAAAATCATCAATTAAATCATTTGAATCTTTTCGTATGAAGCTATCATGTAATTCATTGGAATCAAGAGAAAGATCATTTCCTAGGCTATGGTCTTTATCACTCACATCAACCACAGTGGCATTCATACAAGATTCAACATTTTCACAAGTGTCATCCTTAGAAACATCAATAGTACAAGGAGATGCATCAAGATGAACGGTAGAATCAACCACTTCATTAAATACTTTATTTTGAAACTCAACAAGTAAGTGGCATTTGTCATGATAACAATCAACACATATTTGATCTACCGCACAAGAACATGAAGATAGATCATCCAATTGAGTGCAATCATCCCTAGTACTATGAAGAGAAGCATTTTCAATAGTTAAAGCATCACACAAAGAAGTAGGAACAAGATCATCGACAACAACAATTGAATCACTACTACTTGAACTAAGAGGTTGAGCAATTACATTTTCAAATATTTGAGGGGATTCGACAATAATTTCCTCATCCACCTCATCATCACTCAAATCATGAATTGCTTTACTAGTTAAAGTAATAGGAGAGTCTACTTCTATAAGGATAGGATCATTACCGAATATTAAGGAAGACTCATTAATGCTCTGTTGTCTTTGCTCCACTTCTTGTATTTGTGTGGGAATAGGCAACGGAGGTCCGAAATCTTCCACTTGTGAAGTGGCATGTGACCCTTGAGCTTGGACTCCTTGTTCCTCCTCCACAGGAAGTTGAAAGCGCACCTTTTTGACTTTCTTGGCTTGAGTGGGTAGATTACATGGAGGTAATGGAGAAAGGGTCTCTTGTGGAGTGTTGCACTTAGAAATCTTTTGTGAAAGCAACTCCATATTTTTCTTAAATTGTTCAACATCTTTCTTCCATCGCTCTGCTTCTTGTGCTGGCTGAGTGAGAAGCTCAAAGTCCTTGGCCAAACTTGCATGCTCTTTATCTCATTGCTCCATTGATCTCATTATAGAGGTCGTGTAATTGGAAAAGGTGTCCTTGTGTGACCGCTCCTCATTTATAGTACAAGTCATTGGTTTCTGGAATTCTCCAATAACTCCACCAATAGAAGGTTCTTGGAGAGGCACACATGGTTGGGAATGAGGTCCATAAGATGGTTGAAATGGTGGGAATAGAGGCTCATGAGGTGGATGGCATGGTTGGAAAGTGGGATGGAATGAAGGAGAAGGTTCATGATATGACATGCGGTTATACGGTGGAGGATTAGAAGGAGACTTATGATATGGGTTATATGGTGGTGGAGAAGGTTCATGGTATGATCTATAGGGTGGGTGTGGTAGGTAATGAGATTGGAATGAAGGTTGTTGGTAGGTTTCATGATATGGAGAGTAGAATGGACCATTACATTCTTCACCAATTGGACTATCTTGACATCTCATCTTAGTTTGAAGAAGCTGCAATGTTTGTTGAATAGCATGGATGCTTTCAGAGATAAACTCTTTCCTTTCAGTCAAATCTGCTATAGAAGAGTGAGAGTGAACGGATAAACCTTGATTACCATTAAACCAAGCCATGAAATCCAATCACAGTAAATTCCAATGAATCACAAAGAGGATTATCTAACAAAAAAAACTATAAAAACTAAGGGAAAAAAATCTAAGAGAACACAAATGCAAATGAAAAAGGGGAAAATGATTTCAAAATGACAAAAGATGCAATATGCTTTGAAAAACATGCAAAACTACCTAAATTAACTAAAATGCAACCTAAAGGCTCAAGGTACCAATTAATCAAAGATTGACACTTAGCTACTAAGGAACTAATTACTTGTCTCCCCGACAACGGTGCCACTTGAAGAAATAAGGCTTTATCGGCTTTTGCCTTAGTAACCTCTTCAAAAATAACCAAGGATTGCAATATAGGGTGCAATCCCGGATCGTCTCTCGAAGAGCCTTTTATTAATTACCTAGGAACTAAGTGCAATGATTGAAATGAAATGAGTTAAAATTGATCTTTGAGCTTTTTATCTAACAACTAAATTGCAATTAAACTAAAATTCTTTTAAAACTAATATTTTTGGATTTTTGGAATAAAATTGATATGGAATGGAAATTGGTTAGAAATGCAAGTGATAAATATGCTCTTGGAAATAGTTTTCAATGGCTATCCTTGCTCAATTAAGATATTTGGGAAGTTAATACACTAAGTTTCTAATATACCAAACCTCAATTACCATTGAGTCTAGCATCACAAGAGAGGAACCCCTACCCTTGAAATGCTATTAAGCCCTCTTAGAGTAATAAGGTTCTCTAAGTTTTCTAATATATCAAACCTCAATTATCATTGAGTCTAATGCTTAAACTCATGAACCCATTTATTTAAGCATTATTAAAACCCCTTAGAGAGTGACTATGGAATAAGCAATGCATTTAGGTTCAACTACAATTCCAAGTCAATCAAACTATCCAACAATACCATGTTAAATAGAGAGAAACAATAGAATCATAGATAAACATATATATAACCATATATATTGATGAGCACAAATCCTCATTACAAATTCCAAATCACAACAACTCAATCCATAGAAATAATAACTAAAATCATAGTCTCATTACATAAATGAATTCTTAAACCTAAGAAATCACAAATATAATGAGTTATAGATAAAATAAACTCCCCTTTGAAGCACATGTAAACTCAAGCCATCTCCAAATTATCTCTAAAAGCACAAAATTGCCTAGCCAATCATGAGAATAATTTCAAGAAATATAATCACACTCTGATTCAAATGCCCAGCCATCAAATCACCAATTAAGGTAATCAATTAGTAATAAATCAATTTAATTGGGCTGAAATTAAACTCATAATGGGAAACCATGACTTTTTAGCTAGGAGTCAGAGAAGTCACGGCCTGGAATGAGTTCAGAAACGGAGGGAGTCACAGCCTGGAAGATGATGAAAGGTGAAGTCGATGATGGTGGACGATGGTGGTGCGGTTGTGTTATCTTCTTTGCTGTAGCACCCTCTTCTCACTCCCAGCTGTGTTGGCCGATCACCCTCTGAACTCTCAACTCTCTCGGTTCTGTCTCTCTGGTCGCCGGCGGTGATGGCAGTGAGGGTGAAGAATGCCACCGGCAACAGGGAAGAAAGGAAGAGAATGATGGTCATCGGCGCTGGTTTTCTGGTTCGACAATGATGATCTGCAATTTTTTCTCTGTGTTTGCGGCTCTCCCCTCTCTAATATCACTCTCAGCTTCTGCATAAACCTTCCTGGATCCTCAGTCGGGTCTGTGTGTGTCCATTTCCCATGTCCAACAGCTCCAGATCCAAATTCTCGGGTCTCAGCCGGGTCTGGGCTTCCTTTATGGGCTTGTTCTATTCTCTTTTCGGCCCACTTGCTTCTATTTACTTGAAGAATTAGGCTTTGTCGGCTTTTATGCCTTGGTAACTTCTTCAAAATTTAAACCAAGGATTGCAATATAGGGTACAATCCCGGATCATCTCTCGAAGAGCCTTTTATTAATTACCTAGAAACTAAGTGCAATGATTGAAATGAAATGAGTTAAAAATGATCTTTGAGTTTTTTATCTAACAACTAAATTGCAATTAAACTAAAATGCTTTTAAAACTAATATTTTTGGATTTTTGGAATAAAATTGATATGGAATGGAAATTGGTTAAAAATGCAAGTGATAAGTATAAGATGATAATCCTCTAGCACAATGATTCAGCTATCCTTGCTTTAATTAATTTGGGAGTGTGCTAGTTCAACAAATTTGCTTAAAAGACTCTTTGAGCTAGCTTGAGTTAGGTGAATTAATTCCTCCACACCGGGTAGAAATTAGTCCCTCTAACCGAAACCCAATTAAACACTAGCAATTTGAATCAATGAAATGCAATGACACAAGTAACCAAGAACCCTTGCATTACAATCACAATTAAATGTTCATAACAACCTCAAGCAAGAGCTATACCAAGTCAATTGCATGAAATTGATACTAATGAAGTCCAAGGTGTCAAATGCACACAATTAAATCCAAATACACATTTAATCTCATAAATTGCATGGAACCCCATTACAAAATCTCAGTCCAATAATTAATTAAACTCTAAACCTAGAATTCAATTAATACAAAGGATTAAAGATAGAAATTAAATGGTAAGACACTCCCCTTTAAGCTCCAAGCTCAAGCCATCACCACTACTCTAGAGGATTTAGTGAAGATTTGGTTTGGTTCAAGTTCAGAATAGATATCATCTGGGGGGTTTTCAATTCCTAACCACAAGTTAATCCTAGAGGGAGATATAAGTATCTTTTGGCCTCTAACTGTGGTGGTAATCTCTTCCTCAACTGAGGTTCGGTTAGGCTCATCAATGATTTCTAAGTTACAATAAAAGTGGGTAATCACTTTAGTACAGAATGGTAATCTAATAGATAGCCAAGGCATAAAGGGATCTAAATAAGGACTTAGGTCATGCTTCACTACCTCTTGAAGTAACCTCAGATCAACATAGTGTGTCTTACACACCTTCCTTCTGGAGAATTGAGACAAGTACTTCGGAGACTCCACCAATTTGCTAACATTGAATCCCTTTGGTGGATTGGTGATCTCTACTTCCAGTATTTTGGACTTCTTGGAAGATTGTCCCTTCTCCATTTGATCAATGATTCCAGCCATAGCATTAGCCACATTCTTGTCATACTTTGGCTTTTTGATAGGCTTTGGTGTGAAAGAGGAGGTAGAGGAATCAGAGGGAGGAGGTGAGGGAGATTTGGCACTCTTCCCTCTTCCGGTTGAGGTACTCCTCTTGGATTGAGCCCTTGTAGCAATAGGCTCTTTAATCACCACACCTTTGGGTTTTGATTGAGATAGAGGAATTTTTGCTTTTGGTCTTGGAGTGAGTTTTCTTCTCTTGGGAGGAGAAGAAAGAGGATCAGAGTGTTTTTGGGATTCAGAGGAGTCTATAGGAGTAAGGTTTTTAGTCCTCATCTTTCTGGAAGATTGAAAACTGAAATTTTCTGAAAAACAGAGATACAGACGCGGAATAGGGCACAGAGATTCTGAGAAAAATAGGAGGTTTTTAGAGCTGAAATTTCTTGGGTTTTGACGGAAATGAAGTAAGGAATCACTTGTGAAAAGTTTTTGTGAGAGAGAATAGTGATTTACTCGAGGAGATTTTGTGGAAATGACCGAGTTTGCGACAGATAAAGCCCTAGAACCCGACATTACTCGAGGCGTTACTCGAGTAACCTTCAAGTTTACTCGAGGCCCTCCTCAAGTGTTCATACAGAAAAATTTTAAAATGAATTATTTAAAGTGTGTACCTGGCATGAATAATATTGTAATTATCCATGGATGTTCCCTCGATCATTTATAACCCATTCTGAGTAGATTTGAGTCATTATTCATCAATTTTGAAAATCTGGACTTGTAGTTACTCGAGGCCTTACTCGAGTAAGCTTCAAGTTTACTCGAGGCCTTCCTCGGGTAACCTGAGTTTTCAACTTGTGACTCTTCATTTCTTTGTAACTGAGCCGTTAGATTTAAAAAATCAAGTAACTTGATCCATTACTTCCAGTTTTGAAGTCCATTACTCGAGTACATACTCGAGTAAAGTGCTTCTTTACTTCAAGTTGTTCCTCGGGTAATGCTTCTCTGTTAGTGATAACTTCAAGTTGGTACTCCAGTAAATGTGTCCTCTGATCACCTCTGTTTTTGTTTCTCAAAACAGAGTTTCAACCTTCCTGCAAAACAAATTTCTATATACTCCGATGCTTAAGTTAGTAATCATCAAAACTTTAACAAATGACTTCATCTAATATTATGAGAAACTAAAATAACTTACAATTCATTGGGATTTACCATTCCCAATTCTCTTCTAATGTATAGAAATTGATCTTTTGCAAAAGGTTTTGTGAAAATATCTGCTAGTTGAAGATGAGTAGGAATAAATATCACTTTCACATCTTTCTTTTGAACATGATCTCTGATGAAGTGATGTCTGACATCGATATGCTTGGTTCTAGAGTGTTGAACTGGATTCTTTGCCAGGCTTATCGTACTAGTATTGTCACAATAGATTGGTATTTCTTTGAGATAAATACCAAGATCTTGTAGTTGTTGTTTTAACCATATTACTTGTGCACAACACCTTGAGACTGCAACATATTCGGCTTCCGTTGACGAAAGAGACACTGTATTTTGTTTCTTGCTGAACCATGATACAAGAGATCCTCCAAGAAATTGTCCTTGTCCACTGGTGCTTTTTCTGTCTATCTTGTATCCTCCATGATCTAAATCTGAATATGCAACAAGATATTCACTTCTTCCTTTGGGATACCATAGACCCAATTCAGGTGTGTCAGCAAGATATCTAAATTCGTTTGACCGTTTCAGCATGTGATTCTTTTGGTGCCGATTGATATCTAGCACATATGCCAACACTAAATTGGATGTCTGGTCTACTTACCGTGAGATAGAGTAATGATCCAATCATTCCTCTATACTTTGTTATGTTGTAGTCTTTCCCTTTGACATCAGCATCAAGCAACGTAGTTGAGCTCATAGGCGTGTCCGTGCCATTTGCTTCATCCATTCCATACTTCTTCAATAGCTCTTTTAAATACTTTGTTTGAGATATGAAGATTCCATTCTTTCTTTGTTTGATTTGTAAACCGAGAAAGAAATTCAGTTCTCCCATCATTGACATTTCAAATTCTCCCTACATTATCTCAGAAAATTCCTTACACAGAGATTCATTAGTAGCACCGAAAACAATATCATCAACATCTATTTGAACAATTAAAATATCATTGTGTTTTTGTTTTATAAAGAGTGTTGTATCAACTTTACCCCGTACAAAACCTTGATCGAGAAGAAACTTACTGAGCCTTTCATACCAGGCTCTAGGAGCTTGTTTTAAACCATATAAAGCCTTTTTAAGTTTGAAAACATGGTCAGGTTTTGTAACATCCTCAAAACCTGGAGGTTGTTCTACATACACTTCTTCCATAATGTAACCATTTAGAAAAGCACTCTTTACATCTATTTGATAGAGTTTGAATCCTTTGATGCATGCAAAGGCTAAGAGTACACGTATAGCTTCCAATCTAGCCACTTGAGCATACGTTTCCTCATAATCAATTCCTTCTTCCTGATTATAGCCTTTGGCCACCAATCTGGCCTTATTTCTGACAATAATTGCAGATTCATCGAGTTTGTTTTTGAATACCCATTTAGTTCCAATGATCGGATGATCCTTGGGTTGGGGTACCAAATCCCAAACTTGATTTCTCTCAAATTGATTTAGTTCTTCTTGCATTGCTATAACCCAATCATTGTCTGATAGGGCTTCATCAATGTTAGAAGGTTCAATATCAGAAATAAATGCAGAAAAAATTACTTCATTGAAAATTCTATTTCTAGTTTTGATCCCTTCATTCACATCTCCTATGACTTGATCTAAGGGATGACTTTTATTGTATTTCCAAGCTCTAGGTTGACCTAAGGATTGTTCTTCTTCCTTAGTTTCATCAACCTCTGGAATAAGAGATTTAGAAATAGATTGACCATTCTCTTGATCTAAAACAACTTCCTGTTCTTCATCAATAGTTTTGTCAGAGGATTCAAATTCAACAAATACAATATGAATTGATTCTTCAATAATACAGGTTCTTTTATTGTAAACTCTATATGCTTTACTTCGGTTAGAATATCCTAGGAAAATTCCTTCATCTGTTTTAGAATCAAATTTTCCTAAGTTATCTTTACCATTATTATGAATGAAACACTTACAACCGAAGATGTGTAGATGAGCAATGTTTGGTTTTCGTCCTTTGTACAGCTCGTATGGTGTCTTTCCAAGTTTTGTTCTGATATATGCTCTATTTGAAATGTAGCATGCTGTACTCATAGCATCAGCCCAGAACACTTGAGATACATTCTTTTCATTCAACATTGCTCTAGCCATTTCTGTGAGCACTCTATTCTTTCGTTCCACGACCCCATTTTGTTGAGGCGTTCTTGGAGCAAAAAAATTGTGATCAATACCATTAGTATCACAATATTCTTCAAAGGCTTGATTTTCAAATTCTCCACCATGATCGGTCCTAATTCCTGCAATGGACATACCTTTCTCATTTTGCACCTTCTTGGCAAAAACAATAAATTCTTCAAAGGTCTCATCCTTTGATGATAGAAAAATAACCCATGTAAATCTAGAGAAATCATCAACAATGACCAATGAATATAGGTTGCCACCAAGGCTCTTTACTCTTGCTGGACCAACTAAATCCATATGCAATAATTGTAATGGTATATTTGTAGAAATCTCATTTTTCAATTTGAAAGATGATTTAGTTTGTTTACCCTTTTGACATGCGTCACAAATCAAGTCATTTTTGAAATTTACTTTGGGTAATCCAAGCACTAAATCCTTTTTAAGTAATTTGCCTAGTTGATTCATATTGACATGAGCCAATCTCTTATGCCATAGCCAACTTTCATCGGCATTACTCAGAAAACAATTTTCACACTCATTTCTACTAATATCTAGAGTATAACAGTTACCTTCCCTTTTTGCTCTGAGCTTAGCCTTGATATTCTTCTTATCAAGCTGTAAGTCATTCTTGTTGATAATTAAGCATTCTTCTGAGTCAAATATTACCCAGTTGTCTTTATCTACACTTTGACTTACGCTCAGCAAATTATGACACAAGCCTTCAACATAGTATACATCTTTGACTTGTATTCCTTTGTCATTCTTGATTTCACCAATTCCTGCTATCCTTCCGGATTGATTTCCTCCAAATTTTACCTTTCCACCTTCCTTAGGTTGCAATGTGGTAAAACTTTCAAAATCTCCGGTCATATGTCTAGAGCATCCACTATCTATGTACCACTTGCTATTTTTGGATGCTTTGAGACATACCTCCTCTTTTGTTTCTTCTTGAGCGACGAGGCATATATTAGCTACTTCCTCCTCATCACTTTCTTCTTCAGAGGAACTATCACCCCATATAGCAGATACGAAGGCCTTCTTTTTGTTGAAGAATTTGCCTTTTCTCTTTTCTTTGCTCTTTTGATTCAGTTCTGGACATTCTGATTTGATATGTCCTTGTTTTCCACATTCGTAGCAAATGATATGATCTTTGCTGCTAGTTCTACCTTTTTGAAAGTGTTTGAATCCTTGTCCTTTCTTGTAGAACTTTCTGAATCATTTTATAATTAGGCCCATTTCATCATCGTCAAACTCCTCATCCTCATCTTGATTCTCTTCTTTTACCTTTAGTGCAAGACCTTTTTTCTTCTTGTCACCAATGTCATCTAGTTCTCGTTTGAACTTTAGTTTGCTTTCATATTCAGAAAGACTTCCAAATAGAGAAGCAACTGATCTCATTGATTCTCCTTTGGCTTCTTCTATCGCAATGACTTTGGCCTCCCATTCTTTAGAAAGAATATTTAAAATCTTTCGTACTTGGGTATGTTGATCATAAGATTTCCCAAGTGCTGCAAGTTGATTAACAAGATGAGTATATCTAAGTTCAAATTCAGAAATTGATTCACCTGATTTCATTCGAAGTAAATAGAATTCAGTGACTAAGGTGTTGATCCGATTCTCCTTTATTCCCGAAGTTCCTTCATGAGCTATTTCCAGAGCTTCCCACCTGAAGGTGTAAAAGCCATTGGGTGCAAATGGGTATCATAGAGAAAATTGACATAGATGGCAATGTAAATGTTTTCAAGGCACGATTGGTTGTAAAATGATTTACTTAAACTCATGGTATAGACTATGATGAAACCTTTTCCCCAGTTGCAATAGCAAAATCAATCAAAATCCTTCTTGCTATTGCAGTATATTATGACTATGAAATATAGCAGATTGACGTCAAACAGCCTTCCTTAATGGAAAGCTGCTTGAGGATTTGTACATAACATAACCTGAAGGCTTTGTGCGTTCAGAAGACTCTGGTAAAGTTTCCAAGCTTCAACAATCCATTTATGGATTAAAGCAAGCATCCCGGAGCTGGAATCATCATTTTGATGAAGTTGTCAAAGAGTTTGGCTTCATTCAAAACATTGATGAACCTTGTGTTTACAAGAAGGTTAGTGGGAGCATAGTTGTATTTCTAGTGCTTTATGTGTTGGAAATTGTACTCAAAGGGCCAATCATTGTACTTTGAACATTATTAATTTAATGAAATTTCTCCATTCTGTTATCTTATTATTTGCATGTTAACTGTGATAATTGTATCCTTGGATAATTCAAAAAGATTGTCCTAAAATGTCCTTGGTCGGTCATCTATGTGGGAGCAGAGATGAAACAAGATCAATATGACTTTGATAAGATATGGAGATACGATTCAAAGTCTTGGGCACTTGTAAGAGTACAAGGTACTGGACTGACCCACTATGAGAAAGCTACATAGATCAAGTCCTAAGCTTTTCTCATGTATAACCACGTCACAATGCCCTTTGACCTGAGGTCATCATGGATTCCTACATGAGAGTTGCTAAGCTTTGAACTAGTCAAAAGTCACCTTTGATCGGCCATACTACAATGGAAAGGAGTTTCCATTTCTATTGTCAGATTACTTAGGAATCGAGAAAGTAATAGTCAGAAATAAGAGGATGACATTATCCATGCCTCATCTTTGACCGATATATCGTGTGACAAAAGGGACGTGACATGGTTGTATGACAGGTTTCATCGTGTTAACAATCCTCATATGAATTGGGTAGTCGTGATGTCTTGCTAGAGACTGCTTGCGACTTGTGGGTTAGTACAGTTATTGGCCCACTGCCAACTTCATATGGGCCTACAGGGTTGCACACAAAAATGGCCCAACACGAGATAATGTTTAATTAAGGTGGACAATATATATATATATATATATATATATATATATATATATATATATATATATATATATATATATGTATATATGTAATATAAAAATTCATTAATAATATTATATAGATATATATTTTTGAAATACATATTATATATATGTATATATATTATATGATATTATTATATTGTGTTAGTTTTAAATTTAATTTATTAAGATAAATTAAATCTAATAACTAACATGATAGAGATATGGTATCTCATATTTAATTTATGAAGATAACTTAAATCTATTGGCTCTTTATTTGGATTAAATAAATAGGTTAAATTAAAACTGTTGGACAGATTTAATTTAAACTGAATTTATTTAACTAGCTCATCAAGATAATTAATAGTTAATTAATTTCAAAATTAATGATGATTAATTTTGAAATTTGAAAATAACCCTCATAGGTTATAAACTTGATAGAGCAGATGTACTGAGATATACATTAGAATTTAGAGCCGCAAGGGAAACCCTAGGAGACATTAGAGGCGCTAGCACGTAGTCTCGGTTGGAGAGCATTCCTGTAGATACCGGTAGAGGGAGCGGACCTGACGTGTTGGCTCCTAAAGATCATGAAAACCTTGAATCATAAAAAGGTATGAATCCTTCCAACTTGGTTTAAACGCCGTTGATAGATCCTCGATTAGGATCGGTGAAAATTTTTAAAATTCTTCCGCTATGCCTGCCAATCCTAACATTATGTAGATGACATCCTACTCATTGGGAACAACATTCCTACCTTGCAGAATGTCAAGACATGGTTAGGAAAGTCTTTCTCGATGAAAGACTTAGGTGAAGCCACATACATCCTAGGGATTAGGATCTATAGAGATAGATCCAAAAGATTAATGGGCCTAAGTCAGAGCACATACATAGACAAGATACTACATAGGTTCAGTATGCAGGATTCAAAAAGGGTTTACATGCCATGTCTTATGACATCCATTTTAGCAAGGATATGCGTCCTAGTACACCTAATCAGCGAGATCATTTGAGTAAGTTTCCATATGCCTCGGCAATTGGATCCATCATGTATGCCATGTTATATACTCGACTAGATGTCTCATTTGCCATAAGTATGACCAGCAGATATCATCAAGATCCTAGTGAGGGTCATGGACTACCATCAAGAATATCCTAAAGTACTTAAGAAAGACTAAGGACTTATTTTTGGTCAATAGTAGATTGTATGATGAGCTCTGTGTCACCAGTTACATAGATGCAAGTTTCTAAACTGACCAAGACAATCTTAAATTGCAATCTGAATACATATTCCTCCTGAATAGTGGAGCAGTAAGTTGGTAGAGCTCCAAGCAGAGCACTGTAGCAGATTCTGCAACAGAAGCTATGTATCTGACAGCAACGAATACAGCTAAAGAAGTCGTTTGGATCAGAAAGTTCATTACTAAATTAGGGGTGGTGCCTACCATCTCAAATCCAATAGATTTGTTCTGTGATAATAGTGGTGTTATTGCATAGGCTAAGGAGCCTAGGTCATATCAAAGGACCAAGCATATACTCAGGCGATTTCATCTCATTAGAGATATCAATAATAGATGTGACATAAAAATGTACAAATTAGCTGGAGAAGACAATATTGCTGATCCTCTTACTAAGCCGCTTGCACAGGCAAAGCATGAGCATAATGTTAAGACAATAGGAATTAGCAAATTAATGATTGTACCTAGGGCAAGTAGGAGGATGTTGGAAATTGTGTCATAAGGGTCAATCATTGTACTTTAAACATTATTATTTAATGAATTTCTCCATTCTGTTATCATATTTTTTGCATGTTAATTGTGATAATTTTATCCTTGGATAAATCATAAAGATTGTCCTAAAATGTCCCTGGTTGGGTCGTCTATACAGGAGTAGAGGTAAAATAAGACCAATATGACTTTGATAAGATATGGAGACATAAATCAAAGTCTTAGGCACTTGTAAGAGTACAGGGTGCTGGACCGACCCACTATGAGAAAGCTACATGAACCAAGTCATAAGCTTTTCTCATACACAACCACGTCACAATGCCCTTTGACCTGAGGTCATCATTGATTCCTACATGAGAGTTGCTAAGCTTTGAACTAATCAAAGGTCACTTTTGACCGGGTGAAGATAAAGGCTATGATCGGGGTTGGTGATTTTTCATGCAGAAGAATATGAATGATCAAGATGGAATTTGCCCCTTACATTAGTAGAGAAATATTACTAGGCCCCTCAATGAGTAAGTCTAAGAAATGTATGGCTATACTATGATGGAAAGAAGTTTCAATTTCTATTGTCAAACTACTCAGGAATCGAGAAAGTAATGGTCAGGAACAAGAGGATGACATTATACATACCTCATCCATAACCAATATATCATGTGACATGGTTGTATGACAGGTTGCATCGTGTTAACAATCCTCATATGAATTGGGTAGTCATAATGTCTTGCTATAGGCCGCTTGCAACTTGTGGTTAGTACAATTATTAGCCCACTGCCAACTTCTCATGGGCATATAGGGTCGTATATAAGAATAGCCCAACACGAGATAATGTTTAATCGATGGTGGACAAAATTTATATTTATATATATAATATAAAATTCATGAAAATAAAATTAATAATATTATATATATGTATTTTCAAAATATATCTATATATATATATATGTATGTATGTATATGTATATATATTATATGATATTATTATATTATGTTAGTTTTAAATTTAATTTTATTAAAATAAATTAGATTTAATAACTAATATGATAGAGATATAGTATCTCAGATTTAATTTATGAAGATAAATTAAATCTAATAGCTCTTTATTTAGATTAAATAACTATGTTAAATTAAAACTGTTAGACAGATTTAGTTTAAACTGAATGTATTTAATTAGCTCATCAAGATAATTAATTGTTAATTAATTTTGAAATTAATAAAGATTAATTTTGAAGTTCGAATATAGCCCCCATGATTTATAAAATTAATAGAACAGAAAAACTCAGATACGGATGAGAATTCAGAGCTACAAGGGAAACCCTAGGAGACATTGGAGGCGCTAGCGTGTAGTTTATATTGGTGAGCATTCGTATGGATACTAGTAGAGGAAGCGGACTTGACATGTTGGCTCTTAGAGATCGAAAACCCTAAATTCAAAAAGGTATGATTCTTTCTAACTTGGTTTAAACGCCATTGATAGATCCTCAATTAGGATTGGCAAAAGTTTTTAAATTCTTCTACTGTGCCTGTTGATCCCAACATAAACTAGCCCAAAGTGCTTATTTCTACCATTAGAGTTCAAGGTAATTACATTTTGCCATTACCTTCTTAATTTTGCACAGTAACTAAAAGTTGTCAGAAATTTCAACAAACTTTGAAAATTTATATCTTTATGTATAAATGTCTAATTGTAGTGGTTCCAAGTGATATGTGTCCCTTATTAAGTTTATTTTGAAGAAAATATATTTCCATTAGCCAATTTTGCTCACAGAATTCCAGTATCACCATTTATTGCACACTGCCACAAAATCATTCTAGTTTTACATGTCTAACTTCAAAAATTTGTATCTCTTAGTGTACTAGTCCAAATGGCACAAATGACCTATCAAATTAAATTTTAACATGTCTACCTTTATGCTGTAAAATCTCATAGTCATTGGACAGCAATCAATTACCTAAAAACACAACACAATCAGACTACCACAAAGAAACCCTAATTGTCAATAAATTCCAATTTTAGGAATTTAGTTTCAATAATCCAGAATTCATAACCGGGGGCTATTTCTACACATTTTTTCATGTAGAATCCAATGGCAACATCAACTTTATCAAAATCCTATTCATTGTTCATATCCTATTTTGACTGAAATGAACCTCCCAAAACCAAAGTTACCAAATTCATAATTTTGTCATCAAACTACTTCAATAAGCACTTTAGACATCATATGACACCATATCAATGATCAAAACAACTTAAATCCCCAAAATCCCATATCAACCAAAGTCTAGGGCAGAAACCACAATCCACAATACTCGACCAATCAACACAATATTTGGTTCAAAGTGAAGTTTATTGATAAGTAAAATATTTACATATTTATTTTCTCGTATATCCTGATTTTATAGAGGATATTTGAGCTCAATTTAATGAATTTAGGTGTAATTGATAAATAAATAATGATTTGGCATAAATTAGAATTTCTTGAAAAATATTAAATCATACCTTATTTCAATTTTTAGGCAATAACTGGAGCTCTATATGTCGGATTGGGATGTTCATTATATGGATAAAAAGCTATGAAAGAAGTCTACAAATTTTATGTTGAAGTCAAACACAGTTCTATCTCCAAGAGTTTTGAATTTTGCTTGGAAGTTGAGGACGTGAATTTGTTCAGGTCTGACCTTTGCCCACTAATTTGACTATAACTAGAGCTACAAATATTGAAATGAGGAGTTTCCACTTACATTTTCAAGATAAGATCCAGAACTACAACTTTCATGATGATCAAAATGTGAAATTCCACCAACCATCCCACCAACTCCATTCCATCTACCATTACATCTATAATTTCACCTACTCCATTCTTCCCTATATATATAACCATCCTCTCCCTCACATAACACACAATTTGATATCCATTACTTTCCTCTATTCTCCACATACACCATCATCTTAGAGTTAATTTCATGCATGTATTTGCTTCTTGCATGCCTCCTTCATGGAAGGCTTAGGTAGTCCTCCTTTATGGATTATTTAGGTTGCCACCAACATGGAAGGTTTAACCTTCTATATGGAAGGCTAGATTTTTCCATTTTCATGCACTTGTAGTTGTATTTTTATGTTTTAAAATTTAATAATTAAGTTTATTGCAATTTTTATGAAGTTTTCAATTTATTTTATTTTATTTTTTAAATTTCATCATGTGCTAAACTTTCATTTTCCTAGTATGATAACGTAGCTTACTAATGATGGATTGAATCTTAACTTATTAAATCTAGTTTGAATTTCTCCTTTATGATTGAGTTTTAATTATTGTTCTTAATATTTTCAATTGATTGGCCACCTTTTGAATAATTTCAATATGTATGTTGAGACCAGAAGGAAATGCATGTGTATAGATCCTATAATTAAAACCATAACCTACATATGAAATAGGAATATATTCATATGAGTGGTGTAGTCTTAATGAGTTCCATAAATATTAATGTATGATTAATTGCTTTAATTCATATAGGGATATATTGGATTAGAAATTAATTATAGAATTGCTTGACCTTGAAAGAGGCTAGCAATTAAATCAAGGAAACTCGACTATCAAACATGTAGAATAAATTGAACCAGAATAGATAAGTGGTTCAATCCGAAATTTGCTAAGTGAAATCTAATCCCTAAGACTTTTTCTGATAGTTACTTTCATATCATTTGCTCTCATATTTAATCATTTTTTTTATTTTGTACTCTCAATCACCAACTAATAGATTGAATAAATAGAATTAAAATTACCCATTTTGGTACTTAGTGATCAATCCTCGTGGGAATGATACTCTACTCACTTCTATATTACTTGATTACCATAGTGTACTCTTGCACTATTTAATAGACCATTTACACTTGTAACACTTATACTCACCTCTTCCATTTTCCCAATCATTTCCTTGATTCTCCAACTTTAGCTCTTGCTAGATGACTCAAAGCACCTGTAATATCCCGAATTGTAATTAAGGGCAAATAACTTCAAGTGATGTAATTAATGTTAATTAAACACTCTTGAAGTAAATAATATGAATTATGATGCAAATGTGTTTGATGATGGTTTAGTAAGCATTGTGTTAATTAGGGGCAAAACGGTAAATTTACCGATTGATTGGTCAGTTACTGGAGAGGAAACTCCTTGGTAATTGAGATCAATGGCTAGGATTGAAAGAGGGAGAGGTAGAATCATGTGTGGATGAGTTCATATGAACTCATGGTAGGAAGAGTAAGATTTTGCCAAGTGTCATCATAAGGACCCTTGGATCAAAGTCAAATATTCTTCCCTCTCTCTTTCCTTGTCAAGGTCGGCTATGTGTGTGTATGTGTGAAGGGAAAAAACTGCATCATCATCTTTCATTTTCTCTCTCATTTAACCTCCATTTTCGTTGAGCTTGAGCAAGAAAGAGAAAGAGAAAAGCTTGAGTTTAGGTAAATGAACATCTGCATATGCTCAAATGTTCTCTATTAATGTTATGCAAGAAGTTGAGAGCTTTAAACCTATGGTTTCAGAATTTTCATTGGTGGTGGTTGAGAGATTGTGAACTTTGGAAAGTTGAAGAATCAAGAAGTTGGCTTTGGAAGACATAAGAGGTGAGTAGTTGATGTACTTTGGTATGATTGCTTTGATCATTGGTTGAGTTTTGAGGACTTTGGAATTTGCCATGATTTTTGGTAAATTTTGAAAAGCATGACTTGGTTAGTGTTTAGTGTGGAAATTAGTGTCATAGAGTGTCTTTGTGCATTTGGAATTGGCTTGGAATTTTGGGTTGGAATGGATTGCAATGTGTGCGTTGATTGGAGATGTTAAGGTGACATGTGGTGATTGTGGTATAACATGCCTATGGATAATGAATATGGTCATTTTGATGGCTCCAATGTGTTCCTTGAGCCAAATTTTGTGAAAATAGTATTTGATTTGAAATTAGGGACCATTTGAAGCCAATTGGCAAAATCTGGGGAATTTGGTTAAGTCTGGAAATTTGTTAAGTTTAGAATGCTGTACAGGGACCTGACTTTGCATGACATTTTGACCCAGCAAATGATGTCTAAATATTATGAAACTTTCCAGGATTGTAGTTCATGTTGCAAGCTTTCCATCCATATAAAGTTTAAGTCCTTTTGAGTTCTGTGCATAAAGTTATGAGTGTTTGAAATCAGCCAGGAGTCAGTGCCACAGTTTGGCCGCAGCCCATAAGGCTGGCCGCGACCCAAAACCTTCTGACCAAGTGTTGGCCGCGGCCCGTTAGGGGCTGACCGTGGCCCAAGACTTTCTGACCTGATTCTGGCCGCTGCCCGAGGTGGCTGGCCGTGGCCCAAATCCTTCTGTGCATTCGTTGGCCGCGGCCAACCAGTGAAAATCTACATTTTGAACCTCTGGAAAAGGTCTTTTGGGCAAACTTTCTCCAACCCTTTAGGCATTTGTTTAGGCCTAAAATAGTCACCAAAAGAGTTCAAATGATAACCAACTTAAAGTATTATAAAGATAAAACTTGGGAAAGAGATTGACGGGTTGTCACTAACTTGGTTTACAGGATTTGAGATTTGCCATCCTCGTGAGCCCGTTGTGCCGAGAAACGTCGGGAAAGGATCAGGTAGTGACTCTCTCTCTTATACTATGTGTAATGATTTGTATGTGTGTGTTATCACTGCTTTGTGATGATCTTTGATGTTGCTGCGGTTACAGCTCGTGATAGCTATCATTTACAACGCAAGTTGTTGTTATTGTGATTACAGCGTAAGCTGTCGTGATTATGATTACAGCAAGAGCTGTCGTATTGTGTATACAGCCGTGAGTGCTGTCGTTTGTGGTGAAAACCATGTATCTTTGAGATTGCTGCTGCTGTCGTTGGTTGTGATTTATGTACATGCTTTGTGTTTATGCATTGTGTGAGTGATTTGTTACTACTAGGATTCTCTCGAATCTCATTCTTTCCTACGACTAACATTTCAGACAGGGCGTGTGGCTCAAAAGAGAAGAGGCCAACCCGAAGTAATTAGGACCCTTAGGGGTATATTCGACTTTGGAGACATTGGTTATCCATTTAGAACTTGGTTGTTATCCATTTAGAACTTGGGATGACTGTATATTTTGAGATATAAGTATTATATTCGGTCTTGGTTGTGTAATCCCCTAGTGGATACTTATAAACCCTCAGGCTATATATGTATAGAACCCGGGAGTTGCCGGGGATTTGATTATACACTCTGATATGAATGAATGTATATTAACTGCACAGGTAATTATATTCAAACATTGAAATTGAGACAAGGATGGGAAAATGAGTTTAAAGATTTTGTGAAAATCACACTGTGAGACAGCAATTAAAAATGAGTTTAAATCATCCGATGATCTCTAATCTAATTTAATTATGCGTTATCGAATTATAATTACGTGCTTAAAGTCAGGGGGTTACAACACCTCTTCTTCATTCAAAAAACCATAGAAAATAAGCTCTTAAAGAGGAAAACAATGTTTATGAAGAGTATTTGAGCCAAAGAGGTGGTTTGGAAGGTGAAAATCAAGCTAGAAGTTCTCATCTTGTTCTTTGTCTTATTTTCTCTTTTCTCTTTCCTTTTTCTTTTTCTTCTTCTTCTTTCTATTTCTTGTGTGTTGCCAAATTTTTGCATGTGAGGGGGAGTATATAATGGTTAAATATTCACTTCCTTGCCTCTTGCACTTGCTTGGGCAAAAATAAGCAAGAGAAAAAGAGAAAAATATGTGTGGCCAATATTTATGCTTTCTACACAAGCTTGTAGTTAATTGACCATGTGTGGTTAATTTAATTTGAGTGACCTTTTCTCTTTCCTCCCTCTTCCTTGCTTTGGCCAAAATTCCTCTTGAAAATGGATGAGGAAAAGTTGACCAATTTGCTTCCTTGTCTTGCCATTGGTCAAATTTTTCCAAGTTGAAAAATGGTATGACACTTTGACTATTTGATCAAACCATTTTCCTCCCCAAATTGCCCTTATTTTGGACGGTGTTAATGAGGTGCGAGAGGGAGTGAATTTTTTCTTTTCACTCTCATTATTACATTTGCTTTTCAAGATCAAATCTTGGCCCTTCCTTTTTTGTTTCCAATCTTAACTTCAAGATCAAAGGGTAAATGTCCTTTTTGGCCTTGTTCATAGCAAATATTGATTTAATTGCCATTAACTCTTTTATTCCTCTTTGTTATCTTCTTCCATATTCCATTCCATCTTCTTTTAAAATTCAAGTTAGTCTTTACATCATTTCTAGCTTTCAGTAAAGGAATTAGGTAGTCCCCTTGAGCTAATTGGAACTAAGTGCATTGAAAAATTCACAAAGTGATTCTAAGATTATATACAATGTCTATTTGGTACATTTATCCCTTGAGTAAAATTTGGGTTATTACACTCTAGCTCTATTGATGGTAGAGGTGGTGGTGTAAGCTCTGGCTCTATTAGCGGTAAAGGTAGTGGTCATGACTCTGATAGTGCTATCTATTGTTCAAGGAGAACATACTCTCTGTTAGGTTCTAGTTCCCAAGTCTGAGATTCATCACCCATACTCTCCCCCAGAATTGAAGACTTGGAATAGAAAGGAACCTCTTCATGAAATGTTACATCAAAACTTACAAAGGTGTGTTTTAAAATAGGATCAAAGCATATGTATCCCTTTCTAGTTGAAGAATACTCAAGAAATATTCATTTCACAGCATGAGGGTCAAATTTGCTATTAGGATGAATATGAACAAAAATGGAGCCACCAAACACACAAAAGGGAAGGTTGGGTTCAAGGTGGATAGTAGGAAAGATACTTTGTAACTGTTGCAGAAGGGTTTCAAAGGATATGACTCGATCCAACATTCGGTTGATGAGATAGGTGGCATGTAAGATGGAATTTCCCCAATAAAACTTAGGCACACAATGCAAGTAAGCATTAGCATTCGATCAACGTCTAGGATATGTTGATTTGTACGCTCAATGATCCCATTCTGTTAGGATGTGTTAGCACAAGAGCTTTTATGGATAATATCATGTGATTAGAGGAAGTTACTCAAGGCTTGGTTGAAATACTCCATGCTATTGTCACTATGCAATACTTTGATGCTCATATCGAACTAGTTCTTAATCATGTTGAAAAAAATTCATGAACACAGAGGGAGCCTCACACTTGTCTTTTAAGAGATAAACCCAATAAAGGCGAGTAAGATCATCTATGAAGGAAATAAACCATTTGGTTTTAGTATAGTTTGGAATACAAGAGGGTCCTCACAAATCACTATGGACAGTAGTGAATGGCTTGGAATACAAGGAGCTCTAGCATACAATGGGTGATGGTGTTTGGCTAATTCACATACCTCACATTTTATATCAATGTTAATGTTTGGACAAAGAGATGAGTGTAATATACCAAATTTTGCAATACTAAAAATGTGTAAATATGGAAATAGTAGAATAAAATAAATATCGGTATTTACAATTAAAGTAGAGTTTCTTTCAGAATTTCCAGATGTCTATTGTGTCATTCACAGAAATCGAGAAGTTAATATTGTAACAATACAAGTGTTAGAAGTCGGAGCGAAATTCGTCGGTGGCTGCAGGGTTCAAGGGCGTCAGTTGCGAGATCGGAGGAATTCTGGGTAATGCACTGATATGTGTGCCACGGTCCCACGTGGAATTCTGGGTAATGCACCAATGAAGAAACTTTAATAAAAAGAACTTCAGTAAAGTATGTAATGACAGCTCATTATGACTCATGATGACATATCTTTCGTGTTGGCCAAATAAGGAAATGACTAGTGTCCCGAAATTATTACAAAGTAAAAACATGTTTTTGTGTTGGCCAAATGAGGGGGGTGACATGTGTCCCTCATCATTACACATCATTACACCCACTTTAAGCCTTTCATATTGTCATCTCCGGAGTACGCCATCTAGAGTCTGAGTCCGGGGAATTCACTGGTCTCCGGCCGGGTCGCTTACTTTACCAGTCGAGCACCAAACTCAGGAGTCCGGGGAAATTGTCAGGCCTCCCCTTCCCTAGACCATTTATGACCCACCGAAGAAAGAGAAAAGTGGAAGACCAATGGTTGCATGACACGTGGCACTCTTAAGCTTAAACTTATGACACGTGGCAAGATGAGATGAGATCATTTTATGTGATTAAATCACAACCATCCATGCCTAATTAAATGGCAAAATTTTGTGCAAGCATGGAAAGAGAAAGAGGAATCAGATTTCTTAAGCTTAAGAACACAAGAAGAGAGAAGGAGGAGTGAATAGTGAGTTTTCTTGACTACCGAAGCCGATTTCAACCCTGAATCACCGTTTTTGTCCGGTAAGTCCTTCAGGAAACTTCCTCTACTCACTATAAGCTTCAATTCTATGGTCTTAGATTTCTCATCCGAGGTGTTTTGTTCCAATTACTCTACCAGAGTGCCGCCAGAATACCGAACCACTTGTAGAAACACGAAGAGGTAAGCGTAGGCTTTCTTTTGAACCGAATACTTTGTGATTTCATTGAGTTTTTCTTAGCTCTTCAACCACCCATGTATTTCATTCAAGGGGTGTTTTTGAAGAATGAAGATGTTTTAATCATATATAAGGTGATATATGATGTTTAGAGAAGTATTAGACTTGTTGGTAGTTAAAATCACAAAGTGGAATTTTTGTTGTTTTGGGAGGCAGATTTCGGTTGGGGGCTAAATCTTGTAGAAATAATTTGATTTTGGTATTTTTGAGCTTTCCATTGGATTCTAAAAGAAAAATTGTGTGGGAATAGGCTCTGGTTATAATTTTTGACAGACTGGTTTAAAGATTCAAAAATTGGAAATTAAGTCTACTTGTGCAACAAAGTTGCCAGTGTGCATTTTTGTCTGGCAGTTTTATTGCGGCGAATCTTTCACTATCCAAAATTCATCTATTGACTATGAGATTTTCCAGAATTAAAGTACACTTGTTGATCTTTAATTTGATAGGTATTATGAAGGATTTCGATAAGTATACTGGGAGTTATGAATGTTTGAAGTAGACCATTAAAACTGGTCAGATTTTCTGGCAGCAGGGAGAAAAAGAAAAGCTGGGAAGTGTGTGCAGTCTTTCGGCTACGAAAAGTATTTTTCACTTAAAATAGACTTAATAAGGGTTATATATAATTTTGGATCACCTCAATTCGATTTTCTAGAACTAGTTATGATTTTTCAAAGTTTAGTGAAAAATCTGCCAGCTTTTGGTAATATGTGCGAAAATTCAAAGCAAAGAGTTTTTGTAATAAAATTGGACATTTAAGAGTTAAGTTAAGCATTTGGAGTGGCTTGAGCTCATTAGCTTCATATTGGGCCTAATGTAGTGACCCTAATGGTAACCAACATAAGAGAATAATTTATGAAGAGTTAGACTAGTAAATAACTCATTGCCCGTAAATTATAATTTATAGGATTTGACACTTGCCCAGGACATTCAAAGCACGTCAATCAAGATCAAGATTTGGAAAAATTGTTAGGTAGTAACTTATCCCTCACATACTATGTGATATGTTATATGCATGTTTGTACCGTTGTGAATTTAAAATATTCAGATGAGAAGGGCTAAGGCCCAATAGAATTTCCCAGCGCTGTGGCAAGGGACGGTTGTCCTTGAATTGGTAACTTTATGCTTTCTGCATATTGTGAATTTATCTCTGAATGTTGAATATGTTGATTGTACTGTAACTTTGGTTGACATGGCATATATATGTTCATTTTATATGAGTGATATCTGTTACTACTGAGATTCATTGAATCTCACCCTATTTTTCCAAAACAAATTTTTAGCTCGGGCAAGTAGTTCCTCAGGAAAGAAGGTAAACACGGGTGAATAAAGCAAAGGACTTAGAATTTAATTTTCTATTAGTTATCTATTTTGGAGATTGTATGTAATTTGTATTTAAGTGTGGTAAGTCTCATACTGACATGTATGTAAGCGCCTGTATATAAGCAAACGTGCAACGACATTCGTACCAGTAGTGGACAGCCATCCACCTAGGGCCATTAATTAAACATAGTAGCTTGGGTTTCAGCAGAGAACTTATTAGTAAACACTCTGATATGAAGAAATGAACCTAAAACGGATGGCTTAAAATAAATCATAAAATAATATGAGACCCAATCTGAAAATGATTTTTGAAAAGATTTTTGAAAACCCATTCAAGTACAGCTCCACACTTTGCTTGAAATTGAGACTTCCACTGTTTACAAAAGATTACTAGTCTCCTTTTTAAAGATATTACTACACTTATGCCATCTATATCTTTCAAAATATGGGTGTTACAATGAATACATATGGGATAGATAATGGAAATTAGGATGACCCATTCTCTTATTCCATAACATGATATCTTCATTTTTAGAGGCCAATACAAAATTGCATGCACTTACCGTATATTGGTAACTTACTCCAACATAATTAAGAAAGTAAAGCCCCTCGCACTCTTTAGTACGACCGATTGTCATTCCTGATAATAGGTCCTAAAAAATACAATGAGTGGGTAGAAAATTAGCACAACAATTAGACTGCTTTGTCAATTGACTAATAGATAATAAATTGCATTCTAATTTTGGTACATGAAGGAGCTATTCCAGAGTGATATATTCATATATTCGAATAGTCCCTTTCCAAGCAACTAAAGCAAGCGAGTCATCTGCAATTTAAACTTTCAAGTTTCCAGCACATAGAACATAAGTAGTGAACAATTGATGACAATTGATCATATGATTTGATGCTCCAAAATCAACAATCCATATAATACTTTGTTCTTTAATGTTTTGAGAGCTCGAAGGAAATTTTCTTTTTAAGCCAATAATGCCAGTACTTGCTAACCAATGAATACTTCAACTTTAGATTGAGAGTTTGCATTTGCATTTCTCATAAGGAAGTATTAGTATAAAGTAATGATATGATTGCATAATAGATCTAGGAGGCCAAAACACACTGAGATATGGACCAAAAACTTCACCATGACAACTATAACACCTTCTTTTTACAACTCGTTTAGCGGGCTTAAAAAGAAAATGACTCCAAATTATAGATGAGTTATTACTTATCCAAATTATTTGATTACTTAAGACACTTAGTAGGTTATCAATTGGGTTAGTGCTTAGGCCCAATTAAGTAGTTAATGTGGTTATGTAATACCCCTAATTTTGAGACTTGAGGCTAGAGAATAAGCCTGAGATTAGTGGATTGCTAAGCCTCGGTTTAGCAAGATCCTAAATTGTAATTAAGGGTTAATGACTCCAAAAGTGAATGTCATTAGTGATAAATGGACCCTTTTGGAGACTATGTATGATTTGGAATCGGAATGTGTTGTGAGTAACACTGAAACCCTGCATTTAAGTTCAATTATGGATTGACATCTAAATTGACTTAAAATAGAGGGGAGGGCACATTGTGGAAGAAAAGGAATGATATGGTGTGTTTGGTGGTGATTCAAGAGGAATTGTCGTAATTAGGGGAAAAACGGTAAAGTGACCAACCAATTGGTTAATTACTGAAGAGGAAACTCATTGGCAACTTCAAGATCAATGGTTGAGATTGATTTGTGCAATAGATCAAGGGGTGGAATAATGTGTAGATGTGCCTATGTGAGCTCATGGATGGTGTAGTAAGATGTTGACATGTGGCAATTTGTGGACCCTTGGATTGGGTCAACATTTTCAACTCACTCTTCCTCTCTCCTCTCTTTTTCTAGTTGGCTAAAGGTCTTTCAATTTTCCAAAATTCTGCATATTATCATCTCATCTTCCTCTCTCTTCAAACTCCATTGGCGTCCAAGTTCAAGGTGGAGAGAGAAAGAAAGAGGTGAGGTTTTGGCTTATTTGTGGTTATCTAATGCTCAATATCCTTCTTAAATCTTATTCATAGTTATGAGAGCTTCATTGCTATGATTTTAGATTTGTGAAATGAGGTGTTTGGGAGCTTGAGGAAAATTAGAAAGATGAAGAATCAAGGAATTGGTTTGGGAAAGAGGAAGAGGTGAGTATTTGAAGCCTTTTGATCTAAGTTTTGTGATTTGTGGATAAGTTTTGTGACTTGTGGAATTTTGCCCTGATTTTGGTGTAATTATGAAAAGGATGATTTGGTTTTTATATTGTGGTAAAAATGGTGTCATATTGTGTTTTGGTATAATTGGAATTGGTTTTGAATTGGAAATGGAAAGTGGTGCAATGTTGTGGTTTGAATTGTGACTTATGTTGACATGCTGTGATTACTGGTGAAACATGTCAATGGAATGTGAATTTGGTTGATTTGATATTTGCAATGGATTCCTTGTGAAATTTTGTGTGAGAATGATGTTTGATATGAAAATTGGACTATTGGAAGCAAGTGTGCAAAATCTGTAATTCTGTCTTTTGAAACTCTGTTTTGGACAGTATGATTGTGTGAACTTTTTGGATGGTCAAATGGTCTCTAAAAATTCTGAAACTTTCCAGTCTTAAATTTCACATTCCAAGCTTTAAAATGGGCATATATTTTGTGTCATTTCATTTTGTGAACTGGGAGTTATGGTTTTCCAAAGTTTGACATTAAAACTGGGTGCAAATCTGGAACAGCAAGGGAATTTCGTGTAATTCTGGAATTGTGTGGTGATTTCTGGTAATTGCTCATTTTTTTCCTATGAAGAGGACTTAAAGAGATTTTAATGAGATTTGGGATCACCTCATTTTGATCTTTTTAGAATTAGTTATGAATTTATGAAGTTTCCTTGGTTGTAGCCAAAAGTTCTTGGCTGTAGTGCAAAAGTTTCTGTGTGTGTTTTGGCCGCAGCCAGAAATTCTTGGCTGCAGCCAAAAACCTTCTATGCATGTTTTGGCTGTAGCCAGAGGATTCTTGGCTACAACGAACCCCCATTTTAGTATTTTATGATTTTGGAAGGTGATTTCCAACCTAGTACTTCCTAATCCTTTAGGCTTTTGTTGAGCTTATTATAGCCACTTAAAGGGTGTGAATGATAACCAACTTTAAGTATTGTGAAAGTAAGGATTTGGAATTGAGATTGACCTTATGTCCTTGATTTGGTTATAGGGTTTGATATTCGCTCGAATCGTGAGTAGCCGATGCTGGAGCTTACGTGGAAAGAATAAGGGTACGGAACTTACCTCTTCTGCATGTATTTGATAATTGTGTTGGTGTATTGATGCATATATTGCTTTGCTTAATTATATGAAACATATATGAATGATTGTAGCTTCGTTTCTATTTATGCTATGGCCATGAGTATGTTGTTGAAACATTGAGCACGCAGATATGTCATTGTGTGAGCATAAATTATGTATTGCGGCATGTCATGCATTAGACACTTATCTTACATGCATATTGGTATTTGTTTCCTACTGAGATTCTCTCGAATCTCACCTCCATACCAACATTTTAGACAGGGTAGGTGGAATCGGGGACGGAGCAAGCATCCATGGGTGACAATAACTCCTTCAGCTTGTAATCTTGTGATAGTTGGTTATCAATGCATGTTTGGGATTAAGTGTATTTGGATATATGGTTGTATAGGTTGGAATGTATATTCGAGTATGTATTTGGTATGAGAATTTGTGTAATCCCCTATTTGGAAAATTGTAAAGGGCGAATGTGCTCTGTAAAGCTTAGATTAATGTAAGGAATCCGGGATTTCCAGAAATTTATATTATGCACTCTGATAGTTATACGAATGTGATTTATCTTCACAGAGTAGTTATATTCGATATGTGAATATGAGATCAGGTCAATTAGATTTCGAAAAGTATTTGCTAAAACACTATCTCAAGGATGGGATTGTGAATGAGTTTTAATAATTATTGGTTTCTATTTCACTTTAATTGCATATTTCAGATATAATTATGGAAGGGGGTTACAGGTTACACTAGGCCCAAGTACTAATCTTCACCCTTAATGTTCACACTTACTACTTTTGGCCCAAAGCCCATTAAATTCACATTGACTAAAAGTTGGCAGAATTTTTCACTTTACTTTGAAAAATCATAACTAATTCTACAAAAACTCCAATTAGGGTGGTTCAAAGCCTTATATGGCCCTTATTAAGTCCAGTTTAAAGAAAAAAGGAGTACTCCTATAGTTCATATGTAAAAAATCCCATATTTCACAATTATTCACTTTTGTCTCAAGACATCTTCCAGAATCATTACCAAACTTTAAAAATTTGTATCTCCCAATGTACTTGTCCAAATGACACATATTACATATAATTTTAAAGCTTGTTATGTCCACTTTAATATGAAAAAATTTGTGGCCATTAGATTTCATTTGGCCAGACACAGGCTCGTCAAAATCAGTCTGCCATAGAACAACTTCCAGATTCAATACCCAATTTTCAAAAAGCATAATTAATTCTAGAAAACTACAAATTGACTGATTCCAAGTACACTGTTAACTTAGAAACTGCAGCTATAAAATTTCCATAAATTCATCAAACCTTAACAGTTCCTGAATTGGTTCTAGAAACAGAGTCCAACTTTGAAAAATCATAACTTTAAATCTACTAGTCCAAAAATTACATTCTACCCATCAAAATGAAGCTCAAGATGTCTACTGTAACCCCCTGCATTGATAACCATAATTATGATTCGAAACACGTAATTAGAATGGATTAGAGACCAACAGATAATAAAACTTGTTCTGATCCCGTCCTTTTGGTAGGGTTTTCACAAATTCTTTCAAAAAATTTTCCCTATTCTAGTCTCAAACTCCAATTTCGAATATAATTACATGTGCAGTTATATCACATTTATACCTATCAGAGTGTACATAAAAAATCCCGGCAACTCCTGGGTTTCATATATTTATACACTAAGGATTTTAAGTTTCCCATATAAGGGATTACACAACTATATCCAAACTAATGTTTACATATAGTAATCCCAAATAAAATATAGATAACCAACAACCCATATCAAGTATCTCTAAGGAATCCTAGCCGCTCCGGGTTATCTGCTTCTCTTTAGAGCCACTTGCCCTATCTGAAGGTTAGTTAATGGAAAGAATGAGATTCAAGAGAATGCTAGTAGTAACAAACAAACACACAACATGTAAAACTGAAGCTCTCATCAAGAAGAAAAATGTTTATGAAGGACACTTGAGCCATAGATGAGGTTAAGGAGGTGAAAATCTATGTAGAAGATCTTACCTCAACTTTGTTCTTCACTTTCTCTTGTTTTGTTGAACTTGGCCGACCTTGAGAAGAGGTGAGAGAGTGAATTATGATAAGTTTTTCTCTTCCCTCATCCTCTTAATATCTGACCGAAAATGTGGCCCAAAGAGAAAGAAAAGTTGTGGTTGAAAATAATTCTCTTTACACAAGCTTATGTCATGTTGACTTCGGTCATTTGATTAAGTTTCCTCTTGCCTCTTCTCTTCTTGCTTTTGGATGTGATATGGGCTGCCCAAATAAAGTAGTATTATTGACCAACATGTTCTTCAAAAGGAGGAAAAAGGATTGACCAACTGCATGAACTTACATAGCTATTGGTTACACAAATTTTCTAGTTGCAATTTTTTGACTTTTCAAAGACAAAAGTGAAGAAGTGTATGAAATTCTCTTTCTTTCCTCTCTTTAAAATCTGATCGAATATGGAGGCTTGAAAGAGGTTAAAGCCTTATAAAATATCTCTTTAGCATCTCTTCAATTTATCATATTTAATTGTCTTTTGTTGCAATTGTTGACCAAGTCATCATCCTTTTATAACTATGGTCAAATTGTCTCCTCTTGCTTTCATTTTGAGTCAAGCATCATTCCTTCTTACTTTGTCTCATGTCCTACACGAGAATATGGTTCTTTGAAGAGGAAAAAAAATGATCTCTTGTAATATCTCCTTGAATTATATAGTTTAATGTTGAATTAGCATATGCTAATTAGACTTGTTGACTTCCCCTTTTTGTGTTTGGCCAAAAATGCTTCCATGTGTCTCATATTATGGAAAAATAAAAATTCTCCTCATATTTCTCTTCCATAAGCTATTTTCCCCCTCTTCTCATGTTCAAATTAGTCCTTTAGTCATTTTTTGACTTTAGGCAAAAAGACTAAATAGTTATCTCAACTTAATTAGAACTAAAGTCATAACAAAAATTCCAGAAGTAATTCTGTCATTAATCCCACCATCTATTCTGTACATTTAGCTCTTAAGTACATTTTGGGATATTACATCTACTTTCATTATGGAAAGTTTCATAGCATTTGGACCAGGTTTGGCCGCTCAAAAATACAACAACACATTACTACCTTCAGAAAATGAAGTTTGGTAGCACTACTTTTCATTTCCAAATATGTGCTTTCTCATTTATAAACCTTATTTAACACCATTTACAATACCAAACCACCATGAACTCTAAGAATAACCATATAACTGAAAATTGGGGCAAAAATACCCATTCCACAAAGATTAACCAAATCACACAATACTTAGTTCAAATGAAAGCTCTTACTCACCTCTTGCTTCTTCTAGGATTTATTCTTTGATTCAACCACTTTAGGTCTTGATAAATGCCTCAAAACACCTTCTCTTGAAAAACTAAAACCATAGAAATGAAGCTTACTTTAAGAGGAACAATGTTTATGAAGACATTTTTGGCTAGAAAGGTGAATAGTAGGGTGAAAATCTAGAGAGAAGTTCTTACCTACTCTTTGTTCTTCAAGCTTCTTCTTTCTCATTCCTCTTCTTGTTTGGCCAAATTTGGGTACTAGAAATGAGTGAAAATTTTTTATTTATTCACTTATACTCTATTTCCTTTATATGGCAAAAAATTGTGGGTAGTTAGAAAAGTGATGAGGTGTCAAATGATGGTGGCTTCTTGCAAAAAGCAAGTGAGTTAATTAACCAAGGGATTGTCTAGTTAATTAGATGATATTTTCTCTCCCTTCTTGGTCCTATCCCAACCGAAATTACCACTCAAGAAGGAGTGGAATTGTTGACCAATTTCCTCTTGATTCTTGCTTTTTAGGTCAAACTTTCCAAGTTGGAAAAATTTAAAGACACTTTGACTTTTCTTCTTCTCTCCTTTCTTTTATCCATTGGTTTTCTTAGTGAATTCTCTTGTCTTCTATTTTCTTTCCTCATAATTACTCTTACTTTTTTAAGAACAAATCTTGGCCCTTCATTCTTGTTTCCAATTCTAACCTCAAGATCAAATGACAATTGTCTCTTTTGCTCTTGATCATGGCAACATTTGTTTAAGGTGCCATTAGCTTTTCTTTCATTCTAATTCCCTCTCATTTTCTTCTTCATTTTGTCTTGTTTCATCAGGACATATCCTAATCCTTTCTTTCTATTCCATTGCATACCATTCAGGTTGCTTCTGTGCAGGCCACACGGGTTACACTAAGATATGGGATTATCAACATAGGTGCGAGTTTCAACCTCTCCTTCAGTTTTGCGAAGTTCTTCTCATCGACATCATCCCACTTAAATAGTTTATTCTTTCATATAAACTTTTTCCAATGGCAAGGCGATTCAAGAAAATTCTATGTAAATCTGGCAAGACCCATAAAACTGAGTATTTCTACAATAGTTTTTGGCCTATCCCAATTCAATATTGCTTCCACTATTTTGGGATCCACCAAGGACACTTTCTTATAAGACACCATAGCCTAAAAGTGAACATTACAAATTGGTCTAAAGGCTGAAAATTCAGTTCACAAAATTCACAAATACCGCAGGTGCATTGGCCAGTTCAAAGTTCAATTTTTGAGAATACACAGGAATCGGACAATTGATCTAGAAGATCATCATTTGGAAGAGTTGATATTTGTCTTGACAGTCGCCTTATTTAGCCCTTTATAGGCAATATATAGTTTCAAGCTCCTAACTATCTGCTCAATCTGTTTCATTTAAGTGTATGCTCATAAAGCACGCACCATTAATCATCTAATAAGCATTCAGCAGTTCCACATTCACAGCATTTAGCATTTACATTCATGAGACCCACTAGTTCATTACTATAGCGTTAGGAAATTCACAATTTATTGGACATGCTGGTCCATTCCCTCAACGCTCAGTTCAACAATACACAGGACATACTAGTCCCTTCCCATGATGCTAGGTATTTACAATTTCATTAGACCCACTGGTCTATTCCCATAATGCTTGGTTTTTTGGCTTTATAGCCTTAGGCTTATGCCCTTTACATTCTGAATGCTTCTGCCAACATAAGGAAGCAACGTCCAATAGGTCTTAGGGCTTCGGATACACAGTCCAATGTCCACACTAAATGCATATCAAGATTTTCATTACCATGGTACCCATTCTCACAGTTATACTCCATATTTACCAAATTCATTCAAATTCTATTGAGGTGCAACCCGTTCAAATTCTCTCGAGATACAATCGATATTCATTCTTTCAAAATTCCTAATGGAGTTTCGTTAGCCTATAATATCTCTTCTATTACTTGTCTTAATCATGAGACCATATCTCGTGCCTTTTCTCACTCTTTCTATTACTATGTTCCATCATAGAACACACTCTCATTCATTCTTTCTATGGGAATATTTGTAATCACAATCTTTCCCTATGCTGGATTAGCAACTAGGAACCATCAAAAACCTCAATTCATTAAAGTCATTCTAGTACCTCAATTCATTCAAGTCATTCTTGTACTTCAATTATTCAATTCATTAGAGTATATCAATTCATTCTAGTATCTCAATTCATTCAATTCAATTCAATTACCTAAGGAATCAATTCAACTATCGTTTGATTTTTAGGTTACAATTCACTGGGGTATATGGTCAGGTATCTATCACATTCTTCTACCTCGAATTCAATTTGTCTTACAGAGGCTTCTAGATTCTAGCATATTCTTTAAATCATTCTCTTAATACCTCAAATCACCTCGAGTAATTGTTTAGATTACTAAAACATCACTCTTGGTAAAGAAGCAATATATAACATTCTTTCATTGCTTCTTAACCTTAAGGTTATGCCTAGTTGTCAATTGAGCATCCTTAACTATATTCTATGCCTTAAAAAACTCTAAGCCATTTCAGTGTTCTTAAGAACCTAAGGCTCAAAATAGATTCTTGGATCACAATCCAATTCTTAACTTCATATTGGATCATTAACCTCAATGCTAATTGAGTACTCAATCATACCCAATATGCATGCTAAAAATCATCATGATTCATAGCTCCAATTCTTTCGTTTACAATATTCAAGTATTAAACTCAAGCTTCACTGAAGATTCAACCTTAATCCTAGGTTCAAATTCTCATTCTATATGCCTTTAAATACAGTTCATCTAACTATGATGATCCGTACTTATGAAGAAATATTAAGACAATCACTATTCCTCAAGTCTCCAAAACCCTACTAACTTAACTTCCTAGGGGGGTCACCCATCCTAGGATTACTCTCACCGAAGCATGCTAAATCATAGAATTCAAAGGGAATCCGGGTCATATGCTAATTCAGCATTAGATACACCATAGCTCATACCCTTTTCCATTGGGTATACACCATTGATGCTTCGTTTCTTCCTCTATATATGGCTCTGCCCCCTTCTTTCACAGGCTTGTTAATGGTTATGGGTGGCCTACTCCTTTGCCTTATCTTCATTGCCCCTATATAGGACACAACTACTTAAAGGCTAGTATGCCTACATAAGTAAATAACTTTATCCTAGAGCTAAGAAGCTCTGATACCAACAAATGTAACACCTTCTTTTTACAACGCGTTTATCAGGCTTAAACAGAAAATGACTCCAAACTAGAGACCAAAAGTTAGTTATAAACAATTAAGATTCCATCTTCAATGTAGGGTTTAAACCTGCATTTAGATGTGATTTTCAAAAAATTTTTGAAATATTTTCATATTGGCCTCAAACTGGTTTGCAGTCTGATTTTAACACATTTATTTTCGTTTCATTTCTTAATATCAAAGTGTTACTTAAAGTATTCTCTGCTGAAACTTAATTTCAGTTCATTTACTAATGGGCCTTAAGTGGACAACTGTGTTAGGATCAGCAGGCACAGTGGAAGAATTTTAAAAAATTTTACCGATCCTAATTGAGGATCTATCAACGACGTTTAAACCAAGTTAGAAGGATTCATACCTTTTGATGATTCAGAGTTTTCACAATCTCTAGGAGCCAACACGTCAGGTCCGCTCCCTCTACCGGTATCCACACGAATGCTCTCCAACTGAGATTGCATGCTAGCGCCTCTAATGTCTCTCAAGGTTTCCCTTGCGGCTCTCAATTCTAATGTGTATCTAAGTATATCTGCTCTATCAAGTTTATAACCTATAAGGGCTATTTTCAAATTTCAAAATTAATCATCATTAATTTCGAAATTAATTAACTATTAATTATCTTGATGAGCTAATTAAATAAATTCAGTTTAAATTAAATCTGTCCAACAGTTTTATTTTAACATATTTATTTAATGCAAATAAAGAGCCATTAGATTTAAGTTATCTTCATAAATTAAATCTGAGATACCATATCTCTATCATGTTAGTTATTAGATTTAATTTATCTTAATAAATTAAATTTAAAACTAACACAATATAATAATATCATACAATATATATACATATATATATATATAATGTGTATTTCAAAAATACATATCTATATAATATTATTAACGAATTTTTATATTACATATATACATATATATAATTCATCCACCCTAATTAAATATTATCTCGTGTTTGGCTATTCTTATGTGCAACCCTATAGGCCCATATGAAGTTGGCAGTGGGCCAATAATTGTACTAACCCACAAGTCACAAGCGGCCTCTAGCAAGACATCACGACTACCCAATTCATATGAGAATTGTTAACACGATGCAACCTGTCATACAACCATATCACGTCCCTTTTGTCACACGATATATCGGTCAAGGATGAGGCATGGATAATGTTGTCCTCTTATTCCTGACTATTATTTTCTCGATTCCTGAGTAGTCTGACAATAGAAATGGAAACTCCTTTCCATTGTAGTATGACCATACATTTCTTAGACTTACTCATCGAGGGGCCCAGTAATATCTCTCTACTAATGTGAGGGACAAATTCCATCTTGATCATTCATATTCCTCGGCATGAAAAACCACCAAGCCCGATTATAGCCTTTATCATCACCCGGTCAAAGGTGACTTTTGACTAGTTCAAAGCTTAGCAACTCTCATATATGAATCCATGATGATCTCAGGTCAAAGGGCATTGTGACGTGGTTATACATGAGAAAAACTTATGACTTGATCCATGTAGCTTTCTCATAGTGGGTCGGTCTAGCACCTTGTACTCTTACAAGTGCCTAAGACTTTGAATCATATCTCCATATCTTATCAAAGTCATACTGATCTTGTTTCATTTCTGCTCCCGCATAGATAACCAACAGAGATATTTTATGACAATCTTTATGAATTATCCAAGGATACAATTATCACAGTTAACATGAAAATAATATGATAACAGAATAGAGAAATTTCATTAAATTAATAATGTTCAAAGTACAATGATTGGCCTTTTGGGCACAATTTCCAACAAACTGTCCATTACTTGTTTGGTTGTCACTATACATCACGTATATTCAAGTTTACAGTCAAAATATCATTACTATTGCTAGTACTCAACTGACTTCAGTTACTGTTGGACTTTGGGTCCAAGCCACCCTTGATGGGCCGGACTATTTGATTAGGAAATAAGTAGCCTAATCAAATAAGAATAAAATCAGCATTAATTGCAGATTGGGGGATAATTCAGCAATAATTATGGATTTGTTAAAAGAGGAACAAATTGCCATAATTAGGGAATTAATTGCTGTCTTGGAGGGCAAGAAGGAGTGCACACGTTTCCTAATTAGTGGCCTCCTTAAACCACTATAAATAGGGTGTGCCTCCTCAATTACAATTCACCCCGCCATTGAGTTTTCTGGCAATTCTCTTCTCTCCTACCATCTTTCTGGTTCTAGTGATCTGCTGTGCAAATCACAATTAGGCTCTAGTAGTCTAATAATTGTGTGGGCACAAGTATGGAGTATTGGAGCTTTGATCCGGATCCGAACATGGATTCATCCAGGTACGCCTAATCTCCTTTTAGTTATATTTTTCTTACATTTACATATACCTTATATATAAAATCCCAAAATATAGATAACCAATGGACTGAAATTCCTAAACTTTGGCCCTTCACTCATCCGTCATTACCTTCTTTCCCTTTGAGCTACATGCCCGAGCTGAAAATTGATTTTTTGGAAAAATAGGGTGATACTTAAAAGAATCTAAGTAGTAACAAATATCACCTCATATAAAATGCATATATGAAACATATCATGTCAACCAAGGTTACTATACAAGCAAAATGTTCAAACATTCAGAGATAATTCACAATAGGCGTATATATGCACCAATATTTCCACAGTTATATATATTTTTTAATACTTCAAAAATACTTTGATGTTACACTTTTTTTAATTTCTAAAATTTTTGAAATATAAATAATAGATACTAAGTTAAGATCTAAGGAGGAAGAATGAAGCAAAAAATTTAAAAATATATAAAACTTCAAAATCCAAAATCATTATAAAATATAGAATCATAACACTATCCATCACTAGTACAGAAAAGTGTTTTTAGACAGGAACATTTAGACCGGTTACAACGGATAAGGTCTTAAAAATATGACCGGTGGTATTTTTATAATTATGATGAAATATTAAGACCGGTTATTAATATAACCGGTCTTAAAAATAGTCTTAAAAATGGTTTTAAGACCGGTTATAGTAATAACCGGTCTTAAAAATAATTTTAAGACCGGTTACAAAACAACCGGTCTTAAAATATATACAATAAAAAAATAAAAATATGTAATATATTTTCTAGACCGGTTTTAAAAATAACCGGTCTAGAAAATATTATCTGAATTAAAGACAATCATAAAAATAAAATATTTATTATTTTTAAGACCGGTTATAGATGAGAACCGGTCTTAAAAATTCAAAATTTTAGATCAGTTATTAATTAATAATCGGTCTTAAAGATTTTCAATCTTTAAGACCGGTTATTAATTAATAACCGGTCTTAAATATATATTTTAAGACGGTTTTAAAATAAAACCGGTCTTAAATAATACTTTTAAGACCGGTTTTAAGTGACAACCGGTCTTAAAACCGACCTGAATTTCAAAACCCGCCTAAATTTAGCTCTGAAATTTCATTTCAAGACTCAAGCACATCAGCGAAACCCCTGCGTCTGTTCATAGCAGCTCCTCCTTTCCCCTTCTCTTCTCCGTCCTTAACTTCGCCACCGTCAATGGAGATTTACTGTTCAATTCATTGTCGGAAGGCTATTATCATTTGTTCCCTCCGATTGGTTTCGTTCTCAACCTCATTTTTATTGTCAGGTTTCTATTTCATTTTTGGGCTTTTCATTGAAATTGTGAGATTACTTATCCTCCATTTTCTTTATTCGATTCCTGTAGCAAGTGGCCAAGGACTGTTCAAATCAAGAGTAATAAGAGGATCCTTAAGCAAAGGTTTAAGGTACGGTTGAATTATTCTAAAATTGAGGACGTGGGTTTATTTTGGTGGTTTTCCATTTTTATTATAGACTATAGTTTAAGCTTGTTACTTCTAGTGGACCTGGGTTAATTATTCCATTTGAAAGTGATGATTTTGAGAGTCGTAGTGATGATTTTGATCCTAGTACGTTGAAGACTATAGTTTAAGCTTGTTGCTTCTAGTGGTGTAGCTTCTGTTATATTGTTTTGTTTGGTTTAAGCTTGTTGCTTCTGTTATATTGATTTTGAGGCTTCTGGTTTCCTTCTTTTGATTCGGCCCTGCGATTTGAATTTAAAATTTTTACCTTGTGCATTGCAATTATTTGTTCATGTTTGCATAACTTGGAAATTGCTTTTCAATGATGCCTTTGTAGATAGTGCCGTGTTATAACAATAAGCACCGTGTAGCAACATTGCCTTAAATAGTGTGCTTAAAGTGTTTTTAGATGATTCTGATGGCATATGATACGTCCTTTGCAACAAGAAATTGGGCTACTGAGTCAGCTGTTGGCAAGTTAGGGGCGCACTGCTATCTTGAGAGGGATGATTTAATGTCCCTGGTAGCTCCTCTACAACAGCTTACGATTTCAATTGTCTAGCTCTTTTTGATGTAAGTATCTTCTCAAATCGGAAGTTAATATTTTACAAATTACACCGTTAACAAGTATGATTTAATGTCCCTGCTTGAATTATTGTAGGTTGATGCATCGCAGGTTGGTTGACTCTGGAAAAACTGTAAATTTGGACTCCTATGCCCAGTTCAACTCTACGACAAAGGGACCACTTCTTCTATTAGACACACATACTTATCGCACAGGCTTAGTGAAACCGCAATTGAGTGTTTCTTGGCTCCATATTTGCATGGGTAAGACAAATTTATATTTCATACTATATATAATATTTTATATTTGCTTAAAAGTTTTCCCTTTTTTCAGTGATCATTGGCAATTGGCTATTTTGTGTAAGAGGAGTTATTCTGTCATCCTCTTATGCTCCCTCCACCTCAGAAAGCCAACTAGTAAATTGAAGAAAAGCTTGAACTCGTAAGTTTTCTGGCATTATTAATTACCTTTGGTGTGCAAAATTTATGAAATTTGTGTAAAATAAGTAACCTTTGTGATTTTGATGATATAGGGCTATGCGGACATTCCAACACACTTGTGGTAGGCCTATGCGTGAGGTAAAAGACCCTACATGGATCTTGCCAAAGGTTAGTTACATATTGGTTTGTTTTAAGAATGTATTCAATAATAAGTCATGCTTTAATTTTATACTTGTTTTAACGATATCATATTATTTTTCAGACCCGTAGGCAACCACCGGGGTCCAACTTGTGTGGGATGTATATTTTGAGGCACATGTATAATATTATTACCCTAGGCACAACAGAACTTACTGAAGAGGTAAATGTATATATATATTTCAAAAATTTTGTATTATTATTTTTTTAAGTGAATTTAATGTTTTGCATGGTTTTGGTGTTTCAAATGTTTGAACTTGCTGACCCTTTCCCAGAAGAAGATATTGAGCACATTCGCAAATGTTGTGCTGAATTCATTTATGAACTTTTACAATAGTGAGTTCTTGTAAAATTGAGGAATTGTTTTGTGTATATTGATGAATTGACATGGTGGTTAATTGGGTGCAAATATTGTTGATTGCATGATTTGACATATTTGTTGGTTTTAAGTTGATTTTTGTATATTTTGATGAATTCACTAGCTTGTTGGTTGCATGATATATATATGACATGGTTGAATTCATTTATGCCTATTGAACATTGTAAGTGGAACTGGTAAGTGGAAGGTTAAAGCAAAATGAAATGGTAAGTGGAAAGTTAAAGCGTAAGGGCATTGTAAGTGGAAGCAAACTGAACACCATATGACACTTAACAAGTATGGCATTGCAGGTAGCAATTCAAGGATGCGTTATGGTAAAAACCTATTCACACACATTTAAAAAAATAAAATATAACACTTTTAAGACCGGTTATAAAAATAACCGGTCTTAAAAGTAATTTTAAGACTGGTTCTTTTTATAACCGGTCTTAAAATTACTTTTAAGACCGGTTATTTTTAACAACCGGTCTTAAAAATTTTTCTAAAACCCCTTCACCCAAAGGTCTTTTAAGACCAGTACTCATGACAACCGGTCTTAAAAATGTTACTTTTAGACCGGTTATTAATACAATCGGTCTTAAAAGTTAGACTTTTAAGACCGATTTCAAAATCGGTCTTAAAAATGACATACTTTTAAGACCGGTTGTATCAAGACCGGATCCAAAACCGGTCTAAAAAGTCGATTTTAATGGGTCTAAAAACCCTTTTCTGTACTAGTGCATCCTGAATACACTAGACAGTTATGCCTTTTAATATTTTTAAATTTTAAATATAAATAAGACATACTAGGCCAAAATCTTTCCATTAAGGTAGAATGAAATTTATCACTGTTCAGGTGTCATATTGGTTAGTTGAAAGGAACAGTTTCCTTACCACATATCACAAATTCGAAAGACATTGCTTAAAGCAAGAAGGTAGAAAAAAATTTAAAATTTAAAATACATATATATAACTTCAAAATCTGAAATCATAGACAATGTAATCGGGCAGAATTAATAACTCCAAAAAAAGCAGACGAAGGTCCATCATGATATAGAAGTTACTTTTTAAAAAAATAATTGCATTTTTTTATGGACTGCAGCTTTTTTAAATATCTAAAATACGCATAGGAATGGGAAGTTATGGAGAAACTGTGTGTGAAAAATTTGAGAATGCTTAATTTAATATTTCAAAATTTTAGATGGAAGGAATTCATTAATATTTATAATAGTTTAATGGATATGTTTAGGATTCATTTAAATCACAAAAAGGCAACAGCCCATGGATCTATATCCCTAGTCTCGCGGCAGAGTCAGAGAGGGAAAAAAAAAAAAAAAGATTGTGTGTGCGTATATGCACCCGTAGGTGTAAATATCTTTTTAAAATTATATTAATTTATGAATTTATGTAATTTTGAAACATGTACATTGGGTGTATATTTATTATTTTGATTTATAAATATATAACACATAGTCGTTTAATCATTTTTTATTTTTAATAGTTGTGATGGATAAATATTAATTTATTTTATTTTGATTGCATATGATAATTTTCAAATTTAATAGTAATAACAATACCTAGAAGATTAGGTGTAATTGATATATCATTAAGTTTAAAGTTTTGATTCTGAAACAAAATCTCAGAAAAATATATGGATTTGATGTTTTTAATTAAAATTAAGATTATTTTTGTTCGCTTATTAAAGTAGCATCCACGTACATAGCTAGGAAGACTAAACTGAAATAATTAAGTTAAATTAAATTTATTTTGTTAAATATAAAAAAAAAAAACTCTCCATTGTCTTATATCGAAATCATCTGAGGATAATTAGGGAAAAAAATAATCTAATTAAGGATATTTAAATCATGGTTTCTAATATAAAATCGATTTTCTTTTAATTTTGCCAACATATAAAATTGATCACATTGAAACAGAATAAAAGTTTTTTTCTTTTATGAATTAAACAATATGCATTTTAAATTCTTATGATAAGCTAAATTAAATTATAAATAAATATTTATCTCCAAAAAAAGTTCTTTTAAAATAGTAAATCTTAAAATTTCCTTATTATCCATGAAAAAAAATTTCCTTTAGGCCAAAAAAAATTCGGGAAAATCTCATGCAGTATCCGTAGAAGCCATTTTATTTTAGTCAACTCATAAAATTCTAAAATTTTACTGAACCTCTTGGGGGGTCTAAATGAAATTAAGTTTTGTGGGTAAAAAGATAAAAATGTCCTTGCTTTATTTTAATTTTTCATAAGTGCATTTATAAGACAAATAAATAAAGGCATTTACATGATAAATAAAGGGATTCACAAGAAATCAAAAGTTAATAAAAATATTTTGGCCATACACAAGATAAATAAGCTAGTTCACAGGAAAAATATGAGAATTTATAAAACAAATACGGGCATTTATAAGATAAATAATGGGATTTAAAAGAACATAGAGATTTTAAAAATATATTAACTATTTACAATACAAATATTCCCAAAACAACTAAGGGGATTCAAAAAATAAAGCAAAGATACAATTTTTTTTTCATCTACAAAATTTAATCTCATTTTAACCAAAAAGATGGAGTGAGGTTTCATAATTTTTTTGGGTTCATCGAAATAAAATCTATTCTATATCGACACACTGAAATATTCCCAAAAATATTTCCTTATCACCAAAGATTACGGCTTGTTACTATTTTTACGGCACTTCTCAATCTTTGATGGGTTTTAATTTTTTCAATTTCGCCGTCAGTTGGTTACCCTTCTCCTCGCATCGCATCCCATCCCATCTACCTTTTTACTGATCCTGTGATCCGATCCCTAGGCGGCCATGGACGACTTCTATTGGAGCTGTGATGAGGACGATATGGCATCCGACGAAGTGTTTGAAGTTGGCGACTACGACAGTATCGACTCGGTCATGGCTGATTATGAGCGTTCCACAACTCAGGTGATCACAAGAGAATCACTCGTCACTGCGCAGAAAGAAGATCTGCGGCGAGTAATGGAGATGCTTTCACTGAGAGATCACCACGCTCGTACTCTTCTTATTCACCATCGTTGGGATGTCGAAAAGCTTTTTGCAGTATACATAGAAAAGGGGAAAGCCGCCTTAATCGTAGAAGCCGGTCTTACTGTGTATGAATACTCCGGTTCAGGTTCATCATCATCAGTTCCTTCGTTTTCTTCTTCTTCTGTACTGTCTTGTGAAATCTGCGTAGAGAATGTTCCCAGCCATGAAGTAACAAGAATGGATTGTGGCCACTATTTCTGCAACGAATGTTGGACATCTCACTTTATCGTCCAGATTAACGAAGGCCAAAGCAAGCACATCACTTGTATGGCAATCAAATGCAACGCCATTTGCGATGAAAACGTTGTGAGAGATCTGGTTCGCAAAGAGCAACCGGAGACGGCAGAGAAATTCGACCGGTTTCTTCTTGAATCCTACATTGAAGACAACAAGAGAGCCAAATGGTGTCCTAGCGTTCCCCACTGTGGGAACGCAATACGTGTGGAGGAAGAAGAATTATGCGAGGTTGAATGTTACTGCGGCTTACAATTCTGCTTTAATTGCTCATTGGAGGCTCATTCCCCGTGTTCTTGTCCGATGTTCGAGCTATGGTGGAACAAGTGTAGAGATGAATCTGAGACTGTGAACTGGATCACGGCTCACACCAAGCCTTGCCCTAATTGCCACAAACCGGTGCAGAAAAACGGTGGCTGCAACATGGTTAGATGTATCTGTGGCCCAACATTTTGCTGGATCTGCGGCGGAGCCATCGGCCAAGGCCATAGCTGTAGCCGTTACCAGCCACGAGAGAAAATCGCAGAACTTGCCAAAAAAAATCTCTATCGGTACATCCATTATCATAACCGATATAAAGCTCACATGGATTCTTTGAAGCTTGAAGGTAAGTTGAAAGAGATAATGCAACAGAAGGTTTCTGTTTCAGAGGAGAAATATGATTCGAGTCTGAAAGATTACAGCTGGGTCAATAATGGGCTCTCGAGACTCTTCAGATCGAGGCGGGTGCTTTGTTATACGTATCCATTTGCATATTATATGTTTGGAGGTGAGTTCTTTAATGAGGATATGATGCCAGAAAAGGAAAGAGAAAGGAAGCAGAACTTATTTGAGGATCAGAAGCAGCAACTGGAGGCGAATGTCGAGAAGCTCTCTATGTTTCTGGAGGAACGTTTTGATGAGTTTGAAGATGATAAAGTGATGAAAATTAGGGATCAAGTCCTTAACCTGTCAGCTATTGTTGATAGTTCGTGTAGGAAAATGTATGAAGTCATTGAGAATGACTTGTTGGGATCTCTTCATCATACGATTGCTCCTTACAAATCAAAGGGCATAGAGAAGGCATCTCAAATATTGGGAGCTTCCTAACTCTTAAAAGGCCAATTGTTGACAATATTATTATTTTTTATATAATTTCGTTTTTTATGGACTGCTTTTCTTAAAATATCTAAAATATGAATCAGAAACTATGGTACTGTAGAGGGAGAAATTGTGTGTGAAAAATTTGAGAATTTTTAATTCAATATTTTAGAATTCTACATGGAACCATTTCATTAACACTTTTTCAAAAGAAGCATGTTTAGCCCTATCGTTATAATTATAATAAATAATAAATATAATATATAACAGATACATGCTGGAATATAATAGATAATAAAAAGTAGATATTTCAAAATTTTACTAGGAATCATTTCATCAACCCATGTGGCGCGGCCTTAGCCCTAATATTTCAATCAACCCATGTGGCGCGGCCTTAGCCCTAATATTTCAATGTGTGTATATATATAATAGAAGATAGATAGAAGAATTGTAAGAAAAATATAACTAAAAAGGAGATTAGACGTATCTTCCGGGTCAAAGCTCCAATACTCCATACTTATGCCCACACAATTATTAGATTACTAGAGCCTAATTGTGATTTGCACAGCAGATCACCAGAACCAGAAAGATGGTAGGAGAGAAGAGAATTGCCAGAAAACTCAATGGTGAGGTGATTTGCAATTGAGGAGGCACACCCTATTTATAGTGGTTTATGGAGGTCACTAATTAGGAAACGTGTGCACTCCTTGCCCTCCAAGACAGTAATTAAATGTCTCTCAATTAATTCCCTAATTGTGGTGATTTGTTCCTCTTTTAACAAATCCATAATTATTGCTGAATTATTCCCCAATCTACATTTTATGCTGATTTTATTCTTATTTGATTAGGCTGCTTATTTCCTAATCAAATAGTCCGGCCCATCAAGGGTGAACTTGGACCCTAAGTCCAACATCTCCCACTCGCACTTGATGGGCCTCCCATTGTGCATGCGTTACTCTTTCTTGTTTTATACTTGGCGTCTGCCGTGACTGCGTGGGCAAAAACATCTTTAAGATTTGGTGCTTATGATACTAGAAATTCCTCATATTGGATCAGCATCCAAGGACACCCTTTATATATAACCGTAAGCTATATGTTCATTGCCTCATATGCCCCAGATTCTCCCATACATATTACTTATGGCATATCTAATCCCTCTCGAGTTAATATGTTGATTAACTCAGATTGCCTTCCACGCACATAGTATCCGCACTTACTAGCTACACATAGAGTTAGTAAGGGGTCGACCACAGATACTAGCACATCTTATGTATCTAGAAGTAAATCTTCCTCTTTGACTAAACATCAGTCCATCTTGACTTGGTCGCTTTCCTAGTTTTCACTAGTCTGACCGAATTAAGTGTGATCATGGAGCTTCAGCTAAAGTAGCTGTCACCAAACCAAGCTTTCATGATGCCGTCTAAGTCTTAAGGGCATCGCGGAAGGATTTTTCCTTCCTGGGACTCACACTGTAGTGAACTAGGGATCTTTCACCTACATCCAGCGTTGCAGTTTAACTCTTAAGCACATGTAGTATGAATTGCATGCTACGGTGAGGTGTACATCAATTTCTTTATCTTTCACCGTACAGACATTAGTTCCAAAATGTACTCAACATTCGAACTAGAACTTTCTTTTTCATAATATCTCTTTTACAATCTCATTTTGTGAAAAAGAGTTCTTTGCCTGGCTACAGGTCTAGATTCATACTTCGATCCATTTTCTATGTATATGCACACATGTGGATCTCATCTCAGTCTAACCGAGGAGACTCAAACGCAAAGATTCTTCTTAACCATCTCATGGTGATCATTTGCTCATCTTACCCTCCCATGTCCCCGCAAAACATGGGAAGATAGTTGTTCGTGTGAGTCAACCAACCTTTTCTGACCTGTACAACATACAAAATTGTATACCTTATATGTATTCACTCATAACATACATACTATTTCTTTTATCTTCATATAAAAGAAGTTCACAACCTTACATTTTATTTGCGCCCCAAGATTTTCACTAACTCAATGAAAATCAAGCTATGGGCTCATTAAGGGGATCTACCAACATTCTGTCAGTAGAAGGTAATTGAATTGTCGCTTTCCCTCTTTGAAAGCATATCTCTCATAGAGATGTATCAAAAAGTATGTTTCGCCTTGCTAGGATACTTAGGATCCTCATCATAAGATGTTATCGTTTGGATCCTTCTATCCACCATTCATTCCCAATCTCTCATAGGAATTACTTTAGCCATATGGCACTTTGAATGATAGCAGAACATGTCTTGCGTTATATTTCCATGGATAACAGGAAAAAAAATACTTTGTATATTTCCTTACTCCATCACCATTTGCCTAAGTCTTGTATTGGAGTATCCTTTCAAAAAGGAAAGTTGTTGTCTTGAAAACTTAATCCACGGTTATTCTCATAACCCATTTCACAGCAGGACCAAAAACAACTTCCAAGTCTGACTAAAAACATTTGGTCTTATGTACACCAATGTGTACATTTATATTACCAACTATAGTCTCACATGGGACTCTATCCACCTTTCTTATGTTGGATGTAATATCCCAATTTTTGATTAACGGCAAATCATGATTATTGTGGATAATTATGAATTTAATTTGAATTATTACGTGTTTTATGACAATATTAATTAATATGTCATAATTGGTGAGAAACTGGAAGAATGGAATTATTGGGTAATTAGTTGGTGATTAATGGGAAAATTAATTGCTAACTAAGAGAAAATGAGAAGTGTAGTTAAAATGACTAATGGAGGGATTATATAAGCTAATTGGGTGCTTATTGTGTGAGAGCTAATGAGAAGAAGACATGTGGCAAGTTGGATTGTGTGTGTGTGAGAGAGAAAAGTCAAAGGTTTTTTATTAAGTATTTCTCTCTCCTCTCTTTCCCTCTTTTACGCTGAAAAGCTGAAATGGGAAGGGAATATGATTATTTCCCTTCTTCATCACTCTTCCCTCTCATCTCTCTTGTTCTTTCTCTTCTCCCCCTCTTTGTCAGCCATTGAAAACCAAGGGAAGGAAGAAAAGTTGGAAAAGGTAAGGGAAAATGATCTCTAATGCTAAAACTTCATTCATTAATGTTGTTCCTTGCATTAAGAGCTTTTATTTGATGGTCATAATTTGGCATTTGGGGCTGGATTGAGTGCTAGAGAAATTGTGAAAGTTGGAGAATCAAGAACTCCCTTTGAGAAAGTTGATAAGGTGAATGAAACCTATCTATCTATCTATGTTTTGTGTCAAATGGATTAGTTTGTAATTTCTGAAAATTTGGCCTTGAATCCAAAAAATGAGTGCCACTATTCATTTGGTATGTTTTGGCATGAGAATGGTATTTTGGGATGAGTTTAGGATAGATAGATTGATTGGTGATTGGAATTTGATGTTTAGATGAGATTGGAATTTTGATGTTTGTGTTGTCCAAAACCAAAGCATGATAAAGGAGTAGGATTTTGGTCATTTTGAAATTGCCATTTTCTTCCTTGTGTCACATCTCAAGCTTCAAAATGGACATATGTTTTGTGTCATTTCGATTTTTGGGCTAGGAGTTATGACTGTCCAAAGTTTGATGTTAAATCTAGGAACAATTCTGGAATAGTGTGGACTTTTCTTGAAATCTGTATTTTTGTGGTGATTTTCAGTAATAACCCATATTTTTCCTATGAAGAGGACTTAAATACCTTTCATTTGGCTTTAAGATCACCTCATTTCGATTTTTCTAGAATTAGTTATGAATTTTCGAAGTTGCCTTGGCTGCAGCGCAAAAATTTCTGTGCACGTTCTGGCCGCAGTCAGAAATTCTTGGCTGCAGCCAGAAACTTTCTGTGCTGTTTCTGGCCGCAGCCAGAGTTTTTTTTGGCTGCAGCCAACCCCTGTTTTCAGCACCTTGTGATTTTGAAAGTGGTTTCCAACCTGATGTTTCCCAATCCTTTAGGGCTTTTATTAGAGCCAATTGTAACTATTTAAAGGACATAAATGATAACCAAATCTAAGTATTGTCAAGTCAATTGAGTATTGGAATAGAGAATAACTCTTCGTCCCTAATCATAATTACAGGATACGATATTTGCCCTCCTCGGGAGAGACCTGCGACAAAGCACGCACGGAACGAACCAAGTAGTGACTTTTCTCTCATGTTGTGTATGATGTTTTGGTATGCATAACTTATCATTGAACTGTGAAATGCATGTACCATGGTCCATTACAGCGCGAGCAGGTCAGTGTGAGCCGTGTACGAATTGACGTTGGTCATCTCTAGGTCGGCCGTTGAACTGCCGTTGTAATCGACATGGAACTTTGTCAGTCCGACCCGTGGGGCGGCGTTTGTTAATCCAGCCGTGGGCTATGAGTTTTGAATCTTGCCTGTATGGCTTGTGTGATGAAATGCTTTATATGAATCCCAGCTGTGGTGAAATATATTGTGTGGATTGTGTTGTGCAATGCAGCGTGAGCAATTCAACGTGAGCAATCGTAAGGGATGACATGTGTCATACTAACCATTGCCGTTGTAACTGCCATTGTATTTGCTTTATGTGGATAATGATTTGATTTCATGCCTTATTATTGTACATACTATGATTGATTTGACACTACAGGGATTCCTTAGAATCTCACTCTCCCAAAATTAAACCTTTTAGATAGGGCAGAAGGATCGAAGGGAAAGCAGGTGACGAAGAGCGGGTAGAGCTCATTGCTAGGAGTCTATTTTGGAAAAAAAATTGGTTATCATTTTGCAAATCATTTGGATATATTTTGTTGGGAATTACAAGTATATATTGGATAGTAATTATGTAATCCCCTTGTATGGGAAACTACTTGGGCTTTGTGCCTTGTATAGACCCTGAATTAGTAATTGAACCCCGAGTGTGTCGGGAATTTACGGAGTACTCTGATATTTATAAATGGAATCAAATTATTCAGGCGATTTGTGTATTAAAATGTGAATAGGAGACCATTGTTAACAGGTTTTAGAAAAGGTTTTATAAAAGCATGTTTTAGGCAAAACTTGTATTAAGTCCCAAATCATTTACGGTCTCTAATTCCACATTAATTACATGTTTATGAACTTACGTGAAGGGGGTTACATTAGATTCCTCATAGGACATGTAACCTCTTTAGGTTTATGCCCTTGACTTCAGGGGTGTCCATGGGTTCGCACTTGGACATCCTAAGATATCTAAAGAGTACACTTGTACATGTCTTAGGTGGAAAAGACTATCTGCCTTGTGCAATCTCCGTTTATCTTGTCAATCAAGATACTTGTTCAACCCATGACTTTCTCAACTCAGAATTTAAGGTTTCTTTGATCCTTTATTCCTTTGACTCCCTTGACACTTATTCCATATGTCATTTGACAAAGGATGACTTCACTAAGAATCATCACTAGACCATTTGGGACTTATGTAGTGTTCTTCGATTATTTTGAAGTTGGTGAGGCTTTCACATTATGAAAACCTCATATACTACCATTTGGGTGATGGTTTCTACGAAGCCCTTAAGCTGCTTTATGTAGAGTTCATCATCCAATTTCCAAAAATTTCAAATTGGAAGGTGGTCTTTACATCATCTTGATGCAATTTCAAGACTAAGCTTGTTGTCATAGCCAAAGTTCAGAGTTAAAATGCACAACGGACAACCTTCCATTGTATTACCCTTAGCCACTAAGTGTTTTAGGTTCTACATGCCCCCAACAGATTTGAGAACCTACTTGTTCTCAATCGCCTCTTGGCTAGGTGACAAGTTACCCAAACACGTATTTGGCTTAAAATGAATCCAAATCCTCCTGCATGACACTTTGCAATTCATCTTAATAGGTCCTTCTAGTGTCTTTCAGACACTTATAGGTACTTATCATTACCTTCTAAATGATGAAGGGAGCATTCAATCCATTAGGGAATCTATCCCTTATAGTCATTCGCTATATGACAATTTGCTCCGAGGTGGATTTCATAGGATTCTTTTCCTATGTATGAGTGAGGTAATTCTCTCGTAACTTACCTCTTACCTCTTTCATTATGAAAATGGTCTCAATTCTCCCACACGGATCAGTGAACTTAGGAACACTTGGTTATTCCTTGTCACTTGTGAACCTCTTAAAGAGATTTATTGTGATTAATGCTCATTTCCTGCTAGGAAATCTGGGTTTTATGAACGTTGTGTCCCACGATTTTCTCTCAGTCACTGAACCGCCATCATTTTCACTAATGAAGACGTGTCATGTCAAATTCTCATGTCATCTCACAAAGAGATACTTTGTATACCTTGACCCCAATCTTCCTTACTCATAGCAAGAATTATGAATATAAAGTTGATGACCCCTATGGTTTTACTAGCTTGCCCTGGTCTAAGGCCCATCCATGATTCATAGGGTAAGGTCATGACTGACATAGAGGGCATTTAGTTAAGTGTGAATATAATAGCTGCAAGTCTACCTACCAACATATGGCTGATAGCCTTATTGATGCCGTTATGTTCACAACCAAATCAAGGAGAGGTCTATCTCTCCATTTCAGCAACTTTATTATGTTGAAGGGTTCTAGATATTGATAGTTGCCTAACAATGCCTTTCTTGTACACAAAACAGCTTAAACTAAGCACATGGGTATCTTTAACCCTTGTTAGTTCAAAAGGTCTTATCCTTTCAGTTTCACTGATTCCTGACTAGATCAGCCATTATCTAACAGCTTCACACTTGCCAAAAATCAAGTAAACATTACTGTATTTTGAGTAAATGTCCACAAAATCAATGAAACACCAAGCTGTTTGTGTTTTGCTCTCACGTTCATTGGTTCACTAATGTCATAATTTTCCAATTGCAGTGGATATTCTCAAAAAATGTTTCTTTGTCTTTCTTACCAAGTAGAATAAGTTTTCAACTTATTCATAAGGGTATTAACCCTTTAGCACACGTTGTTTAGCAAATACTCTTTTGCTAGTTTGATCATTCCCTTTGATCAAGGTGTACATGTGGCAAGAAATGAAATCTTTTATCCCTAGAAAAGAAACATCAAAATCCAACAAAGGATTTGAGAATCATAGGCCCATCAATCCTTAACTAAAGAGATAGCAAAGATGTGATTCTGTCAGTTGCAATTGCATGGAGTGAATCAGGGTGGTTTATCTATGCAGAGTTAACGTGCAAGTTCCAATCCCTTGATTCTATCTCTTTTTTGCTTTGCATTTGACATGAAGCCATATGCTTCGCTGAAATATCCACAACTCATGTGGATTGCTACTTTTACAACCCTTAAGGATTATGAATGTAGCTTTTCATCTTTGTAGAAACCATTGACCTCCTCTAAATCAATTTTACCTCATAGGTTTTTTGCCCTTGGGCTTAGAGGATGAATCCTCCCACTCTTTAGCTAAGTTCGTTTGACTGATGGATCTTGGATCCTTCAGTCTCTCACACTTAAGTTCAATGTGGTGAATCACATTGTTGAAGGTTACAATATGCATATCAAGGGCAATTTGTACTTTTTTATACACCCACTCATCGGAAGACGTGCCTTACTCCCACTTATATGGAGACACAACTTACTCCCACTCATTGAGAGACGTCTTATCACAACATTCACTTGTTGTTTGTTAGAAAGAACTTGGCATTAAGTTTTATCTCAACTTCTTAGTTTGACATTTGCCTCAAGTGTTGCCTAAAAAACATGTTAGGACTTAGCACACTGTGTTAAAACTTAACTTAGTTTTAACTTGGAAGAAGATCACCTATTCCACTATCTTCCAATACTATCCACACGGCTTGGATAAGGTTACGTTGCTCATACCAACATAAGTTTAAGCAATGTTGTTCTTTCTATACTTGATAGCATAAGCCTTTTGTATCCTTCGATTGCTTCAACCTTTAAATGCTGAAGACTAGTTGGTAGGATGTCCCTGACATCTCATTCTTCTTGAATGAAAGAGATTTGAGAGTTTTTAACTCCACAGATATCTCTATTGAGCTTGTCTTCATAAGATCAGTCAAATAGACTTGGTCATAATTGGTCACTCAGACAACTATGGTATACAAATCTTATTTGTTCAAATAAGACAAAGGATAATTGGATAATAAGTTCACTAGTTTCATGTTTAGGAGACAACTATGTTGACTCCCATTCCAATCATACTAGTTAGCTCATCACCCTTTTAACCACAGTCTTCATTTGAACACTTTTCCCTTTGGATTTCTAGACGCATTCCAGAAAACTCCCACTCAATTAAAGAGCAGTTATATTAACAAGATAATAACACAATATCATCTAACTAGCATGAATGTTCAAGAAAACAAGAAGAGAATATACTGAATTCAATTCTAAAAAAAACAGAGAATTTAATCTTAAATTCAATGGAAAAACAAGAACATTCAAAAGTTTAAGCCTTATATTACTGTCTCTTAACTAGGTTCTCCTTCTCATAGGCCCTTTTGACCATATTAACTCATGTAGCGTCTAGCTATAATGTTTAGCTCCTCTTTGCCATGTTTACATCCACTTACTTGGATATATTTGCAGTATACCTCCCCCTTGATAAGATGATTCTCACATCTCTATCTGTCTTATCCTTTGTCACAACATATGTGATAAAAGGTTAACTTTTAGAAGTCACTGATTCAATCCCAATTGAAAATATGTAGCTAAAAACATAAGAAGACTTGTTATTATTCAATAATTATTGAACAATTTTAGGTTGCTACAATTTTTCAGTTTTATCTCTAAGAGTTTGAGTCAAGGTTGGATAGGATTTTATATTCAAAAACTCATTTGAATAATCCCTTACTTTTAAAGAATCTTTCAGTATTTAACCTTATGTTGCAACTGAAAAATACTCTTAAAAAAATAAGCCAACCTATCCTAAAAACAATAGAACCAACATTGATTCAATTCCAACATTTTTGGGAATCTCTAAGTGCATACAAGCACCTTTTTGACTCAAAACAGATCCAAACGTGATTTAAATATATGCAAATTATATATCAAATTGAAGCCCTCGAATTTAGGGATTTTTAGGAACTAACCGCGTCTCAATCGAAGGTCCTATGCGCCGTCACGCGCCCCTAGAAGGTATCTGGATCAAAAAATCCAAAAAATTAGAAAATTCTAGCGTTGGCCACTCTCGGCGGTGGCACGTGACGTACATGCGTCGCCTTGCGGCCACATGCAGGCGACACGTGCCAGCACAAAAGATTCCACGCCTCGTCCTCTCTCCGACATTGCTTGCCAAGTGTCAAACGGAGGTTCTAATGGGCCCCACGCGCCACTTGTCAACTTCCCTCTTTTTTTATGGGTCAACAGTCAATGAATGACTGTTGACTTTGACCAATGTTGATCGTAGATCGGTCAACGTTGACCGTTGACCAGTCAACCTTGACCCGTCACTGCTGACGTGTCGATGATGTGGCGCTGTCGGCGTGGCTAGTCAACTAATGACGTGGCCTCGTTGGCCGACGCTGACATGGCGACCTCTCATTGGTGCCACGTGGCATTGGTTGACCAATGACGTGGCGTTGACTGCCATGTCATCATCTTCAACCTCCAGCCGGGTCAACCCAACCCGGTTGGAGCTCAGCCGGTTATCGCGACTCGCCAACTTCAGGAGGCCATATCTCTCTCGTTTTAGCTTCGCTTTTTGCATTCTTGGTGTCGTTGGAATCGTAGTTCAACGAACTATAAATCCATGGCATTTATTTGATCTTAAAACCTCTGTTTTATTGATCAAATCACGAGTGAAGTTGCGGCGGCGACTAATGACCTGCAAACTTCTTTCCTTTGTTTCTTCCTCATCCAAACTCCGTTTGACGCATTCTAAACATCGTTGGAATTGTCTCTTCAAGATCTACACATCCATGTCCTTACTTTGGGCAAAAATGCCAAGTTTCAAACACCCAATTTTTCTCAACGTTGTCGGCGCGACATAATTCGACCGGATGTGTGTCTTTGTGTTTCAAAGGCTCTTCTAACCTTTGAGGGGTCAAGTCTTTTCCGTTTTTAGTTCCACATAGGTTCCAAAAACACCCAACTTGAAAGAGATAGAAGAAGTGAAGAGAAGACGAAGGAATTGCGCTATACAATATATATACACATGCACATATATATATATATATATATATATATATATATATATAATAGTCAGAGGAGCAGAAAATCTTCGACTAGCACGCATTCAACATATATTCATAACACCCAGTGAAATATATCATGTATGGAGCTTTAAAATATGCAGAAGCAATATATGTATATATATTTACGTTTTTGGTTACATACAGACATGCATATATATATATATACATATGGAGGTAGAGACATAAAGCATTGTATACAATCATATGAAACAAATATATATATATATATACATGCGTGAGCCTTTCAAAAGAACGAACTAACTGGGAGTATCATTTTCTTTTGGTTCATGCGTATATCAATATGAGAACAAGGTGATTTTGTGCATCGAAAATAATTTCATATTGGCACCCCAAAAATATATTGTTGTACGCATTCGTGGGAAAAATTGAAGCAACATATATTTTATCATCATATAATCTCATGTATATGATTGCACAGCGGAAATAAAAAAATTATGATGGGATATAATTAAGAAATTATAACACATGTTTATTCACATAGAATAATCACAGCCTCAAGGATCAACCAGGCTCTTATGCCAATGTAAGAAAAATATAACTAAAAAGGAGATTAGGCGTACCTGAACGAATCCATGTTCAGATCCAGGTCAAAGCTCCAATACTCCATACTTATGCCCACACAATTATTAGACTACTAGAGCCTAATTGTGATTTGCATAGCAATCAACAAAACCAGAAAGATGGTAGGAGAGAAGGGAATTGCCAGAAAACTCAATGGCGGGGTGATTTGCAATTGAAGAGGCACACCCTATTTATAGCGGTTTATGGATGCCACTAATTAGGAAACGTGTGCACTCCTTCTTGCCCTCCAAGACAGCAATTAATTGTCTCTCAATTAATTTCCTAATTATGGTGATTTGTTCCTCTTTTAACAAATCCATAATTATTGCTGAATTATTCCCCAATCTACATTTTATGCTGATTTTATTCTTATTTGATTAGGCTACTTATTTCCTAATCAAATAGTCCGGCCCATCAAAGGCGGACTTGGACCCAAAGTCCAATAAGAATAAAAAGTAATTCCTTTATCTAAATTTTCAAAGAGCACCACTCCGTACCAATATGCCGGAAGGAATGAATGCACTTAAGATATATAAGATCTTTATTATTAACCCAACACGAAATATTGCAACGATAGTTCGACTTCCACGAGAAATTTTCCCAACCTTGGACTTCAATGAAATGAGGGTGAAATTCCTTTTATAACTTGTCAACAATCAAAATGCCAAAAAGACTAAAAATCACCACCTCAAATAGATGTTCCCGAACAATCCCAAATTGGAAGAGCGGCGTTTAAGACATAATAATAGTGATTTCAATCGAAAGCCAAAGTAAAAATCTTGAATGGAGCGGCGAGGATAATTCCATCTGATTCCAACTAATAACGTGAAGATGTTGGCTTTCATAGTATGGACTCGGACAAACCTATTACGAAACCCTAGATGATTTTTTATTATCTCTGCATCATGTATATTTAAACATACAAAATTTTCCTTTCACTTCTCCATCAAAATCTTTTTTCTTTTTCCGATAATCTCTCAAAATCTTTGGGTGAGAAGTTATACTTGAAGTAATTTGGAGAACTTAGATCACCTTTATAGTATACATGAAACAGTTAAAAATAAATATCAAATACTAAAAGCCAATGATATCTATGTTAAAGTATTTCCTCTATCGATTCATTTAAAAGATTTAGATTAGATGTACTTATCTCTATTTTGTTTGTAATAAAATCACCTCTTTCATTTACTGTTTAATTTAATATTTCAATTGATCTGTTTTGGAATCTTCCGAATGGCAAGAACAATGTTAAAAAATTTCCTTCTTTATTATTTTAAATATGAAGTAAACAATTTATTTTTTCTTATTTTAAGTATGAAGTAAAAAAAAAAAAGATGGTATATATGCAGCTGTAGTTGTAAATATCTTTCTCAAATGATATTAAGTTATGAGTTTATGTAATTTTGAAACATCATAATATGAAACATAATTCAAAACATTGTACAGTTTTTAACAAAGATTATACTACTAGAGTTTGTACATTGGGTATACATATTTATTATTTTGATTTTTATATATAAAACAAATAAAGGATGAAGAAGGATAGATAGCAGGCTTGCTTCTACAAGCTGAAGAAGTTCAACTAACTAAACACATAAAATTAACAAATATGTCATATGCAAAAGAATTTTGTTACAATTTAATTTCAGTAACAAAATTAGCCTTGGCCTGTTCTTGTGCAATTTCGTTTTTTCCTCACTTTGTTCACTGCAGGATATGAAGAGTGGAATGAGTAAAGAGATTTTGGCAGACTCTCTTCAGAGCTTTACTTACTCAAACAAGATAATATATAGTACTAGACTTGTTAATCTTGTAGATCAAGGTTGTAATAACAAATGTTCCCTGTGGCATCATAGGTGAGGCCATGCCCCTATTCATGTTTTGAAATACCATTCTGATGTAAGAAAGGATTTAGGTCAAATGAATGATATGAATGTGAATAAATGTAAAATTTGCACTCAAGAAAAACATACAAAATTGCTTTTTTCTCACAGCTCCTTTAGGAGTACAGCATGTTTTCAGTCAGTTACTACATATGGATGTGTGGGGTCTATATAGGACTCCCACACACCTATGTTATCGGTTCTTTTTAACCATTGTTGATGACTACTTTAGAAGTACATGAATTTTCTTATTAACTTAAAAATCTGACACTATCAAGTTCATAAAGATTTTTCTTGCCTATGTTGAAAATCAATTTTCTAAGATAAAAAGCTATAAGGTCTGATAATGAAACCGAATTTACTAATCAAGCTATGCAGGATTTGTACGTAACTGATATATTATTATGTTTAAATTTTTGAATCTTAGGCAACAACTCGGCAAAATACATCGATTTGATTTTTTACAATATAATTAAGATTAATTTTTTCGTGTATTAATAATGCAGCATCCACATATAAATACTGAACTGAAGTAATTAAATTAAATTTATTTTATTTTATTAAATGTTTAAAACTCTCCCTTTTCTTATATCGAAATCATCCAAGGATAGTTATAAAAAAAAAAAAAAAGGAAATCATCTAACGATATTTCGATCCTAGTTTATAATATAAAATTTATTTTTTTGCCAACATTTAAAATTGATAATTGAACCAGAAAAGATATATTTCTTTTAAGCATAAAAAATATGCGTTTTTAAATTCTTATGATAATAAGCTAAACTAAATTAAATTATTGGATATAGAAAATTATGGATTTCAAAATATTTCTAAATATCAAAATTTCGAAAATTAATTAACATAAATTAATATTTTGAAATTTTACATGGAACAATTTCATTAATCCAAGTGGTGGCTTGATAAGGATACATGCTTCTTTTTTACAATAAGGGTGTTTAGCTCTGTCATTATAATTATAATAATAAATAATAAATAAATTATCTAATAGATACATGATAGAATATAATAGGTATTTCAAAATTTTATTGGAAACATTTCATAAATGACCAGAGAATGATGTTTTTACTTATTAGCCCTAATATTTCAATGTGTGTATATAAAATAGAAGATAGAAAGATGAATATTTAATTATAATAAAATAGAATAGATAATATATAAATAGATATTTCAAAATTTTGCTTGGAATCATTTCATCAATCCATGAGGCAGCCAGAGAATGATGTTTTTTGCCCTAATTAGTATTTAATATTGATTGTTGGCAAGAAAAAAAGAGGTATTAGCAAATTCAAATAATAAGATTTAGTTAATTCAAATAATTAGGGTAAGATGATATGAATTAAATAAGATGTTTAATATTGGCCCAAAAAAAGATGTTTAATATACGTTATGAAATCTAAAATTGATATGAAATAGTGAATATGTGTAGGACCCACTTTAAAGACTTGGGCCTATAGGCAAAATAAATTACAAGAGGAAGGCCCACCAAAGGTTATTTAGTTTGCAAAATACTCCATTAAGCCCCAAAAGCTACCTCAGGGCAACAAATTCAGAACAGAACGTGCAAAATTAAAGGGTCTCACTATTACAAAAAAGGGATTTAGTGGTGCAGCTCTTATGACACTTTTTAAAAAAGCACTAAAGATAATTATTTATTTAAAATTATTTTGATGCGTTGGCGCTTACAATTATAAGCATCATAGTAGACGTTAACCTTATATGACGCTTTCATGTACAAGCGCCAAACAATGTCTTCAATTTGTTTTAAAAAAAAAACAATAAGAAGCTTTGGCGCTTTATGTGGAAGTGCCAATGCTTCTTATATTTTCAAAAAAATAAAAAAATAAAAAAATAATAGGAAGCTTTGACGCTTCCTAAGGAAGCAAACCTATATTTTTAAAAAAAAAAAAAATTTGATCCACGCTGGTTTCATATATGACATAGTAAAGGAAACTAATACTTAAGAGTACATGTTTCCAATCAAAATCAATTTAATGTGTTTATCTTTTCTTAATATATTATTTATTCTATAATAATTCTTATTATTATAGAATAAATAATATGATTACTATTTTGTAGGGAAAATTACTTATAAGTGTCAGGTAAAAAAATTAAACCATAAAGATCCAAAAAAAATGTAATGTTTTTACAAATTTAACTTGTAAACATGCAAGTTCGACTTGTACGTGTAGACATAAATTGTTAAATTTAACTTGTAAATATAAAAGTGTGAGTTGTAAATATATAATTTTTAAAGTATTTCTATATTTTATTTGTTTTAACAATTTTAACTTGTTATAACATTTTTTTTAACAAAATTATATACAATTTTGTCCTCATTTCTATATAATTTTTAAATATACGTACAATTTTGGAAGCAGTTGTAGGAGAATAAAGATAATTAATGAGGACAAAATTATGAATAAGACTCACTACTGTCAAAAGCTTCCTATGTATTTTTTTTAAAAAAATTTTAAAAAGACCACATTCCAAAAGAAAAAATTAAAAATATATATATTTATATATATATTATAATAAGAAGCTTTGGCGCTTCCTATATATTTTTAATTTCTTTTTTTTTTAAAAGGCCACATTCCAAAAGACAAAACAAAAAAAAAAATTAGAATAGAAAGTTTTGGCGCTTCCTAAGAAAGCGCCAAAGCTTCCTATGTATTTTTTTTTTAAAAAAAATTTGATCCATGTTTTTAAACACCCAGCCATTATCATCTTATAAAATTTAAACATCCCGCCATTATCGTCTTATAAAATTTAAACATCCCGTCATTATCGTCCTCCTGCTTCCTATTTCTCATAAATTCCGATCCATTGCTCCCCTATTCCATTAGTCCACCATCTTTTTAGGTACTTATTTGAAGTTTCAGCAATGGCACTCTTTTATGAAGCGTCAAAGCTTCCCTTGTTTACAAAATTTAAACACCCCGCTATTGTCATTCTGCCATTATCGCTCTCCTGCTTATCATTTCCCATAACTTCAATCCATTGCTCTCTCACTTTATTGGTCTACTAGCTTTTCTTATTCGTTATCTCCACTCCTTCCTTTCTTTGATGGCAACAAGTAGAAAAGTAGGAGATCCCTAGCTTGTAAGCATTGTTTTTTAAACATTTGATCCATGTTTTTTTTTTCTTTTTGGTTAAGATCTATAATGACTCTTATATGTTTGCTTATATTTTTTATTTTTCAGGTATTGATTTGAAGTTTCAACTTTGTCAGCTTAAACTTCCTATACATTATTAGTTTTTTAATTTTTAAGCTTATAAATATAATAATATTGTAGTGATTTTATTGTAATACAAATCATTGTAGTTACTGTTTTACATTTTTTACTATCGCATTGTAATTTGCTTATTTTATCAAGAAAAGAAAATAATTCAAAAAAAAAATGACTAACATTGTTTTGTATTGTAATTGGCCTACTAGATGAAATATATGATTATTTATTTACTAAAATTTATATATGATCATCAGATATTTATTTTTGCATTACATCATACAGGAAAAAAATATTTAAACAAATTATTAAAAAAAAGCAAAAAAAATATTTAAAAAAATTATTAAAAAAAAAGCCAAAAAAGAACCTCCTTTAGCGTTTATATGATAAACGCCAAAGGAACTCCTCCTCCTTTGGCGTTTATCATATAAACGCCAAAGGTGGGTTCCCACCCTCCTTTGGCACTAGATTTTTAAGCGCCAAAGGAGGGCACCTCTTCCTTTGGCGCTTGTTACATAAAACGTCATTGTAACTTATTTATTTATTTAATTTGATAAGATAATGTATGGCATTTTTGTAAATTGAAAAGCGCCATAGGTATTTTTAATGGCGTCAAAAGCTTTGGCGTTTCTTAAACGCCAAAGTATTTTTTAAAATAAGCGTCATTATATCGCTTTTTTGTAGTAGTGTCTCCCCAAATTCGTGTAGATCCTAAATAAGTGGATCAAACCTGGTCTCAAATATTGTATTATAAATAGGGGTAGTTGGGCTAAGGAGGAGGCACATAATTAAATCTTTTCTCTTCCTCTCCCACATAAAATCCTTCTCTAACAATATTCTAATAACAGCTCTTTCCATGTTTTTCATCTTTAATTTCTTATTCTTGTGTATTTCCATTTATTATGACAGTATATCTCTACGTTGTTAGTTACCCTATCCAAAACTCTTTCTGCAAATTGCTTCTACAATTTCGCGGGGACCGTGGGGCCAGCAACGGATCTCAAAGGGATTAATTTTGTTTCTGCTCATTTTGATCATTCACCATGATAGATGTACCTACTAGAGGGGACGCACCTACCAACCTTCAGGAGCATCTCAATAACATGATTGTTCTACTACATGAACAGACTCAGTAGATTTCCACCCAAGCTAAGTTGGCCATACAGCAGCAAGAACGACTCTAGCTCTTGGAGGAGGAGAATAATGCTTTGTAAGAGTGACTTATTGCATACTCCCTACTGGTTACCATTCCCTCTTATCCCTCAAGGCAGTTTCCAACCACCATCATTCTAAGCATACAACCATTGGAGACACCCAATGCCACAATAGACCACCCAAGGGTGGTAGGTAACAAAACTCCAACTGAAAATAATACTAACGAACCTAATGGCATAGGTACACTGACTATACCAAGAATACCAACTGGTGAGACTGAGAGATAGACAAACCTACTTACAATAAATGACTTACCTAGGTCTGGTGTGTCAGGCGATAGAAGATGGGATCGGAAGTTCAAAGAGTTAGAAGCAATTATACTCTGTCTACATGGTGTACCATCACCAATGAAGAATAGTGCCCCTAATAGTTTTGCTTATCTACCTTTCACTGATGACATTACATTGGTCGAAATGCCAGACAAGTTCATGTTCCCAAACTTATGACTCTATGATGGTTCTATAGACCCGAACAAATATATGGGGTAGTGTTGGCAAAGGATGCATACCGCAGTGATACCCCAAGAGGCACGGGAGGCTTGCATGTGCAAGGGGTTTAGATCCATCCTAGTTTAACCTGCACTGAGATGGTTTACCAACCTACCAATAAACTCGATAGGAACGTTCAAAAACCTGAACAACTTGTTTGTACAACAATTTTCTAGTCACCAAAAGCTTGTGAAGCAGCCCAACGACCTCTATCGGGTCATTCAAGGAAAGCGAGAGTCACTATGGGACAATATAGGTAGGTTTAACAAAGAAAAAATCAATATACCAAACTGTGACGTACAAAATGCTATTGTTGCATTCCACAAAGTTTTACTCTTTAACTATGATCAATATGAGGAATAAACCAAATGTACTTGTTGTAACCCCATGCCTTAATTAGCGTAATTAAGATTCGATAATGCATAATAAAATGGATTAGAGACCATTAGATAATTCAAAATTCATTTAAAACTCCTTTTTCATAGTAGGTACTTCACAAAATTTTCAAAACTTCTCTATCCTAGTCTCAATGTTCAAATATAAAATATAATTACCTGTGCAGTTATATCACATTTAAATATATCAGAGTTTATAACTTAACCCCCGACAATCTCCGGGTTTCATATATATATATATATATATCTATAGTGTTCCAGTTCCTAATTAGGGGATTACACTGCTATATGTTCAAGACTATTTACAACCCAAAATGTTGTATAGTAATCCCTTATCCAAAAAAAAAATGACCAACATGACCCGAGCCAAATGTCCCTATAGGGTTCTAACCACTCTGGGTTGTTTGCTTCTCCTTAGAGCCACTCGCCCTGTCTGAAAGGTTAGTCAAAGGAAAGAATGAGATTCAAGAGAATCCCAATAGTAAGAAAACATTTATACCACACATAAGCATACAGCATGTAAGCAAATCATCATATAGCAGCAGTAGCATAAACCACACTCCACCCTCATCCCCTTTTATTGCCAGCAAGGCATATCGTCCTAACCTAAACTGTTGTTAGCGACTTAGGGATTATTGGTGTGGCAGTGCATACACATAGCCTTATAGCTCATATAGCCATCTGGCTTTCACAATTGGCTCGACGGTCTTCACAAATAGCCTTTCGGCTTTTCACATAATCTCACATATCACACCCCATCCTCATCCCCTTTTACCACCGGGAAGGAACATTGTCCTAACCCGTACTGTTGTTATCAACTTAGAGACTATTTGCATGGCGGTGCTTACACATATCCATAAATATCGCAACATAAGAATTTATCACAAATTAATGATATAACACACATACAATGCATCACATATGGTATAAAAGAAAAGTCACTACCTTGTTCCTTTCTGATGTTCGCTGGCATAGTGGGCTCACGAAGATGGCAGATGTCAAATCCTATAAACCAAGATAGGGACAATAAATCAATCTCTTTTCAAGTTCTTAATTCCATAATACTTTAAGTTGGTATTCATATGAACTCTTTAGGTGGCTATTAAATGCCTAAACATATGCCTAAAAGGTTGGGACAACCACCTCCAAAGATTCCTTTTTAGGAAGCAAAACACTGAGTTTTGGTCGTCTCACTCAAGTAGAGATGACCTCACTCGAGTGATGACCCTCAACTTCACTAGAGCACCCAAAAGTGACACACCGGAAGTGCTTGCCCGAGAGCAAACCTTAATATGTCTTACACCCTCACTCGAGCACAGAAAACCGTACTCGAGTGATAACCTTCAATGCACCCGACCACCAAGAAGTGAGGCAGCGCGAGTGACTACCCGAGAGCAATCATAAATTCCAGAGTCTTAAACTTACTCCCTCACTCGAGCACAGGGAGCTGCACTCGAGTGATGACCTATATCACTCGTGGGAATGAAAGTGCACTCGTGATTTCTACCTGAAGATTTAACCAAAATACCCAGAATTTCATACTGCACTCGAGTGAGACCCCTCCTCACTCGAGTGAAGCTTATGAGAAGCCAGATCGCAGCAACTGATACACTTTTCCAGATTTACCAAAACTGGTTCCAATAATCCCAACATTTATACCAAAGTTCATTCCCATACTAAATTCCACAATGAACCTATTGGAAACCTCAAAACAACCAAAATCTTACCACAATAATACAGTCTACTCTTCTAACCACATTGCACCCAATATCACCTAATGATCAAACTTTCCCTTTTCAAATCCAAACCACAACCATTGACACCAAGACACTATTTGGCTTCTATTTCATCACAAAACACTAGCTAATTCATACATTTCATAATTAGGCTAAAATCAGGGCAAATTCCAAAGTTCTCAAAACTCAACCAATGATCAAAGCAATTATACCAAAGTGCATCAACTACTCACCTCTTATGTCTTCCAAAGCCAACTTCTTGATTCTTCAACTTTCCAAAGTTCATAATCTCTCAACCACCACCAAATGAAAATTTCGAAACCATAGGTTTAAAGCTCTCAACCTCTTGCACAACATTACTAAAGAACATTTGAGCTTTAAGAGGCATCTAACTAGCCAAAACTCACCTTAACACTTTCTCTTTCTTGCCTTGTTTCAACTAAAATGGAGGATGATGAGAGAGAAGATGAGAGATGATGGTGAATGTATGAAGATCAGATTTTTCCCACACACACACTCCCATAACAGACTTAGAGGAGAGAGGGAAGAGAAAATGAGTTTGAAATTTTGACTTTGATCTAAGGGTCCTTATGGTGACACTTGGCAAAATCTTGGTCTTCCTACCATGAGTTCATATGAACTCATCCACATAAGAATCCACCTCTTGCTCAACACATCCTAACCATTGAACTCAATTACCAAGGAGTCTCTTCTTTGGTAACTGACGAACCGGTCGGTAAATTTATCGTTTCGCCCCTGATTATCACATTGCTTACTAAACCATCAACAAACACATTTACATCATAATTCACATTATTTACTTCAAAAGTTTTTAATTAGCATTAATTACATCACTTTGAAGTTATTAATCCTTAATTACAATTCAGGATATTACACTTGTCATATTATAGATGATGTGTTAGCATAAGCTTGGTCCCAAATCAAGTAGGAAGAAGATAAGGTAAATGCAAGTCCGCTCCGCCATCACAATGATAAACCATTAAATAGGAGGAGTAGAAACCATAAACAATCCAACCACAGTTGAAGAGCAGAATCATACTTGACGACATACTAAACTAGATAGTCAGGCCAACCACTAGCCAGGCAATCAGGCCAACCACCAGCCAGCCTCTCCTATTAAAATGCTCCCACCAAGGAACCAAATGATGGGAAGTTAGGGCAGACATATGAATGCCCTTACCAAGTAACTGGGGTAATTGGTCAAGGGGTATACCAATTAAGTGGCAGAAATGAGAAACCCATTAAATGAAGTTGGAATGTGATACATCTAAAGAGGTATAATTTCTAAAGCCTTAACTTCTATGTTTGTTTTCAGATTTTAAGCACTTACTAACCTTATGGGCAAGACATGATGATACAAATTGTAAATATGACTAAGAAAAAGTGACTGACGTACTAATCCTATATGGTCCAGTTATATTCGGTATTCTAAAATTAGATCGCCCCACTATCAATGCTTTCTATATTGTTACAAGGTTTCCTTGTATTAGATTCATTGCTCAGCGTTCAATTGTATAAGTCTTTACCATTCAATTGTATAGAACTGTACTCATGCGACATACTTGTTAGATCTCATGTTTTGATGATAACAAAAGAATGGTATGAAAAAGAATTGATTAATAAATAAGTTTGAACAAAGTAATAACAGGGATAAGCATCACTTGAGGTAAGCATTGGAGTAATGAAGAAAGGCCAGGAGAAAATGCTTAGAAACTTGATCAGAAGCAAGTTTTCTAAAGCATTACTCGAGTACGTACTTGAGTAAAGAGACAAAACTTGAAGTAACCAGAAGCACCTTCCAGTAACCTGCCAATGTTACTCGAGTAGCTACTCAAGTAACCATGTGAAAATCTTCCAGTTGCTCTCGGCCTACCATGATACTCGAGTAAGTACTCGAGTAATTCTGTTTCTGAGAATGTGTTGCTCTCGGCACTTTGTACCACTGCCAATGTTACTCAAGTAGCTATTCGAGTAATGCACTGAGGTAAGTAAAAACTTGAAGGTAGTACTTGATAAACTTGATTTAATTTTATCTCATTTTCCTCGAGTCATTACTCTAGTATGCAAGTATTTAATGTTCTATTTTAAGTGGATTACTCAAGTATGTACCCGAGTATGCAAAGTTATGTTTGAAGAAAAACCTCAAGTCATTACCCGAGTAAGTTATGTACAAAAAGTAAGTTTACTCGAGTAGGTACTCGAGTAACAAGGTAATCAGACTTGAAGTGCTCTCGGCCTTGAAATCCTGCCAACATTACTGGAGTAGAGCATCGAGTAATCAAAAGTTATTTGAAGGTTTACTCGAGTTGGTACCCGAGTAAACATGAATTTCCAAATGTTTGAAATTTAGTTATTCCATGCACTACCTGAGTAATCTTATATTTGTTTATTGACTTGAAGTTAATCAAAGCTTTCCCGATGATACTCGAGTAAGTACTCGAGTAAACTTCAAGGGGTGCTCGAGTACCTACTCGAGTAAGCAAACCCAGAAAGTTTGAAATCATTCCAACGGTCATTGTTTTGTTTCCTATTTGATTAACTTTTCATTATATTAGTATTCTTAGCATTTCAACAGATAAACAATGAAGAGATCTTACCAGATAAGGAAAGTCAAAAGCAACGCTCAAATGTCACCGACCATCATCTACCGCAAACGTATGTTTTTCAAAAACTGGAAAAGTCAATAGTGGCTGCGCATGCTCCAATGGACATGAAGAAATATGTTCCAGCAATAATTACCAATGTATCTATATATATGGGAACATCTAAACAGAGATTTAGCATAAGAACAGAGTATCCTACAAAATATTTTTCTATACTGTTGCTTAAGTTAGTTAATGAATCATTAAAACTTATTAAAAATCAATTTAAACAATGAGATTTACTTACAATTCATTAGGACCTACCATTCCCAATTCTTGTCTTATGAACAAAATTGACCTTTTGCTAAAGGTTTGGTGAAGATGTCAGCTATTTGAAGGTGAGTGGGAATGAAAACCACTTTGACATCTTTCTTTTGAACATGATCTTGTATGAAGTGATGTCTCACATCAATATGCTTAGTTCTTGAGTGTTAAAATGGATTCTTTACCAAAGCTTATAGTACTGAAATTATCACAATAGATGGGAATTTCTTTAAGATGAATACTGTTAAATCCCATATGTTTTGATGATAACAAATATTTGATTAATATTATAAAAGGTTTTGATAATAAACAAAAAGTTTTGAATAAAGTAACTAAGCTCTTAGTAGCATGAAAAATCATTACTCGAGTAACTACTCAAGTAATGAAGAAGAATTGAATGATAGAGAACAAGAGAAAGCATCACTGGTAGATTTTTGAAGGCATTACTCGAGTAAGCCCTCAACTAATGATCCTTCATTCTCAGGGGATCACTCAAGTAATGTGTGATAAATTATTCCAGAACTCTCAGCCAAAAATACATGGCATCACTTGAGGGATCACTTGAGTAATATGAAAAGAAATTGACACATTACTTGAGGGATCACTCGAGCAATCAGAGAAGAAATGATACAGTAACTCTCAGTCAAGAAATGAGTGATAGGGATCACTCGAGTAATTTGAAATGAAAATATTGCATTACTCGAGGGATCACTCGAGTAATCAGGTAAGCAAAGAAGGAGTTACTCTCGGCCAAGATTTGGATGACATTACTTGAGGGATCACTCGAGCAATCAGGAAAGAATTGGAAGCATTACTTAAGGAATCACTCGAGTAATCATAGAAGAAAAGAAAGACTTAGTCGAGGGATCACTTGAGTAATCAAGTCTGCTAATTTTTGTAAAATGAATTACTTGATGGATTACTCAATTAATCTAATCAGAAAACATTAGCTTACTCTCTTACTTGTTTTGAAAGAGATTACTTGTAGGGTTACTCGAGTAATGTACTTGGATGCCTCAAGTAACCACTCTAGTAATAATGTCTAGAATCATGTTTTTGATTTTGTTGTTCATTAATTTGTTATCTATAAGACTAATCTTTCATTGTATTAGTTTCTTAAGTGCATTTGCAGAGAAATAATGAAGAGATCATGCATTGAGAGAAAAGTCAAACATATCGTCCGTAATGTTTAAAACGCTCAGCTACCGCAAATAGCTAGTTTTCAAATTCGAAGAATGGTAAAACAAAGCTGCGTGACTCAAACGGATATGTTGAAATGGTTCCAACAGTTATTACAAATTCAACTTTAAATATGTGAACATTCAATGAAGAACAGAACACAGCAACTGAGAAATCACAAATACACATCGATCAATATATTCTTAGTGCTCTGTTTTCTTATATTTACTCTTTGTACTTCAATGATTATATATTTGCTCTATGAGAGAGATTTTCATTACAAACTCAATATTTATTATTGAGACAACTTAAGGTTGTGGAACCTTGAGTTGAGGATTGGATTACAACATGTAAGGGGGAGTGAGTGTTTAAGTGAAGGAACTTGCAGTGTACTAAGGTGCAAAAACCCACTGAATCTGGGAAGATATATTAAAACTCTTAAAGAAGCTCTGAGGACTGGACATAGGTCAAAGTGGTTGTGGTCGAACCAGTATAACTCTTGGTGTACACTTCGGTGATATCTCTTCTTCCTCTTAACTGTTTTAAATTTATAGTTATACTTTTATATTTAAAACAATTTTTCAGTATCACCTAATTTACCCCATCTTGGGTGAAAAGATTGCACTAACATTGGTATCAGATCGTAGGTCTTCTTGTTAAGGTATAACAACCTAAGAAGGATCCAATGACAAAGATGGGTGAAGGAATCCTTCCCGATAAGGCTTTTATCACCAGACCACCGGGTTTCAGTGGCAAACACTTCTCTTTCCGGAAAGCCAAGTTCAGAGTACTCGTAATGGCTACAGAATATGGACTATGGGATGTGATTGAAAGTGGGAACTATCAACCTATGAAAATTGTTGATTCACAGAAGGTTTCCAAGATGCTAGCAGTACATGATGAGAATGACAAGAAACACATCACTCTCAACAGCAAGACAATTCTAATGATTCAAAGTGCCTTGAGTCAAAATGAGTACTTTAGGATCTGCATACTTTCACCGGCTAAGGAAATGTAGGAAGCCCTAGAAATAGCTCACGAAGGAACTTCAAGAATAAAGTAAAATCGGATCAATACTGTGGTTACTGAATTTGATTTACTTCGAATGAAATCAGGTGAGTCAATAGCTAAATTTGAACTTAGATATACTCACCCTGTTAATGAACTTGTAGTACTTGGGAAAGTCTATGATCAACATACCCAAGCACAAAATATTCTGAATATACTTTCTAAAGATTAGGGGCTAAAGTCACCGCTATTGTGGAAGCAAAAGGCGAATCAATGTGATCAGTTGGTTCTCTATTCGAAAGTCTCTCTGAATATAAAAGTAAATTGAAATTCAAACGAGAACAAGAAGATATTAGTAACAAGAAAAAGAAAGGTCTTGCATTGAAAGCAAAAGAGGAAACCCAAGAAGATTATGAAGATCTCGACGATGATGAAATGTGCTTGATAATAAAATGATTTAGAAAATTCTACAGGAAAGGCTAGGGTTTTAGAAATAAAAAAGGAGGAACAAGTAGTAAAGAACACATTATCTGCTATGAATGTGGAAAGCCAGGACATTTCAAGTCAGAATGTCCAGAACTGATTCATAAGAGCAAAGAAAAGAGAAAAGGCAAGTTCTTCAACAAGAAGAAAGCGTTTGTATCTGCTATATGGGGAGAGAGTTCCTTTGAAGAAGATAGTGATGAAGAAGAAGTAGCCAATATCTGTTTGGTCGCTCAAGAAGAGATGGAAAAAGAAGAGATAACTGATTTTGATCCTACATATGATGAATTACTTTCTAAAAAGAATGACTTACATTCTGAATTCTTTAAAGTAGTTAAAGAATTAGTTGTTTTCAAAAAGAAAAAAGAAATCTTGAATTAAAATTTAAAGATATTTTAGAAAAGGATTGTGAAAATTGTTCTTCTTTGGAAAAGAAAAACACTGATCTTACAAGAACTCATGAAAAATTCACCAAAGGAAGTGAGATGTTAAAGGTGGTTTTAAAAACTCAATGATTTATAAATGACCAATCTAGTAATGGATATGATCTAAAAACAGATAAAAAGAAAGGAAGAAAGAAAGCAAGAGGTAAGACATATTTGAGTCATTTTCAAAATTCTGTTCATACATCAAATGCTTTTACATTTTGTAACTAATGTAACAGAAAAGGTTATTATGCTTCATCATGCATTCATAAAAAATAAAGGAAAAATAGGAACCTACAAATAAGTATCCAAATGTTTATAAGTTTAGAAAATAATTTGTACTAACCTAAAAGGACCCAAAAAGATGTGGGTACCTAAGACTTAATCGAACTTGATTGTAGGTATGTCTTAAAGCATCCAAAAATAACAAATGGTACATAGACAGTGGATGCTCCAGGCATATGACCAGTGATTTCAAAAGTTTTACCATATTACAACCTAAGGATGGTGGAAAGGTAAAATTTGGAGGAAATCAATCAGGAATGATAGCAGGAATTGGTGAAATAAAAAAGGACAAAGGAAAACAAGTCAAAGACATATATTACGTTAAAGGTTTATGTCACAACTTACTGAGTGTGAGTCAGATAGATAAAGATAACTGGGTAATATTTGACTCGGAGGAATGTCTAATTATAAACAAGAAAGACTTACAATTAGACAAGAAGAATCTCAAAGAAAAGCTTCGAGCAAAAAGAGAAGGTAACTGCTTACTCCTAATATCAGTAGAAATGATTCGGAAAACTGTTTTCTAAGTAATGCCGATGAAATTTGGTGAAACTATTTTCTAAGTAACTAAATCCTTTTTAAACAACTTGCTTAATTGATGCATGTTAACATGAGCAAGACTTTTATGCCAAAGCCAACTTTCATCAGAGTTACATAGAAAACAATTTTCAAAAACATTGTTGTTTATATCAAGGGTGTAGTAATTACCTTCCCTTGCAACTCTAATCTTGACTTTAAGATCTTCTTTCTTGATTTGAAGATCCTTATTGCTTACTATGAAGCATTCTTCTAAGTCAAATATGACCCAATTATCTTTGTCAGCGCTTTGACTCACGCTCAGCAAGTTTTGGCATAGGCCTTCTACATAGTATGCATCTTTAACGTGTATTCCATTATTGTTACCAATTTCAACTATTCTAGCTATTTTTTTGATTGATTTCCTCTGAATTTGACTTTGCCTCCATCTTTGACCTTTATTGTAGTAAATTTGTCTTGGTCTCATGTCATATGTCTTGAGCATCCACTGTCTATATACCATTTATTAGTTCTTGATGCTTTAAGACATACCTGCAATTAAAGATAGTCAAGTCTTAGGTAACCATAATTTCTTGGGTCCTTTCATGTTAGTAGGGATCATCTTTGGGACATGTGATTCCTTAGGTACCCACTTATAGGTTCCTATTTTTCCTTCCTTCTTATGACAAAAAGACAAAGTATAATGTCCTTTTTTATTACAAAAACTATAGTATGCAAAAATATTAGATATATGAACAGAATGTTGAAAAGAGTTTATATAGCTAGTTTTTTTTTGCCTAATTTTTTCTTTCCTTTCCTCTTGCCTGTCTTTGGATCATATCCAATTCTAGACCTATCATTTGTAAACCTTTGAGCTTTCAAAATTACATTGAGCATTTCACTTCCTATAGTAAATTTCTAAAGAATTTTATTAAGATTGGTGTTTGATAGTTATCACAACATTTTGTGACAAGTTCTATGAGTTTTTCTTCAAGAGATTTAACTTGTTTCTTGTAATTAACTAATTCCTTCACTACTTTTATAAACTCAGAATGTAAATGCATTATATTAAGTATGTAATTCATCATAAGGAGAGACTGAATCATTTACCTCTTCATCCTTTATTCTTATTAAGCTACCAGGCAGATGTTGGCAACTTCTTCATTGTTGCTTTCTTCATTTGAGGAGCTATCTCCCCATATTGAAGAGATAAATGCCTTCTTCTTGAAGTATTTTTTCTTCTTCTTCTCTTTATTCTTTAGGTATTTTGAACATTCAGATTTGATGTGCTTTCGCTTTCCGCATTCATAGCAGATGATTTGCTCTTTTGTTTCCTTCCTGTTGTTGGTTCCTCCTCTGTGGAAGTTTTTGAAGCCCTAACCTTTCTTGTAAAATTTCTTGAATCATTTTACCATGAGGCCCATTTTCTCATCATTAATTTCTTCTTCATCTTTCTACTCCTTCTCTTCTTTGATTGCATTTAGGGATATACCCTTCTTTTTCTTTTCATCAATTTCATCTAATTCAAGTTTGAATTTTAGCTTGCTTTCATATTCAGAAAGACTGGCAACTAATGAAGCTACTGAGAGCATTAATTCTCCCTTAGCTTCTTCTATAATTGTGACTTTTGCTTCCTATTCTTTTTAAAGAATGTTTAGTATTTTTCTTACTTGAGATCTTTGATCGTAGAACTTCCCAAGTGCACCCCATTGATTTATAAGATAAGTTTACTTGACTTTGAAGTCAGCAGTTGTTTCTCCTGATTTCATTCTGACCAGATCGTACTCTGTGATGAGTGTGTTTACTCTGTTTTCTTTGATCCCAAATGTTCCTTCATGAGCTTGCCACATATCCTTGACAGAAGGAAGTGTGCAGATTCTGAAACATTCTTTTTGACTCAATGCACTTTGAATCATAAGTATTGCCTTGTTATTAAGAGTTATAAGCTTCTTATCATTGTCATCAAATTTCATTGGTGTTTTTGGAACTGTGACATCATCCACGGTCTTTATTGACACAAAGTCTCCATCTTGGATCGGCCATAGGTCATACTCCGTGGCCATGATAAATACTCTGAACTTTACTTTTCAAAAGGAGAAGTGTTCTCCATTAAAACCTAGGGTCTAGTGATGGAAGCACTATCTGGTAGTTTTCCTTTATCCATACTCACCATAGGATCCTTTTTTGGATGTTAAACTTGAAATAAGAAGACGAGGCTCTGATACCAAATGTTAGTGCTAATGTTTCACCTAAGAGGGGGTAAATTGGGTGATAAAAAAATTAAAATTATTATAATAAGGAATACTTGATTAAAATCTAAGAGTAGAGAAGATATTACCAAAGTGTACAATAGAGTTTATATTGGTTTGGTCTTAACCACTTGACCTACATCCAGTCTTTAGAGCACCCCTTAGATTTTCACTATACTTCCAAGATTCGATGGGTTCTTGGTACCATAGTACAAGTAAGTTCCTCAATAGGACACTCACTCCCACTTATACTTTTTAATATGATACCCACTCAAGGTCCCACAACCTTAGGGATTCTCTTTACACAAGTAGTAAGGGAAAGAGTTAAGGTCTCTCACAAAGAGTAGATAGATGAATACTGAAGAACAATGAGAATTTCAGAGAATAATAGATAGAAAAATAGAGCACTTATTGAATAGAATTAATTTTGTTGTTGGTTAGTTGCTCCATCTTGAATGCTTCTATATTTAGGTAGAATGCATTTAAAGACCGTTGCTAGCATTCAAATTTGTCCGTTAAAGAGTAATTGTAGCAATTGATGATAAAGAGTGTTTCTGTTGCTTCCTCTGCTATGCATTTTATGCTTTTGTCAAATTTTTTGCTTTTTGATATTTTGAAATTATTTTATGTACAAACACCTGAAACTTACTAAAAAATGACATTAGTAACATTTAAGAATAATATAGAAGTTCAAGAAGCAATTCAAGATATAGAGTTTGTGTATTAAGATTTCCTAGGTGATGATTGTTGGTTTCTAATAACATCACTCGAGTGAGACTGATAATCACTTCAAGTGATTTCCAATCACTCGAGTGTTTATCTTAGTCACTCAAGTGATCTTGGTGATCTTGTGCTATTAACTCTCTCAAGGGACTTGGTAGTGATTGTTTTGAAAATACCATATCACTCAAGTGTTTAGGAACATCACTCGAGTATTCTGATAGTATGTTAAAGTATATGATTGATAACTATCAGATCCCTTACTAAGAAATGATATCACTCAACTGCTCAAATAGATCACTTGAGTGATCTCCTTTTAACTTTATCTACAGTTCCAAGTCACTTGTAGAATTCCTGTAACTGATCACACATCAACACATCACTTGAGTGATCTTCAATAAAGATCACATCACTCCAAGTGATCCTGTGAGTGACTCTTAGAGAATATGTCCTCACTTAAGTGATTTGCCATTTCACTCGAGTAATCAAGCTTAACATCACATATCACTCGAGTGACCATACTATTACTTGAGTGATCTGTTTTTGGTCACATATCACTCAAGTGATTCTTCAGATCACTTGAGTGTTATGTGTTATCACATCACTATCACTTGAAATGATTTAAGTATAACCCGAGTGCTTACTAATCACTCAAGTGATTTTGTGTCTTAGTGCATTAACTCTCAATCCTTCTGGAAGTCACCTGCAAGTGATGCCATCACTAGTGTGCTTCACTTGAGTGATTTGTCTTAAAGAAGTTTTCACAAAACTTGATCACTATTGAGTGACTTGAAAATTTCTGGAAGTGAAGTATCATCACTCGAGTGATTCTCTTTGGTGAGCTCAAACTTGATTATCACCATAGATTTCATTTACTTCTTTTCAAAAGGTTTAATTATCACTTAAATCTAATGAAATAAAGGTTTGTTATCATCAAAACATTATGAGAACTAACAACACACATGAGCTTTCTAACAAATGAAGTTTTGTATTGGAAACTTACATAATATGGGACGTCTTAATTATAGATGACAGGGGCACCAAAGATAATTGACATACATACCAACTGACCCAAGTATACATGCTGGGTTGAACATTACGACATCATCATAGTATGTACTAGCAGGCACAAACTTACTAACCAACAGGGTTATGTACGTAATGGCAACTTGCATAACATGGAATGCTTTAATGGCAGTTGACTTGCCATATATGGGGACCAACGCACCAAAGATGATTGACACACCAGAGATGTAGGCCATATGAACCACAAAACAAACAAAAGTAATTCGGGATGGAATGTTATGATACAAATCGTACATCGCACAATCATCTACCAATCCCCTAGTTTGGCAAAGCGCATATAAAACAAAAAGTGAGACCAGAGCTCAAAGAACCCAACATAATCAGAATTAGAGTGGGTTTCGACAAAGGGGCACAAGCATCCCTTATTCATTTCCATTATGAGTACTAACAATGGAATTGTCATCTTCAAACCTACAATTGAAGAGAGACTAGTATTCAACTATCGCTTGGTTAGGATCCTATTGGTTCAACCGACCTTCCTTAAACTCCTTCATCAATTGGGCTTGAGTCCAAAATGCTGCTTCTGCAGCAATGTCTTTGAGCTGCTACTTCAACCCGTTGTTCTCAATGAGATGTTGACAGCTCATGTTTCACCTCTACCAGATATTTATCATCTGTACTTCAAGTTTGGCTTGAGAGTTTGATATATATACTGCTGCCTATTGCAAGTCTTGGATTGTCTTGTCTTTTTCAAAAACCTGCCTACTGGGCATTGGATCAAAAAGTCATTCTACGGTCAGGATTGCACATTCACTCTCCAAGTCAATAATCAATTGGACTTGAAGAGTGGGGGACTTATTTTAGGGCCCACTTTAAAGACTTGGGCTTGTATACAATTATAAAAGGCAGGCCCCAAAAAAGGTTATTTAGTGAGCAGAATAATCAGTCAAGTCTCAAAAGCTACTTCAGTGCAACAAACTCAAAACAAAACATGCAAAATTAAAGGGTCTCCCTAAATTCATGCAGATCCTAAATACATGGATATAACCTGATCTCAAATATTGTATTATAAATAGGGGTAGTAGGGCTAAGGAGGAGGCATGGAATTAAATATTCTCTCTCACTCTCCCTCTCCCACATAAAATCCTTCTCTACTGCTCTGTATGTCAACATTATAGTAATAGCCCTTTCCTTATTTTTCATCTTTAATTTCTTATTCTTGTGTATTTTCTCTTTATTACTACAATAAATCTCTACATTGTCAGTGGCCCTATCCCAAACTTTTTTTGCAAATTATTGCTTCAATGATATATGATATATTCTTTATTTAAAAGATTGAGATTAGATATACTTATCATGTTTATAATATTTTCATTCACTATTTGAATCCTTCAATGGATAGATTTAAGAATCTTTTAAATGACAAGAACTGAACAACCCAATCTATATTTGGCCAAAAAAATCCATATCTATATCCTACTCTCACGGCAGAAATTCAAAAAATTCCTTTTTTATTCAAATGGTAGATGTAAATATCTTTCTGAAATTATATTAATTAATGTTTTTGGGCAATAAATTATATTAATTTATGAATTCATGTAATTTTGAAATATCATAATGTATACATTAGAATTTTTAACAAATAATATAATATTGCATGTGTGCATTGGTATATATTTATTATTTTGATTTATATATATAGCAAATAATTGTTTAATAAATTTTATTGTTAATAATTGTGATGGATAAATATTAGTTTATCTCATTTTAATTGCATATCATAATTTTAAAATTTAAAATTTTATAGTTATAATAATACATAGAGATTCATAGGTGTAATTTATATATTATCATGTTGAAAGTTTTTAATCTGAAACAAAAAACGAAGCAAAATATATCGAATTGTTTTTTAAAAGTGTAATTAAGATTAATCTTTTCGTGTATTAATGTTTCACATATAAAAACTGAAGTGAAATAATTAACTGGGGAAAAAAATGAAATGAAATAATTAAGTTAAATGAAATTTATTTTATTAAATATTTAAAAACTCTCCCTGTCCTTATATCTTTTTTTTCCCCCTCTCTGTCCTTATATCGAAATCATCATCTAAGGATGGTTATCTAGAAAAGAAATCATCGAAGGATTTATATAATAAATTTGATATTTTTGCCAACATTTAAAATTGATAAGTGAAACATACAGTAGAAGTTTATTTATTTTATGCATAAAAACTGTACGTTTTAAATTCTTAAGATAATAACTTAAACTAAATTAAATTATTTGTTATCGAAAATTGTGGATTTAAAAATTTCCAAATATCAAAATTGTATCCTTATATCGAAAATCTTATAAATCATTCTTTACCTTGTTACCAAAGATTACGCCGTTTTACTATTTTTAGGGCCCTTCTCCATTTTTAGTAAGCTTTAATTTCTTGAATCTTGGATCAAATCCCATCTACCTTTTACCCTAATCGATCTCTAGTCTGTTTGTAGTCGGCCATGGACGACGACTATTGGTGCAGTGATGACGAATACAATTACTCCGATCAGAATTCCGATGAGGTCTTCGAAGTTGACGACGACGACGGCATCAATTCAGCCATGGCTGATTATAAGCGTTCTACAACGCACGTGATGATCTCAAGAGAATCACTCGTCGCTGCGCAGAAACAAGATCTGCGCCGAGTAATGGAGATGCTTTCACTGAGAGAGCACCACGCTCGTACTCTTCTTATTCACCATCGTTGGGATGTGGAAAAGCTTTTCACAGTATATGTAGAAAAGGGAAAGAACGCCTTGTTGGCAGATGCCGGTGTTACTGTATATACCGGTTCATACCCATCGTCATCGGTTCAGACTTTTTCTTCTTCTAGGGTTTTTTGTGAAATCTGCATAGAGAATATTCCAAGCCATAAAGTAACAAGAATGGAGTGCGGTCACTATTTCTGCAACGAATGTTGGACATCTCACTTCATCGTCCAGATCAACGAAGGCAAAAGTAAGCGCATCACTTGTATGGCTCATAAATGCAACGCAATTTGTGATGAAAATGTTGTGAGAGATCTTGTTCGCAAAGAGCAACCGGAGATGGCTGAGAAATTCGACCGGTTTCTTCTTGAATCCTACATTGAAGACAACAAGAGAGCCAAATGGTGCCCTAGCGTTCCTCATTGTGGCAATGCAATTTGTGTTGAGGAAGAAGAATTATGTGAGGTTGAATGTTGTTGCGGCTTACAATTTTGCTTTAACTGCTCGTCGGAGGCTCATTCACCGTGTTCTTGTCGGATGTTTGAGCTGTGGGCGAACAAGTGTAGAGATGAATCAGAAACTGTGAACTGGATCACGGCCCACACCAAGCCTTGTCCTAAATGCCACAAACCGGTGGAGAAGAACGGTGGCTGCAACTTGGTTAGCTGTATCTGTCGCCAAGCATTTTGTTGGATCTGCGGCGAAGCCACCGGCCGAGATCATACATGGTCAACCATAACAGGCCATAGCTGTGGCCGTTACCAGCCAGGAGAGAAACTCGCAGAACTTGCCAAGAAAAATCTGTATCGTTACATGCATTATCATAACCGATACAAAGCTCACATGGACTCGTTGAAGCTTGAAGGTAAGTTGAAAGAGACAATGCAACAGAAGGTTTCTGTTTTAGAGGAGAAGTATGATTCTAGTATCAGAGATTATAGCTGGGTCAATAATGGGCTCTCGAGACTCTTCAGATCGAGGCGGGTGCTTTGTTATACGTATCCATTTGCGTATTATATGTTTGGAGGCGAGTTCTTTAATGAGGATATGATGCCAGAAAAGGAAAGAGAAAGGAAGCAGAATTTGTTTGAGGATCAGCAGCAGCAACTGGAGGCGAATGTTGAGAGACTTTCGATGTTTCTCGAGGAACGGTTTGATGAGTTTGAAGATGATAGAGTGATGAAAATTAGGGATCAAGTCGTTAACCTATCCGCCGTTGTTGATAGTTCCTGCAGTAAAATGTATGAAGTCATTGAGAATGACTTGTTGGGTTCTCTTCATCATAGGATTGCTCCTTACAAATCAAAGGGCATAGAGAAGGCATCTCTTCTTAAATCATAAAAAGCCAATTATTATCTACCATTCTAACAGAATTGCTTGTATTTGAGCAATCAGTCATTTTAATTTGTAGAATGTATGCCAGTTTTCTTTAAATCTATACGTCTTTCTCTCCTGATATTCATCCAGCAAAAACAATGTTCAAAGTTATTTATTTGTTTTCACACATTCTTTGGAAGCAAATCTAATTCTTTTTTATTCCCATTTGCTCATCTTATAGCATGTAAGACTTCTGTCCACATCCTCTTAGTTCTTTTTGTTTTTATTTAATAGAAAAAAAAAAAAGTTTAGATGAATTGAATCTCCTATGCCTATATCCTCAACATGGGTTATTATAGGTCGAATTCTTAGTTCCTTACCACACCGGACCATCAACCTAGTTCATTCTGCTCTTTAACAAGCGAAAAGTTTATTTATATATTTAGCAGCAAGAAGGTATAATTTAAATTATATTACATTATATGAAAAAATATTGAAAAATATAAAAATAAAATTGCACGGAAACAAATAAAATATACATGGATGGCATGGCTCATCGTTAAGTGTCCTCTAGGTCTGCAACCTAAGCCTAGGTTTGTGTGTCTACTCCCTCTGATCTTTAATGTAAGATATATTTGGAGAGTTGATGTTAGCTCTAAATATTAGATATAGTTTTTATAATTTGCCAATCTTTTCCTAATTCACCCATATTGATGCTCCCTCAACAATAAATAAGGAGAGGGAATGACAGAATTACGGAAGATAACTAGGGAGTTATAGAAAATACATATCATATTAACTAACTATATTAAATTTTTTAATTTAATCAAATTAGCTAAATATCTCCTATATTAAGAATAAGATGGAGTATCTTTTTCTAATGCGCTTTTTCTTAATTTTTTCTAGTTTAAGCTTTACAAGGCCTAAAGCCTTTTTGAAGGCTTGCTTAAAATTTATGGCTTTTAAAAATAGTCATTTCTCCTAAGATTTAGATTTAAGTTAAAGACTAAAAAAATATAGGGCTTGTTTGGTTTTGTTTATATTTTTTTTTTGTTTTTAAAAACAAAAAAAAAAAAACTTGTTTGGAAAACTATTTTCAAAAAATTGTTTTTAAAAACAAAAAAAATTTAAAAAAATAAAAATTAATTTTTTCCTTATTTTTGTTTTCCCATTTTTTATTTTTTGAAGCAGCTATTTATCCATTATTGATATTACACTATCAATGACGACTACCGTCATGTCATGACAGGCGACGGTGCCGCCACGTCACTTCCAAAACAGATTTTTTAAAATAACTTTCTAAACGGATATATATATATATATATATTTTAAAACTTGTTTCCAAAAACTATTTTATAATATTTTTTGTTAGAACCAAAAAAATAGAGAATATAATCAAACAAGTCTATAATTGTTATGTTTTAATGATTTTCCTAAATTAAATTGATTAGTGACCTTACTCTCGTAATAAGGTGAATATAAGCTCGAATATCAAAAAACGCACTTATTAAGAGAAATAAAAACTATATGTATTCTAAGTCTCCAAAAGGGAAGTCTCTTGATAAAACAGAAAAAGAAGAAAGAAATAAAAGATAAAAGACAATTGAGCCTCGGACAATGATGTAAGAGGATTATGGACAAAGAAAAACTGGGCTTAAGGGCCCATGTGGGTGGAAAAGCGTGGCAGATAAAGAATCTAAGAAGTTTAAGGCCTTAATAATGTATTTGAGTTGTTATACATTGTGGTTTAAGGTCCATATATATCAACGCACCATATGTACTTTTCAATTGGGCCCTAAAACCATCATTTAAATTCAAATTGCAACTCTTTTATGGTCATATTGTCTAAAAACGTGTTTAGTTGTGCCAAAAATTAAGGGAAAATACCAGCTAGGTCCCAAGCTACAGAATTAATCTAAAAAATGTCCCTTTGCAAATTCCAATGTCAGAAAAGTCCCTAGGGACTTTTCTGATAGCATTTCCCTTTGAGCAATTACTAAAATAGCCCTCACTTGTAAAACGAGCTTAAGGTGTTGTAAACGTAGCAACAAGTGTTGTAACATAAACCATTTAGACTTTCTTTCTCCCAAGTTGTAAACACCGCTTATGAAGTTGTTAATATAACTGAAGATGTTATAAATATAGCAGACCATATTGTAAACGATGATAGAAGAAAGTGGAGCCTAAGTGTTGGCTTGTTGCACAAGCTACTGCCCTGGTGTCCCTGGGGGGAGTGGTTGTAAACGTAGCTTAAACACTTGTAAAAAGAACTTCAGGTGTTGTAAACGCAGCAACAAGTGTTGTAACATAAACCATTTAGACTTTCTTTCTCCCAAGTTGTAAACGCTGCTTATGACGTTGTTAATATAACTGAAGATGTTTTAAATATTGCAGAACATCTTGTAAACGATGGTAGAAGAAAGTGGTGCCTAAGTTGTGGCTTGTTGTACAAGCTACTGCCCTGGTGTCCCTGGTGGGAGTGGTTGTAAACATAGCTTAAAAACTTGTAAAAAGAGCTAAAGGTGTTGTAAACGTAGCAACAAGTGTTGTAACATAAACCATTTAGACTTTCTCCCAAGTTGTAAACGCCGCTTATGACGTTGTTAATATAACTGAAGATGTTGTAAATATTTACAACATCTTCAGTTATATTAACAACTTCATAAGCGGCGTTTACAACTTGGGAGAAAGAAAGTCTAAATGGTTTATGTTACAACACTTGTTGCTACGTTTACAACACCTTAAGCTCGTTTTACAAGTGGGGCTATTGTAGTAATTATTTACAACATCTTCAGTTATATTAACAACTTCATAAGTGGCATTTACAACTTGGGAGAAAGAAAGTCTAAATGGTTTATGTTACAACACTTGTTGCTACGTTTACAACACCTTAAGCTCGTTTTACAAGTGGGGCTATTGTAGTAATTGCTCAAAGGGAAATGCTGTCAGAAAAGTCCCTAGGGACTTTTCTGACATTGGAATTTGCAAAGGGACTTTTTTGAGATTAATTCTGTAGCTTGGGACCTAACTGGTATTTTCCCAAAAATTAAACATGGTTTGTTAATGGTCACTGATGAAGGACAAGATCGAATGTGATTTCATAAGGTAATCAAGTTAAAGGAACTAATGAGGGTTGGATCAAGTGGAAGTGATTAGTCCCTCACAACATAGCAAATCAAGGTTCAAATCCCTATTAGGAGAGGTGCCTATATTTAATACTCGACAGTGCGTCAAACAGGATTTCCTCCAATAGAATGATACATGTGCCTAACCAAAAAATTTAAAGGAGAACCCATGAATTAAAAACTCACACGCAACACAACTGAATGTTTTTTTCCTTTTTTTAAGCCAAAACCATATGAAAAATTTGTGTGCGGAGATATATAAGTTTTTAGTTGACTGCCATGCATTGTTATCAGAACTAGACTAGACTGGATAGTTTGGGCCAGAAACCGACTGTTTGGTAGGTTGGACTGGCTTGACCGGTTCAACCTTTTTAAAATTTTGAAAAATTAATTAATTCTTTTGTTTTGTTTTTAAATTTTGTTCATAATTTCATATAAATAACCTTAAAATCTTCACTTCCTTACCAGTCTAGCCCCAAGTTAGCTCTAGTTTGACTCCAATATGACCTATTGACCATTGACCTAGTATTTCAACCTGTTTAGTCACCAATCCAGGTTTAATAATCTCTCTCCTATGCAATTGAAGAAAAAACACTTAAACGAGATATTACTAAAATATAGAATACATTATATGAGCCCTTCTGAAAAAGGATTGTTTATTAAAATATGGCTTCAAGATTTGAGTAAAATACATAAATCTTCCCTCTATTTATGGTAAGTCATAAATATCTTCTTTCTATTTTAAAAACTTATATGGACATTCCTTAAAATTAAAATATATGTTGATAAACCTTCTTTTTAATTTTAAAATTTAACTTTTATCCACCCAATTGTTACTTGACTATTGAATCACATCATTGACTTGCCATTTCAACGAAAATTTCCCTCCTTAACATAAATGTTATTTAATAACCAAAATTAAAAGAATAATTTTAATATATATTTTCAAGTTTTTATAATACTATTAAATTAATTACCATATTACAAAGTTAGTTAATGTTATAATTATAAATTGTTCTTTTGATAAACGGTCAAAGGGCATTTTTGCTCCAATAGTTTTCGTGAAAGAGCACTAAGCAACCGGAAGTTTTATTTTAAGCAATGTCGCCACAGAAGTGATAAAACCGTAGCAATGTCACCCCTCCATTAAAAATGTGAGCCTTGACCGTTAAAATTGACTCCATGTCAACTAGCATAGGCCATGTCGTCATCTCCATTACTCGAGGAGCATCACCTCATTTATACTCTAACTAATTAAAATATAACAACTCATCTTACATTAATCCTACATGGCAAACGAGTCATTTTAAGAAATTCAAATTTTATGATTTAAGGGAGATGATGGGAGGGAATTGTGTTTTTTGTTTTTATAAATTAAGTTTATGTTTTTTAAAATCATAAAATTTGAATTTCTCCAAATGACTCATCTGCCATGCAAAATTAATGTAAGATGGATATGTAAGTAACATTTTGATATTCGTAGAGTAATAAATGCATAGTTCAGTAGGCATACAGAAATAGCATAAACATACTGATACAGAATGCTTATTTACATTATAGGAAATCCACATAGGGTTTGAAAATATATACAATCCTCTAAAAATTCTCAAAATAAATCTAATGATAACCAACAACAATCTTTGCTTGCATCAGAACCCTTAAATGCCAGTATTTACTGTTTTGATCTTGAAGCCGCTAGCTTATACTAGAATGTTTTTAAATTTTGGAAAGGGAGATTCATACGAATCTTAGTAGTAACATGCAATCAATTAAATAAAATGCGATAAATAAATATGCAATGCTCCGTATAGTGTAAATAAAAATTCAACTATACCCGGTATGTATACCAAATTTAGAGCCAACTCCCCTACTTGTCTAGTATGTATACACAATTCAAGGCAACTCCCCTACTTGTCCGTTTAACTATATTCAATATGTATACACAATGCAAGGCTAGCTCCCCTACTTATTCGTTTAACTATATTTAGTATCTGATTAGACATATTAAGATCCCTAAAATCTTCGATCATTTTTTGCTCTAGAATCATTTGCGCTACCACCTGCATTGTTTTGTGGCTCAATGCACCTGCCACTATATTAACCTTTCTTGGATGGTATTTAATTTCTAGGTTGTAATCTTTAAGCAACTCCATCTATGTACGTTGTCTCATGTTCAACTCTTTTTTATCATACAAGTATTTTAAGCTCTTGTGGTAGCAGTATAGCTCTACAGTTGCCCCACAGAGATAGTATCTCCTGATTTTTAGTGCAAACACAATTGCTGCTAACTCAAGATCGTGTGTGAGATAATTTACTCCATGAGGCTTCATCTGATGAGAGGCAGATGCTACAACTTTGCCCTGCTGCTTTAGGACACATCCTAATCCATGTATGCTTGCATCACTCTAGACCATATAGGTCAAATACGGATCGAGGATTGTTAACATTGATGTTGTTGTCAATCTCTCTTTCAGCTCTAAGAAGCTTCTCTCACAACTATCATCCCACACAAAAGGTTGAGTTTTTCCTATCAACTTTGTCAAAGGCAAAGCAATTCTGGAGAAATTCTAAATGAATCTTCTGTAATAACTGGCAAGACCCAGAAAATTGCATACTTCAATAACAGTCTCTAGTCTCTTCCAGTTCAGTACTGCTTCTACTTTGCTAAGATCTACCGAGACTCCTTCTTGTGAGACTACATGGCCCATAAATTTAACTTTGAAAGCCAAAACTCACACTTGCTCAGGTTGGCTTAAAGTTGGTTATCTTTCAATGTGCCCAGTACTATTCTTCAATGCTCTTCATGTTCTTCTCTGCTTCATGAATATACGAGAATGTCATCAATGAAGACTACTAAGAATTGGTCCAGATATGGATGGAAAATTCGATTCATGTAGTCAATAAACATTGTAGGTGCATTGGTAAGCCCAAATGGCATTACTAGAAATTCATAATGACCATATCTGGTACTGAAAGCAGTCTTTGGCACATCCTATGCTAGCTAGCCATCAAATTTTCCTTGGAAGATAGGGGGTTACTGTTGACAGAACAATGACACTTATGTCTGCATTTTCACCCTCAGCAGTAGATCTAAGCAGAGGCCCTTGATTAGGCTCCTCAAGTTGTATATGTTCATCTTCCTGTCCACCAGGGTTATTCCATCTTTCCCCATCTACATTTTATTTCTGCTGCATTTCTCACAGTTCATCCCTAAGACCATGTATCATCATTTGCTGTTTAGCTAGCATGCCTAAGATTTGTTGTATTAGGTCAAGTCCAACTTCTTGACCCTACCCGAAACCTCCACCTCTTAGTCTCACCATCTTTATGTTTCACTATATTAAAATAAGGAAAAGGAAAATTTCACATAATCATAAAGGCATACTTGTCATTTCATAAAATTTTGAATACACAGATACTTCAGGATTAGCATGCAACATACATTTATAGCAGTTTAGGGAAAGCTTTTGATAACATGCAGCCTATAAACCATTGTATAACATATTTCTACTCCTTTACATTACATAACTTAACATGCATAAGTGACTTCCTAAGGGATCACCCATCCTAACATTTCCCTGGGTTGAGCATGCTTAACCTTTATGTATCAGTACAAAAAAAACTAGTACGGGCTCTAACTGCTTTTGAGCATTGACACCCCATGATTGCTCTTGTCCTATTAAGTCATGCCAACCATCTCCGGACAACCAAATACAGTGTAGAGCCCTATATTAGTATTGGTACATGTAGTCAAACACGTACCCCGTGATGTGCTCCATGAAAGCAATAAAGTTGTCATTCAGACCCTGTTCCATAATCTCATTATTCTTCTGGGCCCAAAATGTAGTATCCAGAAAGAAGTATAATGTTGTGTGGATCCTAATATCATCCAAAATCTCTAAGTCAAATATCCCTGACCCTAGTATAACATGTCTACTTTTTCCAGGTGTGCTATATACTAGGCTACTGGGGTGTCCCAATCATGGAACGCCTGCAGGTATATGCTTCTGACGTATTCTCATAGCTCTTGATCCAGTTGTAGATCATATAGCACATATACAATTCTGGCTTTAGAACTAGTAACAAAATATGATCCGACTCTGTCTTATCAGTCTACGATTGATTGGTGTCCCCTATTGATAAGCTTACTGATCATGCCGGTGTAAGATGAGGTCCAAACACTGGCCTTGGTTGTACCTACTTCTCGGGGTTCGTAACATCCTTGCACCACCCCTCAATCCGATATTGTAGTACTTGTTGGCCCCTCAGGAATTTATTGACTCTCTCGGGGCTGGTTCATAGATGGTGGTGATTTACTTCTCTGGTTCCTCCTTCTGCACATATTTCCTGCTACCATATAATCAAGACCATATCAATACACTATTACGTTATTGCCGGAATTGCTGCTCTGATACTAAAAATGCCAAACCCCTTAATATTTTGACATTTATCATAGTATTAACATGCAGTTCCATGGGTGAATAGAAATAGCATAAACGTACTGATATAATGTACTTGATTATATTATAGGAATTCCCACAAGGTTTGTATGTAATATTTAAATAGCCCAAAATATCATAAAAACTATAGATAACCAACACTACTGTTTGGACTGGTATGGGATCTTTAGTTTCCTGTATTTGCATCCTTGCCCTTGGAGCCATTATCCCTTACTGAATAAATTTATAAATTTTGGATAGGGGTGAGATTCATACAAATCTCAGTAGTAACACATACAATTAATCATATAAAATGTGATAAATAAACATGCAATGCATCATATAATGTAATAGAATAAATATATTACACATATATCTCTCTAATCATCAATTCATAGTGTTCAAGATTAACTGACTGTTTGATTGGCATTTAGGATCAAATGAGTATTTGTCCCTACTAACCATGTTGTACATTGTTCAGTATCAAATGACTATTTGACCCTTACTTGCTGTAATGTTCCAGGGGAGATAACTATCTGTTCCTACTTGTCTCACTACCTCAGCTGGGTCCCAAATAAGCTTGATGGCACTTGTGCTTTTCCCATACCACAGCAAGGTCTTGTAACAAACAATTCATATCACAGTATATGGCAACACAAAGCCTATAACCAATCACATAGTGTATGAAAGATTGAGTTACTACCTGAAATCCTTTCCAGTGTCTAGTTACTCCAATATAATGATTCTTGGTTGGGCTCGGGCAATTGTGGAATCCTAAAATTCTAAATTTATAATAAATGAGTTATTACTCATTCATGTTGTCATTCCTAAGTTCATATAATTGGTTGTCACCACCAAAAAGCTCATAATTACCAAAATGCCCTTAGGAATCCGGTCTAATTCTCTTTATACCCCGTAATACTGTACTTTACCAAAAATTATGACTCAGGCTATTCCTACATAATTTCACATGTAAAATCCATTTTTTACTTTAGTTTTGCCAAAATTACACTCCTTTTCCCAATTTAACCTTGCAGCCACATATGTTAGGGTTTATGGGTAAATTGTCATTTCACACCCTAAAGTCTCCATACTTCATTTTTCACATGTTCCTTACACAATTTTTCATTCTAAACATAATGGGAACTTCCAATTCATCAAATTTCAGCCCAGACTTAGCAAATCACCCTTGGCCAAAATTCAAGAAGAATTGGGAAAATTGAAGTTTCATGATTTCATTCAACAAAATGTCTTCTTTTCTCCCTAGTTCACTTCTTGAATCCTTTAAATTACACTTTCCACATGATTAATCAAAATTTGGACAACAGCTCCCCTTATGGTTTATGCCTCCCAAATTACAAAATCATGATAACCAAATCAAACAATCTACCAAATCATCAAGAATAACCATAAATCAACAAGTATAACAAGATTTCTTGAATTACCTCTTGATTCTCTCTTCTTCCTTTGAAAATTGTCCCCTCTCCTTCTTGTTCTCCTTGATTTTCTTCTTGCTTCATGTGATTTCAAGAAGGATATGAGGATTAGAAAAGATTTCTAAGGATTTAGAGGCAAGGACAAGTGAATTTGCTTGCAAACATACCTAGGTTTGCTTCTTGAATCCTTGTGTCTTCTTTTGCTCTTTCTCTTCTTCCAGATGTTGCTCTCTCTCTTCTCTCTCTATTTGGATGAAATTTTAGCCCCTTGGAAGTGTCTAAGAGCTTTTTTTAATATATCCTTCCACCTCCTAAAAAAAATAATATGCTATCAGAATTTTGCACATGAGTTTTTTTTACCTTTTCTTCTTCTTTTTCCACTTGGTTCCATAATTATCAAGAAGTAAAAGGCTTCTTGATTTATTAGCCAAATGACCATTTTCCCCTTACATTTCTTCAATTTTTGAAGTAAATGTTGTCTTCCTTCTTCCCTTTTCATTCTTGGCCAAAAATTTCATATTAAATTGGGCCAAAAATTGTGCTCTTCCTTTCTCCTTTAGCTATATAATTAGGCCTTTAAGAAGACAAAAATTTAACTTTTATGTCTCAACTTAGCCAAATTTCATGTAACCTCAACTTCTAATATTTTCCATTTCAAATCCACCAGTAACCCACCATTATATTCCATTTAATGTAACAAATATACAAGGAATTTTGGTGAACAAAGTTTGGGATATTACACCAATGACAAGTTTAGAGCACCAAATGACATGTTTTGAGCAATTACTAACAAGTTTAGAGGAACTAATGACAAGTTATATGGCAACCAATGATAATAACCAATGACAAGTTACATGACAACAAGTGACTACATAAAATATTAGTTCAAAATGCAAATACAACATACACATGCTGTTCCTCTCTTGCATCATTCTTGTTGGTTGTGTATTGTCATCTACATTCTCTCCTATAAACACATGATACTTTCTGTATTAAATTTAATAAAATGTTCTACTCCTTCATCATCTATAAGGTCTACAAAGGTTGTTGTATCATCAAAGGTCAGTGTGTATTTCATGGTACTTCCACTACTTTCTTTTCTAATACTGATGCTACAATTGTTCTCAACTCTTCATACGTAGTATCTTCCTTTATACTCCCCCTGTCCTTATTTTAAGGCACCAACTACCAATTCTCATAAATCAGTAAAAAAGTTAAAAATCACTAAAGATGTCTTAAAATTCATATGATTTCCAATGTTACCCTTATCAACCACACTAAACGCAAATATCATATTAACTATTACTCTCTCCTACTACCATTATTAAATATGGGCAGACATGGAAAAATAAATTAAATACTCACTGGAAACTTGTAAGTGCCTTATAAAAAGGACCAAGAATACTTGTTAGTTGGTGCTTTATAATAAGGACCAGAGGGAATAGTTTTTGTTCTAACACTATCTCCACATATTGCAAATCACATTCTTTTCCATTTGGAAATTGTCTCTGTATATGCAAGAAATATAATATATGCTTTCCAGATGTAATCACAATCTTTTTGGTCACCTAGTAGAACAAAGTTGTTATTGGCAACTACATAAGCAACATTAACAACTTTTGCCAATAACAACTTTAGAGCAATATATTGATGACATGTTTTGGAATTGCATAACAGGGGTTATAAACACAAAAAGCTTTATCCTTTCCAATCATCCCTATCTAAGCACACAAAAACATAGCACAATCTCCATAGGAACAGAGCAAGATTGCAAACCATCCCTCACACTCAATGAAATAAAAACATAAATCATAAAGACAACATACAATTAACAATGTTTGCATGTCTATGGTATTTATTTATGAAACTTATGTTGTTGCCATGTAACTTGTCAGTAGTGGCTCTAAACTTGTCATTGGGGAAAAATTGTACTTTCACATTTGGAATTAATAGCACCAAGGTCCCTTGGTAATTCACTACAATTTGATGATTTCAAGGGACCTGATTATAATTCATTCCATTAATTTGGACCTGGTTGAAATTTTTCTAGTATTTTTCCCATAATTTCCACAAAATTGCCTTATTTATAGATAAAATGCCCATGCAATATCCTTGAGGGTTAAATTTCCATTTCTTGGGCATGAAATTATTTGAGGCCTCTTGATGTTTTTCATAATTAAATTTGGCTAATTATCTTTTACTTAACAAAATTCTAATAATTCCTTAAGAGTCCTTTTTGAGGTAATTTTATCATGTCTACCTCAATTATGCCTCAAATATAATTTTGGGAATACATTCTCCACCTTCTTGTGTCTCTAGGAAATTTTCTTCAAATTCTGGGCATAATTTTCAAAATAACCCTTACTTTCTTGTAATTTTCAGAAATTATGCTTTAGCCCGAACCTGGGACCTTAGATGTACAATGTTACCTTACATTGTCTATTATTTTGTGTGCCCTTTGGCTAACCTTTAATTTTATGTTTAACCCTTATTCAAGAACACCAAATGTTACAATCATTATCCTTTTGGGGCATTTATAGGAATTTTGCTCAATTGGGCTTAGTAGCCTACTTATTTCATGCTAATTCTTCAACTTGTATGCCCAAAATTTGGGATATAAAAATATGCATAATCTATAAAAAAAATTAGGGATAGCGAAAATGCAAATAGTGATTTATATCCGTTTAGCTCTATCAACTTAAGCTTATATTAAGTTCCCAATAACTTCCAATATATTTGAACTTAAATATTTAGTCCTAAAAATCTTATGAGATTTAGTTCACTAACTCTCTCGAGTTTGGATTAGGTACTTGTTAAACCACTACCACTACAAAAGAAAAAGGTTTTATGGTTATAATAATTCTATGAAACTAGTTTTTAAACAACACTTAACATTTTAACCTTGTACTTAACTCCTAAACCATGTATTTGACACATTAATGGGCCTTCTGACACAAATTTAATGTAGTTGGAGAAAAACACCTTTTAGATAATGTCTCTTTAAAATTTGTAATGGTCAAAATCATCTTGTCCTAAAGACTAGTTATATAGAAAAAATTATACGGGAAAATCACTCCTAGGTTCTAAGGACCAGACAAAATAACAGCAAAGTCCCTTTAAAAATTACAATATCAGAAAAGTCCTTAGGAACTTTTCTATGATTATTTTGCAAGTTGAAATGACAAAGTTGCCCCTAAGAAATTTAAAACACTTTATTATTTCTCTCTTTCATTCATTATGCTCCGCTTATGCGTCTTCCTTATGTCGTTTGTCGCTCCTCCAAGTCCTAGCATTGGTGCGTTCATCCTTCTCTCTCCACTGCCCAAGCCTTCATCGCTCCTCCACTGCAGCCCAAGCCTTCGTTGTGATGTGGCAGAGGTAGAACAACGAACTAATTTTTTATTTCTGTGCGTACGTTGGATGGATTGAGATTGAGGAGTTAGTCAAAGGTTGGAGCTTGGGCTCAATAGTGGACTAAGCGGTAGGAGGTAGATAAGTAATGTTAAGATTTTGCTAAAGATATGATCTTGACTATTGAAGTTGGGGTTTCACTATAGTTGGGTTGTGTGAATGTTATAATGCTATATTTTTTGGGAAGGTTACAGATGGAGTGTTATGTTTTAATTTAAGTGGGAATAGTTGAATATGATGGTGGTTGTTTCCTGTGAAAACGCTGATATGAAAAAAAAGATGTTGTTAATTTGTGCAGTTATAATTGTTAATACGACTTTTGTAGTCATTAATACATAACATGTACTCTATTTTTGGGCAATATAATAAAGGGAATGCACTATTTCTAGGCAAGGTAACAAAGGATGGCTTTGTGTTAAGGGGGAATGATTGAATGTGATTGTAGTTTCTTTGATTACAAAATGCTGATATGATGTTAAAAAAAGTGTTGTTAAAGTGTTGTTCATATGTGCATTTGTAGTTGTTAATATTGCTGTGGCTGTTGTTAATGCAAAGTTCATGTTTCAAATTGTCATGAAAGATGGGAACTAGTTCGGCGAAGAATCTATTATGTTTCTTTCATGTAGGGGAAGTTTTTGAATTGTAGAGAAGATGAAATGCAATATGACTCATACTATTGTAAATATGACTCATGCACTTATAAAATAAGGCAGAAGAAGTTGTTAAAAACCAATTCAGCTATTATGACAAATCCTATGGGAATAACTCATGCGGTTGTGAAAGTTTTAGTTGTGCAACTTGTCATTTCAGTCAAGCATGAAACAGTTGTAAAAATGACTCATGATGTTGTAAAAGCAAGCATCACCATTTGTTAAAAAATAATTTGCAGTTGTAAAAGCTGAAGTTTTGAAACTTGTCATTTTAGTCATGCATGAAAAAGCAGTTGTAAAAATGACTCAAGATGTTGTAAAAACATGCATTAGAAGTTGTAAATTGAGCAACTTGTAGTGTTAAACTTGGAAATGTGAACAAAAGTAGTGTCATTCAGACATGAGAAGTAAGTTGTAAAAATGACTCAATATATTGTAAAAACATGCTTAACCAGTTGTAAACTGAGAAATTTTAGTGCTGAACTTGGAGATGTGCAAAAAGGTAGTTTCATTTAGACATGAGAATTAAGTTGTTAAAATGACTCAATATCTTATGAAAACATGCTTAATGAGTTTAAACTAAGCAATTTGCAGTGGTGAACATTTGTTAAAAAGGTAGTTTCATTGTGATCTGAAAAAATATATTGTAAAAAAGACTAAACATGTTGTAAACACAAGCATAACCTGTTGTTACACAAGGCATACACAATTGTCATATTTGGAGTTTTGGAAAAGGTCATTTCATTTAGGCAACAAAAAGAATGTGTAAAAAGCCACTCAAGCAGTTGTTATAACACACAATGACAGTTGTAAACATAGGGACTTGGCAAACTTGAAATTTACTCATTGCATAAAAACATGTTCTGAAAATGATTGATGAAGTTGTCAACTATAAAATGACTGATGAACTAAGGGTAACTTTTTCATTTGACTTTGGGAAATAATCATAGAAAAGTTTCTAGGAACTTTTCTAATGTTTGACTTTTTAAAGGGATATTACTGTTATTTTGTTTGGTCCTTAGTGTCTGGTGTTTATATCGACTCATTAAATGAGTTATTGCACTTCTTCTTTATTTATAACTGGTAATATGGGTTGAACCCACCTAACCCAAAAAACATGGTTGGTTGGATTGTGAAAAATCGGGCCCATTTTGATCATGTCTTTTTACTTGAACCCGCCTAACCCAAACCCATAAGGTGGGCTAGCCTATAGTTTTTTTGTTTTAAAATTTTTTTGAAATTATGTAAAAATAAACCCTCTCCTTCAATTGAACTCTATCCTATAAAAAATTATGAACAAGCACTCACCAAATGCTTCAGGATCTTTTAGATGAAAATTTTGAAAGAAAAGATACAAAATGAAACAACAATGATGAAGAATTATAGCGAAATAGTAGATAAAAAGTATTAAAGGTAACACCCATTATGATAGAAGAAATTACTAATTTTTAAACTAAAGTATTAATCTTTGAACACGCAGAACCTAAAAGAACATGCAATAAACATTTAGGATTTGATTTTTTGATACAATTAGATGTTTCCTTAAACATGTCTTGCTTGTAACTTTGTACCACTTTTTGATTATTTGTACCTTTGCATAATTGCTGGAGTATTATATAGCTAGCTCTGTTTGAAAGAGTTTGGTCGTAATTTCTTTTGATGCTGATGAGTATTATTTAAAATAGTTTGTGTGATTGAAATAATTACTTTTCTATTTGCAATGTTAAATTTCATGGATGTTTAATTTCTAGATTTGTTGTATGTTTAATTTATATTGCTTGTAACTTTGAATTTGATGTTTTACCATCACTTTATGATTTTTAATGTATTTTAATTTTTTTTATAATTTAGGTTCGTGAAAAAAAAAGATATTTTATTATAATGTTTACATAATTTGAAAAAGGAAATATGAACAAAATTATTTAAAAAAAGGAAAATGGGTTGTGCAGGCACCAACCCATAGGTTATAGGTTGGGTTGGCGAAATATTAGCCCATTTTGATATGGGTTTTTTTAGCCTGACCCAGCAGGCTGTCAACCCCTAGTGGACTGGTTCGTATTACCTGTAATATCTTGAATTTTGCAATTAGAGGCTTAAGAATAAGCCTGAATCAAGTGGATTGCTAGCCCCTAGTTATGACTTCAGATCATTGGAACAACTCGTAAAGTTACAATTTGCTGCCAGTGTGTTTTCTAACGTGGCAGTGAGATTGTCATATGTTTTAGGATAATCAAATGATGTCCAATGAATGTGAAATTTTTCAGAATAAAAGTAGACTTATCAAGCTTTAATTTGATAGGTTAGATAGATCATTTGGAGCTGTACACAAAAAGTTATATATTTTTTAAGTTAGCCCAATAAAACTGGAGAGTTTCTGTGGCAGCATCTAAAAACGAGAATTTTGAGATTCCATTTGGCTAAAGGCTATAATGTTTCTTGAAAATAGACTTAATAAGGGTCATATAGCTTTTAGAACCACTACAATTGGATATATATAAATAAAGATATGAATTTTCAAAGTTTGGTGAAAATTCTGCTAACTTTTTAATTAATGTAAGAAATTGAAAATGTAATGGCAAACATGTGTGGGAAAAATAGTCTTTTGGCTTGATAAAATCCAAAACCTATATTTTTCTCTTTTCCTTATGAGATGGACGTCCAAAAGAGAAAAAGTAAAAGGGAAATAAATACTTGGTCCAAATATGTTAAGAGTTGACTCATTCTTGGCCAAGCAAAATGATGTTGAAAAGTCAAAAAGCAAAACAAGTGAATGGCCATTAAATCAAGAGATGGATGAAGATAATTCAAGAGCTCCTTTAATTCCTTTAAAGAGCCACACTTACGTCATTTGAAGAGAGAGCATTGTGATCTAGTGAAAAGAATGTTGGAAAAGTCAAAAGTTGGCATGTGTAAAAATTGTCAATAAAATATAATAAATTAAGGAGGTGTAGGATGATATACTAAAAGCTCTTCATCCAACTAGAGAAAGATAGAGAGAGGAAGTGAGCTTAAAGAACATAACACAACAAGAGCTCAAGAAGGCAAAATCGAAGGTAAGTGCTTGTGATTTCAAGTGTTCTTGCCTTCTAATTCACTTATAACCTCTTCTAATCTCTCTTTCATCTTGGAAATCATGTTTAGCGAGCAAAATCAAGAGGAAAGAGAGAGTGAGCAGTGGCATCCTAGAGAGAAAAAGTGAGCAATCAATAGGTAATCTCTAAAATGTTGATCCTCTTGTGTTATATGATGTTGTTGTGGTGGTTGTTGTGGATATTGGTTTGATTTTGTTGATTTAATGAATTTTGGATGATGAAACCCTAAGATGTTATACTGCCAAATTTTCCATGAATTATGTTTATTAAGTGTTTAGATGATTAATCATGTGATTAGGAATGATAAGGAGGGTTTTTAAGGGTTGAATTCAAGAAAACACATTTTCCCCTTCTCTCTTGCAAGTTTCGACCAGATGTAGAACATAGGGGAGGAGTTGAAATTTTGTAATTTTGATGATTCCATTGGATTTAGAATGGAAAATTGTGTAGGAATATATGTGTTCATGATTTTTGGATAATTGTATGCAAATTTGGAAATCATTGAAGTTAAGGGGAAAACTCTGTTTGATTTTCTTCACTGTAGACAATCTGATTGTACAATAAATTTCGTTAGTCAAACCTAGTTCAAATCTTGTTAAATTTGGCAGGATTAAAGTAGAGATGTAGAGCTTTAATTTGATAGGTAGATGATGATTTTTGGACAAGTATATTAAAAGATATGGATTTTTGAGGTTGTGCCCTATTTCTGGAAGGAATTTGGAAGAGGGGAAGTTTAACGAATTTCCGGGAACAATGTGATTGTAGTAGTTAGACTTAAGTATTTTTCCTTAAAATAGCACTCAAAGAGATTCACATAGGCTTTGGAACCAGTCAATTTGCAATTTCATAGAATTAATTAGGAATTCCAAAGTTGACATAAAATATGCCAGTTTTATGGAAAAATGTGAAACTGCTCTTTACAGAATTGTACTGTGCAAAAATTGCTGAAACTGTGATAGATAAACAAGAAACTGTGATTAAAGGTAGTAGTAGTTCAAGTAATAACCAATTACTTGTAACTCTAATTTTATAGGAATTTCTAATAGCTCGAGCCAGATCCAAAGTATTGAACAGACAAGTAGAGTAGGAAAGGGCAATTCCAGGTAGTAACTCTTTCTTTCATGAACTATGTGATTATTGTATGTTTGCATATACCATCTTCTATAGCATGATTACAGTGTCTTGGACACGTATATTAGCTTAGTTGTGGTCTAGGACCTAATGGAGGCGCAAAGTTAAGCCAGGGTTGCAAACTGTTGTTTGGCCTTGGATCGTGTGCACACAGCATTCTATCACTTTACATAACATGGTGCATGGCATATTCATTTTCACATCGTATATGTCTGATTGTATGTTACTACTGAGATTCTTTGAATCTCACCTTTTCCATAAATGTAAAAAGTTTTTAGCAGCAGACAGCGACTTAGGACAGAATCGTAATTACTGGCAACAGAAGGTTCCGGATGAGCACTAACAGGAGATGTTGGTTATCTGAAGACCTTGTATTGTTTTAAGGTCTATAATTATTATGTATAATCCTTATAGGGAATTTCTGTAATCAAGTACATATTATTAGTATATATAAACTATTCCTGTGTGCCCATTGAATTGCCCATTACTACTGTGATTAATATCGGAATAAATAAGGGTCTTGACATTACTAGCTCTAACTTTATTTACAAAATAAATGTACATGGAGACTGTATGTGAAGATAGATAAAGATGAAAACAAAAGGCAACATAGTGGGCCTTCCATATATATACTCCTTTGATTTTATTTATGGGGCAGAGACAACTTATTTTTGGTTCTATTTATAGGGCACATCATTAAATATTTTATACAAATGTACAATTGTACTTTTCATTTATTATATTTTTATTTTCTTGAAAAATGTATATTTAAAAATGGGTGAAGTTGGAAAATTGTTGAATTTTAAGGTAAGTTAATTAAGTTTAATGTTTTCATGGTCTATGTGAAATATGTTGAAAGTGCCTTATAAATAAGAGCAGTAGAGGATATATGTAATTATGATATTAGGATGCCATGTACAATCACATTGTCATGTATCATAGGTGCTTTATAGATCATCACGCCCTAATAGAACTAAACAAAGGCCAAATTTTCATCAATTATGTCATGAATTTGCAAGAACAATGTGTTAGGATCGGCATGAACAGTAGAAGAATTTTAAAAATTTTCATCGGTCCTAATCGAGGATCTATCAACGACGTTTAAACCAAGTTGGAAGGATTTATACCTTTTATAATTCAGGGTTTTCAAGATCTCTAGGAGCCAACAAGTCAGGTCCGCTCCCTCTACCGGTATCCACAGGAATGCTCTCTAACCGAGACTGCGTGCTAGCGCCTCTAATGTCTCTTAGGGTTTCCCTTACAGCTCTCAATTCTAGTGTGTATCTCAGTATATATGCTCTATCAAGTTGATAACCTATGAGGGCTATTTTCAAATTTCAAAATTAATCATCATTAATTTCGAAATTAATTAACTATTAATTATCTTGATGAGCTAATTAAATAAATTCAGTTTAAATTAAATCTGTCCAACAGTTTTAATTTAACCTATTTATTTAATCCAAATAAAGAGCTATTAGATTTAAGTTATCTTCATAAATTAAATCTGAGATACCATATCTCTATCATGTTAGTTATTAGATTTAATTTATCTTAATAAATTAAATTTAAAACTAACACAATATAATAATATCATATAATATATAGACATACACATATATATATATATATAATATGTATTTCAAAAATACATATCTACATAATATTATTAACGAATTTATATATTACATACATATATATATATATATAAATATAAAATTCGTCCACCCTAATTAAACATTATCTCGTATTGGGTCATTCTTGTGTGCAACCTTGTAGGCCAATATGAAGTTGCAGTGGGCCAATAACTGTACTAACCCACAAGTCGTAAGCGGCCTCTAGCAAGACATTACGACTACCCAATTCATATGAGGATTGTTAACACAATGCAACTTGTCATACAATCATGTCACGTCCCTTTTGTCACACGATATATCGGTCAAGGATGAGGCAGGGATAATGTCATCCTCTTATTCCTGACTATTACTTTCTTGATTCTTGAGTAGTCTAACAATAGAAATGGAAACTCCTTTCCATTGAAGTATAGCCATACATTTCTCAGACTTACTCATTGAGGGGCCTAGTAATATCTCTCTACAAATGTGAGGGACAAATTCCATCTTGATCATTCATATTCCTCTGCATGAAAAACTACCAAGCCCGATTATAGCCTTTATCATCACCCGGTCAAAGGTGACTTTTGACTAGTTCAAAGCTTAGCAACTCTTATGTAGGAATCCATTATGACCTCAGGTCAAAGGGCATTGTGACGTGGTTATATATGAGAAAAGCTTATGACTTGATCCATGTAGCTTTCTCATAGTGGGTCGGTCCAGCATCTTGTACTCTTACAAGCGCCTGAGACATTGAATTGTATCTCCATATCTTATCAAATTCATACTGATCTTGTTTCATCTCTGCTCCCGCATAGATGACTGACCAGGGACATTTTAGGACAATCTTTATGAATCATCCAAGGATACAATTATCACAGTTAACATGCAAATAATATGATAACAGAATGGAGAAATTTCATTAAATTAATAATGTTCAAAGTACAATGATTGGCCCTTTGGGCACAATTTCCAACATCTTCCCACTTGCCTTAGGTACAATCATTAATTTGCCTAATTCCCATTGTCCTAACATGACGCTTATGCTTCAGTTGTGCAAGCGGCTTAGTAAGAAGATTAGCAATATTATCTTCTCCTACTACTTTGCATATCTTTATATCACTTCTATAATTGATTTCTCTAATAAGATGAAATCACCTGAGTATATGCTTGGTCCTTTGATATGACCTAGGCTCTTTGGCCTGTGCAATAGTACCACTATTGTCACAGAACAAATCTATTGGATTTGAGGTAGTAGGCACCACCCCTAGTTCAGTTATGAACTTTCTGATCCAAACGGCTTCTTTAGCTGCATCTGATGCTGCTATATACTCAGCTTCTATTGCAGAATCTGCTATAGTGCTCTGCTTAGAGCTCTTCTAGGTTACTACTACTCCACCATTCAGGAGGAATATGTATCAGATTGTGATTTAAGGTTATCTTGGTCAGTCTAAAAACTTGCATCTGTATAACCGGTTATGCAGAGCTCATCATCCAATCCACTATAGACCAAAAATAAGTCCTTAGTCCTTCTTAAGTACTTTAGGATATTCTTGACAACAGTCCAATGACCCTCACCAGGATCTTGTTGGTATCTGCTGTCATACTTAAGGCAAATGAGACATCCGGTCGAGTACATAACATGGCATACATGATGGATCCAATGGCCGAGGCATATGGAACCTTACTCATGCGATCTCGCTGATCAGGTGTACTAGGACACAGATCCTTGCTAAGATGGATTGCATGAGACATGGACATGTAACCCCTTTTTGAATCCTGCATACTGAACTTATGCAGTATCTTGTCTATGTTTGTGCTCTGACTTAGGCCTATTAGTCTTTTGGATCTATCCCTATAGATCCTAATCCCTAGGATATAGGTGGCTTCACCTATGTCTTTCATTGAAAAGGACTTTCCTAACCATGACATGACACTCTACAAGGTAGTAATATCATTCCCAATGAGTAGGATGTCACCTACATAAAGCACTAGAAATACAACTATGCTCTCACTAACCTTCTTGTAAACACAAGGTTTATCGATGTTTTGAATGAATCCAAACTCTTTGACTACTTCATCAAAACAATGATTCCAACTTTGAGATGCTTGCTTCAATCCATAAATGGATCTTTGAAGCTTGCAAATTTTACCAGAGTCCTCTGGACACACAAAACCTTCAGGTTGTGTCATATATACATCCTCAAGTAGCTTTCCATTAAGGAATGCTATTTTGACATCCATATGCCATATTTCATAGTTATAATATGCTGCAATGGCAAGAAGCATTCTGATTGATTTGGCCATTGCAACTGGGGAAAATGTTTCATCATAGTCTACACCATGAGTTTGAGTGAATCTTTTTGCAACCATTCGTGCCTTAAAGACATTTACATTGCCATCCATGTAGTTTTCTCCTTGAAAACCCATTTGCACCCGATGGTTTTTACACCTTCAGGTGGATCGACTAAGGTCCATACCTGATTGTCATACATAGATTGCATTTCAGACTTCATGGCATTTAGCCATTTCTCGGAGTTTGGTCCCACTGTGGCTTCTCGATAGGTGGTGGGCTCATTTTGCTCAATGAACAACACATCACGGCCTTCAGTAATCATAAATCCATATCTCTGAGGCTGATACAATGTCCTATCAGATCTTCGTGGACCTTGTGTTACTTGAGGAGGCTCAGCAACTTGTTCTGAGTCTTCTCTAATTTTTATATGTGGTTTTGTACTATCTTATGACTCTCGAATTTCTTTGAGATGTACCTCACTCCCACTGGTTGTTTTAAAGACAAACTCTCTCTCTAGAAACTTACCATTTCGAATAACAAATACTTTGTTATCGGTGGGATTATAGACATAGTATCCTTTCGTTTCTTTAGGATACCCCACGAAAAGGCACTTTGTGGATCTAGGTGCTAATTTATCAGAGACTTGTTGCTTAACATATACCTCACATACCCAGATCTTGAGAAAAGATAAACTTGGTTTCTTTCAAGTCCATATCTCATATGGTGTCTTTTCAATTGCCTTAGATGGAACAAAATTTAGTGTGAACACAACTGTTTCTAGTGCATGTCCCCAAAAGGATGGTGGAAGATCTGTTTGACTCATTATAGATCAAACCATATCTAATAGTGTTCGATTCCTCTATTCAGAAATACCATTCCATTGTGGTTCTCTTGGAGGAGTCAATTATGAGATTATCCCACAACTCCTAAGATGGTGAATAAATTCTTGGCTCAAATATTCAGCACCTCGATCAGATCGAAGTGCTTTAATTGTTTTACCAAGTTGGTTTTGTACTTCATTTTGGAATATTTTGAACATTTCAAAATATTCAAATTTATGTTTCATTAGATAGATATAGCCATATCTAATAAAAGTCATCTATAAATGTAATGAAGTAGACATAACCTCCTCTGGCAGCTATATTTAATAGTCCACATACATCTGTATGTATGAGGCCTAATAATTCAGTGGCCCTCTCACTATGCCTAGTGAAAGGTGCCTTCGTCATCTTTCCTAATAAGCAAGATTTGCATGTATCATATGATTGAAAATCAAATGAGTTTAGAAATCCATCTTGATAGAGTTTAGAAATATGTTTCTCATTTATATGGCCTAGACGATAATGCCATAGGTAGGTCGGATTCAAATCATTTGATTTTATCCTCTTAGTAGTTACGTTATAGATATTCGCATTATTAGGATGTTCCAAATTTCATATATAATAACCAACATGCAAATCAACATCATCATAGAAAATGTCATTACGATAAATAGAACATTTACCATTCCTAGTAATGGAAGTATACCTTACTTATCCAAATAAGAAAGAGAAACAATGTTACTACTCAAAGCAGGAACATAATAGCAATTGTTCAAAACTAACAAAAGTCCACTGGGCAGAACTAATTCATAAGTGCCTACGGCTAAAGCAGCAACTCTTGCTCTGTTTCCAACTCATAGGTCTGTTAGAGCAAGCGTTTCACCCAAGAGGGGAGGTGAATTGGGTGACCTTAAAAATTTCGTTGCAAATATAAAATTTGATGTTGAAATTAAAACATGAAAGAGTAAGGAGAAATATCACCGAAGTGTACACCGGGAGTTATACTGGTTCGACTACAACCACTTTGACCTACGTCCAGTCCTCAGAGCTTCTCTGAGAGTTTTACTATAACTTCCAAGATTCAGTGGGTTCTTGGCACCTCAGTACAAGCAAGTTCCTACACCTGGACACTCGCTCCCCCTTACAAGTTGTAATTCAATACCAACTCAAGGTTCCATAACCTTAAGTTACCTCAACAACAAATATTGAGTTTGAATGAAATATCTCTCTCACAGAGTAAATAAGAATCACTGAAGCATAGAATCACAAGTACAATGAAAACAGAGTAATGAACTTGATGATACGTTCGTGAGTGTGTTCTTGTGTTCTTGTGTATCTTTCTTTGTTTAGATGTTCACATATATATAGATACGTTGGTAATGATTGCTGGAACATATTTCTTCATGTCCGTTGGAGCGTGCGCAGCCATTATTGACTTTTCCAGTTTTTGAAAAACATACGTTGTGGTAGGTGACGGTCGGTGACATTTGAGCATTGCTTTTGACTTTCCTTATTCGGTAAGATCTCTTCATTATTTATCTATAAATAGACTAAGAATGCTAATACAATGAAATGTTAATCATATAGGAAACAAATCAATGAACGTCTGAATGATTTCTAAAATTCTGGGTTTGCTTACTCGAGTAGCTACTCGAGTATCACATGAAGTTTACTCGAGTACTTACTCGAGTATCATCGGGAAAACTTTGATCAACTGCAAGTCAACAGAAAAATTTAAGAATACTCGGGTAGTGCATGGAATAATCAATTTTTAAACTTTTGGAAATGTATGTTTACTCGGGTACCTACTCGAGTAAACCTTCAAATAAACTTTTGGTTACTCGATGCTTTACTCCAGTAATGTTGGCAGGATTTCACGGCTGAGAGCACTTACCTTGTTACTCCGATACGGACTCGAGTAATGCATTCATTTTTGCATCAGTTACTCGGGTACCACCTCGAGTAAATATACTTTTTGTGCTTGACTTACTCGGGTAATGACTTGAGGTTTTCCTTGAAAAATCTCTGCATACTCGGGTACCTACGCGAGGAATCCACTTAAAATAGATCATTGAATACTTGCATATCAGATTAAGGACTCGAGTAAACGAGTTAAAAATATATCAAGTTAATCGGATACCACCTTCAAGTTTTCACTTACTTCAGTGCGTTACTCAAGTACCTACTCGAGTAATGTTGCAGTGGTACAAAATGCTGAGAGCATCATTTTTCAGAAACAGAGTTACTCGAGTACCTACTCGAGTATCCTTGGTAACCTGAAAGGCAACTGGAAGTTTTTCACATGGTTACTCGAGTAGCTCCTCGAGTAACATTGGCAGGCCGAGAGCAACTCTAAGTTCTTTACCTGGTTACTCGAGTAGCTCCTCGAGTAACATTGGCAGGCTGAGAGCAACTTAAAAATACTTACACTATTACTCAAGTACCTACTCGAGTAACGTTGGCAGGTTACCGGAAGGTGCCTCTGGTTACTTCAAGTTTTGGCTCATTACTCGAGTACCGCCTCGAGTAATCCCTTAGAAAACTTGCTTCTGATCAAGTTTCTCAGCTTTTTCTCTTGGCCTTTCTTCATTACTCCAATGCTTACTTCAAGTGAGGCTTATCCCTGTTATTCCTTTGCTCAAACTTATTTATTAATCATTTCCTTTTCAAACCATTCTTTTGTTATCATCAAAACATGAGATCTAAGTTAATCCTAGAGGGAGATATAAGTATCTTTTGGCCTCTAACTGTGGTGGTCATCTCCTTCTCAACTGAGGTTCGGTTAGGCTCATCTATGATTTCAAGTTACAATAAAAGTGGTAATCACTTTAGTACAGAATGGTAATCTAATAGATAGCCAAGGCATAAAGGGATCTAAAAAAGGACTTAGGTCATGCTTCACTACCTCTTGAAGTAACCTCAGATCAACATAGTGTGTCTTACACACCTTCCTTCTGGAGAATTGAGACAAGTACTTCGGAGACTCCACCAATTTGCTAACATTGAATCCCTTTGGTGGATTGGTGATCTCTGCTTTCGGTATTTTAGACTTCTTGGAAGATTGTCCCTTCTCCATTTGATCAATGATTCCAGCCATAGCCTTAGCCACATTCTTGTCATACTTTGGCTTTTTGATAGGCTTTGGAGTGAAAGAGGGTGTAGAGGAATCAGAGGGAGGAGGTGAGGGAGATTTGGCACTCTTCCCTCTTCCAGTTGAGGTACTCTTCTTGGATTGAGCCCTTGTAGCAATAGGCTCTTTAATCACCACACCTTAGGGCTTTGATTGAGATAGAGGAATTTTAGCTTTTGGTCTTGGGGTTAACTTTCTTCTCTTTTTGGGTGGAGAAGAAAGAGGATCAGAGAGTTGTTGGGATTCAGAGGAATCTGTGGGAGTAAAAGTTTTGGTTCTCATCTTTCTGAAGGATTGATAACTGAGACTTTCAGAAAAAGAAAAGAAATAGTCGCAGGTTAGGGCACTAAAAATCTGGCCAAATAAGGGGTTTTTGGAACTGTAATCTCTTGGGTTTTGACGGAAATGAAGCAAGTAATCACTTGTAAAAAGTTTTTGTAAGAGAGAATAGTGATTTACTCGAGGAGATTTTATGGAAATGACCGAGTTTGCGACAGATAAAGCCCTAGAACCCGACGTTACTCGAGGAGTTACTCGAGTAATCTTCAAGTTTACTCGAGGCCCTCCTCGAGTGTTCATACAGAAAAATTTTAAAATGAATTATTTAAAGTGCGTACCTGGCATGAATAATATTGTAATTATCCATGGATGTTCCCTCGATCATTTATAACCCATTCTGAGTAGATTTGAGTCATTATTCATCAATTTTGAAAATCTGGACTTGCAGTTACTCGAGGCCTTACTCGAGTAATCTTCAAGTTTACTCGAGGCCTTCCTCGGGTAACCTGAGTTTTCAACTTGTGACTCTTCATTTCTTTGTAACTGAGCCGTTAGATTTGAAAAATCAAGTAACTTGATCCGTTACTTCCATTTTTGAAGTCCATTACTCGAGTACATACTCGAGTAAAGTGCTTCTTTACTTCAAGTTGTTCCTCGGGTAATGCTTCTCTGTTAGTGATAACTTCAAGTTGGTACTCCAGTAAATGTGTCCTCTGATCACCTCTGTTTTTGTTTCTCAAAACAGAGTTCCAACCTTCCTACAAAACAAATTTCTATATACTCCGATGCTTAAGTTAGTAATCATCAAAACTTTAACAAATGACTTCATCTAATATTATGAGAAACTGAAATAACTTACAATTCATTGGGATTTACCATTCCCAATTCTCTTCTAATAAATAAAAATTGATCTTTTGCAAGGGGTTTTGTGAAGATATCAGCTAGCTGAAGATGAGAAAGAATGAATATCACTTTCACATCTTTCTTTTGAACATGATCTCTGATGAAGTGATGTCTAACATCGATATGCTTGGTTCTAGAGTGTTGAACTGGATTCTTTGCCAAGCTTATCGTACTTGTATTATCACAATAGATTGGTATTTCTTTGGGATAAATACCAAGATCTTGTAGTTGTTGTTTTAGCCATATTACTTGTGCACAACAACTTGAGACTGCAACATATTCGGCTTCCGTTGACGAAAGAGACACTGTATTTTGTTTCTTGCTGAACCATGATACAAGAGATCCTCCAAGAAATTGTCCTTGTCCACTGGTGCTTTTTCTGTCTGTCTTGTATCCTCCATGATCTGAATCTGAATATGCAACAAGATATTCACTTCTTCCTTTGGGATACCATAGACCCAATTCAGGTGTGTCAACAAGATATCTAAAAATTCGTTTGACCGTTTCAGCATGTGATTCTTTTGGTGCCGATTGATATCTAGCACATATGCCAACACTAAATTGGATGTCTGGTCTACTTGCCGTGAGATAGAGTAATGATCCAATCATTCCTCTATACTTTGTTATGTTGTAGTCTTTCCCTTTGACATCAGCATCAAGCAACGTAGTTGAGCTCATAGGCGTGTCCGTGCCATTTGCTTCATCCATTCCATACTTCTTCAATAGCTCTTTTAAATACTTTGTTTGAGATATGAAGATTCCATTCTTTCTTTGTTTGATTTGTAAACCGAGAAAGAAATTCAGTTATCCCATCATTGACATGTCAAATTCTCCCTGCATTATCTCAGAAAATTCCTTACATAGAGATTCATTAGTAGCACCGAAAACAATATCATCAACATATATTTGAACAATTAAAATATCATTGTGTTTTCATTTTATAAAGAGTGTTGTATCAACTTTTCCCCGTACAAAACCTTGATCGAGAAGAAACTTACTGAGCCTTTCATACCAGGCTCTAGGAGCTTGTTTTAAACCATATAAAGCCTTTTTAAGTTTGAAAACATGGTCAGGTTTTGTAACATCCTCAAAACCTGGAGGTTGTTCTACATACACTTCTTCCATAATGTAACCATTTAGAAAAGCACTCTTTACATCCATTTGATAGAGTTTGAATCCTTTGATGCATGCAAAGGCTAAGAGTACACGTATAGCTTCCAATCTAGCCACTGGAGCATACGTTTCCTCATAATCAATTCCTTCTTCCTGATTATAGCCTTTGGCCACCAATCTTACCTTGTTTCTGATAATAATTGCAGATTCATCGAGTTTGTTTTTGAATACCCATTTAGTTCCAATGATCGGATGATCCTTGGGTCGGGGTACCAAATCCCAAACTTGATTTCTCTCAAATTGATTTAGTTCTTCTTGCATTGCTATAACCCAATCATTGTCTGATAGGGCTTCATCAATGTCAGAATGTTCAATATCCAAAATAAATGCAGAAAAACTTACTTCATTGAAAATTCTATTTCTAGTTTTGATCCCTTCATTCATATCTCCTATGACTTGATCTAAGGGATGACTTTTATTGTATTTCCAAGCTCTAGGTTGACCTAAGGATTGTTCTTCTTCCTTAGTTTCATCAACCTCTGGAATAAGAGATTTAGAAATAGATTGACCATTCTCTTGATCTAAAACAACTTCCTGTTCTTCATCAATGGTTTTGTCAGAGGATTCAAATTCATCAAATACAATATGAATTGATTCTTCAATAATACATGTTCTTTTATTGTAAACTCTATATGCTTTACTTCAGTTAGAATATCCTAGGAAAATTCCTTCATCTGTTTTAGAATCAAATTTTCCTAAGTTATCTTTACCATTATTATGAATGAAACACTTACAACCGAAGATGTGTAGATGAGCAATGTTTGGCTTTCATCCTTTGTACAACTCGTATGGTGTCTTTCCAAGTTTTGTTCTGATATATGCTCTATTTGAAATGTAGCATGCTGTACTCATAGCATCAGCCCAGAACACTTGAGATATATTCTTTTCATTCAACATTGCTCTAGCCATTTCTGTGAGCACTCTATTCTTTCGTTCCACGACCCCATTTTGTTGAGGCGTTCTTGGAGCAGAAAAATTATGATCAATACCATTAGTATCACAATATTCTTCAAAGGCTTGATTTTCAAATTCTCCACCATGATTGGTCCTAATTCCTGCAATGGACATACCTTTCTCATTTTGCACCTTCTTGGCAAAAACAATAAATTCTTCAAAGGTCTCATCCTTTGATGATAGAAAAATAACCCATGTAAATCTAGAGAAATCATCAACAATGACCAATGAATATAGGTTGCCACCAAAGCTCTTTACTCTTGCTGGACCAACTAAATCCATATGCAATAATTGTAATGGTCTATTTGTAGAAATCTCATTTTTCAATTTGAAAGATGATTTAGTTTATTTACCCTTTTGACATGCGTCACAAATCAAGTCATTTTTGAAAATTACTTTGGGTAATCCAAGCACTAAATCCTTTTTAAGTAATTTGCCTAGTTGATTCATATTGACATGAGCCAATCTCTTATGCCATAGCCAACTTTCATCGGCATTACTCAGAAAACAATTTTCAGACTCATTTCTACTAATATCTAGAGTATAACAGATACCTTCCCTTTTTGCTCTGAGCTTAGCCTTAATATTCTTCTTATCAAGTTGTAAGTTATTCTTGTTGATAATTAAGCATTCTTCTGAGTCAAATATTACCCAGTTGTCTTTATCTGCACTTTGACTTATGCTCAACAAATTATGACACAAGCCTTCAACATAGTATACATCTTTGACTTGTATTCCTTTGTCATTCTTGATTTCACCAATTCCTGCTATCCTTCCGGATTGATTTCCTCCAAATTTTACCTTTCCACCTTCCTTAGGTTGCAATGTGGTAAAACTTTCAAAATCTCTGGTCATATGTCTAGAGCATCCACTATCTATGTACCACTTGCTATTTTTGGATGCTTTGAGACATACCTACAATCAAATGACTAGGTCTTAGGTACCCATATCTTTTTGGGTCATGTTGGGTTAGTACAAATAATTTTCTAAAGAAATGAACCTTTAGGTACCCATTTGTAGGTTCCTATTGTTCCTTTCTTCTTATGAATGCATGAAGATGTATAATGACCTTTTCTATTACAGTAATTACAAAATGCAAAAGGATTTGATGTATGCACAGAATGCTGGAAATAATTCAAATATGACTTACCTCCTGCTTTCTTTCTACCTTTCCTTTTATCTGACTTTGGATCATATCCAATTCCAGATCGGTCATTCACAAATCGTTGAGCTTTTAAAATAACATTTAGCATCTCACTTCCTTGTGTAAATTTTTCAAGAGTTTTTGTGAGATCAATATTTTTCTTTCTCAAAGATGAACAATTTTCACAATCCTTTTCTTTAAGTTCAGTTTCAAGAACTTTGTTCTTCTTTTTGAAAACAATCAATTCTTTAACTACTTTGATGAATTCAGAATGTAAAGCATTATATTCGGAAAGTAATTCATCATAGGTAGGTTCAGAATCATTTACCTCCTCTTTTGTTTCTTCTTGAGCGACGAGGCATATATTAGCTACTTCCTCCTCATCACTTTCTTCTTCAGAGGAACTATCACCCCATATAGCAGATACAAAGGCCTTCTTTTTGTTGAAGAATTTGCCTTTTCTCTTTTATTTGCTCTTTTGATTCAGTTCTGGACATTCTGATTTGATATGTCCTGGTTTTCCACATTCGTAGCAAATGATATGATCTTTGCTGCTAGTTCCACCTTTTTGAAAGTGTTTGAATCCTTGTCCTTTCTTGTAGAACTTTCTGAATCATTTTATAATTAGGCCCATTTCATCATCGTCAAACTCCTCATCCTTATCTTGATTCTCTTCTTTTACCTTTAGTGCAAGACCTTTCTTTTTCTTATCACCAATGTCATCTAGTTCTCGTTTGAACTTTAGTTTGCTTTCATATTCAGAAAGACTTCCAAATAGAGAAGCAACTGATCTCATTGATTCTCCTTTTGCTTCTTCTATCGCAGTGACTTTGGCCTCCCATTCTTTAGAAAGAATATTTAAAATCTTTCGTACTTGGGTATGTTGATCATAAGATTTCCCAAGTGCTGCAAGTTGATTAACAAGATGAGTATATCTAAGTTCAAATTCAGAAATTGATTCACCTGATTTCATTCGAAGTAAATCGAATTCAGTGACTAAGGTGTTGATCCGATTCTCCTTTATTCCTGAAGTTCCTTCATGAGCTATTTCCAGAGCTTCCAACATTTCCTTTGCTGTTGGAAGTGTGCAAATTCTGAAATACTCACTTTGACTCAAGGCACTTTGTAACATTAGAATTGCCTTGCTGTTGAGAGTGATAAGCTTCTTGTCATTCTCATCATATTCCTCTGGCGTCTTGGGAATTTTCTGAGAATCTACAGTCTTTGTAGGTTGATAGTTTCCACTCTCAATCACATCCCATAGCCCATATTCAGTAGCCATTACGAATACACTAAACTTTGCTTTCCAGAAAGAAAAGTGTTCGCCACTGAAACCTAGAGGTCTAGTGATGGATGCACCATCGGGAAGAATTCCTTTACCCATGCTTACCATTGGATCCTTCTTAGGCTGTTATACCTTTACAAGAAGACCTACGCTCTGATACCAAATGTTAGAGCAAGCGTTTCACCCAAGAGGGGGGTGAATTAGGTGATCTTAAAAATTTCGTTGCAAATATAAAATTTGACGTTGAAATTAAAACATGAAAGAGTAAGGAGAAATATCACCGAAGTGTACAACGAGAGTTATACTGGTTCGGCCACAACCACTTTGACCTACGTCCAGTCCTCAGAGATTCTCTGAGAGTTTCACTATAACTTCCAAGATTCAGTGGGTTCTTGGCACCTCAGTACAAGCAAGTTCCTACACCTGGACACTCGCTCCCCCTTACAAGTTGTAATTCAATACCAACTCAAGGTTCCATAACCTTAAGTTACCTCAACAACAAATATTGAGTTTGAATGAAATATCTCTCTCACAGATTAAATAAGAATCACTGAAGCATAGAATTACAAGTACAATGAAAACAGAGTAATGAACTTGATGATACGTTCGTGAGTGTGTTCTTGTGTTCTTGTGTATCTTTCTTTGTTTAGATGTTCACATATATATAGATACGTTGGTAATGATTGCTGGAACATATTTCTTCATGTCCGTTGGAGCGTGCGCAGCCATTATTGACTTTTCCAGTTTTTGAAAAACATACGTTGTGGTAGGTGACGGTCGGTGACATTTGAGCGTTGCTTTTGACTTTCCTTATTCGGTAAGATCTCTTCATTATTTATCTGTAAATAGACTAAGAATGCTAATACAATGAAATGTTAATCATATAGGAAACAAATCAATGAACGTCTGAATGATTTCTAAAATTCTGGGTTTGCTTACTCGAGTAGCTACTCGAGTATCACATGAAGTTTACTCGAGTATCATCGGGAAAACTTTGATCAACTGCAAGTCAACAGAAAAATTTAAGAATACTCGGGTAGTGCATGGAATAATCAATTTTTAAACTTTTGGAAATGTATGTTTACTCGGGTACCTACTCGAGTAAACCTTCAAATAAACTTTTGGTTACTCGATGCTTTACTCCAGTAATGTTGGCAGGATTTCTCGGCCGAGAGCACTTACCTTGTTACTCCGATACGGACTCGAGTAATGCATTCATTTTTGCATCAGTTACTCGGGTACCACCTCGAGTAAATATACTTTTTGTGCTTGACTTACCCGGGTAATGACTTGAGGTTTTCCTTGAAAAATCTCTGCATACTCGGGTACCTACTTGAGGAATCCACTTAAAATAGATCATTGAATACTTGCATATCAGAGTAAGGACTCGAGTAAACGAGTTAAAAATATATCAAGTTAATCGGATACCACCTTCAAGTTTTCACTTACTTCAGTGCGTTACTCGAGTACCTACTCGAGTAATGTTGCAGTGGTACAAAATGCCGAGAGCATCATTTTTCAGAAACAGAGTTACTCGAGTACCTACTCGAGTATCCTTGGTAACCTGAAAGGCAACTGGAAGTTTTTCACATGGTTACTCGAGTAGCTCCTCGAGTAACATTGGCAGGCCGAGAGCAACTCCAAGTTCTTTACCTGGTTACTCGAGTAGCTCCTCGAGTAACATTGGCAGGCCGAGAGCAACTTAAAAATACTTACACTATTACTCGAGTACCTACTCGAGTAACATTGGCAGGTTACCGGAAGGTGCCTCTGGTTACTTCAAGTTTTGGCTCATTACTCGAGTACCGCCTCGAGTAATCCCTTAGAAAACTTGCTTCTGATCAAGTTTCTCAGCTTTTTCTCTTGGCCTTTCTTCATTACTCCAATGCTTACTTCAAGTGAGGCTTATCCCTGTTATTCCTTTGCTCAAACTTATTTATTAATCATTTCCTTTTCAAACCATTCTTTTGTTATCATCAAAACATGAGATCTAACAAGGTCCACCTTGCCCTTCTTCAGCTTTCTACTTCTTAGGATCGGCAGGCACAGCGGAAGAATTTTAAATTTTATTTTACCGATCCTAAAAAAGGATCTATCAACGGCGTTTAACCAAATTGGAAGGATTCATACCTTTTATGATTCAGGGTTTTCACGATCTCTAGGAGCCAACAGGTCAGGTCCGCTCCCTTTTCCGGTATCCACAGGAATGCTCTCCAACCGAAACTACGTGCTAGCGCCTCTAATGTCTCCAAGGGTTTCCCTTGCGGCTTTCAATTCTCATGTGCATATCAATATATCTGCTCTATCAAGTTTTTAACCTATGAGGGCTATTTTCAAATTTCAAAATTAATCATAATTAATTTTGAAATTAATTAAATATTAATTATCTTAAAAAGCTAATTAAATAAGTTCAGTTTAAATTAAATCTGTCCAACAATTTTAATTTAACCTATTTATTTAATCCAAATAAAGAGCCATTAGATTTAATTTATCTTCATAAATTAAATTTGAGATACTATATCTCTATCATGTTAGTTATTAAATTTAATATATCTTAATAAATTAAATTTAAAACTAACACAATATAATAATATCATATAATATATATACACACATATATATATGATATATATTTCGAAAATATATATCTATATAATATTATTAATGAATTTTATATTATATATATATAAATATAAAATTTGTCCACCCTAAATTAAACATTATCTCGTGTTGGGCCATTCTTGTGTGCGACCTTGTAGGCCCATATGAAGTTGGCAGTGGGCCAATAACTATACTAACCCAAAAGTCGCAAGCGGCCTCTAACAAGACATTACGATTATCCAATTCATATGAGGATTGTTAACACGGTGCAACTTGTCATACAACCATGTCACGTCCCTTTTGTCACATGATATATTGATCAAGGATAAGGCATGGATAATGTCAACCTCTTGTTGCTGACCATTACTTTCTCGATTCCTGAGTGCCTGATAATAGAGACGAAAACTCCTTTCCATCATAGTATGGCCATACATTTCTCAGACTCACTTATTGAGGGGCCTAGTAATATCTCTCTACTAATGTGAAGGACAAATTCCATCTTGATCATTCATATTCCTCTGCATGAAAAACCACCAAGCCCGATTGTAGCCTTTATCATCACCCGGTCAAAAGTGACTTTTGTCTAGTTCACAGCTTAGCAACTCTCATGTAGGAATCCATGATGACCTCAGGTCTAAGGGCATTGTGACGTGGTTATACATGAGAAAAGCTTATGACTTGATCCATGGAGCTTTCTCATAGTGGGTCGGTCCAGCACCTTGTACTCTTAGAAGTGCCCAAGACTTTGATTCATATCTCCATATTTTATCAAAGTCACACTGATCTTGTTTCATCTCTCCTCCCGCATAGATGACCGACCAGGGACATTTTAGGACAATCTTTATGAATTATCCAAGGATACAATTATCACAGTTAACATGCAAATAATGATAACAGAATGGAGAAATTTCATTAAGATAATAATGTTCAAAGTATAATGATTGGCCCTTAGGGTACCATTTCCAACACTACTGTCCTTTAGATGCTGCACATTTGTACAAATGTGAGAACCACATATAGTATCTAACACCCATGTAGAGGAAGTAGAAAAATGAATGTCTATAACATAAATACCTAAAGCGATAGCCTCACTATCCTTCTTGTTCTTTTCCATATCTTCTAGGTAGAGTTTGCGATTCCTCTTCCAATGACTGGGTTCATTGCAGAAGTAGCAGACTCCTTTCTTTGGAGGCTTTGCCTTCTTGGGTGCAGGCTTGGTTTTGGGCTTGTTTGACTCTTTGGTCTTACCACCTGAGCTATTACCCTTCCATTTGCCCTTCCCTTTCTTTTCTATACCTTTTCCTTTCTGAACCATCAAAACTGTACTGGGCTTTTTCTTAATGCTTTGCTTAGCAGTTTTGAGCATCCCATGCAGCTCAGAAATTGATTTCTGCATGTTGTTCATGTTGTAGTTCATAACAAACTAGTCATAACTCTCCGGGAGTAAGTTGAGGATCAAATCCGTAGCTAACTCCTGGCTCATGGGAAATCTAAGCCTCTCAAGGTGATCAATATAGCCTTTTATCATTAACACATGAGTACTAATCGATGCACCTTCAGCCATCTTGCAGGAATGTAAGGCCTTTGTGGTCTCATACCTTTCTTGCCTTGCCTGTTGCTAGAATATTTCCTTAAGATGGACTATCATCTCATGAGCCTCCATAAGTTCCAGATCTCTTTGGAGCTCTAGAACCATAGTAGCAAGTATCAGACAACCTACATCCACAGAGTCATCCTTATGCTTTGTGTAAGCATCTCTCTGAGCTCTTGGAGCATTGGCTGCAGGCTCCTCAGGAATGGGTTGATCTTGGACATAAGCCTTTCTTTCCTGCTTGAGAACAATTCTCAAGTTCCTGAACCAGTCAAGAAAGTTTGTCTTATTGAGTTTGTCCTTCTCAAGGACCGATCGCAATGATAGTGTATCAATATTACTAGTTGACATGATTCTACAATTAAAATATGCAAAGTTAGTTAGTAATCTCCCACTAAGTTAATAGCCCTCAAAATAATAATTAGAGGCCTAAGATCCATATTTGGCTTAAACTTAAGTCCACTTTGGAAAGACGCTTAAATTCAAGTTATTTAGGTAGGTAGCCTATTTAGCAATTACATCGCATGCAACTCTTAGATGTTTATGGGATTCACCATCATATGATCCCGCATGTTTAATCCCATCTAATACCTTGAGATGTAAAACCGTTTTGATAATCTCAATTAAGTCCAAACAATAATGAATATTATGAGCAGTACTATTATTCATACTTGTGTCATCAAGATAACTTAAGTGCATCCACTTTGGTGGTTTCCATAATTGAGTGATCATACTTGTCTCATCAAGATAACTTAAGTGCATCCACTTTGGTGGTTTCCACTATTGAGTGATCTAGGTTTTGATAAGTATTCATTAATTGACGGCATGATGACTTAAGATTTGATTCAGAGGGCTTAATTAATTAGCTTTGTTTATATGGATGCAATCATGGTCGTATCTCATATAGATAAATACATATAAACGTAAAAGTATTCATGCAATGGTCTAATCAAAAGCATAATTTAAACGTGACACAACATGGCTTACCTAACCTAAAATCCTCCCAAGCCAATGAGAGGACTTTTCTAAATAAGAAACAAAATACATTGAGAGAAACCTCATTTAAACATTTGAGGGGAGTAAGATGAGAAGAGAATGTACATCGAGAGTATTTAGAGAAAGGCACGGCACGCAGGCCGTATTTAAATATTACAACCCTTTGTAAAATTCTAAAGCCATGTTGTTCACCATACCTAAACAAGTATAAATAATAAACTACAACAAGAATTCATACAATATGAAAAGCAATAAATGTCATGATCAGATTATATTGTGCTACGCAGAGGTGGTCACGACGGTCCCGCTAGCTGGTTAGTGGGCGGGGTCAAGGGGGGCCGCCCATGCGGGGTTGCAAGGGGCAGCGCCCCTAGAGCTTTTTGAAAAAGGCACATTCCTTTTAAAAGAAATATTTGAAATTTTAAATTTTTAAATTTCGGACCCAATTTTTCAAAACAAAAACAACAATGTCCCAGAACGTTTCTGATCTAGATTGTCTTCCCTATAGTTCGGATCCCTATTACCCGAATAGATATCCTAACCTAGACCCGATTTGATTGTCGCCAACTACGATCTCAGGTACCCTACCCGATTTCATGCTTGTTTGAAAATGAAAATCACATACATGTTCATAATCGATTTCATGCTTGTTCCAAAACGAGAATCACATACATGTTTCAAAACTGAAAACGAAACTATTTCAAGATTCAATTTCAATGAAAACGAAAATCAGCGGAATTACAAGATCACATCTTTCTAAATAATGTTGTTTCGTATTAACCAAATAACATGCATATTCGAATGTTTCTTATAAACATATGTACACATCCCATATATATCACATGTATACGAAAACTTAATTTAAACGCACAATTGATCTGGCTCTCATACCACTGTTAGGATCGGTAGGCACAGTGGAAGAATTTTTAAAATTTTCACCGATCCTAATTGAGGATCTATCAACAGCATTTAAACCAAGTTGGAAGGATTCATACCTTTTATGATTTAGGGTTTTCACGATCTCTAGGAGCCAACACGTCAGGTCTGCTCCCTCTACCGATATCCACAGGAATGCTCTCCAACCGAGACTGCGTGCTAGCGCCTCTAATGCCTCCAAGGGTTTCCCTTGCGGCTTTCAATTCTCATGTGCATATCAATATATCTGCTCTATCAAGTTTATAACCTATGAGGGCTATTTTCAAATTTCAAAATTAATCATCATTAATTTTGAAATTAATTAACTATTAATTATCTTGATGAGCTAATTAAATAAATTCAGTTTAAATTAAATATGTCCAACATTTTTAATTTAACCTATTTATTTAATCCAAATAAAGAGCCATTAGATATAAGTTATCTTCATAAATTAAATCTGAGATACCATATCTCTATCATGTTAGTTATTAGATTTAATTTATATTAATAAATTAAATTTAAAACTAACACAAAATAATAACATAATATAATATATACATATACATATATATATATATATATAATATGTATTTCAAAAATGCATATCTATATAATATTATTTACGAATTTTTATGTTACACATATACATATATATATATATATAAATATAAAATTTTCCCTCCCTAATTAAACATTATCTCGTATTGGGTCATTCTTGTGTGCGACCCTGTAGGCCCATATGAAGTTGGCAGTGGGCCAATAACTGTATTAACCCACAAGTCGCAAGTGGCCTCTAGCAAGACATCACGACTACCCAATTCATATGAGGATTTTTAACACGATGCAACTTGTCATACAACCATGTCACGTCCCTTTTGTCACATGATATATCGGTCAAGGAAGAGGCATGGATAATGTCATCCTCTTATTCCTGACTATTACTTTCTCGATTCCTAGGTAGTCTGACAATAGAAATGGAAACTCCTTTCCATTGTAGTATGGCCATACATTTCTCAGACTTACTCATCGAGGGGCCCAGTAATATCTCTCTACTAATGAGAGGGACAAATTCCATCTTGATCATTCATATTCCTCTGCATGAAAAACCACCAAGCCCGATTATAGCCTTTATTATCACCCGGTCAAAGGTGACTTTTTACTAGTTCAAAACTTAGCAACTCTCATGTAGGAATCCATAATGACCTCAGGTCAAAGGGCATTGTGACGTGGTTATACATGATAAAAGCTTATAACTTGATCTATGTAGCTTTCTCATAGTGGGTCGGTCGAGCACCTTGTACTCTTACAAGTGCCTAAGACTTTGAATCGTATCTCCATATCTTATCAAAGTTATACTGATCTTGTTTCATCTCTGCTCCCGTATAGATGACCGACCAGGGACATTTTAAGACAATCTTTATGAATTATCCAAGAATACAATTATCACAGTTAACATGCAAATAATATAATAACAGAATGGAGAAATTTCATTAAATTAATAATGTTCAAAGTACAATGATTGGCCCTTTGGGCATAATTTCCAACACAATGATGCTGGTCCCTTTCAAATTCCAATAATATTAGAAGCCGCATGACTAAAGAGCCCAAGTCAAGTCACTATTCCTTATTGTTGTCATGACAAAGTATTAAAAAAGATTTCATCTATTTTTTAAAATATGATGTTCACATTAATTAGTTGCATGTGCCAATGAGACCGTTTGTTGTGTACAATATTTTTTGAGCCAGACTAGTCCGGATGGTCAAGCTGGTTCGGTCATCGATTGGAGTAAAGAGAGCCTCATTTTATTGCTTTAGAATGTTCTAGAGGATGAACCGTATTTGATTGCTACAAAGGCAACTTTTAACTTGGAGGCCATTAAGAAGTCAGGAGCTAGAGTGAGTAAAAGAGAACTACCCCGCTTTATAGTTGGAGAAAAAATCATAGATAGAGACACATAGAATAATAAAAAGACAATGGAAGAAGAAAGACAAAGATAAAAAAAGATGAGAAATGTAAATACCAACTTATTAGCTTCATATGTAGATTTTTATTTCTCCAAAAATTTTGTTTCTCTTAGAGTTTTGATGCTGTAAGGAAAAGAGAAGGCTCTGATGATGGAGATGATGGGCTCTTCCAAATTTTTGCTAGGGAATTGATATTCAAAGTTCACATAGATCGGTGGAAGGTCAAGAACAAAGGCATGTTCAAGGTTTTTTTTTTCTGGTGAACAAGCATGTTGAAATTTTAATGTAATTATGCTCTTAATTAGGTTGGGCAAAGTCATTTTTTATATGTTTCAATTTGAGTTAACAAGTTTGGTTCAAACAAACTAATTAGAACTAAAGAAAATGAAAGTTACTTTTTAACTTCAAGAGATTGAGGCTTTAGGATTGCTCATTCCCTCTATGCTTCATGAGGCTAATTTCTTTCCTCTCAATTATCTTTATAACAAAATTAGGTGTTTGTCTAAGATTCACAATTCATTGAAAAGTGTAACACCATAACTTTAGAGCATTTAAAATAGTTCAAAACGTGTAATGAAGTCAAACCGGAGACCAGAAACAGTTTGTCTAAGCTCATGATCATTGGACATTGTTCAGTTACTAAAAAACAAAATGCAACAAACTGCCACACAGGAAACCCTACTTGGCAGCAAATGTGCAATTTTGCAAATTGTGTTCTAATGTTCTAGATTTTGTAACTAAGGACTACTCCTGCATAGTTTTTCATGTAGAACACAATGGTAACATTAAATCGATCAAATTCTTATTCCTTCTTGATGTCCTTTTTAGACCAGAAATTAGGGTTCATAGCAACCGTTCACAAATTCACGTTCTAACCACCAAACTTAGCTCATATGCTTTTAATACATAATACAATTACATGTATATGATCAAATCTTCATGAACCCTAGAAAACCCTAAATGGCCAAAATTAGGGTTGCAAGAACAAGTCCCAAAAACGCAACCAAACAAGACAACATATATGTCAAAATGAAGCTCTTGCCTACCTCTTTCACTTTTCTAGGCTCTTTCTTTGATTCTTGAACTTTGGCACTTGCTGAATGACTCAAAACACCTTCCCTTGAAATTATATAACCATAGAAATGAAGCTCTCATCAAGGGGAACAATGTTTATGAAGAGTATTTGAGCCATAGCAGTGATTTGGAAGGTGAAAATCAAGCAAGAAGTTCTTACCTTGCTTGTGTCTTCTTTTTCTCTTTCCTTAAGCTTCTTGGCCGAATTTTGAGAGAGAGAGAGAGAGAGAGAGAGAGAGAAATATGCTCTGAATTTTCTCTTCCCTTATCAGTTAGTACTTAGTTGAAAATTGGCCAAAAGAAATAAGAGAAAGAAAAAATAACATGTGGGCATAATTTATTCCTCTTACCCAAGCTCAAACTTAATTAACCATGTGTGGTAAATTCATTTTTGATGAAGCCATCTCTTTCCTCTTCTCTTCTTATTTTTGTCTGAATTTTTCCCTTGAAAATGGTAGATAAATTGTTGACTAATTGGCTATGCTTGGTTATTTTCCCTTGTGGACTGTGTGTCCATGCTTGTTATTTGTTCTATTGAAGTCCTATGAGAAGATAGGATTTGAGATTTATTGTTTTCAAACTAATTCTATAAAACTAATTGTTTTATTATGTACTTGGTATTATTTGTTTAATGATCTTCTACACAACTTCAATTATGCATATTAGTAATCTTTATATATATTCATTTATGGTTATGACTTTTGTACTTGGAAGTTGGAATTAACTTCTTTCTCTTAATTTATTATATTATAGACCTCCACCAACCAATTTATTTCTTTTAATATTTTATTTAATTTTTAAAATGGGACGTTATTCACAAGAAAATTTGCTTTGGCTCATATAGTATTGCTGAGCACTGAAGAGCCTACTTGGTGATTTAAAGTTTGCTGACTTATTTTGTAGCGCTACTACTTGATGTAATCATAAACCTAGACTTTTGTTTTACTACTAAAAGCTATATTATCCAAGTAGCCTATAGAAAGGATCTATGTTTTATTTGAGTTTTAGAACATGTGTATACATAAATACTATGATGGAGTAGAGCTCTAAATGTTGTTATGATATTTCATTTCGTTGTAGAATTTTTATAAAGTCTAACTTACAAAGAAGACTCTGCTGAAATTGCTACAATGAATAGTATATGTAGATGTGAAATGGGAAGTTGTTAATGTATATTCTAAACTATAGATATTATTGTAGGTAGTCATTTTACATTTTAAGGCTTAATTCTTATAAACATTGAAGTACAAGAATATTGATAAAAGAAAGAACACGACTTAAATTGGATTACATATTAATGTTGTTCACTTCATCTTGAATGCTCTTATATTTATAGGCTGGGATGGTTTGATGACTATTGAAGCTCTCATTATATCCATTAGAGAAATGATATATCCATTGGAGATCAAAGAGAATTCATGTTGGTTGAGGCTTGCTTTGCATTTAATTTTATGACATAAATGGTATTTTTATGTTTTTGAGTTTAGTCCATGTTTAAGCACCTGAAACTTGTCCATAAAGTTGATTAGTAATATATAGAATTAATAAGAAGTGAAAGCAAAAATGTTTGAGTTTGATTAGAATGAGTATCAAAAAATATGAGATGGTGTTTTGAGAAAAGACTCATTATTACTTGAGCGATATATTCATTTTGGATTATTTCACTCAAAGTATACTTGGTGGTGGTTTTTGAGAAATGTTCACTCTCTGTATCACTGCACATGACATGCTAGTGATGACAAATAGAGTGTGCCACTCAAGTGCTCACTTGAGTGATTCTCCTTGGTCTTCAAATATTTGCAGATTTTACTATTTAGTGAAGTCTAGTGACTTGGAATCACTTGAGTGCTCACTTGAGTGATCAAGACTTAGTGGCAAAAATGAATAGTGTATTACTATAAGTGATAGGTCAATGATGGCTAGTGATGAATAACATAACCTTATTACTCAGGAGCTCACTCAAGTGATTCCTTTTGAAAATTTGACAACTATTCATTCCTTCTTGAATGCTCGGTGGTCTACTTTGTAATATCCCAAATTTTAGGACTAGAGGCTTGAGAATAAGCTTGAGTCAAGTAGACTACTAAGCTCCGGTTTAGCAAGTATCCCAGGAAGGCATAAATTTATTCCCTAAAATCCTTTACATCTTTGGGATATTAAAGGGAATAAAACGGTGAATTAGAGAGCACAAGAAATGATAAAATAAGGCAATTGGTGGTCACACACAACATGAGCATGTTTAGAACACAAATTGTAAATATTTGAATTTGCTACTAGTGAGTTTCCTTGTGTAGCAGTCTTGTGTGACATTTTAGATAGGCAAATGATGTCTAATGCCTATGAAAATTTTTAGAATAAAAGTATACTTATTAATGTTTAATTTTATAGGTCATATAGGTCATTTGGAGTTGTATATAGAGAGTTACAAATATTTGAAGTTAGTCCAATAAAACTGGAGATTTTCTGTGGCAGCGTCCAAAGATTTATTGTGAATAACCAAACCTAGTCTAAGCCTTATGATATTTTATAAGATGAAAGTAGACATCCTGGGATTTAATTTGATAGGTAATATAAGCCATTTGGACTAGTGGATTGAAAGATATGATTTTTCAAAGTTTGACCATGAATCTGGACAAAATCTTGGACCAGTGTGGCTTTGGTTGTGATTCTGGAATTATGAGGTTAGAATTGCTTTGAGTAATATTTTATCTTTAAAAAATATCAAAGAGCTTTAAGTAGGAAGTTGAACCACCTCAATTGGAATTCTTTAGAATTAATTATGGATTTTCAAAGTTTGGTCAAAATATTGGTAGCTTTTGGCTACCATACGGATTTAAGAAGGAAAGGGCCAAATGGAATTTCTTTAAACTCTAAGGGTTAAGTTGAGCACTTGGGGCTAGTGTAGCCACACTAGAGGTTTATTGGTCATGGCTCCAATAATGTCATTATTTATCTAGGGCCATGAGGTGACAAAGAAGAAGCAACCTCAAGGTTGGGAAAAGGTATAAGAGGAGGACTTAAGACACAAGACGGGTGATCACAGGAGGCGTGTTGAGAATAGAAAAGAGGATTGCACACTGTGGAAGAGTGGTGAAACAAAGACAAGAAGATGTTTGTATTACACTGAAACGGGTTTAGACACCCTAGTAGCCCTGTGCAACTATATTATTTGTATTTGTTATATATAATCCTGCGGGGAATTTTTGTAATCTAGCACTTTTTATCAGTATATTTTTGTTATTTCCATGTGCCCACCGAATTGCATATAAATACCCTAATTAATATCATAATAAGTAAGGGTGTTGACATACTCCATCCTTGAATGCTCAGTGATCTACTATTCATTCTATCATTGTCCAGTGCCTTGATAGTGATCCTTGAAAAATGTGCATTACTTGAGTGCTTACTCAAGTGATCCTGCTAAATAGTAGATCACCATTCAGTGCCTACTCAGTAATGGAGCTCTTTCAAAGAACATCACTTGAGTGATTAACTTAAATTTTAATACTGGCTCAATCACTGGCAATGGGCTTTAAGAGACCAAATTTGGTTATATTACTCATGTGGTCACTCCTTGTCTCTATATTTCTTTCTCTAGTTCTTTAGACTTTAGCATACAAGGGGATCCACTTCTTGTTGATGGAAATGATCAAATTTTTATGCTAATACCATCAAAAATGAGAAAAATTAATATAATAGATAAAATTTACAGCAAATTACATTATCACAATTTGTAAATAGTGTGGCTTATTTTTTATGTACTGTAAAATGCATAGAGAACGGTAAAAAAAAGTTAGAAACAAAAGAACCAAAAACATCATATATCTAAGTAAATGAGAGTCTTGGTGGAACTACTTATTTGAATTTACATTCATAGCTGGCTAGGGATTAGGATTCTTTTCAACCTCACATGAACCAAACCTTTTAAGAAGATGGCATATGAAAAAGGGCCAATTAAGTACTTGCCAATGCAACCATTGGAAACACTGGTAGCATTATTTGCTAGTTATACCCTTTAAGATACATCTACAAGCATGTATCATTCCCAGCACAAACCTACAAAGTATATTACTCACCGTTCCCTTAAAGATTGCCAAGTTGAACACAACCCTATGATTGTGGCATATCCTCAGTGGGCTTGACAATAATACCACAACTTATTTAGAGTGTATTGCTATTATGAAGATATTGCTAATTTTAAGCTTCAAAACACAATATTTCAAATCAAAGTTGTCATGATGTATATAGTCTAAGATCCAAAAAACTATTTGAACTTTGAATGTGAAAACAAACTTAAAAATAGATATAATGATGTTAGAACCTTTGGCCACAATTGAGCGTTCCAATGTCATCTCCATTGTCAAACTCATCCTGCAAACAACCATTTAGTTAATTACAACCTAAGCAAACTATTCCATTCATCTATTCAATCTCAAACAAGTCGGTGCCTCATTGGATGACTCACAACTTACACCTTAATCTATTTATTAATACTTCATAAAATTGAAGCAATCATAGTTTACACAGAGACTACCAACAAAATGAATAATGTCATAAATTTAATATATGAATGAGCAACAAAGAGGAAATATACATGAGTTTTAGTAAATATGGTTTTACCTTAGCTAGCTTTGCTAAGCAATTTTTCCTATTTCATTCCCTAATCATGAAGTTAGAGATCAACTTAAGCAAGACCCTCACCATGAAGTTGAAGATACCTTCCACAACCACAACCTTCCTTGGTTTCTTGAAAAACACCAGCAACACCACCATTGCAATCCACATCACAGGATGAGTGGCACCATCACCGCCAGAGCTGCCACCACTAATAGCACCACGAACAAAACTGTAAGAAGCACCAACGTGTAAAGCACTGACCATCTACAACTTGAAGACTCAACTTCTAAATTGTACCATGAAATCATTGATGTTAGGAATTTCCACAAATAGATGATAAGAATACTGTACACTAGCACAACATCTTATTCACTATAAGTCCATAGCTAAACCCATATCATCAATCCATCTACCTCAAGACAGGTAATGCATAAAAGAGACGGTGACTAGATGGTGATCCAATGGCACTACAAAAAAATGTAGTTTAGTAGTGGTTAAAAAGGTGTATTTGTAGAGGTTTACATTGCTACTAACGACATTAGTAGCGATTAACAAACCCGTTACTAAATCCACTGTTACAAGCATTTTTGTAGCAGTTATATAACACCGCTACTCACGTAACTTAACCACTACTTTATTAGTAGCGGTTTAATAAAACCGCTGGAGTATTCAACAGGGTTTTCATTTTTTGTAATGGTTTTATAACAGCTACAAATATTAGAACCTATGGCAGGAAATGAAAAAAATGAAAATTTTGCCATATTTATAGTGGTTACAAAACCGCTACTAAATATTGGACCATCTGGCAAGAAATTGAAAAAATGAAAATTTTGCCATATTTGTGGCATTTATAAAATCACTACTAAATATTGACCCTGTGGCGGGAAATGAGAAAATTAAAATTTTGGTGTAGCAGTTATAAGACTGCTACTGATATCCTATCAAATTTCAAATTTGGTGCCAATAATTTTAATCTGTTTTGTTTTTAAATTTGTAGTGGTTGTTGTTCTTTACAACCGCTACAAATTTTTTGTGAAATTCAAAAAAAGAAGATACAATTATGTATCTCAATTTTCATAATATGATATTGAATAATTTATTATTTCAGTACTTTAGTAGATAATAGTTATTATATAAAAAGAATGATTTAAATAAATTGGTATGGTATAAAATTTATTTTGATATTATTATTGAGAATATGTAGGTAATAATAAATTATTATATTATCTGCTACAATGTGATTATCATTATGTAATGAAAAAAGAAACTGTGAAAGAGGTCCTTCAATATCTGTAAAAAAAGGAAAATAGTGAGAATAAATATTATACAAAGGGAAAAATATTGGAATGAAAGAATAAAATTTTTTTATCATATTTGATCACCTTATTCAACTTCTCCTTTGATCACCTTATTCAACTTCTCAGCTATTGGAAAAAATTTTGTAAATGAGAGAAAACGAAAGGAAAGGCTGAAAGAAATGGAGAAGTGTTTGAAATGAGGTATAGTGGTGTTATTTATAGGGATCTATGTGGCACTTGTTGTAGTTAAGGTGACAGGTTTTGTAGCGGTTTATGTTCATGGCGGTTTGTGTGATGTCTTTGCAGTGGTTTGTAAATTAGTAGCAGTTTATGTTGAATTTGTAGCGGTTCAAAAACCGCTACAAATAATATTTTGAATTTTTTTTAAAATAATTATACATCAAGGATTAAAAAAACAAAAGCATGATTTGTTTAATCATTAGCCCTCAACATCCCTACAGAAATTGTGTGAAGAAATTGTTAGTGTGGTATTTTTTTATAAAAAAAAAAATTAAATTTAAATGATGTGAACTTAAAAAAATGCACCGAAGTAGAGGTAGATTGTCATCGCCTTCAGGGAAGAAGTTTTCAAAACTGGCAGGCTGAAATGGCTTACTCTCGTAAGCAATGTTATCACCATCACCTATGTCGTAAAGGTTTCAAGGCTTTAAATGACCAACTATGTGCCAATCCATGTGTGTCTTGTCCTCAACATAATAAACTTGGTGTTCCTCAGAGGCAAGAATATACGGCTCATCAAAATGGCCAGTGTGAATTAGTCGTGAAAAATTTACCGATGTGATGCCTAAGTCGTCAGTTGTGATTCCCAGGGAATTTGCCCACAAACACTTGAACAACATTATGGTAAAACGACATTGGTAATTAAGTTCAACGCCATCAAGAATATGTTCATAGTTAGGGACACCTCCGAACTGTATGTTGGCGTCACTGCTACTAACATTACTCCTTGTCTTAAAGGTCCCATAAACACCCAAATTTTGCATTTGCAATCTTTGATCTCTTGAAACGGTGCAAAACTTGAAACCATTGACATTGTATGCTGTAAACATTTTTGCATGGTCAAGAGGGCCAATTGCGAGAGCTTTGAAATTTGGTAAGTGTGAGTTGTGGTCATTTAGTATTCTACTCGCAAACCAGATTGGGAATTCTCTATGGACCTTTTTATTAACTTTGGAGGATGTTTGTGTATGGATCTTGAGTTGGCGCTTCACATGACTTTTGAATTCCTTGCAATTAATCATGGGAAGCCATTCATGAAATATAAGTAACAAATTGTGAGAGATATAGAATAACATATAAGTGTATAATTCTTACTAAAGGAAGGGTTCAACTTGAGTGCAATTAATCAAGACACGTATGTATGCTTGCAACTTCTTAGTTGCCATTAGTTTAAAGTTCTCACTTCCTCCAACTGATTTACCAGCATGATGTTAGATATGATTAGTTCTGATGATGTTAAATATAGATATGAAATGATAAGAGCAAAAAGTTTATATAATGTATTTCTTTGACTAATTATTGTGTTTAATGTGAAATATCTTGTAGATTAATTAAGTTGAATTATGGAGGAAGAATGAGAAGACTAAATTATCAAATATACAAAGAAGTGATTGAATTGATGAGAATGAACAAAAGGAGGAAGAAGAAAGAAACTGAAGATAGTCAAGAAGCTACCTACTCGGATTATGGAGAATTATTATCAAGAGGAAAATCAAAAAGAAAGATATTGAAGAAAGAAGAACTTGCAAGATCTAATGGGAATATCAAGATTCAAGTTCTCTGAGATTTCTTTGGTCAGAAGGAAATTAGACAGCACTGTTTTTGCACTGTAGCAGTCGGTATTGTTTGGCACTGTAGCGGTCATTACTGTAGCAATTGAGAAGATTAAACAAGAAGATAGTGGATTTGAAAATCTCAGGAGGAGCCTGGGGACTAGACATAGGCCATCACATATTGGACTGAACCAGGATAAATCATAGTTTGCATATTCTCTTTCCTAAGCTCTTATATTTCCAGTATATAGTATTTTATCTAATTGTTGATTTATGATTCATTAGTTTCATACTTACTATTTTCATTAAGATATGAAAAGTTTTCCAAAGTTCTTAAGTTTTTATCTTATACCCAATTTACCCCCTCTTGGGTGTCAGCCGGTTCTAACACATGAGGGATAAATTCTCTTAATGTAGGAGCAGGTTCTGGACAATCATCTACACAAGGCGGGCAATTGAAACCATCTCAATGTCATCCAAGTACCTTGAACATAAATACAACACCTCATCCCTATATAACTTTCAACCATAGAACCTTCTGACCATGCCTTATTGTTGTAGGGATCTAAGACTACCGGCCAAATACTGCAACTTGTGTTAAGATTCCCAAATGGATTGAAACCATTGGTCACCAAAGTAAGCCAAACACTTTTGGGGTCAGCCGTGAAAGCTGGAAAGTCGTTGTCAAACTTTTTCCAGGCATCTGCATCTTGGGGATGTCTTAATTTACCATCATCATTCGTATCAACGTCATGCCACCTTATGCGGTCCACTGTTTTAGACAACATAAACAATCTTTGTAGGCGTGACTTCAAAGGGAAGTACCTGAGAATCTTTGCAGGTTTCTTCTTTAGCTTATTCCCTTTTCGAATTGTCTTGTACCTTGATGTCTAACATCGCTTACAAGTCTCTCTGCTAGCATCGTCTCCTTAATACATATACAATTATTAGAGAATGCATCAATTTTTTGATAGTTCAAGCCCAATCTGTTAATAATTTTCTTCGCCTCATAGAACATTATGGGAATCTCTACATTATGGAACACATCTTGTAATAATTCCAGCAACATTGACCTCCCCTTATTTGTGATTCTACACAAGCACTTTATATGACACAACTTGATCAAGAAAGATAATTTAGAGTATTTTCAACAACCTTTATATAAAGGACGATATGCTTCATCCATCAAGCTGAAAAAATCCTAAGCTGCTTTATTCTACATGAACACCAGCTCTGAACCCTAAACTTCTTCATTAAAATTGTTTCCTTGAAAACCAAAAGCATCATGCATAGTATCGTTAGTTGGATCATCTTCATCTACTTGAACTCCTACTTGTGAACTTCGAGGAAGAGCATCATCATACCTCATACCGGCCTTCTCACCATGAACTCTACCAGAACGTATAGTCTTCTTGGAATGGCTTCACAAGCAAATGTTCCTTAACAACTTGTTGTGTATGCCACTTCTTGAACTTGCATCTTCAATACAGACATATGATCTTGCCATTCTGGCTAGCGTGAGAGAATGCAAAATCCAAGAAATTGTTTAATCCATACAAATATTCTCGAGAGTTGCGTGGCAACCTAATCTATGACTTATCCATAGCTAGTGAGAAAGTTTAGTAAAGAAGATGAGTGAATAGAGAATTACAGGTGCGTAGAAGCATATATACACTTTTCTAATATTCAACATTTTGTAGTAGTTATAAAATCGCTGCCACAACTGCTACAGAGTATATACTTGTAGTGCTTTTATTAATATAACCGCTACAAACTTTCATGACCATTGGTTATCTTCAAAAATTTTATTCACTTTGTAGTAGTTTTTATATATAACCTCTACAAATGTTGGTGGGATATGAAATTTAAATTTCAAATATTTGACAATTTGTAGCTGTTATAATATAAAAACCACTAAAAATATTCATGACAACTGGCAAATTTTTTAAGAATTTAATTTAATTCTTGTAGCAATTTGTAAGTAAAAGCGCTACAAATTTCATGACCGTTGGCGGGAATGAAATTCAAATTTCAAATGTGTGAACATTTGTAGCGGTTAAGTCCTTAAATCGCTACAAATATAGATTTTCAAAGTTTGTAGCGGTTTTAAAAATATAACCGCTACAAATGTTCATATCTTTATTTTTTTGGTTAATTTTTGTGCTTAGTTTTAAAAATATAAATATAATTGTCGTAGACAAAAAAAGAATTTAACAAGGCTCTACAAATATAAATTTTCAAGTTTTTTTATAGATGATTAAAAAAAATAACTATCCTAAAATACAAAACATAAACTAACTAACTACCCAGGGATAATGATCAGGTCCTCCCTTTGGAGGGGAAGGATCACGGTGCTAATCATGAGGTCTTCCCTCAGGGGGGCTCCCTCAGGTGTTGCTGTATGAGGTCACTAAGCAGAGTTAAGAGTACCATCATTATCAATAGGAGGAGCCGGCTGGATGATGAACCGAGGGACAAACGGACATGTGGATGCCCTTCGTCAGGAATAGGTGACTCCACGACCACTCCAGTATGTAGTTCGTGATATTACTCCACTATCTATGCTTAGCGTAGTAGTAATTAGTCTAGTATTGCATTTGTTGCATCTGATGGGCCACTGCAGCCTGTGTCCTGGCAACCTCTGAATGTAGCTCCTCAACAGACTTATCCCTCAGACATCCATGCTTGAGAGTTGCTAGCCTCAGAGGCACTGCTCTTGCCATAGACCATACTAGGTCTAGCACTATCCCCATCCCCCTCTTACGTTCAGGGTGCTCAACTGGACCTAGACCCACTTTCAATGGTGTAGTGGGGTCCACAGACCCCTGTGACTCCTGGGTCTGGGTCTCTCTTATCTCAGCCTGCAATTGCTATATCCGCTCCTGCAATTTTATGAAACAATTAATTATTATTATTCAAAATAAATTTTTTTTATAAACAATATAACAATAAATCAACTTACAATGGCCTCCTCTACCTGGTGAGAGGTTGGAGTCCTGTCATAGTATTTGTGGGTAATAGCGAATAACTCCCTATAGTTTGTCTGACAGTTCTCCTGTTGTGCCTTCCTTTCCTAAAACAATAACAAAATTAAATTAGTATTATAAACAAAAAAATACTAAAATTTATAATATAAAATAACTAGCTACAAGTAATTGACATTGTGAAAAGTTACTAGCTTGCTGTAAGTAACAGCAAAGGTCTTGGATCCTGCTGTGTGGTGGATCATCTGCTGCCCTCGGGACCTTGTATTCCTCTAAGAAAGCGCCTGTAAAAAAATAAATATTAAAAGTATTAAAACAATATAAAACAATTTTAATTATTAAAAACATATAATTTATAAAATGTAAATTAATTACCTGCTCCTCTGCGCTCCTCTTGAACTAGACAAAACTTGCCTAGTTGTTTGGTGGGACACCGTCCGAGACACTCTTGATCAGCTGCTATAAAGGAATTGTCCAATCCTTATTCATACTGTGGAAGAGATGATTCCTCCTGTTCTTCCAACAGTCGCCTATCTTTATCAGAGTGTACCTCTTCTGGTTGTCCTAGAAGGTAAACCTAAGCTAAAACACAATTGAATAAAAATAAATTAAATACGAATAATTACAAACAATACAATTAATAAATATTAATTCAATAAAGTTAATTATAAAATAAATAATATAACTACATACTAGGGAAAATCCCTATAAAATGCGTTGGAAATAGGGAAATGCCAATTCAGTACATTCAAATTCAAAAATTCGGATCAGTCCACTGTTAGTACAGATGAACAGTGCCGGCACTCGCAAAAGACAATTTTGCCCTTCAACCCTCATTCTCGCCACTTCAGAAATAACAACACCTGGTTCTTAATTAACAACTCCGGATTCTTGATTAACAACTCTATATTCTTGATTAACAACTCCAATTTCATCTTTTTTTCTTTCACAATAACAATACCGGTCTTGTTACGAAGTTGTTAAACAAGAAATGAGAGTTGTTAATGTAGAATATGGTGTTGTTAATAACAAAATTGATATTGTTATTGTGAAAATAAAAAGATGAAACTGGAGTTATTAATCAAGAATATGGAGTTGTTAATCATGAATGAGGAGTTGTTAATGAAGAGCGCGTGTTGTTAATAAAAAAAGAGGTGTTGTTATTGGCCTTGACACTTAAATTCAGAAGTTGCGAAACAAGAAAGGAGAGTTGTTAATCAAGAATCCAGAGTTTTTAATTAAGAACCAGGTGTTGTTATTTCTGAAGTGGCGAGAATGAGGGCTGATGGGCAAAATCGTCTTTTGAGGGCGTCGGCACTGTTCATCCGTACTGACAGTGGACTGATCCGGATTTTTGAATTTGAATGTACTGAATTGGGATTTCCTTATTTCCAATGCATTTTATAGGGATTTTCCCTAAATACTATTAATTACCTGCACCACCTCCTTCCATGCCAGGTCCTTCGTCTCCTTGGGAACGTTCCTCCACATTCTAAAGTGAAGGGGGAACCGCATCCAATTTGAGCCAAGCTTGTTCAAGAAGCGATTGAATAGGTAACCCCCATTATCGATAGGCTGGTCTATGGCCTCATTCCACGAAATAACAACTAGGCTGTTCAGACCGGCCACATCCAACCTCCCGTAGACACATTCCCCTGCTATCTGCACAATTTACACCAAATAGTGGATAAATTTAAATTTACACTTAACAGGTTGAATTTAAATATTTAATTTATTAAATAAAAAATATATTTATTTTAGACTTGCACCTTAAACCCAGTGGACCGGGAAGACGACCGTCCTGGGTTGTTATGGTCCCGCGTGTCTTCCTTATCCAGGAATCGCTCTATGTCTTGAGCAGAATTGGGATCTTGAACTCCTCGTCGTTCTCCTCGTAGTCGCTGACATAGAGCTCGACTCCTTCTCCTAGAACAACCTCAGGCACCGGTGGTGCAGCCGCCTCCTGTGGGGCTATTTGCTGTGGCTGTGGTGGGCCTAACTCCGTGGTTGTTGTGGAGCCATCTACGGTGTTGCAGTTGACCTCCTACCATGTTGCCCCCTACCCCTGCTGTTGTGACCCCATAAAATTGGTCTAGGAATCTCAGGCTCATTCCCTTTGTACCCCTGAAGCCATATTAATTGCAAAAATTAAAAAAATTAAATAAAAGTAGTCACATTTATATATAAAAATATAATAATAATAAAAGGCAGAAAAAAATATATAACTATCGTACCTCAAGTGATAAAAATGAAAAATGCTATAGTAAAACTTTTAGAGAGATGTCAGAATACTCAGATCTAAAAGAAAACTCAGACAAACCCTCAAAAACCAAAATAGCCAAACAAGAAAATGAAGGGACGACGGTATTTATAGCGCTGAAATTTGTAGCGGTTATTCATCAAACCACTACAATACCTCGGGCAACGGGACAAGTTGTAACGGTTACCCTTAACTGCTACAAAAATAGGGACTTTTGGAGTTTTATAGCAGTTTTAAATCACAAACCGCTACAAATGTTGATAAAATTTTGTAGTGGTTCACGATAACCACTACAAGATGATGGCCTTTTGCATTCTATAGCGGTTTATTTCCAAGTAACCACTACAACATGATCACCACACTTGTTGCACCTCCTTCGAGCCAGATGGTGCCAAGCTGGCACCAAATTTGTAGTAGTTAATATGATGTAACTGCTACAAATTATCTGATACAAATTATGGTGCGCAATTGGCCCTAAATTAGTAGTAGTTTTGTTTTGTTAACCGCTACAAATAATGTTACCTTACCAGCATGCCATATGGCGTGAAGCTTATTGTAACAAATTTGTAGAAGATTTTGTTAAAACTGCTACTAATTTGTAGCATTTTTACTTACATTTGTAGCGGTTATAGTTAACTGCTACAAATACACCACTATAAAATACCCTTTTTTTTGTAGTGTGGCCATGCAAGTTGGAGCTTCTTGAGAGCTCATGATAGAGGGGAAAGAAAATAAATTGAAGAATGATGGATAAGTGACTGGCAACTAAGGAGGAACAAGGGGAATAAATTAGGGCACAATTGAAAAAACCTTATGTCTATTTGTTTAAATGGACATAGCAAGGAAGACTTTTTATGTCATTTTTGAAACAAAAACTTTTCTATGCCTGTTGTTTTCAAAACGGACGTTAAAATTCAGCTTAAAATTTTAAAAGTGCAACCGCATATTGTAACACCCTTGAATCTAATGATTTTTATACAATGAATTCGAATCATTAAGCGATAATTCTTGGTAAAGCCCTTTCAATTCCCAATCTCAAGACAGGACTCAAACCTACAGTTGAGTGGGTTTTTCTGAAGGGTTAAGGGGAAAATTTACCAACAAAGTTTTGTCTGAGAAGCGTCTGGTACAAATATTTTAGAAGGGGAAAAAATATCAATGAACGATTAAAAAGGGGCATCCAACACAAAAATTGTTAATTTTGACCTAACACCATTAGGGGTTTTCTTCTCTTATAATTTAACACTGTTAGGTCAAAATTAACGGTTTTTGTGCTGGATGCCCCTTTTTAATCTTTTATTGGTATTTTTGCCCTTTCTAAAACATATTTATGCCAGATGCTCCTCGGACAAAACTTCATTATTAAATTTGCACCTTAACCCCAACTCAAGGTTCCTCAACCTTAAGTTGTCTCAATAACAAGTATTGAGTTTGTAATGAAAATCTCTCTTATAGAGCAAATATAAAATCACTAGAGTACAAAGAGTGAATATGAGAAATAGAGCACTAAGAATATATTGATGATGTGTGTTCATATGTTCTCAGTCTTTGTGTCTTTTTTTCTTCGTTGATGTTCTCATATTTATAGTTGAATTTGTAATAGCCGTTGGAACCATTTCAAACATGTCTGTTAGAGTCGCACAACTTCGTTTAACCGTTCTTAGAATTTGAAAACTAGCTATTTGTAATAGGTGAGCGTTTTGGATATTGCGGACTATATGTTTGACTTTTCTCTCAATGCATGATCTCTTTATTATTCCTCTACAAATATACTTAGGAAACTAATACAATGAAAGATTAGTCTTATAGACAACAAATTAATGAACAACATATCAAAAACATGATTCTAGACATGATTACTCGAGGTGTCCAGGAGCATTACTCAAGTAACCCCTTGAGCAATTCCTTTAAAAATAAGCAAGAGAGTAAGTCAATACTTTCTGACTAGATTTCTTGGGTAATCCATCGAGTAATTCATTTTACAGAACTTGGCAGACTTTGTTACTTGAGTGATCCCTCAAGTAAGTCTTTCTTTTCTTCTTTGATTACTCGAGTAATCCCTTGAGTAATGCTTCTAATTCATTTCTGATTACTCGAGTGATCCCTCAAGTAATTTCATCCAATCTTGGTTGAGAGTAACTACTTCTTTACTTTCCTGATTACTCAAGTGATCTATCAAGTAATGTAATCTTTTCATTTTAAATTACTCTAGTTATCCCTCAAGTAATGTCACTCATTTCTTAGCTAAGAGTTACTGCATTTTTCTTCTCTGATTGCTCGAGTAATTCCTTGAGTTATGTTTCAATTTCTTTTTAGATTACTTGAGTGATCCTTTAAGTAATGCCATGTGGTTTTTGATAGAGAGCTTCTAGAATAATTTCTCACACATTACTCGAGTGATCCCTCAATTAATAAAGGATCATTACCCGAGGGCTTACTTGAGTAATGCCTTCAAAATTCTACCAGTGATGCTTTCTCCTATTCTTTGTCTTTCAGTTCTTCTTCATTACTTGAATAGTTATTCGAGTAATGATTTTACCTACCACCATCAGCTTGGTTACTTTGTTCAAACCTTTTTGTTTATTATCAAAACCTTTTATGAAATTAATCAAATCCTTATTATCATCAAAACATATGAGATGCAAAATTCACCCAGTTTTTTATGATGACAACTTGGTGATTTTGAATAAAGTTTTTGAAATTGAGTTTTCAATCATATACTTCTTGATAACTTTTCATATGGAATCTTTTGTTAAATTTAAACTTGAAAACTCTTTTGAAATGACTTTGGGAATATCATTTTGAATCAAAATTTGATGATTTTGAGAAATTTAGTATTTGAAATCTTTTTGAATCGAATTTTAATGATGTTGAAATACAAAATCATAACTTTGAAGGTATGTTCTAATTCTTCATTCGTTTATCTTGCATACACAATCAAAAACTCATTAGTCCACAACTTATAAATAACTTCAAATTTAAACTGCAGAATGAGTTAATTAAATAATCACACTTAAAAATAGAAACTAATAAACCTCCCTTAAACCCTATACACCCATATCCTTATGCATTCTTTATAAAATCACATCAAGTTCTTCTTCCCCTTTTTGTCTTCATCACAAAGATGGGAATCAATCGAGAGAAGAGCTAGAACTAGATGGCTAGACAGTAGAGAGAGGAGTGACTAGAAGAGGTATAGGTTCAGAGTAATAGGAATCATCATGATTGGAAGTATGAGAGGAAGAAGGTTCAGGGTCAAGAAGTACGAAAGGAGGAATCAGAAAAAGATCTTTTAGAGGACTATATGGTGCTAGGACCTGAGAAGCGATCTCCAGCTCTACTCTTCTATTAGGTGATTGATTGTCACTAGAGGATACAACCACCTCTTCAGTGTCTGCAGGTGATGCAATAGGTGTGGGCACAGGCTGAGTTGGCTGAATAGGATCATCTACTATGATATGTTTATGCTCAAAGGTGGATGATGGGTCAGTCATAGTGAAAAAAAGGTTGCTGGGAATATAGATAGGTATGGTAAGAAGAGGGATTGATTAGGGTCTAGGTTCAGAAGATGGTATATCAGCTAGTGTAGTAGAAGGCACATGTTCAGAAGTAGGAATTGGGGTAGGTATGGATGAATTAGAGACTAACGTATCCAATCTTGCATGTAATGATCTCATAAAATCTCCTTCGGCCTTTTGTTCTCCTTATACTTCTTGTTCATCTCTTCTTTTATGCTCACAACCAATTCTTCCATCTTCATATGCATATGGGTTATCAATTCAGCAGTAGTGTTAGAAATGTCAACATGAAAACCATTAAGTACATTCTCCAAAAATGTTTGTAATGTGGCACCAAGAAATAAAGGAGAGGATGTAGATGCAGGAGCAGAGGACTGTGTATCATCTAATTGACTTGCCTCAATCTCAGTCTTCTTCTTTTTAGGACTATACTCTAGTGGTTTCTTTAGAGTTATTTCAATATGCAATTTCCCAATTTGGTTTCTTCCCACTGGAACTAGCCTCTCAATTAGTTCATTCTTCTCCAAGTACCAAATCTTATTCTTTTGTAAGAATAAAGATATGAGATGAGGATAAGGCATTGGAGTGGTGATTTTCCTTCAAATATGTATCTCGTAATCTCAGCAAAAATGAACTCACCAAAGTCCTTTTTCTCCTTGAGATGAAATGAGGCAAATTTTCTATAGTCCCTCTCTATGAAATGAGTGTAGTTGTTCTCTTTGTTCACTATAGCTCTAAAATAGATATACCATAGAACTCTGTGAAGATCACTCGTATCACTTGGATTGAAACCGAGGGGTCCCAATACTCACTAGGCCTTAGAATAGAAAACAGCTAGTTTGCATCAAGATTAGGATAATTATCTTCAGGAGTGTCCTCTATCCTAACCAAGTGTTGATTTTAGAGGGTGAGATTAGGATTTCTTGCCCTCTAACTTTAGAGGCCGTTTCTTCTTCCAGATAATCTCTAAGGGTATCGTTGACAAGTTCCAAATTGCAGTAAAAGTGTCTTACTATTTTAGAACAATAAGGCAACCTAATAGACAACCAGGGCATATAAGATACAAGGAAAGGAGAGATATCAAATTTTAATACCTCCTTTAGTAGGTTGAGATCTATGTAGTGCATTTCTCTCTTTCTAGAGAAATACTCCTTGTATTTTTTAGACTCCTCCAATTTCTTCACATTAAAACCTTTTGGAGGAAAAGTAATTTCCTCTTCCTCTTCTTCTGGCCTTTTTGAGGATTGACTTTTTTTTTCTTTCTCTAGACTTGGAAGCCTCATCTAGTATACTTGCCATTGCTTGGGCAATGTTTTTGTTAAACTTGACTCCCTTAGATGATTTCTCAGAAAAGGAGGGAGTGTCAAAGTTTGAAGAAGAAGGAGATAGTGCCTTAGTCCTTTTGCTTCTACCAGGAGGAATAGCCTTCTTATATTGAGATCTTATGGCAATGGATTCCTTGATCACAACTCCCTTGACATTGGCTTTGGCTTGAGGCTTCGGTTTAGCTTTAGGCTTTAGATTCAATTTTGATTTCTTGGCTGAAGAAGAAGGAGAAGATTCAGATAGCTGTTGTGGTTCAGAAGACTTAGAAGGAGTGATAGGATTAGGATATTTGGTTCTAATATAGTGATTAAAGGAACAGAAAAATTTTTAAAATGGAGTGCCAAGAGTCACAAGTTAGGGTTGAAGATTTTGAGAAATCTGAGAAGTTTTTGCAGGCACAAATCGATGGGTTTTGATGGAAATGAGGTGAAGAAATGTTTGTGAAAAATTTTGGAAGGTTACTCGAAGAACCACTTGAAAAATTTTGTGATGCACAGTAATATAACCTTATTACCCGACATTACTTGAGGGCTCCCTTGAGTAATCATTTCCAGAAATTTAAATTAATGCAATTTAAATGCGTACCTGTCATAAGTAATATTGTAATTACCTATGTATATTCCCTCGATCATTTGATGGCACTTAAAACAGATTTGAATGGAAATTGGATTGATTTTTTATCTGCACTCATGATTACCTGAGGCCTTACTCGAGTAATTTCGATAGTTTACTCAAGGGCTCCCTAGAGTTATTTGTCTCTTCATATTCTGACTCTTTATTTTCCAACCTTTATGCCATTTCCTTTTCAATTGATGTTTCACTGCCATATTTTCTTGGTCATTACTCGAGTGGTTACTCGAGTAATCCGTGCAATTACTACAAGTTATTACTACGGTATCCTCTAGTAATATTGTTCTCTATTAACCTCTGCTTTTCAAGCCTCATAACAAAGTATCAAATTCCTACAAAACAAATTACTAGAAACTCTGATGCTTAAGTTAGTACTCATTAAAACATCAATAAATAATATCATATAACATTTTGTAAACTCTAGATAACTTACAATTCATTGGGATTTACCATTCCCAATTCTCTTCTAATAAATAGAAATTGACCTTTTGCTAGGGATTTTGTGAAGATATCAGCTAGCTAAAGATGAGTTAGAATAAATATCACTTTGACATCTTTCTTTTGAACATGATCCCTGATGAAGTGATGTCTAACATCAATATGCTTGGTTCTGGAGTGTTGAACTGGATTCTTTGCCAATCTTATCGTGCTAGTATTGTCACAGTATATTGGTATTTTCTTTAGATATATACCAAGATCTTGTAATTGTTGCTTTAGCCATAACACTTGTACACAACAACTTGATGCTGCAACATACTCAGCTTCCATTAATGAAAGAAACACTATCTTTTGTTTCTTGCTAAACCATGACACGAGTGAACCTCCAAGAAACAGGCTTTGTCCACTAGTACTCTTTCTATCTGTCTTGTATCCTCCATTATTAGAATCTGAGTATGCAACTAGATACTCATTTCTTCCTTTAGGATACTAGAGACCCAATTCTGCTATATCAGTGAGGTATGTAAATATTCATTTGACTATTTCAGCATGTGATTCCTTTGGTGATGATTGATATCTTGCACACACACCAACACTGAATGGGATGTCAAATCTACTTGCAGTAAGATAGAGTAATGACCCAATCATTCCTCTATATCTTATGTTATTGTAATCCTTCCCCTTGACATCAGCATCAAGCAATGTAGTTGAGCTCATAGGCGTGTCTATTCCATTTGATTCATCAATTCCATATTTTTTCAATAGCTCTTTCAAATACTTTATTTGAGATATGAAAATTCCATTCTTTCTTTGTTTGATTTGCAAACCGAGAAAGAAATTCAATTCTTCTATCATTGATATCTCAAACTCTCCTTGTATTTTCTAAGAAAATTCCTTGCACAAGGTTTCATTAGTACCACTGAAAACTATATGATCAACATATATTTGTACAGTTAAAATATCATCTCATTTTTGTTTTGTAAAAAGTGTTGTATCAACTTTTCCTTATACAAAACCTTGATCGATGAGAAATTTACTGAGTCTTTCGTACCATGGTCTAGGTCTTATTTGAAATCGTATAAAGCTTTTCTTAGTTTGAAAACATGGTCAGGCTTAATTATGTCTTCAAAACCTAGAGGTTGATCTAGATATACTTTCTCTATGTTATATCCATTTAAAAATGCACTTTTCATATCCATTTGATACAATTTGAATCCTTTGATGCATGTAAAGGCTAGGAGTACTCGTATAGCTTCCAATCTAGCTACTAGAGCATATGTTTCCTCATAATCAATTCCTTCTTTCTAATTATAGCTTTTGGCTACCAATCTTGCCTTGTTTTTGAAGTTGATTGTGGATTCATCATGTTTGTTATTGAAAACCCATTTAGTGCCAATAATCGGATGATTCTTAGGTCGGGGTACCAAATCCCAAACTTGATTTCTTTGAAATTGGTTTAGTTCTTCTTGCATTGCTATTACCTAATCATTGTTTGATAGGAATTTATCAATGTTAGAAGGTTTAACCTCAGAAATAAAGGCAAAAAAACTAACTTCATTGAAAATTTTATTTCTGATTTTGACTCCTTTCACATCTCCTATGACTTGCTCTAGGGGTGTTTCTTATTTTATTTCCAGGCTCTAGGTTGTCCTAGTGACTGTTCTTCTTCCTTGGTTTGATCAATTTTTGGGATAAAATATTTAGGATTAGATTAATCATTCTCTTGATTTAAACCAACTTCCTACTCATCATCAATAGTTTTGTCAGAGGATTCAAATTCATCGAACACGACATGAACTGATTCTTCAACAACACATGTTTGTTTATTGAAAACTCTAATTGCTTTACTTCGGTTAGAATATCCTAGGAATACTCCTTTATATGATTTAGAATCAAATTTTCCTAGGTTATCTTTACATTATTATGAATGAAATTCTTACAATCGAAGATGTGCAGCTGAGAAAGATTCGGCTTCCTTCCTTTGTATAGTTCGTATGGTGTCTTTCCAAGTTTTGTTCTAATTTATGATTTATTTGAAATATAGCATGTTGTGCTCATTGCATCGGCTTAAAAAACTTGAGACACGTTCTTTTAATTCTGTATTGCTCTAGCCATTTTAGTGAGTACTCTATTATTTTATTCCACAACTCCATTCTACTGAGATATCCTTGGAGCAGAAAAGTTGTGATCAATTCTATTAGCATCATAATAGTCTCCAAAAGCTTGATTTTTAAATTCTCCACCTTGATCTGTCCCGATAACTGCAATGGGCATACCTTTCTCATTTTGCACTTTCTTGGCAAAAACAATAAATTCACTGAAGGTTTCATCCTTAAATGATAGGAAAATAGTCCATGTAAATATAGAAAAATCATCAACAATGACCAATGAATATAAATTTCCACCAAGACTCTTAACTCTTGCTGAACCAACCAAATCCATATGTAACAATTGAAGTAGTCTGTTTGATGTGATCTCCTTTTTTGATTTGAAAGATGATTTAGTTTGTTTACCCTTCTGACAAATGTTACAGATCAAATCATTTTTTAAACTTACTTTTGGTAAGTCGAGAACTAAATCCTTTTTGAGTAATTTGCCTAGTTGGTGCATGTTGACATGAGCAACTCTCTTAGACCATAACCAACTTTTATCAGCATTAGTTAAAATATGGAGTATAGCAATTACCTTCCCTTTTTTCTCTGAGCTTTGATTTGAGATTCTTCTTATCTAATTGTAAGTCTTTCTTGTTTATAATTAGACATTGCTTTGAGTCAAATATTACCCAGTTGCCCTTATCTGCACTATGACTCACGCTCAACAAGTTATGACACAAACCTTCAATGTAATATACGTCTTTGACTTGTATACCTCTATCATTTTTTATTTCACCAATTCCTGCTATTTTTCTAGATTGATTTCATCCAAATTTTACCCTTCGACCTTCTTTAAGTTGTAATGTGGTCAAACTTTCAAAATTACTGGTCATATGTCTGGAGCATCCACTATCTATATACCACTTGTTGTTTTTTGATCTTCAAGACATATTTGTAATCAAATGTGATTAAGTCTTAGTTACCCATATCTTTTTGGGTTAGTGAAAATTGTTTTATGAACATATAAACCTTTAGGCACCCGTTTATAGGTTCCTATCTTTCCTTTCTTTTTATGTTTACATGATGAAGTATAATAACCCTTTCTATTACAGTAATTGCAATATGCAAAAGGTTTATACGTATGTACTACTGAATGTTAAAAATGACTCAAATACATCTTACCTCCTTTTTTCTTTCTTCCATCCTTTCTGTCTATTTTTGGATCATATCTAATACCAATCGATCATTTACAAATCGTTGAGCTTTTAAAATAACATTTAACATTGCACTACTTTTAATAAATTTTTCAAGAGTTTTAATGAGATTAATATTTTTCTTTTTCAAAGAAGAGGAATTTTCACAATCTTTTTCTAAATTCTCTTTAAGTTCTTTAAGAACTTTGTTTTTCCTTTTGAAAACAACTAGTTCTTTAACTACTTTATGAATTCAGAGTGTGAAGCATTATATTTGGAAAGTAATTCATCATAGGTATGATCAAAATTAGTTACCTTTTCTCCTGTCTCTTCTTGAGCAACTAGACATATATAGGCTACTTCTTCTTTATTGCTATCTTCGTAAGAAGAAATGTCTCCCCATACAGCAGACATAAAAGCTTTCTTTTTGTTAGAGAACTTGTTTTTTCTCTTTTCTTTGCTTTACTGAATTAGCTCTAGACTATTAGATCCCAAGTTTTGATGATAACAAAAGACAATTGTGTGCAAATCATAGTTTTATAAGTCTAAGGAATGTTTACAAAGTTACCAAATGCATATGGCAAAGTTCTGTGGTGCCTGCTATAAAATTTAACTGATGCACTTGAGCTTAAGACTAGCACTCAAGCATAGAAATCTTTTGTGCTCAAGCAGATATGAGTGATAGCCAGAAAGTGTTTGCCCGAGAGAACACTACTGTCATTTTTACTGATTCACTCGAGCACTGGAGATAGCACTCGAGCATAAGAGTCTTTCTCACTTGAGCACATGCGAGTGAGGGACTGCGAGTGCTTGGCCGAGAGCAATTCTTGTTATTCTTCTTTGATGCACTTGAGCAGTAAAATCAATACTCGAGCATGAAGCTACCTTGTACTCGAGCATTAGCGAGTGAGGGACTGCAATTGCTTGGCCGAGAGTCAGGAAGGTCAGAGAAGAACAAGTATGCTTGAGTGAGGTTTCATATGCCCGAGTGACACATCAGCACTCACGAGTGAGAAATCTAACTATCTCAATTTCTGATGCAAGTGCTGATCATAGGATATATTACATGAGAATATCCTTCTCACTCAAGCAGGAGTATGTGTGCTCGAGTGAGGGCCCACATCACCTGCGAGTGCAAAATCTAGGTCTTGCTAAAATGGTATGCGAGTATTGTCGAGAGAAGAGTCTACTAGTGTAAAATGCAAGGCCACTCGAGCAGAAGGAGTTGTGCTCGAGTGAGGCCCCATATCACTCACGAGTGAGAAAACTATCTCTCTGAAATCCTATGCGAGTGCAAGTTCAAAATTGAAGAACAAGGAGAAAAATGGTAAGATCACTGGAGTGATCCCATCCATGCTCGAGTGATTCTTTAGCAGAAGACTAAATGCACCAGTCTTACAGCGTTCAATCCGAATATGGTTTAATGTTATTTATTTATCTTATCATTACTTATTATTATTATTTAACATCATTTTGAATGTTTTATAAGCGTGATATAGAAGGATGAACATTGAAATAAACAGACACAAAAGAAGTCAAACAACGGCAGACAACATTATGACAAGCACATACCTACTACATTCAAAGTTTTCAAACTAGCGCATGCCATTCCACAGTAACATACCCCGCTCCACAATGATCTTTATTCAAACGGGCAAAAACTGAACATCTATAAATACAGAGTTCCAGAGATCACTAAATATAACGAAGCACAAGAATTCACAATCAAATTCACGAGTCTCTGTTATTCATATTTTCTCTGTATTCATATCGATCATCAGTGTTTTTCATACTTGCCCTGTGAGAGAGTCTGTATACATTTCAAATCATATTTTCATTGATCTCAAGATATTGGGACCTTGAGAGGGTAGATATCCTTACGAGAGAAGCTGTTGAGAAAATTCCTAGTTAAATTTTCCAGTCATAAGACTTATAAGATACAAGCAGTAGAGAACATTGCTACTCGTAAGACTTACAGTGGAGTAAGAAGGAGAGGACGTTGCTACTCATAAGACTTGTATACGTAAACAAGTGGGAAAGTTCATAGGTTGCATTTTTGCACGTAAGACTTGTCATAAGTGGGAGAGAAATTTCTTAGTGTGAGAATATTTCTGCTCGTAGTCCGTTCGAGGACAATTGTTGTTTTGTGGCATTCTGAGAGCCCATTGAATCTTGGAAGATTAGTGAAAATCTCAGTAGGTTTTGATCTCTGAGGACTGGACATAGGCCTGTTTTTAGGCCGAACCAGTATAACTTTATGTGTTCCAATCTTCTCAACTCTACTCTGTCTACTATAATTTTCATATCACCACATCAAGCGAAAGATTTATCACATCACCCAATTCACCTCCCTCTTAGGTGAAGCTTGCCTCTTTCATTTGGTATCAGAGCTTGGTCTTCTCCGAAGAGCCTAACAGCTTGAGAAGGATATGACAAATGGCAACAATAGGTGAAAACATTCTTCCAGACGGAGCATCAATCGATAGACCTCTTGGTTTTGCTGGAGAACATTTTTTGTTCTGGAAAGCTAAGTTCAGAGTGTTCGTGATGGCTAACGAGTACGGTTTATGGAATGTAATACAAGATGTTAACTATGTTCCAATGAAGAAAATCAAAGATAGAGTCATTAAGAAGAGCCCAGAGAAATTTGACGAAGATGATAAAAGGTTAGTAAAGTTAAATAGTAAAGCTATTTTAATGATACAGAGTGCTCTCAATCAAAAGGAATATTTTCGAATATGTACTCTACGAACTGCGAAAGATATGTGGGATGCTCTTGAAATTGCTCATGAAGGTACATTCGGAATCAAAGAAAATAGAGTCAATACTCTAATTACAGCGTATGATCTATTTCATATGAAACCTAGAGAAGGAATACCAGAATTCAAACTCAGGTATACTCATCTTGTTAATCAATTATCTGCACTTGGAAAATCTTTTGACCAAAATTACCATGTAAGAAAGATTCTTAATATTCTTACAAAAGAATAGGAAGCGAAGGTGAAAGCTATCGAAGAAGCTAAAGGAGAATCTATGAGATCCGTAGCTGCTCTCTTTGGTAGTCTTTCCGAGTATGAAAGGAAGATGAAATTCAAAAAGGAACTAGAAGAGTTCGATGATATAAAGAAAAAGGGAGTTGCACTTAAGGCTATCAAGGAAGAAGAAGAGTCTTCCGAAAATGAAGATATCCCTAATGATGATGAAATGGGAATGATTGTGATAAAATTCAAGAGATTCTATAGAAGAGGTCAAAAGAACTTTAAAAATTATCAAGGTGGACCAAGGAAGAAAGAAAACAAAGAGCAACAGATAGTATGCTATGAATGTGGGAAACCTGGACACATCAAATCCAAATGCTTCAGAAACAAAGACAAAAAGAAGAAGAAAAAGAAAGCATATATATCATATATCTGGGGTGATAGTTCATCAAATGAAGAAAGCGACAATGACGAAGTAGCAAATCTATGCTTGGTCGCCAAAGAAGAAGAATCAGATTTTGAGGTAAGTGATTCTGAACCTACTTATGATGAATTGTTATCTGAATATAATGCATTACATACTGAATTCATCAAAGTAGCTAAAGAAATGGTTAGTTATAAGAAGAAAGTAAAAGAATTAGAAAATAGTGGCATATCATCATGTGAAATATGTGAGGAAAAAGATAAGAAAATAAGAGATTTAACAAAAATTGTTGAAAATTTTACTAAAGGAAGTGAAACTCTTAAAGTCATTCTAAATTCTCAGAAAGTTTCATTTGATAAATCTGGAATTGGATATAAGTTTGATCATGATAAGAATAGAGGAAATGAGAAGAATAGCAGTAGAACGTATCTTAAATATTTCAAGAATTCCGTGCATACATCAAATCCTTTCGCATCATGTAGCTATTGTAATAGGAAAGGACATTATACTTCATCATGTTATCTTAAGAAAGGAAAAGTTATTGGCACATATAGATGAGTTCCAAAAGGAACACATGCGTCACATACTAACCACAAAGGACCCAAGAAAGAGTGGGTACCTAAAACTTAATCACCTTACTCTAGGTATGTCTCAAAGCATCACGAGCAAACAAGTGGTATATTGATAGTGGATGTTCGAGACACATGACTGGTGACAAAAATAAGTTTACCATGCTGGAAACCAGAGAAGGAGGAAAGTTAACTTTTGTAGGTAATCAATCTGGACGTATTGCTGGAATTGATGAAGTAGGAAAATCCGATGGTGTTCAAATCAATGAAGTATACTATGTTGAAGGATTATGCCACAACCTCTTAAGTGTAAGTCAAATCACTGACAAAGATAACTAGGTGATCTTTGACTCAAAAGAATGCTTGATAGTAAACAAGAAAGATCTGCCACTAAATAAAGAATCTATCAAGGCAAAGATCTAAGCTCAAAGGGATGGTAACTGTTATATTATTGATTTAAATTCAAATTCCTCTGAAAATTATTTTCTTAGTCGATAAGAGGAAAGTTGGTTATGGCATAAGCGTCTGACTTATGTCTATATGAATCAACTTGACAAACTAATTAGAAAAGATTTAGTTGTTGGCCTTCCCAAACATAAATTCAAAGATAATATGATTTGTGAAGTATGTCAAAAAGGAAAACAAACTAAATCTTCATTCAAAACGAAGTATGTGATTTCTACTTCCAAACCTTTACAATTACTTCATATGGATTTGGTAGGACCAACAAGAGTAAAAAGTTTTGGAGGAAATCTATATACTTTAGTGATTGTCGATGATTTTACAAGATTTTCATCGACTATATTTATTGCTACAAAAGATGAAACATTTGTTGAATTTATTACATTTGCTAAAAAGGTCCAAAATGAGAAAGGTATTTCTATTGTTTCTACTAGGACAGACCATAGAGGAGAATTCGATAATCAACTATTTAAAGACTATTGCAACAATGAAGGAATAGATCATAACTTCTCCGCAACTAGAACACCCCAACAAAATGGAGTAGTAAAAAGAAAGAACAGAGTGCTTACAGAAATGGCGAGAGCAATACTTAATGAAAAGAAATGTCACAAGTGTTCTGGGTAGAGGCAATGAGTATTGCATGCTACATTTCAAATCGAGCATATATTTGCAAATCACTTGGAAAGACGCCATATGAACTCCACAAGGGAAGAAAGCCAAATCTTGCTCATCTACACATCTTCGGATGTAAGTGCTTTACTCACAACAACGGTAAAGAGAACTTAGGTAAATTTGATTCAAAGTCTGATGAAGGTTTATTTCTAGGATATTCTAATAGAAGTAAAGCTTATAAAGTTTTCAATAAAAGAAAATGTACAGTTGAAGAATCTATTCATGTTGTGTTTGATGAACTTGATTCTCAGACAAAACATATTGATGAAGAAGAAATGGATTTGATAAAGAAAAACAAAACTATTTCAAAACAAATTGATTTTGAAACAAATGATTTTCAAAATATAGAAGATGTTGATGATCATGCTCAACTAAAAGCATGGAGACATATTAAAGATCATCCAACTGATCAAGTAATTGGAGATATTCACGAAGGTGTCAAAACCAGAAATAGAATCCTTAATGAGGTAACTTTCTCTACTTTTATTTCTGAAATTGAACCTTCTAATATGGAAGAAGCCTTGTCTGACAATGATTGGGTGATTGCTATGTAAGAAGTATTAAATCAATTTCAAAGAAATCAAGTTTGGGATTTGGTTCCTCGACCTAAAGATCATACGGTTATAGGGACCAAATGGGTTTTCAAAAACAAAATTGATGAATCATCAATCATTATGAGAGACAAAGCAAGATTGGTGGCCAAAGGTTATAATCAAGAAGAAGGTATTGATTATGAGGAAACATATGCTCTAGTGGCAAGATTGGAAGCAATACGAGTACTCTTAGCATTTGCTTGCATTAAAGGCTTTAAACTTTATCAAATGGATGTGAAAAGTACTTTTCTAAATGGTTATATTATGGAGGAAGTATATGTAGAACAACCTCCTGGTTTTGAAGATGAAACAAAGCCTGATCATGTTTTCTAACTTAAGAAAGCTTTATATGGTTTGAAACAAGCAGCTAGAGCTTGGTATGAAAGGCTAAGCAAGTTTCTTCTTGATTAAAATTTTGTTAGAGGAAAAGTAGATACAACTCTTTTCATCAAACATAACAAAGATGATATTCTAATTGTTCAAATTTATGTTGATGATATTATTTTCGGTGCTACTAATGAATCTATGTGTCAAGAATTTTCTAAGATTATGCAAGGAGAGTTTGAAATGTCCATGATGGGAGAATTGAACTTCTTTCTTGGACTTCAAATCAAGCAAAAGAAGAATGGTATATTTGTGTCTCAAATAAAGTATTTGAAAGAGTAGTTGAAGAAGTAAGGATTAGATAATGCTAATGGAGCTGACACTCCAATGACTTCTACAACTCTGTTGGATGCTGATGTAAAAGGTCCTAACTTCAACATTACTAAGTATAGAGGAATGGTTGGTTCATTACTCTATCTTACAGCAAGCAGGCCAGATATTCAGTTCAGCGTTGGAATGTGTGCAAGGTATCAATCCGATCTTAAGGTATCACATGCAGAGACAGTGAAAAGAATCTTCAAATATCTAGGAGACACTCCAGAACTTGGCTTATGGTTTCCAAAAAGAGGAAATGAGTATTTGATGGCATATTCAGATTCAGATCATAGAGGATAAAAAACTGACAGAAAGAGTACTAGTGGTCAATGTCAATTTCTTGGAGGCTCTCTGGTATCATGGTTCAGCAAAAAGCAGAACACAATTTCATTATCCTCGACTGAAGCTGAATATATAGCTGTAGCAAGTCACTATTCTCAAGTATTATGGTTGAAACAACAACTTCAAGATTTGGGGATATACTTAAATGAGATTCCAATTTATTGTGACAACACTAGCACCATAAGCTTAGCCAAAAATCCTGTACAACATTCAAGGACCAAACACATAGACATTAGACATCACTTCATTCGAGATCACGTTCAAAAGAAGGATGTCAAAGTAGAATTCATACCAAATCATCTTCAACTTGCTGACATTTTCACAAAGCCAATAGCTAAAGATCAATTCTTACATATTCGAAGAGAATTGGGAATGGTTAATCCCAATGAGTTGTAAGTTTTCTTGTTAATTATCTTAATTAAATGTGTTTTTGATGATAACCATATTGACTTTGGCATCGGAGCATTAAAAATTGTTTTGCAGGTCTGTCACTCGACCACAGAAAGTGTCACTCAAGTGACAAGCTATGCTCACTCGAGCAAGTTAACTCTGCTCGAGCACAGTACCATTGAAAATACTCTGTTTCTTAGCATGTAGAACAGGGGTTAACAAAGGAGATAAAAATACCAAGAGACTATCTGAAATTCAACAGTGAAAATTGAGCTCACTTGGGTAAGAAGGATTCTCAAATGATTTTGGAGGATTTGAGTACAAAGATGACAAATATAGTAAGAAATCCATAAACTAGGTACGCTTTTACATGTTTTATAAAAATTGTTTGTATATCACTCGAGCACAGCATGAGCACACTCGAGCACAGTATAAACATCACATAAGCACTAGGGTTACTGTTCGAGCACTGTCACTTATATCAGTTCCGCAATAGCTCAGACCGTCGCGCTTCCTGCTCTCACTTGATGTGTCTCATCACTCGAAGGTCACACCTTTTCATCTCCAACCATTTCTCATCAATCAAACATATCCATTTGCTTCAAATCACCGTTACAACTCTTCAACCTTCTTTAAAAGGTGAGATTTATTCTTTGTTTCTCTCATTCCAAACCCTAAGTTTCTGAGTTTCTCTTCTCAATCCTCAGAAAAATCTGAGTCTAGTTTCTTCCATTTTTTTTCTAAATGGCTAGAACTAAAATGTCTGCTATCTCTCAAAGATCTCACTTATCCTCTCCCACTCATTCTGCTGCTAGTGCTTCTGCACCCCAGTACCAACTCCTTCATCTCTTAGAATGTCTTCTTTATTTAAACCTCCTCCTAAACCCAAAACCAAAAAGAGAACTCCAACCAAGAAACCTCATCCTAAACCTCAAATAGCAAAGAAGGTTCAACCTCCTCAAAAGAAACCAAAGGGTGTGGTGTTCAAAGAACCTATAGTTACCCGGTCTCAATCCAAAGAGGTCCAAGGAAGAGGAAAGAAAAAGGAAACTGAGCAACCACAACAATCCTCTTCTTCCTCTGATGACACTTTCAACATGAAACTCCGGGAAGCAATGGAGAAGTTAAAACTTGACAAGTTAGTTGGGAAAATTACATCTCAAGCCAGTGTCTCAAGTTCACACCATGTTGGGCAATCCAGTGTGGCTGCTTCAGGGGTACCTAACAAGATCTAGAGGATGATCATATTACAAGTCCTCCTGAAGGTTTCAATGTTGAGGAATTAAAGGCACTACCATAGAAGGTATTTGATACTGAGTTTGCACATAGGCATTTCTGTCATGTAGTTTATGTGGACTTAGAATACTTGAAGACGAATTGTAATTTGGATTTATCTCCTTATCTTGGATTCTATGCTCCCTGGCTAAACATTCATATTCTATATTCACCCTCTATTGTGAAAACCTTTTACTGCAACATGAAAACCCATAACATTAAGTCTAGGGCTGGTGAATTGATTGAGGAAGCAGTTCAATTCATTATGATATCTGCTAAGATTATTAATGACTTACTTGGGTATGTTGCACCACCTCTAGATCCACCCACTTTCTTAGCCAATGAAGCCTTCCGACTTTTGAGACCAAAAGACCCAGTAGGCCCCCTTAATTTTAAGCCTATTGACATGCCTGATTCTCATAGAGCCTTACACTATATATATTCTCGGAGCATGGTTAACAAGTCCAAAAATTTTACCCGTTTTGCTCAAAAGGATTATTACTTGTTAGCCTCCTTCCTAGCCGGGCAACAAAGAAATGTAGGGGAGATCATTTTCAGTGAGATGAGAAGATTTCGATTTTCTTCATCAAAATCCGTGACCATACGATATCCTCGATTATATCTCTCATTCTTATGAAAAATAAGATATGGTACTTGGAAGGAACTGAGAGGGTGCTTATTCCAAGATTTGGCAAGACTCAGCTGACTCATATGGGTATCAATCTTCCAGTGAGTCAAACCAAGGCTACATCTCAGAGGGAAGCCACTCCATCCAGAGGTAATGAGGCTCAGTCATCTACTCAAGGACAAGTTCCTCCTCTATCCTTCCTGAATGCTTCACTCTCCACTTATTTGACTGAAGTAATCAATCAAGCTGTATCGGGCTTGAAGAAGGAGTTAGTAACTGAGTATGAGAAGTTGGTAGAAAAGATGGAGTTACAGGTCATAAAGTTGGTAGACAAGGCTAATACCAACTCTGACTTGATGTTCAAGACTCAGGATGACATGTCACGGAGGATAACTGATATGGAGATCTTCTTACGTTCTTACTTTCCGACTGCATCTTCAGAAGTACCACCTGAGACCACTCCTGCCTCGACCTCACCTCCTCATCCACAAACACATGTTCTCTTCACAGATCCAGACTCTAATGTTGATATCACCTATGATCGGTCGCCTTCACCACCACCCTCAGCCTCTGTTCCATAACCATCATCTCCACCCTTTGTGCCCTTTGTCCCATCATCTGATATCACTTTCCCTCAGGCCCCTTCTGATGTTGACAAAATGGGGGAGAAGGATGTGTGATGGTTTTCTGAGCTATAATGGGATGTATTGGGTGTTTGGGTAGTTTTTGTGTAATGGGGTAGGTTTATGATGATATTATGGTTGTATACGGGGTTTATGGGTAGTTAATGTAGTTAATGATTTATGCTGACTATTGTGTGTTTATGAGTTTATCATTAATGGCTATTTTCATGTTATCAAGTTTTTCTGTTCAAGTTTTTTGATTGTTTCTGTGATACTAGGCTTATCTTGGTTGTTAAGTGTTCAAAGGAAGTATTGCAGGGAACATATATAGATAAGTGCAAAAAAAAATCTGAACTTGAATCTAAACTTTGGTGAAAATATGCATTTGGAAACATTGATGTTGTTCTTTAAAAATCTTTTACCCTAATCAAGTTTTTTTTAAATCTCATCACAAAGGTTTTGTCATCATAAAAAAGGGGGAGAATGTTAGATCCCAAGTTTTGATGATAACAAAAGACAATTGTGTATAAATCATAGTTTTATAAGTCTAAGGAATGTTTACAAAGTTACCAAATGCATATGGCAAAGTTCTGTGGTGCCTCCTGTCAAATTTAACTAATGTACTCGAGCATAAGACTAACACTCAAGCATAGAACTCTTTTGTGCTCGAGCAGATGCGAGTGATAGCCAGAAAGTGTTTGCCCGAGAGCATACTACTGTCATTTTTTCTGATTCACTCGAGCACTGGAGATAACACTCAAGCAAAAGAGTCTTTCTCACTCGAGCATATGCGAGTGAGGGACTGCGAGTACTTGGCCGAAAGCAATTCCTGTTACTCTTCTTTGATGCACTTGAGCATAAAGCTGCCTTGTACTCGAGCATTAGCGAGTAAGGGACTGCAAGTGCTTGGCCGAGGGTCATGAAGGTCAGAGAAGCACAAGTATGCTCGAGTGAGGCTTCATATGCCCGAGTGACACATCAGCACTCGCGAGTGAGAAATCTAACTATCTCAATTTCTGATGCAAGTGCTGATCACAGGAGTATATTACATGAGAATATCCTTCTCACTCGAGCAGGAGTATGTGTGCTTGAGTGAGGGCTCACATCACCTGTGAGTGCAAAATCTAACTCTTGCTAAAATAGTATGCGAGTGTTGTCCAGAGAAGAGTCTCTTAATGTAAAATGCAAGGCCACTTGAGCAGAAGGAGTTGTGCTTGAGTGAGGCCCCACATCACTCGCGAGTGAGAAAACTATCTCTATGAAACCCTATGCGAGTGCACGTTCAAAACTGAAGAACAAGGAGAAAAATGGTAAGATCACTCGACTGAGCCCATCCATGCTCGAGTGATACTCTGGCAGAAGACTAAATGCACCAGTCTTACAGTGTTCAATCCGAATATGGTTTAATGTTATTTATTTATCTTATCATCACTTATTATTATTATTTAACATTATTTTGAATGTTTTATAAGTGTGATACATAAGGATGAACATTGAAATAAACAGACACGAAGGAAGTCAAACAACGGCAGACAACATCATGACAAGCACGTACCTACTACATTCAAAATTTTCAAACTTGCGAATGCCATTCCACAGTAACATACCTCGCTCCACAATGATCTTTATTCAAATGGGCAAAAACTAAACATCTATAAATACAGAGTTCCAGAGATCGCTAAATACAACGAAGCACAAGAATTCACAATCAAATTCAGGAGTCTCTGTTATTCATATTTTCTCTGTATTCATATTGATCATCAGTGTTTATCATACTTGCTCTATAAGAGAGTCTATATACATTTCAAATCATATTTTCATTTGATCTCAAGGTATTGGGACCTTGAGGGGGTAGATATCCTTACTAGAGAAGCTGTTGAGAAAATTCCTAGTTAAATCTTCCACTCATAAGACTGATAAGATACAAGCAGTAGAGAACGTTGTTGCTCGTAAAACTTACAGTAGAGTAAGCAGGAGAGAACGTTGTTGCTCATAAGACTTGTATACATAAGCAAGTGGGAAAGGTCATAAGTTGCGTTTTTGCACGTAAGACTTGTCATAGGGGGAGAGAAATTTCTTAGTGTGAGAATATTTCTGCTCGTAGTCCGTTCGAGGACAATTATTGTTTTGTGGCATTCTGAGAGCCTATTGAATCTTGGAAGATTAGTGAAAATCTCAGCAGGTCTTGATCTCTGAGGACTGGACGTAGGCCTGGTTTTTAGGCCGAACCAGTATAACTCTCTGTGTTCCAATCTTCTCAACTCTACTCTTTCTACTATTATTTTCATATCACCACATCAAGCGAAAAATTTATCACATCACCCAATTCACCCCCCTCTTGGGTGAAGCTTGCTTCTTTCATAGACATTCTAACTTTATATGTCCTAGTTTTCCACATTTATAGCAGATGATGTTTTCCATGCTGTATGTTCCTCCTTTCTGAAGATTTCTGAATCCCTGGCCTTTCTTGTAAAATTTCCTAAATTGTTTTATTATTAGACCCATTTCTTCATCGTTAAAATCATCATCATCTTCTTTGGTTTCTTCTTTCACTTTTAGTGCAAGACCTTTCTTCTTCTTTTCTCCAATATCTTCTAGTTCTCATTTTAACTTTAATTTACTTTCATAGTCAGAGAGACTTCAAAATAGAGAAGCAACTAATAGCATTGGTTCACCTTTTGCTTTCTCTATTATAGTGACTTTGGCCTCCCACTCTTTTGAAAGTATCTTTAGTATCTTTCTTACTTGGGTATGTTGATAATAGACTTTCCCAAGTGTTACAAGCTGATTACCAAGATGAGTATATCTAAGTTCAAATTCAGCTATTGACTTACCTGATTTCATTCGAAGTAAATCAAATTCAGTAACCAGAGTATTTATCAGGTTTTCCTTTATTCCCAAAGTTCCTTTGTGAGCTATTTCCAAGGCTTCCTATATTTCTTTAGCCATTGTAAGTGTGCAGATCCTAAAATACTCATTTTGATTCAATGCACTTTGAATCATTAGAATTGCCTTGCTACTGAGTATGATGAGTTTCTTATCATTCTCATCAAATTCTGCTAGTGTCTTAGGAACCTCTGTGAATCTACAATTTTCATAGGTTGATGGTTCCCACCTCAATCACATCCCATAATCCGTATTCTGTAGCCATTACAAATATTCTGAACTTCACTTTCCAGAAAGAGAAGTTTTCATCTCTGAAACCTAGTTGTCCTGGTGATAGAGGCTCCGTCAGGAAGTATTCCTTCACCCATGCTTGCCATTGGATCCTTCTTAAGTTGTTATACCTTAACAAGAAGACCTATGCTTTGATACCAAATGTTAGTGCAAGCATTTCACTTAAGAGGGGGGTGAATTAGGTGATACCAAAAAATTCAATTCATATATAAAAATTGACTAGAAAGTTAAAGCAGTTAAGAGCTAGGAGAAATAACACCGAAGTGTACACCAGGAATTATACTAGTTCGGTTACAACAACTTTGACCTCCGTCTAGTCCTCAAAGCTTTCCTAATAGTTTCAATATATCTTCCAAGATTCTGTGGGTTCTTGGCACCTTAGTACATAGCAAGTTCCTTCACTGGACACTCGCTCCTCCTTACACATTGTAATCAAATCCCCAACTCAGGGTTCCTTAACCCTAAGCTGTCTCAATAACAAGTATAAGTTTGTAATGAAAATCTCTCTCACAAAGCAAATATATAATTACTGGAGTACAAAGAGTGAATATGAGAAACAGAGTGCTAAGAATATATTGATCATTGTGTGTTCGTATGTTCTCAGTCATTGTGTCTTTCTTTCCTCGTTCAATGTTCTCATATTTATAGTTGAAAGTGTAATATCCATTGGAACCATTTCGAACATGTCTATTAGAGTTGCGCAACTTCGTTTGACCATTCTTCGAATTTGAAAACTAGTCGTTTGTGGTAGATAAGTGTTTCAGATGTTGCAGATGATATGTTTGACTTTTCTCTCAATGTATGATCTCTTTATTGTTCCTCTGCAAATATACTTAGGAAACTAATACAATGAAAGATTATTCTTATAAATAAAAAATTAATGAATAACATATCAAAAACATGCTTCTAGACATGATTACTCGAGTGGTTACTCAAGGCGTCTAGGAGCATTACTCGAGTAACCCCTCAAGTAATTCTTTTAAAAGTAAGCTAGAGAGTAAGTCAACATTTTTTGACCAAATTACTTAAGTAATCCATTGAGTAATTCATTTTACAAAACTTGGCAACTTGATTACTTGAGTGATCCCTCATGTAAGTCTTTCTTTTCTTTTATAATTACTCAAATGATCCCTCGAGTAATGCTTCTAATTCTTTTCTGATTACTCGAGTGATCCCTCAAGTAATCTCATCTAAATCTTGGCCAAGGGTAACCGCTTCTTTGCTTACCTGATTACTCGAGTGATCTGTTGAGTAATGTAATATTTTCATTTTAAATTACTCGAGCGATCCCTCAAGTAATGTCACTCATTTCTTAGCCAAGAGTTGTTGTATTTTTCTTCTTTGATTACTTGAGTGATCCTTTAAGTAATGTTTCAATTTCTTTTCAGATTCCTAAAGTGATCCACTGAGTAATGCCATGCAATTTTTGACAGAGAGCTTCTGGAATAATTTCTCACACATTACTCGAGTGATCCCTTAAGTAATAAAGGATCATTACCTGAGGGTTGACTTGAGTAATGCCTTCAAAAATCTGCCAGTGATGCTTTCTCCTATTCTCTGTCTTTCAGTTCTTCTTTATTACTTGAGTAGTTACTCGAGTAATGATTTTGCCTACCACTATAAACTTGGTGTAATGCCCCAAATTTTGATTAAGGGTTAATGATAATTATTGTGAATGAATTTGTAAATTAAATTGGACTTGAGATTCGAATTATTATTGGAAATGCCCAACACCCTGTATTTTAGCATAATTATGTAACAAAGTAATTATTTGGGCTAAATATAGGGGTAAATGGAAATTTTAATTAATATGGCATAATCAGTGAGAAATTGAAAGAATGGCTATAGGTTAGTGATTAATAGAGAGATTAATTACTAACTAAAGAGAAATGAGATATGTAACTAAATGGCTAATGGAGTGGTTAGAGTAACTAATTAGTTACTTACTTTATGAGAATCAATGAGAGTTTGACATGTGGCAAGCCTATGGCATGAGAGAGAGCATTAGAAAGTCAAAGGCCATTTTAAAAATCAGTTTTCTCTCTCTTCCTTCCTACAAGTCAGCAGAATGGGTATGGAGGCAAAGGAAGCATCATCATTTTCTCTCCTTCCCTATACTTCATCTCTCACTCTTCATCTCTCCTCTCCCTCTCTCATGTGTGCTGCCATTGTTTCTCAAGAAGGAGGAAGAGCTTTGTGAAAAAGGTAAGTTTTTGACCCTCTAAATGACCTCCTATGTAAAAACTCTCTTCATCAATCTTGTTCCTTGTGTTTACAGCTTTGATTATATGGTTTTAGATTTTCCATTGGTGGTGTTTTGAGTGCTCAAGAAAATCAAGAGTTTAGAGAACCAAGGAACACCTTTGAGAAAGTTAAAGAGGTAAGTGAGATGAACATTTCTATATAGGTTTTGTGTCATTTGGTTGAGGTTTGAAATTTTGGAAATCTTTGCCCTATTTTTGAAAATTAGGGTCATTGTGTGTTTGACATGTTGTGGTCATGGAATTGATGTCTTAGGATGCAGTTTGGATTGATAGAAGTGAATTGAGTAATTGAAGGTTGGGTTTGGCAATTTGTATTTGGTTTTGTGTATTGGTCAAAACAGGACATGTTGATAGGTTGTGATTTTGGTCATTTTGAGGCTGCCATTGTGTTCCTTATAGACAATTGTGTAGGAGTAGTGTTGGATGTGAGTTTTGAACCATTGGAAACTTAGGTTGAAAAGTTGCAAGTTTGGTCAGTGAAAAACTCTGTGTTGGCAGCTATTTTACATGGACATTTTAAAATAGCAAATAGTGTTGGAAAATTCTAAAACTTTCCAGTCTTAAATTTTACATCCCAAACTTCAAAATGGATATATAATTTGTGTCATTTTGTTTTGTGAACTGGGAGATATGATTGTCCAAAGTTTGGGATGGAAACTGGACTCTATTTTGGAGCAGCGTTGAGTTTTGGGCAATTCTGTATTTGTGTAGTGATTTCTGGTAACGGCCCATATATTTCCTATGAAAATGACTTAAATACCTTTTATTTGGCTTTAGGATCACCTCATTTCTATTTTTCTAGAATTAGTTATGATATTTGAAGTTTCTTTGGATACAGGCGAAAGTTCTTGGCTGCAGACCAAAACTTTTTGGGCAGTCGTTGGCCACAGCCAGAAAATCTTGGCTATAGCCAGAAACTTTCTGTGCTGTTTTTGGCCACAGCCAAAGGTTTCTTGGCTACAGACAACCCCTGTTTTCAACATCTTATGATTTTGAACAGTGGTTTCTAACCTAGTACTTCTCAATCCTTTTAGGCTATTGTTAGAGGCTTTCATAGCTACCTAAAGGTTTTTAATGATTACCAAATCTAAATGTTTTTGAGTCATTTAAGTATTGGAACAAGTGATAACGTATCGTCCTTAATTAATTATATAGGATTTGATAATTACTCAGAACGGAGAAGGCATGTGCCTGAACAAGAACGGAAAGAGCAAGGTAGTGACAATTTATCCTATATCATGTGTAATGCATTGCTTGTATGCATTAATCATTGAATGAGTGAGGGGACATGGCGGTGAGCGTGGCCTTGAATATTGTTGAGGGGACGTGGTGAGAGCCTGGCCTTGAATATTGTTGAGGGGACGTGGCGAGAGCCCGGCCTTGAATATTGTTGGTAGGACGTGGTGGTTAGCCCGGCCTTGAATATTTATATGCTATATTGTGATATATGCTTACTTGCTTTGTTTAATTATGCATCATATACGTAAACTATTGCTATTGGGATTCTTTTGAGTTTCACTCTTTCCAAATAACATTTTTTAGATAGGGCAAGTGGGTCGAGAGGCAAGTAAGTGGATAAGGGCGATTAGGACTGTCGTTGGTAATCTTAGCTTCTTTTGATTTTAGTTATCATTTGGACAAATGTACATATTTTGGACTATAGATTTGTAGTTATTGTGTAATTCCCAGTATGGAAAATTGAGATGGGTAATGATGCCCTGTAAAACTCTTGGATTAATGATATTATCCCTGGTAAATGTCGGGAATTTTGCTAACACTCTGATATTGTATATGTGACAAACTGAATAGGCCAATTGTTGTTTTTGCTTTTGAATGAAAGGAGATCTTATAATACAGGTTTTGTAAAAGTTTTTAATTATCCTTGATCTCTTATTCAATTATAAACCATGTTTAAACGCTAATCTCGGCCTTGATTATGATGGGGGTTACACTTGGCTAATTTGTTCAAACCTTTTTGTTTATTTTCAAAGATTTTGTAATATTAATCCAATCTTCGTTTATTTTTCTAGATTATTTATTCAATTGTTATATTTTTATTTTTCTAGATTAAATTGATTTGCATGAAGATATTTTTGTTGTGTTCATTGTAGGGAAATTGAGGAATTAAAGTCAAAAAGTCAATCAACAATTGAAAAGAAGGTGGAAATTCTCATAGGCAAAAGGACCTAGGAAAACAAGGCCTTAAGATTGCTTTTGGGCCAAATTACAACATGGTTATTTCTCATATGTGTTAACTTATGACTTTTGCTCCTTAAACGGGCCCTATTACTACCACTTAAGCTCAAATGCTTGCCTTCCATTACCCAAGAAGAGCAAAACGTGGCCAATTACAATTAATGAAGGGCATGAGGGTCATTTTTCATGGTTTCTTCTCTTACAAGCTACCATATGGTGCCACCTAAGGAGGATGAAGACCAAGTCAACCAAGCCTTACACTAGAAGTTGCCACATGTCATCATGAATATTAATTAGAGATAATTCATTAGAAAATCCAAAAGATATTATCAAATCTCAATTCTCATTATGCCCTTCCATGGCTTCAAATATTTTGATTCTTTCCCTATACTTAGTGTTAGGAAAATACTACTTGGAGTTCTTTGTATTTTATAGAGATCTCATGTTTTTTAGGCCAAAAAAAGAAGATAAACCTAAATAAAGACATGTTTATGGTCAAGGATGAGAATTCTCCTTCAAGAACTTGAAGTGATTTAAATCACAAGGTTTTCTCTTTCCTTTATTACCTCTTTATATTGATTTTTTGAGCTTTATTATTTGAGATAAGTGTGGGGGAGGGACCACTCTTAGGGATGGATCTTGTCGCTTGAGTTCTTTTTTCTTTACTAGAGAGTTGTTATTTATTCTAATTTTTTCTTTCAATTTATGATTTCCTAATTCTAGGATTGAATTTCTATTTTCAAGACTTTAATTTTCGTTCAAATAATCTCTGTGATTAAACTTTTGTGAATGTTATGAACAATTATGATTTTTATTTCTTAATGCATATTTTCAGTTTCCTCATATCAATAATCTTATTATTCTTTTATGTTACTAATTGAATTGCATGTTTGATTATATTTTCTTGAATATAGTGTTTGCTTATTACATTAGGATATATTGTTCGATTATTCTAATTAGAGAAACAAAATATAATTAAGAATTTAATTCACATGCTAAGTGGTATTTAATTGTTATTTAAGAGGTAATTATATGTACTAGGCTCCTAGATATAATTATGAATTATATAACTAAGATCTATGGTGTTTTTCTAGAGGTTTTCATGTATATGACTTAGTAAATTAATAACTGTATATTGGTTAGAACTGTGATGGCCACAGATTTGTTCTCAGGAAATTCATTATCTCTTTTCTTTATTTTCTTTTATATTTTCATTTTTTTATTAAAACTAAATTTCTTTTGATTATTTAACACTTAGTTAATTTAAGAATTAATACTATTGACTCCAAGCAAGAGAATATGATCTAGGTTGTGCCGCTACACTGCATCATCTAGTTACTAATTTGAGCGTTAACAACAACTATGATCACATCAGAATCGATACTAATGCTTCTCCCTACAGGGTGGGTTTTACTCTTACCAATGCCATCATCTCTTGCTCCAACTCATGCCTGAATCAATATCGCTTTATTAGTTTCATGGGACTCATTTTCTAATATATGAAAATATAAGGCCATGCAAATGAAATGGAGTGTCAAATGAATCCAGCCTATAAATTTGCTTGATTTTAAGGGAGTATGTCAAATCCCTTAATATTTTGATATTTGCGAGAGTGATAAAGGCATAGTTTCACAGGCATACAAAAATAGCATAAATATTCTGATAAGAAGTACTTGTTTACAATATAGGGCATCCCCATAGGGTTTGAAAAATATTTACAATATCCTAAAAAATTAACCTATAGTAGGATAACCAACGTAAGCTCCTGATCTTTACTGGGACCCTCAATTGCCAGTGTTGATGTTTTTGCCCTCAAGCCACTTCCTTCTGCTGCAATATTTTTAAATTTGAAAAAGAGTGAGATTCAAATGAATCTTAGTAGTAATATGCAATCAGTCTTATAACATGCGACAAATAAATATGTTATACACCATGTAATGCAACTTAATAATAACACAAACAATACGGCATGTGCACATGAGTCAAGGCTAGTCCCCTACTAATTTGTAAACCTCGGTTGGGTTTGCTCACAACCAGGTAAATGTTCCTCCTCACACAATGCCCTACTCGGCAATACAGTGATCATATTACAGATGATAGCATACACAAAGCATATAAACATTCACATAGTTTATGAAAGATAGAGTTATTACCTTAAACCCCTTTTTGACACTCAATTGGTCCTTAATTTTAATCTAGCTTGGGTATGATTGTCCAATCCTAAAATTCTAAATTTATAAGAATTGAGTTAATGCTCATTCATGTACTACTTTAGACTCTTTCAAACTTATTTCGTTGCAAAATGACCAAAATGCCACAGGGACCTAGTCCAAATCCCTTTGTACTCGGTCTAATTGTGCTTTTTCAAAAATTATGATCCAGGATAATCCCATATAATGTTGCATGTAGAATCCATTTTTTAACCCAAAATTGTCAAATTCACTACCAAAATACAGTTTTGCCCTTAGCAGCCCTTATTTAAGGTTTTAGTGCTCATTTTGTCATTTCACATTCTAATGCTTTTAATACTTCACACTTAACATATACCCTACATAATTTTCTATTCTAAATACAATGGAACCATCAAATTGATGAAATTCCAACTCCTTCCCTCAGTTTCAATGCTGGACAAAACATACACATAGAAAAGGGAAAATTAAGATTTCATGATTTAACCCTTAAAGCTACTTCCTTTTAACTCCTAATATCATGATTAACCATTTAATTACCATTATATCATGATTTGTAAAAATTTGGGATGTATAACCCCTTAGGTTTTTATAATCCCAAATTTACAAAAACAACTAAAACAACAACAAATCAAGCCAACAATCACAACTACAACATCATATCATCAAGAAAATCAAGTCTTGAAGTTACCTCTTGATTGCTCAACTTTCTTTCTCTAACTGTCCTCCCTTTATTTCTCTTCCCTTAGAGTTTTGCTTGCTAGACATGATTTTCTTGGAGGAGAAGAGATTAGAAGAGCTTCTACGTGAATTAGAAGGCTTTAACATACGGATTTCACAACCTTACATTGAAATTTTCCTTCTTGAACACTCTTTTCTCTTGATGTTCTTCAAACTCTTTCTCTCTCTATTTTCTTTGCTTTGGACGAAAATGAGCCAAAGAAAGAGATAATAAGCTCTTAACAAAATATATGCATATACCTCTTTAACTTAATATATTTTAATGCTAATTTCCTATGTGCATTTTGCTTTATGACTTCATCCCTTTTACTTGGCTTGAAATAATGACACATGGCATGTTTTGTAATATCCCAAAAGGTGATTATGGGCTAATGACTTCAAAAGTGGATGTAATTATTCTTGAATAAACACTTTTGGAGAATATGTGATGGAAATTTTGTGATTTTAGTGATTCCAATGGTCTCCTTGTGAAAACTTGTGTGGGAATAGGTTTGATTATTGATTTTGGAGCCATTGGACACATTGGTTGAAAATTTGAAAAACAATTAAGTGTAATTCTGTGCAGGGCAGTCGGTTTGTATGGAACTTTTGAATAGGCAAATGGTGTCTAACAATTCTGAAACTTTCTAGTCTTAAATTTCACATGTCAAGCTTTAAAATGGACACATAATTTGTGTAACTTCGATTTGTAAGCTAAGAGTTATGAATTTTTGAAGTTTGCCCAGCAAAATTGATTATTTTCTGGAGCAGTGGTCAAAGAAATTAACTCTGGGAATGATATACTTCCAACAAGTAAAAGGCTATATTTTTTCTTGAAACTAGACTTAATAAGGGTTCTATATCCTTTGGAATCACTCAAATTCGAGTTTTCTAGAATTAGTTGTCATTTTTTAAAAATTGGGCTGAAAATCTGCTAGAAAATTTGAAAATGGGAAAATAGGGAATTATGATATTAGCTCATTGAAAGATGATGTCATCATGAATTATTAATCATATTGTCTCTTCTTCTTCATCCATTTCACACCATTTTTAGCTGAAGCAAGAGAGAGTTTAGAGAGAGAAAGGGAAGAAATCTCACAAGGTAAGCCGATTTCTCTGACGATTTAGCTCCTAACACGTATAACTCTGACTCTAAGCTACTCTTCTTTTTTCTTTAAGGTTTGGAGGCTCAAAAATATTTTGTTATTTAGATTAGGGTTTCAGCCATATTTGGGAAAAGATTGTGGGAGCTTGAGGTAACTTCCAAACCTTCGTATATTAAATATTCTAGCTGTTATGGGCAATTTAATCGGTGAAATTTTGCTGGATTACCATTGGTTTTAAACTTTAGAAATGTAGGTTCCTAAGGATTATGCTATCCAATTTTAGTTCAAATGGTAGTAATAACTCAATTAGATAGTTAATAAAGTGGTTAGTAGTAGAAAGGAACACGTTTACCGAGCCAAAATCGTAAAACCTCAATTTTCCTCAGAGAACACATAAATTTTGGACAGCTCTATAAATGGATCTTAGAGTTGGATTTTCAATGATTTGATGGTTCCATTGATTTCAGGAGGGAAACTTAGGTGGGGTTATAGTTGATCACTTTTTCGGTAAAGGACGAAAAAACATAATTACGAAAACGCCACTGAAACCCTTAAAGTGGGGCTGCCAAGGGTAAATTTGTAATTTAACATTGAATTTGATAATTCCAAGTCTGAAAAATGGATTCCTTGGGCTGAAATATATTAGGATAGCTCAGGTTAGAATTTTCAGGAAAAGTGGAGCTGATCGGGTACGACAAGGCCGGGCCTGGTTCCTAGGGGCATTTTTATAAATTTTCATTATAGACTCATATAACCTCCAGAAACACTATGGAAGTGTCTAAATGGTGCATTTGGAATTATAGAATTTGACATTTTCCCTAATCACAAGCAGCCTGTGCCGGTGCCAGTCAGGAAAGAACAAGGTAGTAACTCTTGACTTATATTATGTGTAAATGTAGTGTATGTATATGTGATCATATTTTATGATGAGTTGTGATATTGTTGCCTATACAGCTGGTAATAGATGTCGTTATACAGCGTAAGTTGGTGATATGACTATACAGCGCAAGCTGGTGACTTGAATATACAGCTTAAGCTGGTGACTTGATTATACAGTGTGAGCTGTCGCATTGTGTATATAGCCATGAGTACTGTCATTTGTGGTGAAAGCCATGTATCATTGTGTTGCTGCTGATTTTGATTTACTTACATGCTATGTGTTTATATACTGTATAAGTTATTTGTTACTACTGGGATCCTCTTGAATCTCATTCTTTCCATTGACTGATCTGTTAGACAGGGCAAGTGGCTCCAAAGTGAAGGAGACAATCAAGGGCGGTTAGGACATTTTAGGGATATTTGACTTGGTTGTTGGTTATCTATGTTTTGGTTGGAATTACTGTTTATATATCTGGGATGTAAATATTAGAATGATTTTGTGTAATCCCCTATTGAGAAAACTATAAAGGGTTAAGGTGCAAATTTATCAATGAAGTTTTGTCTGAGGAGCGTCTGGCATAAATATCTTTTAAAAGGGGCAAAAATACTAATGAACAATTAAAAAGGGGCATCCATCACAAAAACTGTTAATCTGTACTAACGACGTTAAATTATAAGAGAAGAAAACCCCTAACGGCGTTAGTATGGATTTAACGGTTTTTGTGGTGGATGCCCCTTTTTAATTGTTCATTGGTATTTTTGCCCCTTATTAATTGTTCATTGGTATTTTTGCCCCTTCTAAAAGATATTTGTGCTAGACGCTCCCCGGACAAAACTTTATTGGTAAATTTGCACCTTAACCCAACTATAAACCCTTAGTTGAGATATAGACAAACTATAAACCCTTATCAGCTCCATTAGAATTATCTAATCCATACTTCTTCAACAACTCTTTCAAATACTTTGTTTGAGATACAAATATACCATTCTTCTTTTTCTTGATTTGAAGTCCAAGAAAGAAGTTCATTCTCCCATCATGGACATTTCAAATTCTCCCTGCATAATCTTAGAAAATTCTTGACACATAGATTCGTTAGTAGCACCGAAAATAATATCATCAACATAAATTTGAACAATTAGAATATCATCTTTGTTATGTATGATGAAAAGAGTTGTTTCTACTTTTCCTCTGACAAAATTTTGATCAAGAAGAAACTTACTTAGTCTTTCATACCAAGCTCTAGGTATTTGTTTCAAACCATATAAAGCTTTCTTAAGTTTGAAAACATGATCAGGCTTTGTTTCATCTTCAAAACCAGGAGGTTGTTCTACATATACTTCCTCCATAATATAACTATTTAGAAAAGCACTTTTCACATCCATTTGATAAAGTTTAAAACCTTTAATGCAAGCAAAGGCTAAGAGTACTCATATATCTTCCAATCTTGCCACTGGAGCATATGTTTCCTCATAATCAATACCTTCTTCTTGATTATAGCCTTTGGCCACCAATCTTGCTTTGTTTCTCACAATGATTGCTGATTCATCAAGTTTGTTTTTGAAAACCCATTTGGTCCCTATAACCGTATGATCTTTAGGTCGAGGAACCAAATCCCAAACTTGATTTTTTTGAAATTGATTTAATTCTTCTTGCATAGCAATCACCCAATCATTGTCAGATAAAGCTTCTTCCATATTAGAAGGTTCAATTTCAGAAATAAAAGCAGAGAAAGTTACCTCATTGAGGATTCTATTTCTGGTTTTAACACCTTCGTGAATATCTCTAATTACTTGATCAATTGGATTATCTTTAATATGTCTCCATGCTTTTGGTTGAGCATGATCATCGACATCTTCTATATTTTGAAAATCATTTGTTTCAAAATCATTTTTTTCAAAATAGTTTTGTTTTTCTTTATCAAATCCATTTCTTCTTCATCAATATGTTTTGTCTGAGAATCAAGTTCATCAAACACAACATGAATAGATTCTTCAACTTTACATGTTCTTTTATTAAAAACTCTATAAGCTTTACTTCTATTAGAATATCCAAGAAATAAACCTTCATCAGATTTGAATCAAATTTACCTAAGTTCTCTTTACCGTTATTGCTAATGAAGCACTTACATCTGAAGATGTGTAGATGAGCAAGATTTGGCTTTCTTCCCTTGTAGAGTTCATATGGCGTCTTTCCAAGTGACTTGCGAATATATGCTCGATTTGATATATAGCATGCAGTACTCATTGCGTCTGCCCAGAACACTTGTGAACTTTCTTTTTCATTAAGTATTGCTCTCGCCATTTCTGTAAGGACTCTGTTCTTTCTTTCTACTACTCCATTTTGTTGGGGTGTTCTAGGTGTAGAGAAGTTGTGATCTATTCCTTCGTTGTTGCAATAGTCTTCAAATAGTTATTATCAAATTCTCCTCCATGGTCTGTCCTAATAGAAACAATAGAAATACCTTTCTCATTTTGGACCTTTTTAGCAAATAAAATAAATTCAACAAATGTTTCATCTTTTGAAGCAATAAATATAGTCCATGTAAATCTTGTAAAATCATCAACAATCACTAAAGTATATAAATTTCCTCCAAAACTTTTTACTCTTGCCGGACCTACCAAATCCATATGAAGTAATTGTAAAGGTTTGGAAGTAGAAATCTCATACTTTGTTTTGAATGAAGATTTAGTTTGTTTGCCTTTTTGACACGCTTCACAAATCATATTATCTTTGAATTTAAGTTTAGGAAGACCAACAACTAAATCTTTTCTAATCAGTTTGTCAAGTTGATTCAAATTGACATGAGCCAGACGCTTATGCCATAACCATCTTTCCTCTGATCTACTAAGAAAACAATTTTCAAAAGAATTTGAATCTAAATCAATGGTATAACAGTTACCGTCCCTTTGAGCTCGGATCTTTGCCTTGATAGATTCTTTGTTTAGTGGCAGATCTTTCTTGTTTACTATCAAGCATTCTTTTGAGTCAAAGATCACCCAGTTATCTTTGTCAGTGCTTTGACTTACACTCAAGAGGTTGTGGCATAGTCCTTCAATATAGTATACTTCATTGATTTGAACACCATCGGATTTTTCCACTTCACTAATTCCAGTAATACGTCCAGATTGATTACCTCCAAATGTTACCTTTCCTCCTTCTCTAGTGTCCAGCATGGTGAACTTATTTTTGTCACCAGTCATGTGTCTCGAACATCCACTATCAATATACCACTTGTTTGCTCGTGATGCTTTGAGACATACCTAGAGTAAGGAGATCAAGTTTTAGTTACCCACACTTTCTTGGGTCCTTTGTGGTTAGTATGTGATGCATGTGTTCCTTTTGGAACCCATTTATATGTGCCAATAACTTGTCCTATCTTAAAATAACATGATGAAGTATAATATCCTTTCCTATTGTAATAGCTACATGATGCGAAAGGATTTGATGTATGCACAGAATTCCTGAAATATTTAAGATACGTTCTACATCTATTCTTCTCATTTCCTCTTTCTTATAATGTTCAAACTTATATCCAATTCCAGATTTATCAAATGAAACTTTCTGAGAATTTAGAATAACTTTAAGAGTTTCACTTCCCTTAGTAAAGTTTTCAACAATTTTTGTTAAATCTCTTATTTTCTTATCTTTCTGCTCACATATTTCACACGATAATATGACAGTATTTTCTAATTCTTTTACTTTCTTCTTATAACTAAACATTTCTTTAGCTACCTTGATGAATTCTGTATGCAATGCATTATGTTCAGATAACAATTCATCATAAGTAGGTTCAGAATCACTTACCTCAGAATTAGATTCTTCTTCTTTGGCGACCAAGCATAGATTTGCTACTTCGTCATTGTCGCTTTCTTTATCTGACGAACTATCACCCCAGATAGATGATATATATGCTTTCTTTTTCTGCTTCTTTTTGTCTTTGTTTCTGAAGCATTCGGATTTGATGTGTCTAGGTTTCCCACATTCATAGCATACTATCTGTTGCTCTTTGTTTTCTTTCTTGCTTAGTCCACCTTGATAATTTGTAAAGTTCTTTTGACCACTTCTATAGAATCTCTTGAATTTTCTCACGATCATTCCCATTTCATCATCATTAGGGACATCTTCATTTTTGGAAGACTCTTATTCTTCCTTGATAGCCTTAAGTGCAACTCCCTTTTTCTTTTTTTCATCAAACTCTTTTAGTTCCTTTTTAAATCTCAACTTTCCTTCATACTCGGAAAGACTACCAAAGAGAGCAGCTACGGATCTCATAGATTCTCTTTTAGCTTCTTTTATAGCTGTCACCTTCGCTTCCCATTCTTTCGTAAGAATATTAAGAATCTTTCTTACATAGGAATTTTGGTCAAAAGATTTTCCAAGTGCAGATATTTGATTAACAAGATGAGTATACCTGAGTTCGAATTTTGATATTCCTTCTCCAGGTTTCATACTAAATAGATCATACTCTGTAATTAGAGTATTGACTCTATTTTCTTTGATTCCGGATGTACCTTCATGAGCAATTTCAAGAGCATACCACATATCTTTGGCAGTTGGTAGAGTACATATTCAAAAATATTCCTTTTGACTGAGAGCACTTTGTATCATTAAAATAGCTTTACTATTTAACGTTACTAACCTTTTATCATCTTCGTCAAATTCCTCTGGGCTCTTCTTAACGACTCTATCTTCGATTTTCTTTATTAGAACATAGTTACCATCTTGTATTACGTTCCATAAACCGTACTCGTTAGCCATCACGAACACTCTGAACTTAGCTTTCCAGAACAAAAAATGTTCTCCAGCAAAACTAGGGGATCTAGTGATTGAAGCTCCGTCTGGAAGAATGTTTTCACCCATTGTTGCCATTTATTGGATCCTTCTCAAGCTGTTAGGATCTTCGGAGAAGACTTTGCTCTAACATCAAATGAAAGAGGCAAGCTTCACCCAAGAGGGGGGTGAATTGGGTGATGCGATAAATTTTTCACTTGATGTGGTGATATGAAAATAGTAGTAGACAGAGTAGAGTAGAGAAGATTGGAACATAGAGAGTTATACTAGTTCGGTCTAAAAACCAGGCCTACATCTAGTCCTCAGAGATCAAGACCTACTGAGATTTTCACTATTCTTCCAAGATTCAATGGGCTCTCAGAATGCCATAAAACAGCAATTGTCCTCGAACAGACTACGAGCAGAAATATTCTCACACTAAGAAATTTCTCTCCCCCTTACGACAAGTCTTACGTACAGAAAAACAACCTATGACCTTTCCCACTTGATTACGTATACAAGTCTTACGAGCAGCAACGTTCTCTACTGCTTGTATTTTATAGGTCTTATGAGTGGAAGGATTAACTAGGAATTCTCTCAACTGCTTCTCTCATAAGGGTATCTACCCTCTCAAGGTCCCAATACCTTGAGATCAAATGAAAATAGAATTTGAAATGTATATAAACTCTCTTACAGAGCAAGTATGATAAACACTGAAGATCAATATGAATACTAAGAAAATATGAATAACATATACTTGTGAATTTGCTTGTGAATTCTTGTAGTTCATTATTTTTGACAATATCTAAAACTCTGTATTTATAGACGTTCAATTTTTGCCCATTTGAATAACGATCATTGTGGAGCGGGGCATGTTACTGTGGAATGGCATGCGCATGTTTGAAAACTTTGAATGTAGTAGGTACGTGCTTGTCATGATGTTGTCTGTCGTTGTTTGACTTCCTTCGTGTCTGTTTATTTCAACGTTCATCCTCCAGTATCATACTTATAAAACATTCAAAATGATGTTAAATAATAATAATAAGTGATGATAAGATAAATAAATATCATTAAACCATATTCGGATTGAACGCTGTAAAACTGGTGCATTTTGTCTTCTGGCAGAGTATTACTCAAGCATGGATGGGCTCACTCGAGTGAAAACACATATTTTCTCCTTGTTCTTCAGTTTAGTACTTGCACTCTTACAGGAGTTCAGAGAGTTAATTTTCTCACTTACGAGTGAGTGGGGCCTCACTCGAGCACAACTCCTTCTGCTTGAGTGGCCTTGCTTATTACACCAGGAGACCAATCTCTGGACAATAGTCACATACCATTTTAGCAAGAGTGAGATTTTGCACTCGCAGGTGATGTGGGCCCTTATTCGAGCACACATACTCTTGCTCGAGTGAGAAGAATATTCTCATGTAATATACTATTGTTATCAGCACTTGCATCAGAATTTGAGATAGTTAGATTTCTCACTCGCGAGTGCTGATACGTCACTCGAGCATATGAAGCCTTACTTGGGCATACTTGTACTTCTCTGACCTTTATGACTCTCGGCCAAACACTTGCACTCCCTCACTTGCTAGTGCTCGAGTACAAACCAGCTTCATGCTTGAGTATAGATTACAATGCTTGAGTACATCAGTAAGCATGACAAGAATTGCTCTCGGCCAAGCACTTACAGTCTCTTACTCGCATGTGCTCGAGTGAGAAGGACTCTTATGCTCGAGTGCTATCTCCAGTGCTCGAGTGCATCACTAAAAATGATAGTAGTTTGCTCTCGGCCAAACACTTTCTGGCTATTACTCCCATCTGCTTGAGTACAAAAGAGCTCCATGCTCGAGTGCTAGTTCTTGTGCTCGAGTGCATTAGTTAAATCTGACAGCAGACTTCACAGAACTTTGCCATATGCATTTGGTAACTTTGTAATCATTCCTTAGTTTTATAAAACTATGATTTGCACATAATTGCCTTTTGTTATCATCAAAACTTGGGATCTAACACTATCGTCCCATACAAAATGTTGACTTTTCCATATTAACTTTGTCAAAGACAAAGCTATTCTAGAGAAATTCTGTATAAAATGCCGACAATAACTAGCAAGACCCAAAAAACTGTGTATCTCTAGTACAGTCTTTGGTCTCTTTCAATTCGGTACTACTTCCTTTTTGCTAGGATCTACCGAGACCCCTTGCTATACGACTACATGTCCCAGAAATCTCACTTCTGAAAGCCAAAACTCGCATCCACTTAACTTTTCATAGAGTTGCTTTTCCCTTAACGTGTTCAATACTATTCTCAAATGCTGTTCATGTTCGGTTTTACTATGTGAGTATTCCAGAATATCATCAATGAAAACTACTACAAACTTGTCCAAATACAGACGAAAAATTTGATTCATGTAGTTCATAAACACATTATGTGCATTAGTTAGCCCAAATGGAATTACAAGGAATTTGTAATGGCCATATCTGGTTATAAAAGCTATTTTTGGCACATCTCTTTTACCTTAAGCTGGTGATATCATAATCTCAAGTCAATGTTCGAGAATACACAAGAACTAGATAACTGATCGAGTAAATCATCAATTCTAGGGAGTGGGCATTTATTCTTGACAGTCACCTTGTTAAACTCCCTATAATCAATACAGAGTCGTAGGCTTCCATCTTTCTTTTTGACAAAGAGCACTGGAGCTCCCAATGGTGAAATACTAGGTCAAATAAACCCTTTCTTTAAAAGCTCCTTTATCTACTTTTTCAATTTTTCCATTTCACTTAAAGCCATTTTGTATGGGGCTTTAGATATTAGTCCTGCTCCAGGCCTAAAGTCAAAGCAAACTCCACTTTCCTGTCCAGAGATAATCTACTGATATCTTTTGGAAATACATTTGAAAACTCATTTACTATAGGGATACTCTCCAATGCCATTCCAGCTTCTGATTACATGGAGAAAATACAATGTACCCCTTACAACATTTTTGCAGACATCTCTCAGCTTTAGTTGCTGAAAGAAAGTTAAGATTGATTTATGTACCGCCATATTATTGCGAATTAGGGTAAATGACCATTTTGTTTCTGCAATCTAGCAATACACTATTTGCTGTCAATCATTCAATACTAAGGATTACTTCCAAGCCTTGTAGTAGTAGACAGATCAAATCCACTATTGATTCATGCTTTCCGGCATTTACTATGCAATTCAAACAGACATCAGCTGTGACAAATCTAACACCGATGGGTATAGACACAACTAAGTCATATAGGAATTTGTGTACCCCCAAGCCAGCCATGTCACTCAATTATATGCAATAAATGAATGACTATAACCTAAATCATACATTACTTGTACAGAATCGCTATTAAGGGAAATCGTACCTTATATCAGTTTAGGAAACTTTCTAGCTTCCTCTTGTATTATAGCATGACCCTGCCTTGAACTCTGGGCCTCGTCTCTTATGGCTGGTGCTTCTGCAGACAATCTCTGGCAAAATGCCCTGGTTTTATGGCATACATAAAAAAGTTTACTGTTTAGCTTGATCTTGCCTTAATGGAGCACCATTACAAGCTTTACTAGGGTGATATGGCTTATGACAACTCCAGCAAGTTCTACTTCCTGAGAAACTCTGGCCTCCATAGCCTCCAGTCTGATTTGACATTTTGCTCTCCCCTTTAGAGGGTCTACCCTGATCCTTACATTTTTGGGATGAACCCCCACTACCAGATACACCTCTATTGATGCTTCTGTAGGAATACAAGCTTTTAGTGATGTGGCACTCTTCAATCGCCTTATTGAACTCTATAAAGTGCTTGAAACTAGTTTTTCTTTCAGCTATAGCTTTAGCCCCTGTTTCATCATGTTTAAGCACCACTCCTCATCATCTTGATATTTAAGGTATGCAGAATATCGAGATAACCGGATACAGAGAGCCAGGTGCTTATCAAAACTTTCTCTATCATTCTGTTGTATATTAAGGAACTGTTTTTCCTTTTCTAGCTTGACTAAATAAGTACAATGTTTCTCATTGAATTTCTCTTCAAATAATTCCCATATTACCAGAATATTCCTCCACCAAAGAATCAGCTTAGTATTCTTCCATCATCTGCCAACATCACCTTCAAGCTTATAAATTGTCAACAGGACTTTAATTTCATCAGGGCAAGCTAGGATTTTAAAATTTTTCTCTAGTCGTGATAGCCATTCTTCAGCTGGTTGAGGATCAAACTTCCCTATGAATATAAGAGGTTGTTGTTTACTAAACCTTCCTACCCAAATCTGAAGAATATCAGCCACAGGTTCAGGTAAAGGATCTTTTGGTTGAGGTCCCTCGAGCGGATTAGGTTCACTGTCTCCCCTTACCAGATCTTCTAGACGATTCTGTCCTTATTGCACTTTCGGCAGATCTCCCCTAATATCATTCATCATGGCTTGTTGCTGTGTTAGTATACTAGTGTATGTTGCATCGGGTTAGGCCTAGACTCCTGATTTAGGTTATTATGTCCCCCTTATGGTCTACCGCGTATTTGTACCAGCTTTATATCTCACTATATGGAAATAGAGAAGAAATCAATTTCATATGAACATAAGGGCATTTTTGACATTTCTCAAAATTTTGAGGTACATAAATATGTCATATATATCATACATACGATATTTACAGCAGTTAAGGAAAGCTTTAACACCATACAACCTATAACTTCTGTACAATATGACTTTGTCCTCTTTTACACATTATAACATAACTACATATATGACTTCCTTGGGGATCACCCATCATAAGATTTTCCTGGGTTTATTACGGTTAACTTTTGTATACCCATGCCAAAACATAGATACCAACTCTATCTACTTCTGTCTACTAGTAACTTGTGACTGCCGCATCTCAAAAGTCATGCTGGCTGCTTTAGGTCACCAAAATACTGGGAATAGACCCTCTACCCACTGTCGTGCACGTACTTCACCACATACAATGTCATGTGATCGATGAACTCAACAAAATGATCCTTCATACCTCGCTCTACTATATCATTCTTCTTCTTAGCCCAAAATACTGTTTCTGGGAAGAAGTACATCATCGTGTAAATCCAAAGCTCGTCAACATAGTCTAATTTCCATTGAACTTGCTCCCAGTATAATGAATCCATATAATCCAAATGTGTGAGGTATTGGCCTACTGGCATGCCATACTTCTCGAAAGCCCATAAGTGTCTACACCGGGCATAATCCCAAAACCTCTGGTCCTACCACAGGTCATATCTCATATGCACTGGTAAGCTTTGGAGAGAGTAGCAATACAGAAGTCGGACTTTGACCCATCAGATAGTGGCTACTCGAAATCTCCCTGATTCTCTACATACTGGCTTGGGTCTAGACTATGGCCATTATACTAGTCTAACTTAGACTTGTTGCCTGGGCCTCTTAGTCTCCATAGAAATGCTGGCCCCAGGAATCTCTGACCTGGGAAACCCTAGCTCACTAATGATAGGGACCTATCTCGTTGTTGCCATCCTCCGCGCATTGTTTCTATCAACCTGTAAATAAGACCATATCAGTATACTATTATGATAATCCCAGAATCGTTTTTAGCTTTGATACCAAAAATGTCAAACCCCATAACATTTCGATATTTGCCAACGTGATAAAGGCATAGTTCACATGCATACAAAATAGCATAAGTATACTGATAAGAAGTACTTGTTTACAATACAGGCCATCCCCGTAGGGTTTGAAAAATATTTATAATATCCTAAAAAACTAACCAACACTAGGATAACCAATGTTAGCTCATGATCTTCACTAGGAGCCTTAATCGCCAGTGTTGACGATTTTGCCATTCAAGCATCTACCTTGTACTAGAATATTTTTAAATTTGGAAAAGGGTGAGATTCAAACAAATCTTAATAGTAATATGCAATTAGTCATATAAAATGCGAAAGATAAATATGCTATACACCATGTAATGCAACAGAATAATAACACAAACAATACGACATGTGCACATGAGTCAGGGCTACTTCCCTACTAATCTATAAACCTCGATTGGGTTCTTTCTCAATACTAGTTAAAAGTGCCTCCTTGCACAATGCCTTACTCAACAATATAGTGATCATATTACAGAAGATGGGATACAAAAAGTATATAAACATTCACATAATTTATGAAAGATAGAGTTACTACCATAAACCCCTTTTTGACACTCAACTGGTCCTTAATTTTGATTTTTGATCCAGATTGGGCACAACTGTCCTTTCTTAAAATTCTAAATTTACAAGAATCGAGTAAATCCTCATTCAAGTATTACTTTATACTGTTTCAAACTCATTTTGTTGGTTATCTTAGCTTAAAACTGCAAAATGACCAAAATGTCCTCAAGGAGCTTATCCAAATCCCTTTGTACTCGGTCTAACTATAGTTTTTAAAAAAGGTTCTATAAGAATTAGAAGGCTGAAACACAAGAATTTCACAATCTTACCTTGAATTTTGCCCTCTTGAACACTCTTTTCTCTTCATGTTATTCAAACTCTTTGTCTCTATTTTCTTTACTTTGGACAAAAATGAGCCAAAGAAAGAGATAAAAAGCTATTAACAAAATATCTTCTTACAACTCTTTAACTTAATATATTTTAATGCTAATTTCCCATGTGCATTTTGCTTTATGACTTCATCCCTTTTCTTTGCTTGAAATTGTCAACACTCGTTTCCGTTTCGATACGCGTAGAGTGATAAAGATATGGTTCCACAAGCATACAGAAATAGTACAAATATACTGATATTAAGTACATATTTACATATATGATTTATCCCTACAGGGTTTGATAATATTTACAATTTATCCAAAAATGTTCAAAACAATGGCAACATATAACCACTAGCTAAATTCTAGGGTTCCACACCCTTATTTGTCCGTATTGGTAGCCTTTCCCTTGGAGCCACTAGCTACTACTAGAATTTTATTATTATGAAAAAGGGTGAGATTTCCAAGAATGCCAGTAGCAACATACTATCGTTCATAGAAAATGTAATAAATAAATATGCCAAATACCAGATAATGCAATATCATATTAACACATAACTTAGTTTAGTCAGAAATGTGTTTAGAGCCAACCACTGTTGCAACCTTTACACATTCCGTACCACAGTCCATGACTGGGCAAATCAGTATACCCATAGTACTATTTGTTAGATATGAATAGTTTTGATGATGCCAAATATAGACGTCAAGTATTAAGAGCAAAAAGTTTGTATAATATACTTATCTTCTATATTGACTAACTACTATATTTAATATTATATATCTTGTAGAAAGTCACAAACCCGACGGTGGGTTGATGTTATTTTGCTTATAATGCCTCATAAATGGAGAATGATTCTCAAGAAGAAAAACAAGAAGAAAGAGATTGAAGAAAGTAGAACGAAAGAAGAAAATTGAAGATATTCAAGAAGATATCTAGTTGGGTGATCAACAATGATCATCAAGAGGAAAAACAAGAAAATATCTTGTACATTAGCCAAGCAAAGAAAGAAGGAGATTGAAGATAGTGAAGAAAGATATTGAAGAAAGGAGAACTTCCAAGAACTAATGGGAATATCAAGATTCAGGCTATTAGAAGTGATACCGGAGGTTTTTATAGTCGAATGGAAGTTGGAATGGGTCAATATAGAGCTAAAATGACTTATACAGAAGTTGTGCTACCTCTAGAGGTGATTACTTTAGTGAACACTCGAGTGATATACCATTGCCTCATTTTGGAGGTGATCACTCAAGTGGTACTCGAGTGATGACCCACAATCACTCTGGTGCCCACTAGAGTGATGAGAGTTTTAATGTACTCTATTTTTAAGCAGTAGGATAGAGGTTCAGTATTTTGATGATATCTCTCTAACCATAGGTCTGATTAAGCTTAAACTAATGGTATATGAATCTAGACTCCCAATACGTCATTTTGATGAAATATCACATTTAAAGGAGTTCATATGAGAAAGATATCAGCTTTAAAATTTGACACTGAAATCACCATTATTGTACAAGACAAAATTGGTATTTTGGACATAACTCTCAAACTACACATCGAATTGTGACGAAACTAGTGCCATATGAAAGTAGAGTTGAATTGCTTTCAACGGATATATAATTTGTCACATTTGAAGCTATATACTAAGAATTATGCCTTCTGGAAGTTGCTGCCCATGATTTTAGACATTGTCAGGAACAAAAGACACTCCTTGGATCATAACTTTCTGTACACAATAAGTTTGGAGGTGATTCTTGTTGCATTAGAATGTAGACAATGAGAGCTTTCCAATGATATATAATTTTCCATGTTTTGAATTAAAATGAATAGATCACTCGTGGGATCATCAAGTAATCTACAGAGTTATTTGAAACATTACTCAAAGGATTACTCGAGTAATGAAGTTGGAAATGCTCTCAGCCAGATTTTGAAGCTGAATACTCAAGGGATCACTTAAGTAATGACCCAGGATTACTCGAGTGACTACTTGAGTAAAATGAAGGGCAATATATCTGAAACTTCTGAAAATCAATGGAATGATTGTGTAATTCATCCATCTTGCTTCCAATTTCTCTAACACTTCATTGTATTTGTGTTTAATGCATTTCTCTAGGAATACAATGAAGAGATGATACGAAGAGACAAAATTTGGCTTTACATAACCAGAGCGTTCACCAACCACAATGGCTAGTTTTTAAAATTGAAGAACATTGAAAAGAAGCTATGTCACTCTAACTGATAGGTTGAAATGCTTTCAATGGCTTTTGCAACTCATCTATAAATATGGGAACATTCAATGAAGAGCAACACCAATGATAACACAATGACACAAACATGCTCATATCATAAGCTATTAATCTCTCCCCAAACACTCTATGTTCTTATCTATTTTCTATATTATGAGTATTTGAGAGAATGATTGATTGTATTGTGCTTCGGTATTCATCTTATATACTTCTAAGAGAGAAGATTAATTTTAATTCTTCATTAACAAGGTTGTATCCTTACGGTGTGTAAAGGGGAGTAACTAGGTGAGAGATTTATGAAAGGCTTCACAAGTGCCTGGCTAAACTTGTGGGTTGTAAAGGCTTTTTTTGTGCCCGGATTAAATAAGAAGGTAGTGGATTTAAAAATCTCAATAAGAGCCTAGGGACTAGACGTAGGCCTTAATAAATTAGACTAAACCATGATAAATCATACTTTGTATATTCTCTTCGTTAAGCTCTTATATTTTCAACATACATTATTTAATCTAATTGTTGATTTATTATTCATTTCTTTTATATTTACTGCTTCTACTAAGATGCTAAAAGATTTTCAAAGTTCTTAAGCTCTTTATCATACACCTAGTTCACCCCCCCTTTTGGGTGTCAGCCGATTCTAACAATGGGTATCAAAGCTGGACTCTTGTTTAAAGGACTTAACTGTCTCAAGAGCTTATAATGGCTAATTATGGGTGTTATATGCTTTATGAAGGTTTTGACTATATAATTCCAACTATTTTGAAAGATATTGATTTTTAGTTTTGGAAAGCTAGAATGACATCTTTTATAAAATGCTTTGATTATGATATCAGGGATGTTTTTATAAATATCTTTGATTTCAAACTGAGAAAGGATTAGACAAAAAGAGAAAAGAAAATGTTTTTGTTGAACATTAGAGCAATGAAAAATTTGTATAGTGCTTTAACCAAAAATGATTTTGAGAAAATTAGATTTTGCTCTACTGCTAGAGATATTTGGGATACTCTTGATTCTATTTATACTTCTAATAATTGTGTTGAAGTTGAAAGTATTAACACTTCATGTGAAACTATAAGCTACATATCTATGGTACATGAACATTTAGAAGTTAATGATGAAAAAGGAGAAATCATAGAACACTTTCATGATCCTTTCAATAAAGAAGAACAAGAGGAAGATGATTCCTAAGAAGAGCTCATTGCGGACCGATTAGTTGGATCATCCTCTAGAGCTCAAGATGCACATAAGGTAAGCAATTCTAATTCTTTTAGAGTTATTTTAAAAACTGATTTTTAAAGTTTGCGTAAAATTGTTTTTCAACCAATTATTAATTCTATTAAGAAAAGCAAAAAGGTTTTCAATCATGCTAGAAATTCATGTAGGAAAAAAGAACTTAGGCAAACTGATCATTTAAGATAATCTTTTCTTGATCAATGCAATACTTGTGTAAAATTTCATAATACATATCATCATATTATTTGCAATTATTGTGGTAAAATAGTCATATTTCTCACACATGCTATATTAGGAGAAATTCTAATGTGAGAAATAAATTTGTTTGGATTCCTAAAGGCAAGTGAGTTCAAATGCTAACGTTCAAGGACCCAAAGCAAAGTGGGTACCAAAATGTCCATCTGGTGTTTCATGTGTGTAGATTGATTCTAGAAAGAATAGACAAAAGGGTACTGAGAAAATGAAGAAGATTCCAAGAGTTCCTAATGCACCCATTACTAGAACTGCAAAGTTTAACCACAAAGAAAGGCAATGGATAAAAGGAGTACATTCCACCTCAAGAATGGACTACCATAGAGTACCGTTCAACTTTTTTGAGGAGAATAAGAAAAGGAGGAACTCTCAAGTATCAAGTATCAAGTTAGACCTTATGTCTAACAAGTTAACTATTATATGAGTTTCAAGTGTATTCCCTAGAAAAGAATTCTATATGTGAAAGCCTTGTGCCAAATGGATAAATCATTAGTTGGCTAAGTTATTCCAAGCATTATGAATGTTCATTAATGTATTGAATCTTAATGCATTATCATTATTATGGAATAACTTACTAGGATAATATTTTAGAACTCTAGTCATTTGAATTAATGAGTATATGCTTCATCATCTATAAATTCTTATACTCATCTTGTTGCTCAAATGCATTATCAATTGTCTTTATCCATTTTCAAGTAACTAGAGCCTTCTATTCAAATTCTTGAGTTCAATATTCATATCTTTCAAGGTACAACTCTAAGTGTCAAGATAGTCTATGGATCAATAGCAAAGTCGTGATGCTCATACACTAGTAGAAAAATGACTTTTTAGACCGGTTCTGTATTAGGTCTTGATACAGCAGGTCTAAAAAATCTGTTATTTTTTAGACCGGTTGTGCCCACAACCGGTCTTAAAGTACTTTTTAAGACCGGTTGTGACTACAACCGGTCTGAAAGCTTCATTTTTTAACAAAACGTCCCTTTTATTATATGTACACGCACAGAATGCTCCAATTTTAACAGTAGTACATAACAATCACTGATTTCAATTTCAAAGTTCAAAAGCAACAGTCTATAGCAGCAACAAATTAATATTCATACAAGCCAGTACAGTCATTCATTGATGATTCATTTGCAATTAGACAATAAGGATGACCAAATGACAGCAGTAAAACAAAAGCTTCTTCTTTTAAAGTTGATTGTACCTTCCCTAGTCCCCAGTGTCCCTTTGGTTGCTTACACCAAACATGAAGTTTCTAGGAAAAGAACCAAGCAAAGAAATGAACATGCCATAAAAAACGTGTAAATAATTTTAAGAATTAGATAATAAAATAGAGCAAACACGCAAGAACCAACAAAAGCAAAATGACATTAATCTTTCTTCCACCTAATTTTACTTGGAGATAAATATACAGGTGATAATTCTCAATCAGATAATTGTGATAAGCCAGATTCTAAGTTTGCTGAACCATGTTCATGAGATCATTGCTTTAGCTGACACTGACCTCAATTCCTCTTTGCTTCAAATAGCCCTTGGCGTCAATTATGTCCTGTACAAAACCCCAAATAATCAAGCAACAGTATGATTCATCAAGAATCCTATTCTAGGAGCAATATCTTGCCACAATTAACCCATCATATAGATACAAAAACTCCAGGACACAGCCATCACAATTCAATATTGTACAATGTAACGTTGGATTCAAAAACTCACTATTTGTGTAATAGCTCATAGATGAATTCAGCACAACATGTGCGAATGAAATCAATATCTTCTTCAGGAAAGGGATCAGCAAGATCAAACATTTGTAACACCAAAACCAGATGAAACATTGGCTTAGTAACTTAAAAACAATAAAGTAAAACAAAAGGTCTGAAATATAAATTTACCTCTTGAGTAAAATCAGTCGTGCCTAGAGTGATAATATTGTAAATGTGTCTCAAAACATAAAAACCACATAAGTTGGACCCCTTTGGTTGCCTACGGCTCTGAGAAAAAACATGATATCATTAAAACAAATATAAAGGCATGTCTTATTACATTCTTTAAACAAATCAATATGTACTAACCTTTGGCATGATCCATGTAGGGTCCTTTAAATCACGAACATGCTTACCACAAGCACTGTATAGGAATGTCTGCATAGCCCTATGATCATCACAATGACAAAGGTTATTGGTTTTACACAAATTCCATAAACTTTGATTACAAAAGGTAAGAATGCAAGAAAACTAGTGAATTCATGGTCTTTTTCAAATCATTCCCTGGTTTGAAGTGGAGGGAACATAAGAGGATGACAGTGTAACTACTCTTGCATAGAAGAAGCAACTGCCAATGATCACTGAAAAAAACAGAAGAATATTAAGCAAACATCAAACATTATATAAATTATAAAATATCAGTTTGTTTCTTACCTATGCACATATGGAGCCAAGAAACACTCAGTTCCAGTTTCACTAAGCCTATCGGACAAGTATCTATGTCTACTAGCAGCAGTGGTCCCTTTCTCTTGGATGTGATGTGGGCATAAGAATCCAAATTTTTCACTTTTGCCAGAGGAGACCAACCTACGATGCATGTACCTATAATAACGCAAGCACGTAAATAAAAGTTAAATGGTGAAACTTTTAAAATATTTACTTTGAATTGCAGAAGCTACTTACATTAAGAACAGTTGGACAATCCCAATTGTAAGATTTTGTCCAGGAGCTACCAGGGACATCAAATCATCCCCCTCAAGATAGCATGTCACTCCTGACTGTCCAACAACTGAATCCGCAGGCCACTTTCTTGTTTTGAAGGATGTATCATATGCCATCAGAATCACTTGTTGCATGATATTCAATGAAGGCTGTGAAACTTCTTGCTGAGTGAAGGGAGCTGGACTTGGTGAGGCTTTGATCGGACTTGGTGGGGCTTTGATCGAACTTTCCTCGGCTCGACCAAAAACAAGGTTTGTTGGCCACAAGATGAATGTGCCCAAGACATCGCTAACGATCTTGAATTCATCAGAAGGGATAGGGACAGGTGCATCTGCAATAATCACCACATCAACTAACACTCGGACTTGATCACCTTCCATTTGTCGGTGGTGGACAGTTGATCCACGGTTATGCACACTACCCCGTGCAACTAACCGTCTTAGAGGATCCTTGACAAAAAGATCACAAAGCTCAGTAATTTCCGGGTTAGGACCCTCTGATGACTGCCCGATGTTGCAACAACTACCTTTAGTGCTCTGTTTATTAGGATCAATCGATTGTGGCTGGGGAGCACTAGTATCTTGTCTTGAGCTCATAAACACTATCATTTCCTCTTTCATCTTGCTCAACCAGGTCTCTAATAGTGCATCAAATGATGCTTCAGCCTCAGCCTTTACATCTGCTCTTGAAATGGCCAACATAGTCTCCAATTCCTCCCTAGTCACGATGTTTGAGGAATGGCGTACGGGGGCTCCAAAGTAATCTCGTATCCCTACCCCTCCTCCAACTCCCCTAACACAACCTGGATGCTCATATTTGCCAGTAGCAACTGTTAGAATATCATTCCTGCCCTCCGACTTAAAAGAGCCCTCAACTTGTTGTTTTCTAAGTTCATCCTATAAGATAATACAAAATAACAACCATAAGTAATAATGTACGTTTCTTATCTAATTAATTATAATAAGGATATATAATTACAATTCTTTCACCTATTATACGAGATTGTTCACTCGTATAAATCCTGCTCCTCTTTTGGTGGGACAGAAGGATCAGATTGAGATACTTCTTCCAATCTCTTCTGTTTGGCCGCCAACAAGTCTCTTTCAGCCTTTGCATAACCCCCACAAGACATTGTATGAGGGCAATCATTCTTTCTACTACTCTATTGTGCTTTTTGCCTTTTTGCTTGCGAATAAGAAATGATACAAAAGGAAAGTGTTATAATCAATTAAGATAATTGCTAAGTAAATAAAACAAAAAATAAGTCAACTAACCAAAGATTCTGGAGTAGTCCAAAGCCTAAAAAATTTTTGCCAAGTCACTTGATCAAGAAATGTATACTGGTCACACGGATTAGGACGAGGCTGACCATCTTTCACCTCAATATGAATGTAATTGTTGGTCAGATTTGTCTTAAACTTTCTCCAGCACTCATAATAATATGTCATCGTCTTGTTGTACAAGATCTCACTCTGAGGAACGTCGTAGGTGAGTTGAAATGCATGCATTGAAGGAGTAAGTGACAAATTTGTGACATTTGATAATAATTAATTACATACAGAAGAGAATTGTATACCTGAATAGTGTCCCAAATATGCTGTTTTACCTTTGCATCGACATTTCTCCACTCCTCTATCAAGATGCTCGGCTTGTTACGTGTAAGGAGGCCGATGAAACTCCTATATCATTGTGCATTAGGCCCGATTGGTTTCCAATGTCTATCAAACTCAATCGGTATCTTTTGGCTTGCACTCCGACTGAGGGAAACATCTGTCAACCCTGTGCCACGTCTACCCCTCCGTACAAACTGGCTACTGCGCTCACTATGACCCTGGCTCGGAGCATTGCTAGGCTCGCCCTGGTTAACACTAGCTGGCTGACTGTGCTGAGCACTAGGTGGCTGACTCAGAGGTGTAGGAGGTGGCTGATCCTCTGCACTAGGACGTTGAGGATTCGTCATTTGCCTGTAACGACAATAAAGAAAGATAAATCCTAAGCTATGACATGTGAAGTCTATATCGATAAAATAACTAAACATATTCTTTGGATATAAATCATAATCATAATTACTTTAGTTAGTTAAGGTCAAAGTAGTATCATAAAGAGATATCCTCCCATATTCCCTCGTGATGATCATTTCTTGTGTCGTGCACATTATTTGCTTCATCTTCTTTTGTTCAGTTCTAGTAGACCCCTGGAAAAAGAAGGAGTCTCAAGAAGATCATAATTTGAGTGACTTTTCTCGTCAATATCAATGACCCTTTTTCCTTAGAGAGCTACAGACCACATTTTATTTGCCTGATCAGTGATATAGAACACTTGTTGCGTCTGATCTGCCATAATGAAAGGTTCATCTCCAAAACTTCTACTATTCATATCTACTAATGTAAATCCTAACCTATCGATCTTTACACCATTATTGACATCAACCCACTTGCATTTGAAAATAGGAAATCTAATTTTAACATAGTCAACCACCCAAATCTCTTCAATCACCCCATATTAAGGGATGACAGCCAATTTAGGGTTCTTATCTTTCGAACTAAAGAAGTGCATAGATTCAGCCACTACTACAACACCACTGTTTTGGACGGTGCTCTTATCATCTAGGAACTTCGTGTAAAAGGTATAACCATTGATTACAAATGAAGTCCAACTTATGACATCAACTTTAGGACCACGTGCTAACCAATTTATTGTATCAGAAACACATTCTTCTCCATCAACCTTTTGTTTGAACCAATGTGCGAAAGTTTTGTTATGCTCCCTGATTAACCTTTGTTCAGTCATTCGACTATTTTGTTTCCATACAATTTCTTTATGGGCATTCATGTAATATTGAACTTCATCAACATTATTCAAGATGTACAAGTGGACTTGTTGCAATTCATTAGCATCTATGCTCTTTACTGTTGCCCCGCGTCTACCCCCTTCTTGATCATGACGTTTAGGAAGGCCAATATGTCGTACATTTGACAAATAATGTTGACAAAATTCCATAGCTTCTTCAGAAACATATTTTTGAACAATAGATGCTTCAGGCCGATTGGGGTTCTTCACATACCCTTTTAGTATTTTTATAGTTCTTTCGATTGGGTACATCCACCAGAAATAGATAGGGCCACACAACTTTATCTCTCTCACTAGATGAACAATCAAGTGTACCATGATATCCAAAAAGGAAGGAAGAAAAAGCTTCTCAAGCTGGCATAAGATCATATATCCTTCATTTTCCAATTCCTCCAATCTTTCCGTGTCAACGACTTTACAGCAAATGGCATTAAAGAAGAAATAAAGTCTAGTCAATATGTGTTGAAGATCATATTCGGCAATGCCTCGAATAGCTACTGGGAGTAGTTGTTGTATTAAGACATGACAATCATGAGACTTTAGCCCTATTAACTTCAAGTCTTTCATCGATACAAGCTTTTTAAAATTTGAACAATACCCTGAGGGAACTTTAGCACCATGTAAACACTTACAAAAGCTTCTTTTCTCAACCTTAGACAAAGTATGAGCAGTTGGAGGACAAAAAGTTCTATTACCGTATGGCCTTGGATGTAAATCTTCTCGTATTCCCATTTCTTGCAAGTCTAATCTTGCCTTCACGCCATCCTTAGAACTTCCTTATATGTTGAGTAGTGTCCCAACAATACTATCACATAGTTCTTCTCCACATACATGAAATCAATACAGTGTCTGATGTTAAGATTGCGCTAATATGGAAGACCGAAGAAGACGGACCTTTTTTTCCATATATTTTTCTCATTTCTACTCTTTGATGACTTACCAAACATAGTATTGATATTTTTCACCTTTTCATAAATTTTCTCCCCAGTCAATGACTCTGGAGCATCTTCAAATTCTTGGCCACTGAAAAAAGCTTTTTTTAATCTACGATAAGGGTGGCTTCATCTTAGAAATCGCCTATGGCCAAGGTAAACCATCTTTCTTCCATGTTGAAGTTGATGGTAGCATGTGTCTTCTTCACATATCGGACAAGCTTTGTGGCCTTTAATGCTATATCCTAACAAGTTCCCATATATAGGGAAGTCATTTATAGTACAAAAGATCATTTCTCGCATATTAAAAGTCTCCTTGTTTGCATCAAAAACATCGACACCTTTATCCCACAACTCTTTCAAGTCTTTGATCAAGGGTTCTAGGTAAACATCTATGTCATTTCCAGGTTGCTTTGGTCCCGAAATCAACATAGACAACATAATGTACTTTCATTTCATACATAACAAAGGAGATAAGTTGTTAATTACCAACAAAACAGGCCATGAACTATGTATATGGCATCAATTTCATTATCAAACAGGCGCTTGAACCTTAGAATAATTGGAAGATACCACAACACTTTTGCAGGGCCCTTATTTGACTTATACCTCAGAGTTTCACATATCGGACATTGCTCCTTCTCTTCATGATCTTTTCTATACAATATGCAATCATTAGGGCAAGCATGGATCTTTTTATACTTCATCCCTAGTGGACACAGTATTTTCTTAGCATCATAGTATTGACAAGGCAGCACATTATCATCAGGAAGCATATCTTTAAAGGCCTCAAGCGTTTCTGAAAAACTCTTGTCGCTCCATCCATGCCGTGCTTTCAAGCTTACCAATTTCAGTACAGCATTCAGTAATTGGTATTTTTTATACCCCGGGTACAGCGGCTTCTCAGCATCACTACACATATTACCATATGCATGTGATTGTTCAAAAGCCTCTTCTCCTACATCACGAATAATATCCTCTATCCGATCATCCATATCCGTGTCATTATCATCACAAGTCACTTCCCCCTATTGAGATGCACTTGGCATTTCTAATTGTTCACCATGCCATACCCATATTACATACGTCTTACAAAACCCTTTACAAATTAAATGTGTATATATATCTACAGCACTTAATTGCTTCTCATTCAAACATTTTACACAAGGGCAATAAAACATCCCACTATCATCATCGGCATTTTTTTTGCAAACTCTAAAAAACCCCTCACCCCAACATCATATTCAACACTCATCCGTTTAGCTTTTATCCAACTACGATCCATATATTCTGACACCTTTTATTTTTTGTTTTCTACTTTTTCCCCTGGAAAATGAAGGAGTATAATGAGAGTAGGCAATCATTACATCCAAGTACCTAGTTTAACTACTACATAATGAACAAGTAGAAGAGAGTAGAGAGATAGAGATAGAAGAAGAGTAATCTGAATAGTACAAGTCTCATTAACAACGCAAATCTGTCTAATACAATGGGTTGACTGCCATATATATTACCATTATGAACAGTAGAAATAGAATAGTACCATAGGGATTAGGGGTTCAGTAATTACTAATTGACTTACCCGTCAATCACTCGAACAAAGTCTTTGAAGGCCGGAAACTACACGGGAAAATGAGCTTGGTATGATGTAGGGTAGATTGCACGCTGGAAGAAAGTAGGAAAGGTGGTTTAACGTTTTGGCCTTGACCTACTCGGCTTTAGCGATGGAGGCATCAGATTTATGGCTTCATTCTCTTACAGTTTTCTGTGTGTCTTATGTGTATATATATGCATTTACTATTTAGGAAAGAGTACGTCCTTCACATTCTCATGTGACTCCAACCAGAAACAATGAATCATTTAAGTATAGATAGTCCCAGCAGCACTCAATTTATTTGGTATTCTTTCATTTAGAATCCACCCTATCTATCAGCACATGACTTTAATTAACCATCTATCACTTGTAATGCATGCATAAAACTTTTTCTTTGTGTGTGATAGAGGAGTCCAAAGGATAATCTGAGGTTTAAATATTTATGGGGTGCCTTTATAACTTTTTAGTAAAAGAAACTGAACCTTTATCATTAAAGGCGATCGACTCCAATTTCTAAATCACTGATGAATTATGAGCAAACTTATGCAAGTGAATATATTTTTGCTAAAGCAGCATAAGCTTGTGATGATGTTTACAGGGAAACAAAGGAAGTGATTCATGTAACCTCCTGTGCTGAAGAAGAAAGCAATATCAGGACCCTTTGGAAAAATATACTAGGAAATAGGGGAACCATTATGACGAGTTTGGTTGAGAGAGACAGAGGAACAAATCAATAAAAATGCATAAGAATAAGGAAGATAGAAGCTATCATAACGCAGCAACAAAATAAGCAACAAAGAAGCTATCATAACGCAGGAACAGAATAAGGAACATAGAAGCTATCATAATGCAAACCAATGTCTCATATAAAAGAAAGATCAGTAATGTTTCAGAAATCAGAACCACAACACCCCCACATTTCTAATATCCTAAATCATACCCAAGCCACAACCTTCTTCGTCGGCAATCACACAAAAACATATTAATAGATGAAGTAAAAAAATACCTGGAAGAGAATTAGGCTTCACCAAGTTTATTATCCAACTTTCGTAGATTGAGGGTGAATAAAAACGAGAACAGGGTGTGTTTAACACCGTCAAACGTCGACACTCAACGAAAAGACAGAGCACCAGTACGCCCTAACACTAAGCAACAGGGATGCTAGCTCCAAGATCCCATTTTCATGGCGCAAATGCAAAACGAGAACAAGGTGAGACACTAATTCCGCTCTTGATTTGACAAATTTGGAGTTGCTGTTCATTCTTGACTGTTGCTGTTTAGCCTGGAAGAATTCAGAATGAAGGCGCGGAGCGTGAACCGCGAACGGGATTTGGGGAAAGAGTTTTAAGACCGGTTGTTCAAAACAACCGGTATAAAATCTATCTTTTAGACTGGTTGTTAGAACAACCGGTCTTAAAAACCTTTATTTTAGACCGGTTATTATATTAACCGGTCTAAAATAAAATACTTTTTACACTGGTTATATCTATAACCGGTCTAAAAACATTTTTAAATTTTTAAATTTTTTTTCCTCTGATACTTTTAGACCGGTTTAAAATCCAAGCAGGTCTAAAACGTTTAATATTTTAGACCGGTTAATGTAGAACCAGTCTAAATAATATTTTTTAGACCGGTTCATAGAATAACCAGTCTCCCAATTTGTTTATAATTACAAAAATGCCACCGCACATTTCTTTTAGACCTCATCCGCTGCAACCGGTCTAAATGTGCCGGTCTAAAACACCCTTTTTGTACTAGTGATATATGTCTATCAAGCTAATCTTTTTGGTTATCCATATGACTCTTGCTCTTTGGAAAATTCTCCAATATGTTAACTCTAATAATTAACATGTTATCTTAGTTGAACTCCACAATGAAGCTATCTAATACATAGTTTATAACTATTGACTTCCACCATTTTTAACATGAGCATCAATTGTAAATACATTTCAAAAATGTGTTTTGCATATATTCAAAATTCCAATTTCATAAATGCATTGTCATGATTTGAAATAACATTTGGGATTTGGAATAATTTACATATTTCATTCTTGGAAAACTTGATTAAATTCATGATTTATATTTTCATAAAAGTTAGTCATTATGGATAGATTTTATACTCTCGTTGATCACACTTACGTAGAAAGCATGGAAAACTTATCAATGATATATTTTCTATATAAAATGTATTTATAAATTTTCATTGATCATTGATATCTCTTATTTGAACCCTTTATGATCCAAAGGCTTGAATTTATTTAATTGGGTAAAATTATATCCTAGTCTTTGTTGGTTTATGGAGCTCTTTGCTCAAATATTATATGATTCAATCGTATAAGAGTATAAGAACTATAATGTTTAATACTATATCTACCCAAGAGAAAGTTTGTAACCCCCTGCCTTTAAAAGTGTAATTATAATTCGAAATGCATAATCAAAATGAGTTAGAGACCAATAGATAATTAAAATCATTTCAATCTCTTCCTGACGGAAAGGTTTTCACAAATTCTTTCAAAATTTCTTTCTAGTCTTGGTCTCAAGTTCATGTTTTGAATTTAATTACCCTGTGCAATTCAATCGCATTCATACATATCAGAGTATATAGCATAAATCCTGGCGAACCCTGGGTTTGTCTATATCTCAACTAAGGGTTTATAGTTTTCCTAATATGGGATTACACAAAATCATTCTATTATTTACATCCCAGATATATAAACAGTAATCCCAACCAAAACATAGATAACCAACAACCAAGTCAAATATCCCTAAAATGTCCTAACTGCCCTTGGTTGTCTCCTTCCCTTTGGAGCCACTTGCCCTGTTTGAAAGATTAGTCAAAGGAAAGAATGAGATTCAAGAGAATCCCAATAGTAACAAATCACTTATACAATATATAAAGCATGTAAGTAAATCACAATCAGCAGCAATACAATGATACATGGCTTTCACCATAAACGACAGCACTCACGGCTGTATACACAATATGACAGCTCACGCTGTATAATCAAGTCACCAGCTTATGCTGTATAATGACAGTTGTCACCAGCTGTATAGGTAGCAATATCACAACTCATCATAAAATATGATCACACATACATATACTGCATTTACCTGTACAGGATGTAAGTAAATCACAATAAGCAGGGATACAATGATATATGGTTTTCACCACAAACGACAGCACTCAAGGCTGTATACACAATACGACAGCTCACGTGCTATAATCAAGTCACCAGCTTACACTGTATAATGACAGCTCACTAGTAGAAAAATGACTTTTTAGACCGGTTAAAAATGACTTTTTAGACCGGTTCTGTATTAGGTCTTGATACAGCAGGTCTAAAAAGTCTGTTATTTTTTAGACCGGTTGTTATAACCGGTCTTAAAAGTCAACTTTTAAGACCGGTTATGGCCACAACCGGTCTAAAAATTCAACATTTAAGACCCGTTGTGGGAACAACCGGTCTTAAATGTCTCACCTTTAAGACCGGTTGTGGGCACAACCGGTCTTAAAAGTGTGACTTTTAAGACCGGTTCTTCCCACAACCGGTCTTAAAGGTGAGACATTTAAGACCGGTTTTGGGAACAACCGGTCTTAAATGTGGAGTTTTTAGACCGGTTGTGGCCACAACCGGTCTTAAAGTACTTTTTAAGACCGGTTGTGACTACAACCGGTCTAAAAACTTTTTTTTTTTAAAAAAGGTCCTTTTTTTATATGTACTCGCACAGAATGCTCTAATTTTAAACAGCAGTACATAACAATCACTGATTGCAATTTCAATATTCAAAAGCACCAGTCTATAGCAGCAACAGATTAATGTTCACACAAGCCAGTACAGTCATACATTGATTATTCATTTGCAATTATACAGTACGTAAGGATGACCAAATGACAGCAGTAAACACATAAGTAATGAACATGCAAAGAAATGAACATGCCCTTTCCATTGTTATTGTCATCAGAACCATACATATTGCATGCATTGCATAACCTGCTTGATCTGCCAATAAGCCCTTCTTTCCCTTTGACGAATATGAAGAATCCATAATCCCTGCATATATCACCAATTCACTCACTTCATTTATTACTCATCAAAATTAGAACATAATATTTGGAAATGAGTGCTTTGTGAAGGAAAGAAATCGTTTATATCATCAATACAACTATTGAAGCATTGTGATGCACACAAAATGCGATTTTGTGGAACAGAGGGTGAGAGAGAGAGATAATACATAAGGAATGAAACAGTCCGTGAGAAGAAACAAACATTTTCACCACTACTTTTTCTCCATTGCCCACAATTCAATGAAAGAATAATCAAAAGTTTCCAATCACAAAGTGAAATTAGAAGATAGTCTGTATTATGAGCTCATAGTCTACGGTGAAGTGATTTACAAGTTTATTATAATCCAGTTTCAACCATAAGACAAATAAAATTATATTACAACTTTAGGTGCATATCTAACCTCTCTAATATCTGCATCAGAGTAAAAATGAATGCTAAGATCCAACAGCAGCATCAAACCTGTTGTTCCATTTAGATAACAAATGACAAACGCAAAAAGCTTTAATTTGTCATGTAAAGTGGCCAACAGAAACCAAAGGAGCTGTAATAACAGCAACTAAACGATGCGTTCATCCATGATAAACACAAAAGCAATAGCTCACATAGTTCGCTCTCTTGTGCTGTGTATTAATTCTATTGCTCCATTAGATTAAAAAAAATGAGAAAGCAAGGAGACTTGGATGAAACCAAGCAATCACAAAAATAAAATAAAACATACAAATCAGAGCCAAATACATGCTTATTATGACTCATGTTTCCTTAATTCTCTTTATTATCTTAATCAGAGTGATTCTTTACTCATTTTTATGTTCGGAAGGTTTCTTAACTAATTCAATTATCGTGCTTGGATAATTAATTCATTCGCCATACGTGTTATACAATTATCTATTGTAAATAAATTAATTTACATAACGGACTAATGCGTGAATAATTCTCCTCTTCTTCATTGCAACCTCTTTACTGGAACAGCATCTTACACTCCTCTTCTGTGCTTAGCTGCTTATATGGTTTGGTGGGGGAGGGTGAGCTTCAAGGGAATCTCAGTAGCAAACATTTCATACAATAATGTAAGATGAATGCTAGTGCATGCTATGATTGCCTCACATAGACTCATGTTCACATAATGATATTCTCCATGCTCAATGTTTCATACAACATACTTATAGCCACAGCAAAAAATAGAAACAAAGCTTTATTCATTCAAACATGCTTCACATAATCAAGTAAAGTGATACAGCAAAGTAATACGCAACATAAACATCACATACATACAAGTAAGTAAGTTCACTATCTTTTATCTTCGAGTCCCCTTTTTGTACCTTTTCTTCCAACCACTGAAGTTACTTCCATTGCTTCTTCTTTGTCATCTCATGGCCCTAGATAAATGGGCATATTATGAGAGCCATGAAAAATAAATGTCCAATAGGCTATCTTAGCCTCTAGGACTTGTCTTTATTATTTGGGCTCATAATTGTCCCAAACTTTAATAACTCAAGACACCTTGGTTGGTTAATCATTAAAGTTAACACATTAGGCCTAATGGGTATTTAATGGGCCCACGCTAACTTTATAGGCTTTACTTAACCATTAGAAGCTAACTTTATTACTAAATGACACTGCTTTTTCATTTTCATATAATTACCCAAAAATTGACAAAATTTTCAGTTAACTTTGAAAATTCATATCTTTTTCTAGGAAACTCCGATTGGGGTGGCTCAAAATTCGATGTCACTTATTAAGTCTATTTTAAGAGAAAAATACTTGCAGTAGCCACTTGACATACACACATCCTAGTTTCCCATTTTACCTTACAGTTAGAAAATCTGACCAGTTTTAATGGTCTAACTTCAAACACTCATAACTCTTAGTGTACTTGTCCAAATCCTTCATAATACCTATGAAATTAAAGGTATTTATATGTACTTTAAATCTAGAAAATTTTATCATCAACAAATGAGGTTTGGACAGTAAATTTTTTGCCACAATAAATCTGCCAGTCAAAAACGCAACATTAACAGCTTCATCACACTGATAGACTTAAATTCCAGTCTTTGAGCTTTTAAACCAGTTTGTCAAAAATTATAATCAGAGTCTATTCCTACATAATGTTTCATGTAGAATCCAATAAAAACATCAAAAAAATCAAACTCCTCCTCCCAGATTTGCCCCTAACCAAAATTGATCCCTAAAAATAACAAAAATAAAGTTTGTGTTTTTGACCACCAACTAGTTTAATACATCAATATGTATCACATATCATCTTGTATATGATTAAAAACATCATCTTGTTTCAAAAACCTCCTTGGCCAAAACTTAAGGGTGGTTTAAGAGCCAAGAATAGCTCAATGAAAACATAAAGTACTCAGTTCAAAATGAAGCCAAGGTTTACCTCTTCACGTTTCTACAAGTGGTTCGGTATTCCAGCGGCACTCCAACAAACTAACTAATATAAAACACCTCATATGAGAATTCTGAACCATAGAATTAAAGCTTACAGTGAGTAGAAGAAGTTTCCTAAAGGACTTGCCAGACGATAACAACGATTCAAGGTGGAATCTGCTCCAATACTAAGGAAAAGTCACTATTCCTCCTCCTTCTCGCTTCTTTCTCTTTTCTTTGATTTTTTCTCTTACTTCTCTTTCCTCTAAGAGCTGGCTGAAATGTCTCTTAAAAGGGGAGGAAAGGTTGATACTTAATCTTGCATCTTGATCTCTTCTTATTGTGCCAAGTGTCACAAAATTAAGGTGTAAGGTTGCCATATGTCATCCTAGCATCACATCCTTTCTTTCTCTCTCTTAGATGGCACCAAGATGGTCAGGGGAAGGAAACGACCTGGCAATTTCTCCAGAATCTCAAGTTTGGTGTTCGAGAAAGTTAGTCAACCTGACAATGTCTCGTACCTCATGACTTAGCTGGGTGGCGTCTTCTACCAACCCTGTGGCACCGTATATGTGTCCTGTGCACATCTACACCAAAACTTTAATCTCTAGGCTTAAAATTCAGGATATTATATCAGGTGATTTTATCTCATTAGAGAAATCAATGATAGAGGTGATATAAAAATGTGCAAAGTAGCAAGAGAAGACAATGTTGCTGACCCTCATACCAAGTCGTATGCACATGTAAAGAATGAGCGTCATGTTAGGACAATGGGAATTAGGTAAATTGATGATTGTTCCTTGTGCAATGGGAGGATGTTGGAAATTGTGTCCTAAGAGCCAATCATTATACTTTGAACATTATTATTCAATCAACTTCTACATTTTATTATCATATTATTTGCATATTTACAGTGATAACTATCCTTGGATAAATCATAGTGATTGTCCTAAATGTATGTGGTCGGTCATCTATACAGGAGTAAAGATGAACTAATACCAATATGACTTTGAAGAGGTATGAAGATACAAATCAAAGTCCTAGGCACATGTAAGAGTACAAGGTGGTTGATTGACCCGCTATAAGAAAGCTGTATGGATCAAGTCATAAGCTTGTCTCATGTATAACCATGTCCTATGCCCTTTGACCTCAGATCATCATGAATTTCTATATGAGAGTCGCTTAGCTTTGACCTAGTCAAAAGTCACCTTGACAGGGTGATGACAAATGCTATGTTTGGGCTTTGTAGTTTTCATGCAGAGGAATATGAATGGTCAAGACAGAATTTGTCCCTCACATTAGTAGAGAGATATTACTAGGCCCCTCGATGAGTGAATCTGAGAAATATATGGCCATACTACGATAGAAAGGAGTTTCTATTTCTATAGTCAAACTACTCAGAGATCAAGAAAACAATGGTTAGGAATAGGAGGATGACATTCTCCATGCCTTATCTTTGACTAAAATATCATGTGACAAAAGAGACGTGATATGGTTGTATGACAAGTTGCATTGGCTTATCTATCCTTATATGAATTAGGTAGTTGTAATGTATTGTTAGAGGCTGCTTACAACTTATGGGTTAGTATAGTCATTGGCTCACTCCCAACTTTATATGGCCTACAGGGTTGCACATAAAAATAGCCCAACACGAGCTATAATGTACAGATTCATTGAATCTAAGATATGTCTAGATTTAATGAATGTAATAGTTAATCTAGGGTAGATGAATATATATATATATATTCAAAAAGAAGATTAATAATATTATATCTACATGTATGTATTTTCAAAATACATATATATACACATATGTATATATACATGTATGTATGTGTATATATATTATTATATTGTGTTAGTTTTAAATTTATTTTTATTTGATAAATTAAATTTAATAACCAACATGATAAAGATATAATATCTAGGATTTAATTTATAAAGATAAATTAAATCTATTTCCACTAGCTCTTTATTCAGATTAAATAAATAGGTTAAATTAAAACTGTTGGAAAGATTTAATTAAACTATATTTATTTAATTTACTTATCAAAAGACAATTAAGTGTTAATTGATATGATACGGATTTCAAAATTAATTAAGATTAATCTTAAAAATCTAATATCCATCATAAAGTAGAAAGATCTAGCTAGTTATTTAAAAAGGGTGAGCTAGGATTTTCTATGGGTGATGAAAAAAGCAAGATAGAAAGTAGTGAGAAAAGAAAACTCTAGAGAGAGATGTTGGTGGCGCTAGCATACTGTTCATGTTGGATTCCAATTCTTGTTAGATACTGGTAGAGGGAGCTAATCCAAGTTGTTAGCTCCTTGAGATCAAAAAGAAAGGTTGAACACATAAGAAAGGTATGTTTCTCTACTACTTGATTTAAATGTCATTGATAAATCCACTGCAGGGATTGGAAAACTTTTGAATTTTAATTTTCTACTGTACCTGCCAATCCTAACACCATTACTTCAAACAAAAAAAAGGGTAGTTGGAGGAGTGCTACGATGAGGTAAAAAATATAAAGGGAAGAGATTATAGGGAGTTAGATTAGAGGAGTTATGATAACGGATTCAGCACATGCTTGGGGGAGAAGCTGTTAGTATTAGGTTGAAGAGGCTACATGCGATTTTCTTTTTGTTTTGTTACAAAAGGGGAGGAGAGCGAACTTGGAAAGAATACAAAACCGGAATAAGAGAAAGGGTAGTTTCAACTTTTACCTTGATATCCTAAATTCTTTGCTTATCACATCTCTGTCCCCTCCTTTATTCATTTGACATTTTGAGTTTTCAAAGTTGAATAGGTATTTTCTTGAGATTTTCCTGTACTTTAAAGTGTCAATAAATAATTATTTCTAGAAAATAAGAGATGCTTATCATTGTTAGTTGGAATATATTAGTCCACCCTTCGTGGATTAGGGCCCAAGCTTGATTTAAGAGGGGCTATCATGGAGAGATATATGTTCATTAATAGAAATATCCCTAGGATAAGAGAGCAAGAGCAAGACAAGAGAAAATTTGAGAGAGAAAGGGGGAGCAATTATTATTCACTTGTGTTTCTTATTATCACAATGCTTTGCATAATGCCTCTAGTTATAGGCCTCTAAGAGTAACCATAATGGTCATCACTAAGATTTAATGAATGGTATAATTAATATAGATATATATACATTATATGACCCTTCATATCATTCATGCATCTGAATGTACATTACATAGCGTTTTAGTTTTCTAACTACTATTCATGAATGGTGACTAGGATATGAGAGGTAAAGAGTCAATGTAGATCCACATAATTACAATTTATAACAATCCCCATTAGATGTCCATTATGAATGTGCCTCATTAAAAATTTTAACTAGTAAAAACCTAGTAAGACAAAACCTAGCCAAAGAAAATAATAGACCATTCATTGATACATTGTCTAGTGTTGCCTCATTAAAAACATTTTTAGGAAAACTCAGTGAGACCAAATCTTGAAAAGGGAAAAAGAGTACAACGTATTGATTTCCCCTTTAGACAACATCAGTAGAGTTCTTTGAGTCTGCAAAGACGGATGTCATGGATAAGCTTTTTAAAGATTGTACCTAAAAGTGACTTGATGAATAAATGTGCTAGATTTTTTATGGAACATATATGTTGGATATTCATTTTACCATCCTTTTGAAGGTCATGATTGAAGAAGAATTTTGGTGAAATTTGCTTTGTTCTATCGCCCATGATATACCCTTCTTTTAGTTAGGCAATACATTTAGCATTATTGTCATATAGGACTGTTGGCATAATACCCCAAATTTTGGGACTAGAAGCTAGAGAATAAGCCTAAAAAGTAGACTACTAAGCCTATTTTATTAAGAGTTCTAGGAATGAATAAGAAATAGAAGGACTATTAGAAACCACACCTAAAAGAAAGTATAAGTTTTGCTGCGAATAAGTCAAAAGAAAATACCCAATTCCTTTAGGATGTGTCATTATAACATAAAACCTAACCCGAATCCTAAGGAAAAGGGGAAATGGTATCTAGAAAGAATTAAAAAAGGGAATTGAAAGAATTAATGGCATAACAATTAATATTGCCATAATCAAGGGCAAACAAGACAATTGCCACTTGATCTTGAGGTTAAAATTAGAAGACATTTAATGAAGGGCCAAGATTTACTCTTTAAAAGTAATAAGTAATTAAGAGAATGAATACAAAATTATCTCTCCCTTTTTGGTCACAGTAAACATCCAAAAGAGGGGTAAACGAAGGAAGAAGAATTTTAGTTAAAAAGGTCAAACTTTCAACTTGGAAAATTATAAACCAATGGCAAGGCATTAATCAACAATTTCTCTTCCATTTTGCAGCCCAATTTCGTCCAAACCATGGAGGAAAGAGGAAAAAGAAATTTAACACATTTATCATAAGAATTTACCACACATGGTAAATGGAATTAGCTTGTCTAAGAAGAGTAAATTTGAGCCACATGATTTGCTTTTCTTTTAGGCCATTTTTAGCCAAGTATTATGGGTGAAAGGAAGAGAAAAATTTGAATATTTCCAATCTCCTTCTCACATGAAAAATTCGGCCAAACACAAGGAAAAGAGAAAAAGAAGAAGACACAAACAAGGTAAGCTCTTCTAACTTGATTTTCACCTTCTTAACCACTTTTATGGCTCAAAAGCTCTTCGCGAACCTTGTTCCCCTTAATGAGAGCTTTACTTTTATAGTTTTATAATTTTAAAGGGATGTGTTTTGTGTCATCTAGTAAGAACCAAGAATGGAGAATCTAAAAATGAGTTCAAGGGGTAAGCAACAACTTCTTTTTGACCTATGTATTATGTTATTTGGTGGAATTTTTTGCCCATTTCTTTTCTACCCTAATTTTGGCCAAATAGTGTATTTTGGGTTTTGTGGTGCTTTGCTCATATACTTTTGGTTATATGAGGTTTGGGAAGCATATAAACCTAGTATAGTGAATAAATTGTGAACTGGTAAATTGTTGCCTTGTGACCTAATTTTTATGTCAGAACAAGGTAGGTAGAAGGATAATGATTTTTCCAATTTTGATGTTTTCAATGGATTCCTTGAGAAAAATTATATGGGAATAAGTGGTTGGTGAAATTTTGAAAGAATGAAATTGAAATCTGAAAGTTGGAATAATGCTGCCGATTGGGGTTCCCTACGTGGCAGCTAAAATGTATTGCGTTTTGGGTAAATGAATGCAATCTAATGGCCATGAAAAATTTTAGTATGAAATTACACTTATCAAGCTTTAATTTTATAGGTCATTTGTGCCATTTAGACCAATACACTAAGAGTTAGAAATTTTTGAAGTTAGATATTGAATCTAGATAGATCCTAGACTAGTGTGGCTTTTGTCGTGATTCAAGATTTTTGTGGCTAGAATTGGATTTGAGTAATATTTTATCTTTAAAATTAACTCAAAGAGATTTAATTAGAAATTTGAACCACCCCAATTGGATTTCTATAGAATTAGTTATGAATTTTCAAAATTTAGTCAAAATGCTGGCAGATTTTGGCTACCATGCATATTTGAAGAAAGTATGGGCCAAATGTAATTTGAGTGAAATCTAAGGGTGAAAGAAAGCTTATGAGGCTAAAGTATCCATTTGAGAATTTTTTTTATCATGGCACTAATTATATGATTATATATCTAGGGTTATGAGAAGCCAAGAAAGAATTTCAAAGAAGTTTAAATGGTTGGAAAAAATGGGAACAAGAAGAAGGACTTTGTCAACAAGGTAGTGAACTTACTTACTTGTATGTATGTTATGTTTATGCTAAATATTGATTTGTTGTATTGCTTTGCTTGATTATGTGAAGCATGTATGAATGAATGAAGCTCTATTTCTGTTTTAGTTGTGGCCATAAGTATGTTGCACGAAACATTGAGCATACAGAATATGATTATGTGAACATTAGCCTAATTAAATCAAGCATATCATGCACTAGCATTCATCTTACATGCATTTGTTTGTCATGTTTACTGCTGAGATTCCCCTGAATCTCATCCTCCACCAACTATATAGGTACAGGAATACAAAAGAAAAGAATACTAAAGATGAACAAGAAGGAAAGAAGATGAAAAATTGAGAAAGAAATAACATGTATTAATTTACTGTATGTAAATTATCTGCATGGTAAGAATGTATGCATGAAAAGTACAAATGCGCGTCATCAAATTAAGTTATAATTGGGATTTGCTAAACTTACTACAACTACGAATAAGAATAAAAAATAAAACAAAGTCCAATATCTTGTAAGAATAATGGCTCAATAGCCATAATTTAGAAATGAACCCCTAATGAATTGAATAGAAATGCTTCCATATACATAATAAAGGGTTAGAAATGTAAGGTGTTACATTTAGTGGTATCGGAGCTAGTTTGGAGAATTTTAACATGATCGGGGGTTCTCATAGTCTGATATGTGGCAAAGGATTGGCTCTTACCCTAACATGGCCTCTCTCTAGCGGGGGGAGCTTGCACCAGCTAGAATTTGCCCTACGGTGAGAGGCGGTGTGTAAAACTAACGACTGAGGTACCCTGAGTCACAGAGACTTTGGTGGTATGAGAGTAGAGATTATGGCATTTGGCTAGTATGCTCTACTATTATGAATAGATATAGTGATACCTTGTTAGTGATCAATACTAGAATGAAATATCAGTGTAAGTTGAACCCAGAGAAATAGAATTTCCCTAGATCACTAGTCGACAGACTGGTATAGAAAAAGTGGTAAAGCTGTATTTAAAGAATAAAATGGAGCAATAGTGATGTATACCCAGTAGAGAAGGGTATGAACTCCAGAGAATTTGATGCCGAGTCAGTCTGTAACTCGGATTCCATCAAAACTCTATAGTTAAGTGTGCTCAGGCGAGGGAAATCCTGGGATGGATGACCCCTGGGAAGTTCCCTAGAAATTTGAAACCTCTTTATTAAAGGCTTCAGTGCCTTGACGTATGAAATATGGTGATCTTTCGGGATGCCATAGGAATATTAGAATTAGTATTGTAGAGGTTGAGGATAGGCTTAAATCATATTTAAGCTGAAATAGTGTTTAGGTCAAGATATGATTCAAGTTGCACTATCTTATGAACTTGGTAAGTAATACTAAACTACCAACACTGCTTGGGAATATTTATGAATATTACCTGAATGTTAAGAGAATAGAATAAAAGGAATGAATCATGATGATCTTAGCATGCTTATTAGATATTGTTGGGGTTCTAGAATTAGGTTGATGAGCCTAGAAGTTGGATAGACATCTAGAGGGTTGCTACCAACTAAATTGTAACCTAAGAATCAAACTAATAGTTGAAAGAGGCAAGCTTCACCCAAGAGGGGGGTGAATTGGGTGATATTATAAATTTTTCGCTTAAAGAGGTGATATGAAAAATATAGTAGACAGAGTGGAGTTGAGAAGATTTGGACACAGAGAGTTATACTGGTTCGGCCTAACAACCAGGCCTATGTCCAGTCCTCAGAGATCAAGACCTACTGAGATTTTCACTATACTTCCAAGATTCAATGGGCTCTCAGAACGCCACAAAACATTAGTTGTCCTTGAAAGGACTACGAGCAGAAATATTCTCTCACTAAGAAATTTCTCTCCCCCTTACGATAAGTCTTACGTGCAGAAAAACAACCTATGACCTTTCTCACTTGCTTATGTATACAAGGCTTATGAGCAGCAACGTTCTCTCCTGCTTACACCACTTTAAGTCTTACGAGCAGCAACGTTCTCTTCTGCTTGTATCTTCTAAGACTTATGAATGGAAGGTTCAACAAGGAATTCTCTCAACTGCTTCTCTCGTAAGGAAAAAACTACCCTCTCAAGGTCCCAATACCTTGAGATCACATAAACATATAATTTGAATTGTATGAAGACTCTCTTACAGAGCAAATGAATAAACACTGAAGATCAATGTGTATACAGAGAAAATGATGAATAGTAGAGACTCGAGTATAAGCTTGTGAATTCTTGTGCTTCGTTGTCATTGATGATCTCTGAATCTCTGTATTTATAGGTGTTCAGAATTTGCCCGTTTGAGTAATCATCATTAGAGGAGCGGGGCTTTGCAACTGTAGAATGGCATGCGTACGTTTGAAAATTTCTTCTGTAGTAGGTGTGTGTTTGTCGTAACGTTGTCTGCCGTTGTTTGACTTTGTTTATTTCAACGTTCATCCTCCTGTATCATACTTATAAAACAGTCAAAATAATGTTAGACAATGATAATAAGTAATGATGATATGAATAATTAACAATAAACCATATTCGGATTAAACATTGTGAGACTTGGTATTTTTGGTGATATGGCAGAGCATCACTCGAGCATGAAAGGCTCACTTCGAGTGATCTCCTTATTTTCCTTCATATGCGCCAGTTCACGGGTTGTGCTTGCGTGGGACTTCAGAGAGTCAGAATTCTTACTCGCGAGTGATCTGGGGTCTCACTCGAGCACAAACTCCTCCTACTCGAGTGATGTTGCATTTTCCACTATGAGTGTCTTCTCGGGTCATCACTCGCATACCATTTTAACAAGTGTGAGATTTTGTACTCGCGGGTGATATGGTCCCTCACTCGAGCACACACACTACTGCTCGAGTGAGACGCATATTCTCCAGGAATATGCTCTCAGTACCAACACTCGTATCAGGATTTCAGAGGGATGAAATTATCACTCGCAGGTGATGTGGACCTTCACTCGAGCACACAGACTCCTGCTCGAGTGAGAAGAATATTCCCAAGTAATATACCTTTTAACCAAGTACTCGCATCAGATTGGGAGAGGGATAGAATTTTCACTTGCAAGTATTGATGTGTCACTTGAGCATATAAGGTTGTGCTCGAGCACACTTGCACTTCTCTGAAGTTCATGACTCTCAGCCAAACACTCGCAGTACCTTGCTCGAGTATAGGATGCTCATGCTCGAGCATTGATGTCTCTGCTCGAGTGAATCAAGGAAGCACGATAATACTTGCTCTTGGCCAAGCACTTGCGGAGCTTCACTCGCATGTGCTCGAGTGAGAATGGCTTCTCTGCTCGAGTACAAACTCCAGTGCTCGAGTGAATCAGAGAATATAACAGTGGAATGCCTCTCGGGTGAACACTTTCTGGCTTTCACTTGCACCTGCTCGAGCACAGAAAGGATCTATGCTCGAGTGCAAAATCCATGCTCGAGCACTCCAGTGTAATTTGACAGCAGACATCAGAAAACATTCCTATATGCATTTGGTAACTTTGTAAACTTTTCTTAATCTTCTAAAGATATGATTTGCACATAATTGTCTTTTTGTTATCATCAAAACTTGGGATCTAACATTCTCCCCCTTTTTGATGATGACAAAACCTTTGTGATGAAAGTTTAAGAAAAATTGATTAGATTGAAAATTTTTTAAATTCTTCAATGTTTCCAAATGCATATCAAGTTTTGGTTTCAAGTTCAAGTTTTCCTGCAATGCTTCCTCTGGACACTTAACAACCAAGATAAGCATAGTATGAGGTATATAACTTAATAACAACTTAATAACTTGAAACATCATTTAAACCTGATAATCAAACTTATGAATAACTTGAAACACAAATATTCATTAAACTTGAATTCAAATGGCTAACAACATAATAACTAACTCATAATTCAAAATAACAACAAATAACATCAAAACCTAACCCATACAAAAAATCTACCCAAACACCTAATACATCCCACAACCGAAGCTCAGCTCAGAATCATCACACATCCTTATTCTCCCCCGTTTTGTCAACATCAGAAGGGGGCTTAGGAGAAGTGATATCAGGAGGTGGAACATAGGAAACCATGACAGTGAGAGGATCAATTGGAGATGTTGGCTGTGGTACAGAGGATGAGGGAGGTAGTGAAGGCAACCGATCAAAAGTAACATCAACATTAGAATCTGGATCGGTGAAAAGTACATGAGTCTATGGTACAGAGGTATGAGTAGTCTCTGGAGGCACCTCGGAAGATGAAGAGGGGAAATGTGAATGCAAGAAGGTCTCCATACTTGTTATCCTTTGAGACATCTCATCCTGAGTCTTGAATATCAACTCAAAATTGGTATTGGCTTTATCTACCAATTTGATGACCTGTGACTCCATCTTTTCCACAAGCTTCTCATACTCAGTCACTAACTCCTTCTTCAAATTTGATACGGCTTGATTGATTGCTTCAGTAACATGGTTTGAAAGAGAGGCATTAATGAAAGAAGGTGGAGGAATAGGACTCTGAGCGGATGATTGTGCCTCATCACCTCTGGATGGAGTGGCTTCCCTCTTGGATGTGGCTTTGGTTCGACTCACCGGAAGATTGATACCCATGTGAGTTAACTGAGTCTTACCAAACCTTAAGATGAGTACCCTTTCATTTCCTTCCAAATACCAAATTTTGTTTTTCATCAGAATGAAGGAAACAAGCTGAGGGTATGGTATGGTTGTGGATCTTGTTGAAGAAAATTGAAATCTTCTCATCTCATTAAAAATAATCTCCCCCACATTCCTTTGTTGCCCGGCAATTAAGGAGGCCAACACATAATAATCCTTTTGAGCAAAATGAGTAAAATTTTTGGACTTATTGACTATGCTCTGGGAATATATATAATAAAGGACTCTGTGAATATCAGGCATATCAATAGGTTTGAAAATGAGGGATCTTATGGGGTCTTTTGGTCTCAAGATTTTAAAAGCTTCATTGGCAGAGAAAGAGGGTGGATCAGTAGGTGGTGTAACATACCCAAGCAAATCATTTATGATCTTAGCAGATATCATAATAAACTTTCCTCTAACTGTAGTAGACACTGCTTCCTCAATCAAATCACCAGCTCTAGACTTAATATTGCTATAAAAAGTCTTCACAACAGTGGGAGAATATGGCAAATGGATATTTAGCCAAGAAGCATAGTATTGAAGATAAGGGTATAAATCCAAATGACAATTCTTCTTTAAGTAATCCAAATCCACATATACCACAGGACAGAAATGTCTATGTCTAAATTCATCATCATATACCTTTTGAGACAATGCCTTAAGTTCTTCAACATTGAATTCCTCAGGTGGACTTGTGATATGATCATCCACTGGTGCTTGTGATGTAGAAGGTGCTCCTGAAGCAGAGGCACTGGCTTGCTTAACTTGATGCGAACTTGAAACACCGGCTTGAGAAGCAATCTTCCCAACTATCTTGTCAAGTTTGGATTTCTCTATTGCTTCCCGGAGTTGTCTACTTAAGGTATCACCAGAAGAAGAAGATGATTGGGGTTGCTCTGACTCCTTTTTCTTCCCTTTTCCTTGAACCTCTTTGGATTGAGACCGGGTGATTATAGGTTCCTTGAACACCACACCCTTTGGTTTCTTTTGAGGAGGTTGGTCTTTCTTTGAGATTTGAGGCTTTGGGTGAGGTTTCTTAGCCGGAGTCCTCTTTTTGGTCTTGGGTTTAGGAGGAGGTGATGGTGAGGAAGAAATTTTGGGAGAGGGAGGTGTTGGTTCTGGGGTACCAGATTCACTGGCAGCAGACTGAGTAGGAGATGGAGAATGAGATCTTTGAGGGATAGAGGGTACTTTGGTTCTTGCCATTGTAGAGAAAGTGAAAGAGAAGCAAGAACTCACAATTTTTGAGAGAATAGCAAAATGAAATTTAGGGCATGAATGAGAAATGCAGAGGGTAAGAATCACCTTTTATAGAAGATTGAAGAGTTGTAACGGTGATTTGAGGCAAATGGACGTGATTGATTGAAGAGAAAATGGTTGAAGGTGAAGAGTTACGCCTTTCGAGTGAGAGCAGGAAGTGCGACGTTCTGAGCTCCCCCGTAACTGATATAAGTGACAGTGCTCGAGCATGAACCCTAGTGCTCGAGTGATGTTCATACTGTGCTCGAGTGTGTTCTATCAGTGCTCGAGTGATGTTTTGGAAAATTAATAAATTGTGTAAAACATACCTGGATTGTGAATTTCTTGACATATCTTGTGTCTTTGTACTCAAATCCTCCAAAATCATTTGAGTAACCATGATTTGGATAGCTTTTGAAAGGAAATTCTTTTTCTTCACTCGAGCAGGACTCCTCACCTCAAGCATGTTCATATCATGCTTGAGTGAGAGTTCCTCACTCGCGAGTGAGTTTGATTCTCACTATTGCTTTTGATACAGTCTCTTGGTATTCTTATTTCCTCTGTTAACCTCTGTTTTACATGTCAAGAAGCAGAGCATTTTTAATAGTGCTGTGCTCGAGCAGAGCTGTTTATGCTCGAGTGAACCAGCTTATCACTCGAGCAGCACTCCTAGTGCTCGAGTGACAGACGTGCAAAAAGATTTTTAACACTCTGATGCCAAAGTCTGTATGGTTATCATCAAAATAAACATTTAATTAAAATATTTAACAAGAAAACTTACAACTCATTGGGATTAACCATTCCCAATTCTCTTCGAATATATAAAAACTGATCTTTTGCAATTGGCTTTGTGAAAATATCCGCAAGCTGAAGATGAGTTGGTATGAATTCCACTTTGACATCCTTCTTTTGAACATGATCTCGAATGAAATGATGACTAATGTCTATGTGCTTGGTCCTTGAGTGTTGTACAGGATTCTTGGCCAAGCTTATCGTGCTAGTGTTATCACAATAAATTGGAATTTCATTTAAATAAATTCCCAAATCTTGAAGTTGTTGTTTCAACCATAACACTTGAGAACAACAACTTGCTACAGCTATATACTCAGCTTCAGTTGAGGATAATGAAACTGTGTTCTGTTTCTTGCTGAACCATGATACCATAGATCCTCCGAGAAATTGACATTGACCACTGGTACTCTTTCTATCAGTTTTATATCCTCCATGATCTGAGTCTGAATATGCCGTTAAATACTCGTTCCCTCTTTTCGGATACCAAAGACCAAGCTCTGGAGTATCTCCTAGATATTTGAATATTCTTTTTACTGTCTCTGCATGAGATACCTTAGGAGCGGATTGATACCTTGCACACATTCCTACGCTGAATTGAATATCTGGCCTGCTTGCTGTGAGATAGAGTAATGAGCCAATCATTCCTCTATACTTAGTGATATTGAAACTAGGGCCTTTTATATCAGCATCCAACAATGTTGTAGAACTCATTGGAGTATCAGCACCATTAGCATTATCAAATCCATATTTCTTTAACAATTCTTTCAAATACTTTGACTGAGATACAAATATACCATTCTTCTTTTGTTTGATTTGAAGTCCAAGAAAGAAGTTCAACTCTCCCATCATGGACATTTCAAACTCTCCCTGCATAATCTTAGAAAATTCTTGACACATAGGTTCATTAGTAGCACCGAAAATAATATCATCAACATAAATTTGAATAATTAGAATATCATTTTTGTTATGTTTGATGAATAGAGTTGTATCAACTTTTCCTCTGACAAAACCTTGATCAAGAAGAAATTTGCTTAGTCTTTCATACCAAGCTCTTGGTGCTTACTTTAAACCATATAATGCTTTCTTAAGTTTGAAAACATGATCAGGTTTTGTTTCATCTTCAAAACCAGGAGGTTGTTCTACATATACTTCCTCCATAATATATCCATTTAGAAAAGCACTTTTCACATCCATTTGATAAAGTTTAAAACCTTTAATACAAGTAAAAGCCAAGAGTACTCATATTGCTTCCAATCTTGCCACTGGAGCATATGTTTCCTCATAATCAATACCTTCTTCTTGATTATAGCCTTTGGCAACCAATCTAGCTTTATTTCTCACAATGATTGCTGATTCATCAAGTTTGTTTTTAAAAACCCATTTGGTCCCTATAACCGTATGGTCTTTAGGTCGAGGCACCAAATCCCAAACTTGATTTCTTTGAAACTGATTTAGTTCTTCTTGCATTGCAATCACCAATCATTATCGGATAAACCTTCTTCAATATTAGAAGGTTCAATTTCAGAAATAAATGCAGAGAAGGTTACCTCATTGAGAATTCTGTTTCTGGTTTTGACACCTTCATGAATGTCTCCTATTACTTGATCAATTGGATGATCCTTCATATGTCTCCATGCTTTTGGTTGAGCATGATCATCGACATCTTCTAAATTTTGAAAATCATTTGTTTCAAGATCATCTTGTTTTGAAATAGATTTGTTTTTCTTGATAGAATCCATTTCTTCTTCATCAATAAGTTTTGTCTGAGTGTCAATTTCATCAAACACAACATGAATAGACTCTTCAACAGTACATGTTCTTTTATTGAAAACTCTATAAGCCTTACTTCTATTAGAATATCCTAGAAATATACCTTCATCAGAATTTGAATCAAATTTACCTAAGTTTTCTTTACCATTGTTGTGAATGAAACACTTACACCCGAAGATATGTAGATGAGCAAGATTTGGCTTTCTTCCTTTGTAAAGTTCATATGGCGTCTTTCCAAGTGATTTGCGAATGTATGCTCGGTTTGAGATGTAACATGCAGTACTCATTGCATCTGCCCAGAACACTTGTGACATTTCTTTTTCATTAAGTAATGCTCTTGCCATTTCAGTAAGAACTCTGTTCTTTCTTTCTACTACTCCATTTTGTTGAGGAGTTCTAGGAGCAGAGAAGTTATGATCTATTCCTTCGTTGTTGCAGTAGTTTTCAAATAGTTGATTGTCAAATTCTCCTCCATAGTCTGTCCTAATAGAAACAATAGAAATACCTTTCTCATTTTGAACCTTTTTGGCAAACATAATAAATTCAGCAAAAGTTTCATCTTTTGAAGCAATAAATATAGTCCATGCAAATCTTGTAAAATCATCAACGATTACTAACGTATATAAATTTCCTCCAAAACTTTTTACTCTTGCAGGACCTACCAAATCCATATGAAGTAATTGTAAAGGTTTTGAAGTAGAAATCTCATACTTTGTTTTAAAAGAAGATTTAGTTTGTTTTCCTTTCTGACATACATCACAAATCATATTATCTTTGAATTTGAGTTTGGGAAGACCAATAACTAAATCTTTTCTAATCAATTTATCAAGTTGATTCATATTGACATGAGCCAGACGCTTATGCCATAACCAACTTTCCTCTGATCGACTAAGAAAACAATTTTCAAGAGAATTTGAATTTA